>OZ010738.1:31051647-32279981 GCA_963932295.1 Tipula lateralis | reverse complement strand
TAGTATTGTCCCAGATTTGAGATCTTGTATTCATCTTTATCAAATATGGGCACATACTCGTAGGTAGTACTGAATTTAATATTATTCATTGATTTTTATAATACGGTAGTCTGAGGAATAGGGTTCTTTATACCATTTATGAAATTATTGGCCACATCTATAGACCAGTTTTTATCATGATGCTTGAATCATTCTAAATATTACTTCCTTATATAAATATAAAACAACAATAAATCTTAGAAAGGAGCACAATAATCGAATATGATATTTCTGAGGTTGTCCTTGTGCGGAAAAAATTTTGATTGATTTACTCGTTGTTGACATTTTTGTAATTCAATTCATATGGGCAAAGTTAGAGTTGATATTTACTACCTTGCAAAAGTGCAGAATCCGTTGTGCAACACGTCTTCAATGTAAGTACTAGAGGTTGTCATTGTGCAAGTTAACGTACACATACAGAAAGTGTATGTAAACACTGAAAAAAATAATTGTTCAAACTGATAAAAATTACGATCACATTGAAAAAATCGTTATTTATTCTCGTCACATTGTATTCGTCACATTGAAAAATTCCTATCAATGAGATTTACGAATTTATCACCAACTAAAAAGTTCAACAAATATATTATCAATAAGAAAAGTGAATTTATCGATGAGAATATTTTATATTTTGTTTTAATAAATTTCTTATTTAATAATTCCGTTAAATTAACTTCATATGTTTCAGTGAATGCAAATAAATACGTTATAGCAATTTATGAGTTAGACTTAAAAATACATGCTTAAAGTTAATATATAAGAAAGAAAAAGCTTTCTTATTTTGGAACATTCATTCAAGTGTCAGTGTACACATATTTGGAACCTCTTACCTCCATAATCACCTTCCCCAGTTATTATTATTGGAGTTTCTCATTTTGTTTTTAAAGGGCCGGTTTCGGAGCAGGGATTTTGGATTTATTTCTTAGATCTATCAAGATAAATTCTTTTTTTGTTTTTTTTATCTCTACAATCTGTTTCGGACCTCGAGGCACTTCCAACTCTTTCGCGGTTCGCTTATTTATGTCCTTACCTTACGCCATTACAGCCAAATCGAGGACGTACGGCTATAGGTCCGATTTACGTAGAACCATCTGCACACATTGCATAGCTCCATGACAGTCTATAGTACTGACATGGATGATGGGTTGGCCCATGGATACTGCACTCCAACTGGTCATAGATATGTTCATTCACATCACCGATCGTAATTGTATGGTGAAAAATCCCTTTACTCATCCTGCCCCTATCGGAATCCGAACCCGATACCTCCCGCTCCAACTGCCGCAGCTTTAACCACTACGCCACCTGGGCGGTAAATGAATTCTTCTTTGGCCGGTTTCGATGTGTTGGATCACGTCATATTAAATGGCTGTGCGATCGAATATATCAAATCCATTTCTTCAGGCGTGTGCTATCTGACTTGATGTGCAATTCTTAAATATACGTTCAGTCTAGTACGTTCAGTGCTAGTGAATTACAAGAACTTACGCGAAATATCGGCCATTTTCGCAAATTTCTATTTTCTTACCGATCGAGATTCACTTTGATAGCAAACTGATCAGCTAAAACATTTAAGAAAAACTGATAAATTTATCATATAGAATACTTTTTATCATAGTGATAAAATATTGTTAAGAATAATATTCATTAAGAATAATAAAAAATTGTATTTTTGTTGAAAAATGTAAATGAAGATATAACTGTAATATCCTAATTCGAAATGAAAATAAATTATCAGAATTCAATAATTTTTTCAAAAAAAATAAAAATAACGAAAAATATTTACCAATTTTTTGTCGCTAAAATTTGTTATATTGAGTGGTACATTTGGTTGAGTGAAGCGAACATATATAATCATTTTATGATTTGGCTACAAATGGACGTTAAAGCAAACCTCAAACAAGTTGGAAGTGTGTTTGGTTTAGTCAATATTATTTATTTTGGGCCGAATCATTTCCTACTCATTCGTAGTTGCCTTTAAGTGTCCTTTACTTCGAAATCTAATCGAGGCCTTACGAATTTAGGCCCGATTTGCTTAGACCTCATTCCTCCATGGACACCTATTGTACTGCCATATTAAATGGGTTGGCCAAAGAGTTCTTTAATCCAACAGGGGAGTATCATCGCTCATTCACAACACTTATCTTAATCGAATGAAGAAAAATGTTGTCGCGATTATCGCGATTCGAATGCAGTAAAATTGTGATTATGTTGGTACTAAAATACGTTACAAAGATAAAAAACAAGAACAATTTTTGCTAACTTTAAAAATATTGGAGTATATTGCAATTAATATATTTACTTACTGGTCAAATGAAAATCGAGTTCTTATAATTAATATAAAAACGTTTCTTTCGAACACTGAAAAGGATTCAACCATATCTAATATCTATTATTTGGTTAATGAAAAAAGTCGTTTTGCAGAAGATTTGTTTTATTATTTTCTTATTATCCTCCGTTTTTCTTGTGGGAAGAATCGTTTTCATTTTCTCTGTTTGGCTTATCTACAAGAAGTAAGACGACACCACAAAAAATCCAAAAAGATATATAATTTTGATTTTAAAAAGATAAAATAAATTTTTATATGATTATAATATGTATTTTTATCTTGGAATTTCGTTTTTAAATCGGTGTTGTCTTATACGAGTAAGAACAAAAAATAATTTTAATTTTCTTTTTTTGACTCAATACATTTAAGGCTCAGAAGAATTAAAATCTTAAATTGAAAAAAAAAATTTTTTTTTGAATTTTTGTTGGTTGTGGTCTTCGAAATGATAAATGATTTTCATCTCAATCATAAATAACATTTTTAAATTTAATTTATTATTTTAAAAAATGGATACAATTTTCTTGGGTTATTTAAATTAATAGTTTAAAAAAGAATATGGTATGTGTTAAACAGAATTTCATCGGTCTTTATGATATCCAAAATAAATAGATTCATTCATTTTCATATGTTATCTGATCTGTATTGGTAGAACTAGTAGTCCTATCTTCCAGTTTTAACTCCATCAACCAATATATCAATTGCTGCACATATATAGTAGGCCAACATCAAATTAACACTGTTCTTTCTATATTCAGTGTTAATTCGCCATCATTTATCGAAATAAAAAATGCTCACTATGACACTACGAAATGATTTTCATGCTTGTACTTATCCTCCATCCATGTATTTCCATAATTCAAGTGAAGTTTTACATTTTTTCACTGGCCAATAATTTCGTTATGAACAATTGATTATTCAAGAAGTTCATGCAATTTTTATTGTTGCAAATATTTAAGAATGTGTTCAACGAAAGATATAAGGAGTAAAAGACACAAACAATGTGTGAAAGATTACCGCGCACAGCCACCATTAACTCATAGTCTGGATGAAGGAACCAAATCCAAAAAAAAGGAATAATAAAAATAAATAATCGTACATAATTCAACAATATTGTTAAAAACAAAACAAAAATTTTATTTTATCGCATTTTTAAATATATTATTTCATGAGATGATGATACAAACACCGATCTTATCTTAGATATCTTGACGCCATTCTTTTATATGTTGGAATATTGTTTTCTGTTTTCTTCTATATACGATATTTTTCGGAACATTCAAAACAAAGTTTTTTTTTAGCTTTTTCTTAAATTTTTATTTGTTATTCCTTATTTCGATGCTGTTGTTGTAATTTTATATATTTTTTAAATAAAATAATAACTTTTTTTTCGAGGTGTCAATAAATTTTCGGTTTTATATAGACTTAAGATGTTTTTATTTTATTTTTTATTTTATTTGGGGTCTGGCTTTTTATTTTTATTTAATGTAGATCATGCCTTAGTCTCAAAATATAGAAAAAAATTATCCCAGAAGAAAATAAAAATTATACTAACAATCTATCTCATGGAGGTCTGCTTCCAAGCAAATGTCACAAATTAACAAAAAGAAAAGAAACAAAATAAAAAATTATTATTTTTTTGTTGAGATTCCTACCTTATCTGAAGAATGTCCGGAGATCGATTTTGATCAGAAAAAAAAACAAAAAATCGAACATTATTTGTTTGTAAAGCAGTTAAGCCGACATGAGCATAATTAAGCACCTTGTTATATTTGGTAGACACACGTAATTAATTAAATGAAATAGGATTAAGGCACTATTATCGTGTTTATTTAGAAATGATGAAATATTAACTCAATTATCACGAGTGAACTAATCGGCTGTTATACATATAATAATCATTTATAAGATGTCTGAATGAGCTGCTAGGTAAACGCGAATGGTTTAATGAGATATTGGTTGAGAAGTTCATGTGCTATTGTAAAAGTCGCAAGTGAGCTAATTTATAAAAGTTGGAGTTAATTAGGCTCGATTCTAGAATGTATTTTGGTTTGGAAATGTATTGTGATTTCTATACTATGGGTTGGCCTAATGAAATTGTATCCTAATCCTTATTGATTTATAGGTTTTTTAGGCCATTATTTGCCCATGCGGTATCAGCAATCGGTTAATCGTTGCCGATAGCGACCTCATCGATTATGGGAAGACCGCTATCTCTTCCAAGAATACTGTATCATTCGGATCATCACGCAGAACGTGAGCGAACAAGCGTACCCGCTGTCCTTTGACTTTTCGCACGATATCATGAATTCGCATTCCTGACCTCGTGATTCAAACGAACGCGGTATGTGCCATCAACGTCGCGTTTTGAGCCATATATATCACACGCATGATTCTTCTGTCGACTGTCAGAAGCCATCATTTGTACTCATCCGTTCAAAGGTCCAACTCTCACATCCATACAACGGGTCTAATAAATACGCTGTACAGTTTCAGCTTATCTGCAATTGAAATATATTTGGATTTCAAAAGTAAATGTAGAGGATATAAAGTCCAATCGCCAGCGACAAGGTGAACCTTGATATCTTCTCCCACGCTATTTTATTTATTATCTGTTATCCTTGTTGGTAGTCACCGACAATTTCTTTCGGCAGAGGAGTAATTCTTCCCAAGCTAATGTATGGCAGTCATTTGTATACTGTGCAAAGGAGAGCTATACCGCGATAATTATCGCATTTCAAGCGATTACCCTTCTTGAATATTGGGCATATCACGACCATTATCCATTCTTCAGGCATAACTTCATTTTGCCATACCAATCGAACATGGCCGAAAAGACAGTTCCACAAAGTTAGCCCTCCGAATATAAAGAGCTCTGAATTAATGCAATCAACTCCTGGTGAACGATATTTCTTTAATCTCTGCATGGCCATGTGAATTTCTCATAGTGTGGATCCTATGAGGTCATCTCTACTGTCTGTATTTGAGGGTATTCGAATACAGCTTGTGATACATTAAGTAAGAAAGAAAGATGTCCACGCCCTGTATCGAGTACCGTATCGATCACAGAGGTTTCCATCCTGGTCCAGAATGACAGTTGACTACTATTATTTTACCCATTTCTACATGCTAGGTTGATTCGCGAGGACGAACATTTCTATCCTAGCTATTTGTACTTATGCTGTGAATTTAGAAACTTATAGATTATTGCTTGACACTTGTCATTTTTTTATTTAATTGAATTTCGATTTGCGCTTGGACTGTTGTGACCAAATATTTATTTTTATATACAAAATATATTGTAATTTTTTTCGTGTTTCAATTAATTCAATTAATTAAGAATATAACATAGAATTTTGAAATTTCTAATAAATGACAGCACTACAATGTACACACAAAAATAAAATGAACCGCCAATGACGTAAAATGAAATAACCGCCACGAAATATAGCTAAAACAATTATAATGAGCACAATTGTTGCTTAATTTAAATTATTTTTTCATAAATAATTGGCATGCTTGTCGGATATTTTGCTCAAAGATAACTATTTTTTAACTCAACCACGGCTAAGTGGAGTTTCCTTTTGTTCAATGATTATTTTAATTGGTTTTAGTTAGGTCAAAATTGCTAGGGTAAAAGTTTCCGTCCTTATAGCTCGGGTAAAAGTTCCGTTCCGGTAAAAGTTGATCAAAAATGTGTGTCTTTCGTGGTTGTTTTAAAACTCAATTGAGAAATATACTCATATACTATAGGCATGATATTACTTCAAAAAGAATGAAAACATACACTGCGAGACACTTGCATCAGGATTGATTATTGTGCCAGCTTCACATTTAACAACGTCAACATAATTCAAAAAATTTGTTCCTAACCCAATGCACGTTAACTACTACTAATAATAAGGAATAATTGTATGAAATAATATGTCGTAATTGAATACACGCTGCATCAGTTCGAATCATATATAATACATATATAGCTCAGTGTCATGCAAAAACATTTAAATTATGTACATAATTGATTGATCTGAATCCGCTAAATTAATATAAATTATCTGTTAATTTTCTTAAATTAAAGCTACTCGATCTTAAAACCAAAATGGAAAGAAAACTAAGAAAGGATTAAAAATTAATTTCAAAATTTATCTTTTAAATGGTTTCTGTTCGCGTCTTATTTATTATTTATAAATAAATTAAATATTGAGCGTATTAAAAAGTTAAATACTTAAAACTACATAAGATGCTGTTGAAAAGTGATGCCGACATTTTTTTTTAGATATACTTAAATTAAATGGAATTAATTAATTAGTATCAATTTTTCATCGTTCAATTAAATAAATAACAACACCAATATACAACCAATGTGCGATAATGTTTGTTTTTTTTTTTGGAAATTTATAGATTTTTTTGACATTGAATAAAATAAAATAATATGTCTGGACCAAATAAAACCCAAAAAAAAAATGTATTAAATTTTCCTTAACTCAATTAACACCTACTTTAAAAAATAAATGTTTCACTTGCGCGATCGAGAACAGAACATCTCCTTTAATGTAGTTTGTCGTACGATTTTGGTTTTAAATTATTGTTGCAAATTTATTTTTATTAATACACGAGGTTGAGTTGATATATGATCACGCTTATTTTTGTTTGCGAAAATGAGAATCATTTATCTAAGTTGTTGTTTGTAAATATGTATTGATTTGTTGAATATTTGTATAAATGCAGCGCCGTTCAAGCCATAGTTTATATGACTATGCCAATCTCGTATGAGTCTGGCGTGTGTTAACATATCATTTGTACTATTGATCACACAACCACTTCTAAATCTAGACATAAAGCTAAGCGAAATTCCAAAAAGGATAAGAACAGTTAATTTAACTCATATGGTTGGCACAAGAAGTTTTATCAATTAAAAATGCTTCTACCAATCAAAAGTTGTGCCTTATTCTCAACGAAGGGCAATTTTTAAAGCGTCGACCGTCTCATATGGCTTAGTGAATACTTTGGCATGCAGAATGGACCATATGGAAAAATTCATTGGGTTTAAATCCGAGGAATTTGGTGACCATTATTGTGAAGAAATGAATTTTTTCAAGTGCTCTAGCTCATTTACATTTGCGGTTTACCGTGGGTAATTTTGGCATTCACCTTTCAAACCATATGTGGCGATGTTGCTTTTTATGATTCTATTAGCTTCATTGTATCGTGAACAGACATTTTGTTCACATATAAATGTCGTAGCTAATTAACATTTACTGTGTTCCAATGGAAACCATTTAATACTCACAAGTACTTGTGAGTACTCTAAGGAACGCAAATTTATATGACAGCAGTAAAACATAAGCTAATATATTTTTGTATTCTTTTATGATTTGATGGTGTAAGTTGTCAATTTTTAAATCAGATTAGAATTAAAAACAATAATTAAATAAAAAATTACTAATAATTGTTTATACTATAACTAAGGAAAAGCGTTTAAAACATAACTTAAATAATTTATTTAAGTTAACTCACTGCTTTAAAATTATAATTATTATCCATTTTGACGGTTAAAGTTATTAATTTATTGTTTTAATGAAAATTTATACATTTTCTGTCGGATTTCTGAAAGATCTTCAATTTTAGAACCATTAATTTTTATACAATCTGGCCATATTTTTTTCCAAACGTGGTTTAAAGTGGTTTGTTCTAATTCCTTTCACGATTCGGAAATATTGTGTACAGCGTCTTTGATGTTGTATTTATTCCAAAACTCTTTAGAATTCAAAACTCGAAGATTCACCATCGGTTTCGTTTATAAGCTGTCAAAAAGTTCTGCGCAAATAAGATGCTTTAAATGCAATTGCACTATGATCCAATGACTGAATCAGGGCTGTTGTGTTTTTCGGAAGAAACTGAATTTCCACATCTTCAGACAATTCGGATAAATTGACTGGATAACCTGGTGCATTATCAAATAAGAGCAAGCTTTATTGCTTAAATTTTTCTTTTTCAAATATTTTTTAACTTCTGGGCAAAAGTTATTTTTGTACCAGTCTTCAAAAATAATCAAGCTTTGTTGTTGGATCTCCAAATTACAGGCAATTGTTTTTTATTCAACCCTTTAAAAGGCCTTGGATTTTTGGAGAGATAAATTAAAAGTGGTTTAAGCTTGAAATGCATGCGCACCAAGGAGCGAATAATTTGAAATAAAAGTTTTCTCAGGCATTCGTTTCCAAGAGTCCTGTTTCATCCACATGGAAAACTTGTTCAGGCTGGTATCCTTCTTGTTCGATAATTCGTTTTAAAATATTGGTATATTCATTAGCTGCAACATCTTCGGCACTAGCTGCTTCACCTTTCATTTTTAAGCTATCAAATTGTATCTGTTTTTAAATTTTTTAAACCACCCTCGGCTTCCATGGAATGTTTCATCTTTACTAGAATCATCGATTTCGCTAATGCTCAACTTTTCGAAAGTATTTTTGGCCTTTTCTTGGATAGTCATTTGGCTCATTGGTATCCTTCGTTCGTTATTGTCTTCAATCCACAAAACTAATAATTTTTCCATCTTTTCCATAATACTACTTCTTTTTCGAGTTAATTTAGAAACACTTAAAGGTGCAGCAGATTGTGAATGTTCTTTAATTTTTTCTTTGTTATCCCGAATAGTTTGCACAGTAGATTTTGCCAGTTCAACAGATCTTCAAACGTCTACAATTTTCTCGCCAGCATCAATGCGTCGTAAAACTTCTAGTTTAGTTTCTAACGTGACTGATTTTCGGCTTCTTTTTTTATTTATTGTACTCTCTAAATTCAATGAGGTGACATTAAGGTGACATATTTTTAAAAAGGGGTTACATACATTTACTTATTAAAAATGTTTAACAGAAATAATAAATTCCGAATTTTTAATCAAAATATCTCAACTTTTCTAAATGTTTCCAAATTTACTTTCTGCATTAACATCGATTAACATCTGCATTAACATCGAGATTCGAGAATAATTTAGCACAAAGGAGAAACGGTAACATATTCGAATTAGCTATCGGACATGCGCAAAAGTTTAACCCAAACACTTTCTCTCACTCTCTTCCTCAGACTTCATTTTAACCCAAAAAAAGAAAAAATTAACAGAAAACGTTTTTTGCATACAATTTTTTAGCCTTACAACGAAACATGTTGGGCCGTACATCGAAAAAGTGTCGGAATTAAAAACGGAAGTTATAGCAAAAAGCCGTAAATAGAGCGGCCGTATAGTGAGGTGTACTCTGAAAAGCTTAAATATAAACATTAAATGACGGTTCAATATAACCTAGTGATTCGAAAATCCATCTTTTAATTTTTTTTTTAAATAAATCGTCTAGCGTTAATTTTATGCATATGAGTAGATGCCAGTATATACAAGTACTTGTAAGTAGTTTACTCATGCCATTGGAACACTACTAATGGGTGATTGCTACTTCCAGCCAAATACAAAGCAATAACACTGTCGCGTTTGCATTGCATTTCGATAACTTTTATTAACTGCGACGTAAAACGATTGACTTCGGTAGGCTTGAAAACAACAGTCTGGCAATTGTCAAAAATGAGCGAGCTGACATGTGCTGTTTGGATGCTACAGCAGCATAAAGTTCACAATACTTCGAGTGCCGACCCCTGTAAATCTTCTATTTAACTATATGATGTCTCTCTCTCTCTCTTTCTCTCTACATCCAAGTATGGTTTTCTTACCATTTTAGCAGTAACATAATTAAATGTTTTTTGAAGTTCTAATATTCTCTTGAGAGTTAGTTTTTGATCCAGATTTTTCGAGTTTAAAAATTTCTCATGTTGTGATAATAACCATGAACATTTAGTTATATCCTTACCAATTTTTTTACTTGCCGAATGTATACGAGCTTGTAACGGGTGATTTTTTAAGAGCTTGAGAACTTTTTTTAAAAAAAAAAACGCATAAAATTTGCAAAATCTCATCGGTTCTTTATTTGAAACGTTAGATTGGTCCATGACATTTACTTTTTGAAGATAATTTCATTTAAATGTTGACCGTGGCTGCGTCTTAGGTGGTCCATTCGGAAAGTCCAATTTATTATAGCATCGCTATCGTTCGATGCTAACAAACTTTTTGTTGCCAAAAATGGAAGAACTGAACTTAGTTGACATGTGGTTTCAACAAGATGGCGCTACATGCCACACAGCTCGCGATTCTATGGCCATTTTGAGGGAAAACTTCGGAGAACAATTCATCTCAAGAAATGGCCCGGTAAGTTGGCCACCAAGATCATGCGATTTGACGCCTTTAGACTATTTTTTGTGGGGCTACGTCAAGTCTAAAGTCTACAGAAATAAGCCAGCAACTATTCCAGTTTTGGAAGACAACATTTCCGAAGAAATTCGGGCTATTCCGGCCGAAATGCTCGAAAAAGTTGCCCAAAATTGGACTTTCCGAATGGACCACCTAAGACGCAGCCACGGTCAACATTTAAATGAAATTATCTTCAAAAAGTAAATGTCATGGACCAATCTAACGTTTCAAATAAAGAACCGATGAGATTTTGCAAATTTTATGCGTTTTTTTTTAAAAAAAGTTCTCAAGCTCTTAAAAAATCACCCGTTATTTCTGCATAAGGAAGCCCTGATTATTTTATCATTCATTATTTCCCATATTCAGCTCTTCGAAGTTATGGCCATGGTTTTAGGAACTATTAACTATTAGATAATACATATTGGGAAAATAATTAGGAAACTCAGGAACTTTTCTGAGAAGACCCTCAATTTATATTTTAAATAATATTGAAAGGTATAAGATAATCTCTTCAATTCGGATTCCTCGGATTAGCATAGTGTTAAAAAAGCTTTCTTAATGTTTTAAAATATTTTTTATATGATCTTTTTTTTTTTTTTTTTTTTTATATTTTAATCTATGTTATCTTTTTTGGGGCTCAAGGTTCTCCCAGCTCTTTCGCGGTTCGCTTATTTACGTCCTACTTTACGCCTTAACGGCCAAATCGAGGACGTACGGCTATAGGTCCGATTTTCGTAGAACTATCTGCGCATTACATAGCTCCATGCCAGCCTATAGTACTGACATGGAAGATGGGTCGGCCCATGAGTTCTGCACTCCAACAGGGGGTCATAGATGTGTTCATTAACACCACCGATCGTAAGCAGATGGTGAAAAATCCCTTTTACATCCTGCCCCTATCGGGATTCGAACCCGGTACCTCCCGCTCCAACTGCCACAGCTTTAACCACTGAGCCACCTGGGCGGTTAACTTATATGATCTTGACGCATTGTTGTTGTTTTACGAGATCAAATATCTGGGAGCCTGTTATGAAAGTTTTCGATTTTAATTTTTTTTTTATATCGAATAAATTCGACCTATTATAAAACTTGTAACGATCGATAACACTACGCATGCCGAATCCCATCTGTTAACTTTTTGTTTATATGTATAGGTGGTCTGAAGAGAAAATATTAATAATTTATTTCGTGTGAAAATTGATCGCACTCACCAATATGTCTATAGCTAATAATTATGCGTAAGTAAATACCTCACGCACATTCCGATAGCTAAACTTTTTTTCGAGAATTTGTTTGTATTGTATAATGCGGTTGAATACTATTCGTATATGAGCTATTGAGAAAAATTATTTGGGAGGGTGATTTGGGTGTAGTTGTGACGTGTTTAGGCGCAAAAATGTCGAGATCTTGATGGGAGGAGAAAAAAGAAAGCGGGCAATCAGAAAACGACGATACTGAGTGAACATCAGAAAAAACGAAAAAATAAGGTTTTAATTCAATGTTTAGATTGAAAAAAAAAAGTTTAATAAATGAAATAATAATAAAAGATAATTGTAATAATAAAATAATACAAATTAACCGAAAAAAAAATAAAAGTTGTTTTTTGATACGGGTCGTAAGCTGAGTGTGGGTGACTGTACTAAATACCCAAGCAACTCCAAATAATCTTTGGACGAAAAACATCTGGGGTGTTCCAGAAACATCAAACGAAGGAAAATAACCAGAACGCTCTGTGACCCGGTGTTAGTGACGGCCTTCGGTGTTGAATGCTGTTATTTGCGGCCTTGCGGCACTGGGTACTATATGCTATATTTGCGGACTGGAGGAGTATATACACATAACCAACTGGGAGGATAATACCAAACTAAGCCGTTTTTCTTGGTGTTGTGAGCAGCATTCCACGAGTCAAGAGGGAAATCCATCAAGCGATTTTTAACGGGTAAAATCAACCTTCATTTTATTATAAGTGTGAATTCGTCAAAAAATTTGTGATCTGCTAGGTTCCCTCAGTATACGTAATTAAATAATGTCGTTCTTTTTTGATTTTCTCCTTCTTTGAATAAGAAAAGTGAAAAAAATGGTGTGCTAACGGGGGATTGAAAATGCGATGAGGTGTCATAGACGCTAATTAGTTAAGCTTTCATAATGTTTTCCTTTTAATTTATTTTTTTGTGCACACGTGATACGAGTATTTTTGTCGGGTGGCAATTGTCTCGCGTGGTGAGGAACCCTCCAAACCCACCAGTGCTACCCTTCTTAATTTTATAGTGCAACCACGCGGTTCAATACAGGCCCATGCCGTCTAGTTACAAACTAAAAGGAAAAAATGTCAGCGAATTTTTCCGAACTAAAAAATTCGACTGCTATTTAGTTGGCAAATTTTATATTACTATATCGCGACCTAAGAATGAAATAGTTCTATTTGTATAAAACTCAATACTGAGAAAACCGCAAACAAAATTTTGAATTGTAATATCTTTTAAATTATTAACATGACAATAATAATTCTTGAAACGTAAAATTTTATGAGCAATATAAATTAGTAGGACATCAATTTATCATAGTTTTGGCCATCTGATTGGTTGTAAAATGAATTTTAATTATTTGGATAGAACCTTTTTCATAACTATTATGATTATCAATTTAGTTTAAAGGTTCTATTTGCATGATAGAACCTTTTTGCTTTAATAACGAGAAGATATGGAAACAGCAAAGTTCTATTTGTTCAAATAGTTTTAGCTATTTTTGTTTAAATGAAAACTTTATAGAATTTTTAGATAAAACTAAATTTAGTGGATACATACATACTTCGTGTATTTACTATGTTTATACCATTTAAAATAAAAAGTATAGTTTATAAAAATATAATAAACATTAAACAAAATAAAAATTATTATAACATATAGTTTTGTAGTAATTCAGGTACATAAACAAAATAATACTTCATTTTTAAATCTAGAGTTATTTTTATTTTGTGTTGGAATTTCGGTTTAATTTACGTGAACTTGTACTTGCTGATCGTTTTGGAGTCTCACAAATGGGTTGGTCATCTGAAATTAAAAAAATTTATCATAATTCGATCACAACTAATAAACAAAAATCTTACCAGTAATATCGAGAACCACTTTGTAATAATCAATATCTTGCGGCGTCATGAAGCAAAATGCGGCCTGCAAGTCCATTTTTTTTTTTAGGTCGATCTTCGGTTTCTTTTTTATAATGTTGACATCTAAAATATTTGGCCGCATTACAAATGGGCGATGCATTCTGTTTTTTTGTTTTCTTAAATTACTGGTTTTGAATTCCTCGGTGTAATCCATCTGGAATTTAACGGCGTACGGTTCTTGGCTGAATTGAAGTATTTTAACTTTGTTAAACGGCACTTCTTTAAAGTTATAGATCATTTTTGAATACTCCTCGAAGTCTTTAAAATCCGATGGCTTCATTTGGATAATACAGAATGGTTTTTTTATATTTATGGTTTTTAAAATTCTTATGAGGCCTAGAGGCGACATAAACTCGTTTTTTCTAAACACTTTTTCTATTTGAGAATGTGCATTATCTACTTGCTGTATAGCGGAATGACCAGCGATGGAATATTTCATCGTGATTTCGACGATGTCAGGATGACTATGTATAAAGTTTAAAATTGCCGTTGCCATAAAGGAGTTTTTATTTTGTGGTACGCACGAATCGCTCCAGGTGACAAGTTTGGTAAAGCCTGTGTCTTGGTAAACTTGCTCTAAAATTTTTACTAGCGCTGATGCAAGATCATTGCCAGTGCGCCCAGCTGTGTATTCGGTCCATAAACAACAGTAAATTTTTTTAGTTGTAGAATAGTGCGCCGTAAGGTTATAGACGTTTAGCTTTGCACTATAAAATAAGGAACCAATATTGGATCTGGGACAATTTATTACGTTTTGTAGATCAAAGCATAATACTGGAATGGTTTCGTTGTCCCGATCCATTTTTCTTTCAGCACGCATATCTTGTTTAAGCTGTTGGTGTTCTTCAAAATCAGCGATAGATTTCGGTGTGCATTCATTTCTTTTTTGAGCGACTAGATAGGCTTCACATTTACCACAGAGATCGGATTTTGGTTTGTGAAAATCCAGATTAAACTCTCTGCAGAAGACATCACGATAATAACTAGGTTTAACTGGATTTTCTCCATCTTGGCTACATTGAATTTTATATAATTCGTACATGCGCATAACATTTAAACCAGCCTCGAGATATTTTTTAGATGTTTTGGCCCGACAATAATGGCTTTCCATTGTTGGAAAGGATTTAATATGTTGTTTTATTCTGTTGGTTACTTCCTCCTTAGTTTTTCGGTTGCCTATTTTGGTTGCGTTTTCTTTACAATGGATGACTCCAGTAGAAGCCTTTTTATTGTGCACGTCATAAACAAGTTTTTGTGAAACATCCAATGTTCCTACGAAATAGGGTTTGCATACGCGAAACACTTCTCCCTTAATTTCCAAATAGTAACTGACCGCTTTTTTTCTTCGACTTGGGGTTGGTTGTGACGGACGTAAAATTTCACTTTCGCCTGTGTATTTTAAAATGAAGTCATATTTGCGGTAACGTTCTAACGTATAATAATCTTTGAAAATTAGTTCCCGCTCAGCTTCACTAATTTTTTCGGAGCACTTAAATTTACAATTTTTACAGTTTTTTTTGGTTTTAATTATTTTTTTTTGTATAAGTTTTCCCTTTGAATTAATATACTCCTCTCCTCTTTGCCTTTTCGATTGCTGCTGATGTACTTTCCAATTTTCATAATTCCGTCTTCTTCTGCGTTTTCGACCATCATCTTCATAGATTTCACTATCAGGCACTATAATTTCATTTTCGTCTAAGACTACAGGCACAATAATTTCTGTCACTTCTGTTATAATATTATTCTGTAGGATTTCTTCATTAATTATTTCGATCATTCCGTCGCCGGCACATTGACCCAAAACAACATAGTCTGAATTCATTATGCTAAAAGCAATTATATATATAACATTAATATTTCAAATTAATTAGGATATTATGTAGGAGTATATTATAGTAATTTTTTATTGTCCTACTTACTCAAAACACAACCTTAGTCCACAAGTTTTAAACAATAACTGATTCATTGCACATTAAAAATAAAGGGGAAACCCCTATTTCAAGATGATTTTTTGATAAAAAAATGTTCTATTTGCAAAGACAGAAAATCCTTTTGAACAGGTGTTCAAATAAAATTCCATTTTTTTTAAAAAAGTTCTATTTGTGCAGTTAGAACTTTCTTGAATTAATTAATGTTCATAATGAATTTAAATAGAACTTTTCTATCCTGTTATCTCTGAAACTATAGGAAAAATCAAAATTTTGGCAACGGTTTTGAATTCTACTACTACGTAAATGTCAAAATTGATATTTACCTCAAAAATTACAAAAATGTCACATAGAACCTTTTCATTCTTAGGTCGCGATATACTGATCGCATTAACTTTGTTAATAATTATTAGTTTTTATTTAAAAAATTTATTTTAAATTATTTTTGAAAATAATGTGTTCAAATAATAATAATTATTATTATTATTATTAAATATAATTTAAAGAAATTACTCCGATAATTGCGTTTTCGATGTAAGTTTTATTCTTAGTTATTTATGTTTCGTGACGTATCGAATTTTTTCGCTATCGAAAATTCTGTTTAAAAAGTTGTTTAGAATTGTCCCAATTGCGCTTTCATTCCGAGAGGAAGGATCATATGGGCTTAAATCAAAATAAAATTGTTCTTTATATCTGAGTGTGATTGAGGATATGTAAACCCACTTCGATCAATTTATGAAGGGTCGAACTGTCAATGAGTTGATCAGGATAAATTCGAGAAGAAATCCAATTTCGATATAAACTTATTTTTTGTCAAAAGCTTTACTAAAAAGCTTTATTGGTGTTATAGCATATTTAATAATTAAATACCAACTGATGAGATAGATGATAACAATAAGGATTCGCAAAGTTTGGTATATTTATAAAATTAAAATTACAATAAATGATGAACAGCACATATGGTACCATCATTGGATACGATTACAATCAGAGATGCATACAGTTTCATAACACTACTCACAAGACTTTTCTAGTAGAATCCCGTGAGGATGTATATTGTGGTAGAAAAAAAAGTTTGTTACAATCACCTCCATCTATTTTGCTCAATTTATATTCCTTGAAATTCAAGGTCAAATTATGCTAGTTGAATTAGGTTCGCAAACATCTATTTAAACATTACTGTATTTAACAAAGATGTACAATTCTTTGAGATGTTCTGATCTTAATTCGATATTATGTATTTTAACGTATACATGATGAGTAATTTGGAAATGAATTTATATAAAGTCATTGAGGTATATGCTTATTGTTAAAATTATGTTCATCTAAATTAAATAATTGTGTATACACCATAAATCATTTTTGTGAGAAGGTGTTAATTTGACATGATGATTAAGTTGATTTATTGATAAAAAAATGAAATAAACCAACAGTTAAAGTATAAACAAACAAGCAAACAACTTATACTCACCACAAGATTGTGGGCTGAATTAGTTAATAATGGTTATGTATGAAATGGACAAATTTGTGTTTACAAAAACAAAGCTTGCCAATTTCTTTATTATACATGCGTTGTCCTTAAAAGGACGCAAACTGTTTTGGTGAGTAATTCAGATGCGTGATTTTTTAAGTGTTACTCATTTCCTTATAGTTCGAAGAATTGCGGCAGCTGATTGTGCATGATACAATATATACATATAATATATCGAATTAAAGGTAAACGGAAATATTTCAATAAAAATCACATGGCTTAATTTTTTTATTTATTTATAATTTTTTTGCGCGCTTTGGTCCATTTTAGTATTTATTATCATTTTTGAATATTTCTCACGATAAAAAACTATAAACGAAATTCCCTGCGATAACCATAATATAAAAACGATTTTTTTTGTTACAATTTTTTAGTTTCCATTTGTGGCAGAACAGCGCTTTTTCATGCCCAAAAGAATAACAATAAAAACAGACATATTTTTAACTGCGAGCTGCCATCGTTGTTGTTATTGTTGTGTTGATTTTCATTTTATTGTCTTATTTTGGACGGGCGGCGGCATATTTATGCATATAGTTTCGCTGCTCTTATTTTAGTTTTTTGGTCGGTTGTTTTGTATATATGTATAAGTCCGCCAATTTTTCCAAATCAGGGTCTATTCGATTATTACTGTTTGTCTCTTGATAACAGTGTTGTCTTTATATGTTACAATGTATATAATTATCAACCTGATACAAATGTGGCCTTACTTTTACATGTATTGCTGGTGCTCCAGTTATCGAAGGCTTTCCGGTATTTTCATTTCGTTAGCGACAAGCACAGTTGTTTTTTTATTATAAGTATTGATTAGTAGTTGCTAAGTTGATCTTGTACATCCAGTTTTAAAAATGTTTAATACAATTTATAATAATAGCAAGGTTTAAAGTTTATTTATAAAAAGTCGTAACCAAATGTCGTTTTTGGAAGGAACATTATTCTTTCATATCGTTGACTCTATTTTTCTTTTTTTGACCTTGTGAAATGGGAGTTTTTTCATGAATCCTGTCGACTATTCCTCACATACAGACATGTTTCTTGGTGGCTCTCGTAGCAGAGAAAGTAGCATTCCCGCTCTATAATTTCGAGGGTCTCTCGGGTTCGATTCTCCGGGTGGTAAGAAAACATCAATCTCGATTGCGTGTTATTCTCAAATGTAAGTGTATATAGGTTGAACCTTAGGCCCTAGGGAGTTCTGGAATAATTTCCACCTTATTAAATTTTTATTTTATTTTTCTAGGTGGCCTGAAAGCTTTTTGATGGCTTCACTTCTTGCTTCACAGTAAATCTTCGATTGAACACACTAAATGCGTTTATACATGCTTGGCCAAGTCAAACTTTTATGTCAAAATACGATGGGCTGACAACCCGCATCCGTAAAAATCTAAAAATATTAACAATATCAACAAACAAAATCGGATACCGTCAAAAAATAATGACTCCCCGTTTATGTACCCAGAAACGAGATTAAGGATCGGCACGTGGAACGTGCAGCCACTTCGAAAACATGGCGCGTTTGATAGCCTTATCACATGTATGAAAGAGTATTGGCTGGAACTCGTAGTGCTCCAAGAAACTCGATGGCTTAAAAGTGGAGACCATGTGTCCCAGCGCTATACAATGGAGATGACCTCGGAAATCTTGGAGTATGATTTCTAATTGGGCCACAGGTAAAAAAAGATGTACTGGACTTTCAGGCAGTCGAAAATCGAATGTGTAAGCTTCGCTTGCACATGAGATTAGCCAACCTGTGTGTGTAAATGCGCCCTCTGATAAAAGTCAATCGCAAGATAAATACTCATTTTACAATAATTTGTTTAATCTGATGGGCTCTATACCTGAGCACGATGTCAGATTGGTGGCTTACTGGCTTTAATGCTAGAGCTGGCAGAAATCATACCGACTTATGCAATAATATAGGTCCATTAGATATAAATCACTGCAAATCTACGATGGAAAATTTCGTACAAGTCAGGGAGGACAGTCTGAAATTCTGATAACTGAAGAAACGCAACGAAAATATCGAGATATTATCAGCAATACCATTTTGCGATCCAATTACCAATCTGATTAAGTGAACAGTGTTTGGGAAGTATTGAAAACCTCGGTTGTCGATGCTGCCCAGCAGATTCTCGGTAAAGTGAAAACTAAGCTTAAAAGTGATTGGTTTGATGAGGAAATATAACCCACAATGAAGTGGAGACTCGGTTTACAATTGCAAGAAAAAACGAAGCAGTTCTTGCTAGTAGGACAACTGAACGCATTTGTAGACAAAAGAAGTGCGAATGGTGGAAGGCTAAGGTCTTAAGAGTACAACAACTCAGCAATGAGCGCAATTCGCGTGGTTTGTTTAAAGGAATTACCGAATTGCACCATACCTTAAGAGCTCGGTCAACTGCCATTCGGGACCAGGATGGAAACCTCTGTGTTAACGTCGATATACATGGCGTATACATTTTTCTGACCTACTGAATGTTCCACATGTATCACAAGCTGTACTTAAATACTCTCAAATTCAGACCGCAGAGATGTTCATTGAGAATCCATCCTGTGAGGAATTCACAATGGCTGTGCAGAGACTAAAGAAAAATCGTTACCGGAAGTTGTTTGCATTAATTCCGAGGTCTTGATATTCGGAGGGCTAGCTTTGTGGAACTGTCTTTTCGACCTTATTCGATTGGTATGGCGAAATGAAATTATCCCTGATGAATGGAATGTTGCTGCATATGCCCTATATTTAAGTAGGGTCTCGTGATATACACCAACACTCAAAAAAAAAACCTGGTGATTTTAACAAAAATCCATGGTTAGAATAACGAAAAAATTCGTTCGTTTTCAGCCAACGAAGTAGTTCACAAATATAACAAATTTTCTTTCGTTTGTTTTTACAACATTTTATAATCTCTAAATACTACGAATATTTTCTGTAAAGGTTTCGGTTTCGTTAATATATTTACAAAAGATAGCGTGAATTTTACAAAGATTGATGTAATATTTGCAAAGCAAGTTTCGTAATTAAATTTACAAAATTTATCGTAAAGTTTACAAAGATCAATGTAATATTAGCAGATCGCGCTTCGTAACCAAATTTACAAAATTTATCGTAAAGTTTACAAAGATCAATGTAATATTAGCAGATCGCGATTCGTAACCAAATTTACAAAAGTTATCGTAAAGTTTACAAAGATCGATGTAATATTAACAGATCAAGTTTCATAAATATATTTACGAAGGTTGTTGTTAAATTTACTAAGAAAATCGGTGATACTTACAAACTAAAGCAGTAAAATATTTCATCGATTATCTGTATTGCTAACAATTTTTTTTTGTAAAATTGAAAACCTTGAACTTTATTAACAAATTATTTCCGCAGAAATTAGGAATGTAATTGTAAACTTAAGTCAAGAGATGTTTACAAATCAAATTGTTGAATTAACGAAATTTATCGCAGAATTCAGTGGATTATATATATGGTATATATGGTGTATATATATATATATATATATATATATATATATATATATATATATATATATATATATATATATATATATATACGTATATATATATATATATATATATATATATATATTTATATATATATATATAAATATATATATATATATATATATATATATATATATATATATATATATATATATTTATATATATATATATATATATATATATATATATATATATATATATATATATATATATATATATATATATATATATATTCGAAGAAGTTTATTTTCCGGACAGGGTTTTCTTTAATCCTTTGGTAGTTTTTCAATAACACGCAATGCCTTTGTAATTCAAAATTTATTTATTATAATATATAAAACGTTAAATTATACAAAAATAAATGCAAATAAAAATTTATTTATTTTAAAAATTATTTATTTTAAATTCATTATTACGAAAATATATTTGATTATTTCATAAAGTAAAAGCATAAAGTAAAAGCTTTTATACTTTACGCTAACATAAATTTACTATTAAAAATTATATTCGCTAGTACTGTACTTCATTCAACATTATTTAATTTTTTAATTTCAAAATTTTCTATAATGCTTTTTATTAATTACTTAATTTTGAAAAATAATTATTACTAATATTCTTAAATCTAATGATTTGAGAGCTCATTTTCATTGCTGAATTTTATTCTGTTATTTAAAAATATTGGGTTTAAAAGATAAATTAGTATTAAAATTGCGATAAAATTATGATTTTTTTTATTACCTGTTGTTTAAATCGTTTATGAGAGTTAAAATATTTCGAACTTTTTCGTCGTGCTTTGTATGAATGTTGTAAAAAATTTTTTGAATAAATAGCCAGAGATTATAACTCGGCTTAGGGTATTCGATTTGAAAAACATGGAATATTTTAAAAAGTTTGTCTAAGGCTTCTAAAAAGCTTCCATATATGTATTTATTATCATCTAGGATTACAACAAACTCCTTACATTCCATGCTATTCCCAATTGCTAATAAAAGGGGTTGAAGGTTTGTTTTTTCATTTAAACATTGTAACTCAGCCCGTTCAAGCGCTTTGGGAATTTCTTCCACATTTTCGAGTATGGAGACCAAACACATTTGGCAATCTTTTATGGTTGCTTTCACGTATGTGACGTCTTTATTATTTTTATTTTTATTTTTGACGGATGGTGGTATTATTTGTGTCGCAAGATTGATTAATTGTATGTTATATGAATCTGTAATAAAAAATCATTTTTGTATTAATAAATAATAAATTTAGTAGGAACTGGACCGATTCTAGAAAGATAAATTTCAGAATTTGCATTTTTGTTATTTAATAGAAAATATTGAAAGTACTCTTACATATATATAAAATAATAATAACAAGTAAATGGTTTTTAATAAAACTTACCTAAATTTATATTTGGTTTATTATTTATAAGATTTTCCAATGCCAAAATCTGATCAGGATGTTTTAAATGACATTTCAAAATTTCTGGTATTAAGTTAATAAACGAATTCCAATTCGAATATAAGTTCGATGGTGCCGGATAAAGGGTGTTAAAATCTATGTCAATCTGTAGGAACATGTTAAATAAATAAATATATATATATATATATATATATATATATATATATATATATATATATATATATATAAATATATCTATATATATAGATATATATATATTATATATATATATATATATATATATATATTATATTTCTTTGCGTGTAGAAATGTATATGCTTACCAAATCTGACATAAATGGATGTTTATATATTGGCCAATCATTAAGAATGTTACATATTGATTGATCCTGGCTGTTTAATAATTCTTGAGTTCTCAAATTTGACGTATCTTTCCATTTCTGAATCACTAGTTCACGGGGGCTTCTAAGATGTTTCAACTCAGTTTTTAGTGTCATATAATCGTTGTTAGAAATATTTGCTAAAAATTATTACTAAATATTATGAATGTTAATTATTAAGGAAGTTAATATTTACCAGAAGCTTCATTTGTTGCTTTTTCTTCCGAAAATTTAGGTTTCATTAAATATTTGTTTAGTTTACGATGTTCGTAATCAAATTTATTATATAGTTTTCCAGTAGGAGATCTATTGCCGCCTCGATGTGTAAAATAAGTGCTCTGTAAAATTATATTGAATAAATACATTAGTAAATAAAAACAAATTGGATTTGGATAAACCAAATTAAATTGTTATAGAATATGAGCCTGAATCAATTTAAATTTTTGATAAACATTTTGTCTATTTTACATACTCCAGTAAAGCTTTAAATATTGGTATCTGTGAAAATAGTTATACCAAAATTTAGTTTTTAAACTTACTAAACATTCGGTTGGAAAACACAACAAAATTTCTTCGGCAATGTTTTTTATTTCTTTCGTAGTAAGCTTCACTCGTTGTTTTTTTATATAATGTTCCACTAGTAGTGAACATAACATATCGCGATGTTTTGGTTCCAGTACTTTTTTAATGTTATAAAACTCCGTTATATTTTTTCCACATTCGGTTTGGGTTAGTAGATTCGTAACTGACTAAAATAAATATTACTGTACAGTTTAAAAAACAATATTTAAATTTTACGCTTACTGTATATGAGGTAGAGTATGGTGAACTCTCAACTCGTTTTGGGCTTGACGGCATTTTATATGATATAACCTCCGTAACATTTGATTGTTTTTGCCAGGAAGTTAAATTATGTTTAAACATAATTTTTTTACCCAACTCTGATACTTCAAAAATTTGATTAATTTCTTCGTTTTTAATATATCTTAACACCAATACCAAAATCTGTAAATTATTTGATTTTATTACGAGAGTGAATAAAAGTTAGATTTATATTTAGTGTACTTGTAAGGCGATTGTACAAATATTCTGCATTCCATGATTTTAATAATGTTTTCAGGTTATCTTCTTCTTCGAAATTTTCTGAGCTTTCCATTAATTTTAATAAAATTTCATTTGGTTGTACATCATTATGACAAGCACTTGAGGTACTCGGTTGAGGTTCGTTTGAGAGTTGGGAGTTTTGATCCGCAATATCCGCCGGTGTCGGTATAACATTAATTTGTGGCTCCAAATTAACAAATTCTATAATTTCTCCATAATAATTTGACTCATTTGCAAAGTAGTGAATTTCTTCGCTCACGTTCTCCATGCTTTATTTAATAGCTTTCCTTATTATTTAGTTGTTTGTTGGTTGGTTCAACAGGAAAATTATTGGTTGTGGTAATGTATTATTTTATTGAATTTCTTATTAACTATACTATAGAATTTAGAAATATTTCATTTTAAAATCAAACATTTTATTTATGCAACAAATCTTCTATTCATAAAGACATTTGTTTAAATCGAATCGAAAGGTTTCAATTTGTGCCATTAACTAATATTATTGTAAATTCAGTAAAACTACAAATTTATACTTAAAAACTACCAACTTACGGAATATAAAAACTAAAAAATTGCATGACTTTAATTTAAAAGAAATTTTTATTGCGAACGACGTAACCTAAATTAGTTTTGTACCTATGTATAGGCGGGCCAGTAAAATATGATAATGGATACATAAAATAATTGTCAGATTCACTTAAAATTTGGTGAGATACATAGTGCTTTATATATAAAGTGCTATATTTTTTTCCTAAAACAAAAGGCTCTGTTTCATTTTTAAGTATTAGTATCCCATTAATTTTGTAAAGCTCAATATTACCATATAAAGTCTTGGTAATGTAATAATCAAGCTTATATTTGGTACTTTTAAAATTAATTGATGAATAAAATTTAGCCGTATCAATATTAAATTCAAATCTATTGAAAATGTGCAAGGGAAAACTATTTTCAATGATATTTTTACTATTAAGTTCTAAATTGGATTGAGCTGGAGAAAGAATCAAATTAGCAAATTTTATTTGTGATTTAATTGCCATGCTTAGTGTAATATTTTTCCTTGAACAAATATTTTTAGCTTACGCTTTTAATTCACCGTGTTTACTTTCAAATCTAAAGCAATATATATTTCTAAGTGGACCAACAAATTTTATTAATCGCGGGTAATGAATTAGAAAATGAAATTTTGGCTTAAGGTTATCATTGAATAATCGTACATACTTTTCGTTGAGATTTTTTATTTTTTTCGTTAAATCACAAATAATATTATCATTAAAATTAGTTGAAACCAAAATGTCAATTAATTCAAGAAATTCACAAAAAAAATCCATATATCATCACTAAGCGGAACAAAATCTTCTATAATAAGAGGTAAAAAATGCACAAAATTCCACATTTCTCTAGCGGAGAAAGTAAAATGTTTATTTTTGATATGAACTTCTTTTATATCTTTCGATAAATTTCCGATTTCAGTTTCCCCATATGGAAAGGTACTTTTTAATTTATTAAGAAAGCTTAAACTAAAATATTTTTTTTCCATATAAAATCATATAATATATGAGACAAATTATAATGACATATTCCCTCAAACAAATCATGCATGATATCTGCTGCAAAATTATTTACAACATGGAATGAAGGGATATTATTAAAAATTGATTCACAGTGTATTCCGGTTTCAATAACATTATCTTTAAGTATATCTAAATCATAATTTTTTAAAGTACGTAAAATATCAACATTTTCTTCACATTGAGTTTTTGCAATGGTTTTATTTACTTTACAAAACCGACAGTAATGTTTAGCAGAAAATGATTTTGAAAAACCAAGTACGCTATTAAGCCCTAAATTGTCTCCTAACACTAAACATAAAACAAAATGAATTTGCATTAAACCATTTTTGGATTGTATAGTAATCCCATCAGTTTCCAAAGATTTTATTTCTTCTACAAGAGTGAAGAACGAAATATCATTTCCGTGCTGTTTTATATATGTAGATCTAATTAACGCAGTAATTTGAATATCTTTTAATTTTGATATTGATGAAAAAATGGGAAAAGTATAATATATACCAGTAATAGAATGTGTGGTTGAATGGGACCCTAATGGATTATTTATTTCGAAATCATCGATATATAAATAAAAGGGAATTAAAACTTTATTTGGATAAAAATTCTGTTTTTTTTTCCAAATTTCTCCTTGAATAAAATGAGTGAATGTTTTATTATCATTTTCCAAAGCCGTAATATTGATAATGGCCTGATCTAACATATCGTCTTTCTCAAAAATTGAATTGAACTGAAATTTTAAAGGAAACAAAACACCTTTACATTGGGATTCATTTAAAATAGGAACGCCATTTTGATAAACTTCCGTTATTTTATCATCGATCGTAAACTGCACCAAATTTTGAAGTAAATTTGTATCTTTTAATTTTTTTAAAAATTTGTATTCACTATCTATATTTTCAAAAATATTTAGTATGGTTAAAATATTTTCTATATCATTTAGTTGTGATTGAGACAACGTTTGAAGAGAGTTTTTAAAACTTGATAAAAAATTATTAAATTGAGATTTAATTGGTTGAATTATAAAATCATTAGTGATATTCTGAATGTCAATAACATCTTTTCTAGAAAAATTATTTTTGTTATGTAATGTAAGAAGAAATTGTATAGATGAATTCAATGCGTCTAAATTTTTATTTTCTACTGCTAAAGTTTCTTTAAATAATAAATTATTGTTTGTATTATTATGATTAGGGCTAGAGTTTTTGACATTTAAATCATTGAGTTGACAATTTAAGTGTGGCTCAGCATATTCAAAATTTGTATTGATATCATTTTTAATCAAGCTACAACTCAAATCTTTTTTCAAACTGTTAACATTATTGTATAGCCCATTTGAATTAGTTTGAGGTAAATTGATTATGTCATTCGCAATATTTTCATTTAATTCTGAATCAACAGATTTATTATCTACATGGCGAAACAAATGTCTTTTATATGAACTTATATTTTGAAATGTCTGACTACAATTCGTTTTATTACAAAAAAATGTGCTATTTGTTTTTAGTTTGTGTATGAGTTTTAAATGGGTGATTAGAAAATTAACTGACCCTAACTCCAAATTACAAATAAAACAAAAGAACATTTTAATATAAAACAAAACGAATAGTTACAAATAAAAATTATTCAAAATTCTCAAAAAATTCTTCGAGACTATCTGAAATTGATAGAGTGTCTAGACTATTTGACAAATCCTAAAAGAAATTGAAAATAGAAATAGACAATAAACTTAATAAATTAATCTAGCTATTTAAAAACTACACTTAAAAAAATGTACTTACAATATTAGTGGTTTCCTTGTGATTTTCTTGAAGAATTTCCAGATGATGGCGGAAACGAATTTTCAGGCCCAATTGCTCTTTTGTAAATAAAATGTTAATTTGATTCGTTTGCAAACCAATCAAAATGTAATAAAACTCTTTATAATCTAAAATTTTAGAAAAAAATTCGTTAATGATAAATATTAAGATAATATTAAAAAATAAAATACAATATAAGAGACAATTAAAAATGATTAGTGAATTTAGCATTAGAATAATGAAACGGAGCTAATTTTAAATGATTAAATACTTAATTAGAAAACACGTGTTTAAAATATATGAATCACTACAATTATATGACACTAATGTTTTATAACTTTCACAATCACCAAAATCACTTTTAAATGCTTTATTAATTTTCTTACCTGTTATTTTCTGAAATACTCGTGGAGAATAAATTTTAACGTTTTTTAGGAATTTTTTAACTATATTTTTATAATTTTGTTCACTATCCATATCCACTTTACTGTATGGTAACTAAAATCACAATGAACAACTTTTAAAATGTGGTCCAATAATTTGAATTTTCATTTACAGAACCATTTGTAAAATTTCCGAATTTTTATTGTTAAAATTCAAAAGATTTTGTAAATTCAGCGAACAAATGTGTAACTTAATTGATTATTACAAATTTTTTTTGTAACTTTTACGAAGTGATAATGAAATATTTACTATTATATGTGTACAACAAATGATTTTACAAATGAAATTGTTCAGTTCACGACTGAACAAGTCTTTATTTACAATTAAATTTGTAAATTTTAGCAACAATCTGTTTATGTGTGATTTGATTAATGAAATAATATGATTGCCTAAAATATGTATTACAGTTTTCAAAATGCAAAAGATGTAATATTTTTACTGTTAAATATCTTTAATAATGTATATCTAGAAGTATGCGATAAAACTTTATTCTAGAATAATCAGATGATAACTGAATTAATGATATTTAATATTTTATGTTTTCGAATCTTATTTTCTTAATAATAAATTTTTATGAATTTATTTGAATCTTGTCTGCCCAGTATTCAAGGTTATCCTACAACTATGTCATATTAAAGTATTATAGATTTATCCAGATTCAAAATCTATTATAGATTTATTATAAATAGCATGGATATTGTGTTTGTTTGGTTTGCTTAACATACTCATACTCCTATTTGCTTAGAAGCAGATTTCAAATCATAATCGTATTAACTGGTTACGATTGATTCTAATAATCAATATTTCCCAAACATGCATAGATACCGTCAGAAATGGACAAGATAAAAATGGGCATAGACTTCAATTAGACTAATAACCATAGTTTAAATGAAAATTAATTAAATAAAAGTAAAGCTATATGAAAATGATGTTTCATATTTCATTTTTTGTCATATGTATTCATATAGTGGTTATTCGCTATTTAGGTAATGTTTTATAGAAACAAAATAATGAAAAACTCCAAATTTAGTACTCACAACTTAATATTTTTTTGCCATAGGCCGTGTGAGTATAAAATGTTATTCTGTTTTGTCGTAGATTTAAATTTTCTATTTTATAAAATACGGTCTCTGAAATCCGAAATTCAGAATTTATGTCTGTAGTTTTATAAGTTTATAGTTTTGAGATTGCCAACTTTTTGCCAAGCCTGTATAAAACTAACTGTAACACGCTTAATCGTTCTAAAATAATTATATTTTTAATACTTCAAAATATTATACATCATTTATACATAAAAATAATCATTGGTTTAGAGGCCGTAAACTGTTGAATGAAGGTCGAATCTCGAGTTCGATTCCCGCCGTTGACCAAAAATTAGCATGCACCGGATGACATAAAACGCGATTGTTTGTAAAAAACATTTGTTGGGCTGATCATCTACAATGTGCACCAATCATTAAAATGGTTCGTAAGGTCTCAGTTGAGACGCTGTAAGGGCCGTTTACGGCCTCTAAGAATAGATTATTTATTTATTTTTACTTATATATGATATTTCATTGGTAGTAAATGTATCATGTTTATTTGTAAGGTTGTGCTAAATTTTTACGATACAATATCGTTATTTTGGTTACAAATGCCATTCGTTGATAAGCCATATAATATTCGTAAAATAAATATTACATTTTGTGTTGTAAATGTTACTAAATGACATTGTAAATGTGATGTACCATAGAAAATAAAATTACAAATAAAGTATTGTAAAAAATTTGTACAACTTACAATAAAATCCCTTACAAAGCAGATGTAAAAGTTACAAAATTGATAGGAAAGTTACAAATTTCTGTTTACGCTATAACATTCGTAAATTATTTTTTTGAGTGAAGGTATTCCTAGATTTCAACCAAGCCTATATGATTCAATCAATCGAGGTCAGAAAAATACGTACATCTGTGTAAAATGACAGTAACGCTGTGACTGCTGTGTTAAAGTTGAGAACAGGCTATCGAGAACTTTTACAATTCCTTTTTTTGTTCGACAAGGAGATGTGCTGTCCGTGATACTTTTTAATCTCATATCGGAATACAGCCTTCGCAAATGTGAAACACCTCAAGACAATATCTTATGCCGACAATCCGAACAACTTTTTGCATATGCAGATGATATCTGTGTGATTGGATTAAATGCCACTCGATTCTCTGAAACAGTGTTCAGCTTCCGTTGGTCTAAAATCAACGAGTAGAAAACCAAATATCTGATCTCTGGTTTTCGAAACCAAGATGCAAATGTTTCAGTAGTGGTAACCACACGTTTAAAGTATGAACGTATCTTGGATCTCTCATTACTCATGATAATAGTGTGGGAGAGGATACCAGGGTTCGCCTTGCCGCTGGCATCCTCTACGTCCACTTCTGAAATCAAAATATCTTGCAAATGCGGATAATCTTAAACGAAAAATGTCTTCTAACATTCGAGGGAAGAATCATGCGAGGGATATATGGCCTAAAACGCGACGTTGATGGCACATACCGCTTTCATCTCAATCACGAGATCAGGAAATTAATTCAAATTCCTGATATCGTACATGAAATCAAAGGACAGCGAGGACGCTAGATCGGTAACGTGCTGCGTGCCTACCGAATGATATAGTGATCTTTGAAGGGAGAGCCGCCTTTTGGTAGACGAAGAGGTCACTGTCGGCGAGGATTGCTCCACGGCGTAGAGAGCGCGCTGGCATCTTCTGGTTGCTTGCAGCATTATGGTGAGCTAGCTCGTGATCGAAACCGACGGGATCAGATTGTTGACACAGTGCGGGCCAACAATGGCTTGTAAAACCGTAAAAACCTAATTAATTCTTTCTTTAATTCTTTAAATAACTTTGTAAACTTCGAGTATTTAAGGTACTGACACTGTTATAATCATGTGTTGATTTCTTAACATTACAATAGAAGCAAACAAGAAGTGTCAAACAGTTTAATGAAAAAACCCGCCAGTCAGATCTTGGTTCGCTTCAACGTAATATATTAAAAATAGAGTCAGTCAGTCTTCAATTACAAATCAACGACTGGGATTTACTGATCTGTTGTCTCTGTTTAAGAACCAGATACCAATTTAATTTATATGTGAAATGTTGTAATTTATCAGTTACGATTCTCTTTATATAAAGTAGAAGTACATCTAAAGCACTATTCAAGGATATTTTAATTTTATTCGACAGGGACTATATTAATATAAAGATTTCGGTTTCGGGCGACATACATAAGTGAAACAGAGGCTTTTGTTTGATAGTTTGTGATCTATGTGTTAAATATTACATCTTATACTTAATAAGTAGTACAAAAATATACGTTCTGTCACAACCATTCGAAATTGCGACAAATACGCCAAGTTCACTGAACTTGCAAAGCGTGGAAATTCCAATTACGTAAATTATTTTCTATATTGAATAATATAACGTAAAATAATTTGTTCGAATGAATTATTTCCGTAATAAATTAACTAAAATGTTTTTGTCACTTGGCAAGTGCCCAATAATAAAAAAACAGAGCGAAAATTTCTATACGTTCGGTTCATATATATATAATGTGAACAAGTCACAATATATAGTTTACATAATTTTCTTTTTTCCATTTTTCACGTAGACGATTTATAGATAAGTTTTTTTGTTAACACGACGAGTGAAATATCAAATCGAATAATCAACAATGTTGGCCCTCCTTCACGAATAAACAAATTATTGAAAACCCACCAACTACACACATATGCTATGTTGATGTTACGTTAATTTCATCGACCAGTTTAAAACTTTAAACATTCAATTAATAATTTGGAAGGAGCACCTATCACACGAGAATGTGTAATAATTATACCAAAGCATATAGTCACACCATAACACGATGATGATGAGCAAAGATAAAATTGCAATTCTTAAGAATGCGCGCATAATTAATTAAGAATTCTTTCTTAATTAATTAAAGGTAAATATGTTTGTATATATATTCACATATTGTATTTATAAAACCATAATTATGTAAAACGCGCCGGGTGATTTTTTGTTCAACACAGTAAAGCGCACAATTTTGTTTATTCGAAGTGAAAATACAAACGCAACCCAAAGTGTTAGGCATCCAACTGACTCATTTTCTTTTTTTTTTGGTTTTGGTTTCGCATTCTTTGCGAGTTATACAATCCTCAATGTGGTATAGATACATATTTGAATTGGATTTTTGTTTTAATTGATTATCGATCGAAAATATCTTTGTGTCTTTCAATAAATTAATTATTTGATTTATTTGTTAGGTTTTGAATAGTTTGGAATTTGCCTTATTTGTGGTAAAGAAGTATAGTTTTAAATCAAGTCGTGGTCAAACGGGAACGAGTATTATTTTCTTTATTGTTTAGATTGTACCGATTTCGTAACTCATCATTCTCTATAATACATACGTCAATATAATATGCGACTCTTCAAGCGTATTAAATAAAGTTATCTACCCATCAAAACAAAACCTATGGATATATGCAAATTTTTAAAACGTGATGACTATATGCTCAATCATTTATAGATAGAAAATCAACTACATGTTATGGATCAGAAAAATGAATAGTTTGGAGAACATTTCGAAATATTAGTCAGTTTCTTTATGGTTCTAGTAAATTAATGAGTATTGCAAACTTGACGCGAGAGATCTCCATAATTCGTGAGTTTTCACTATTTGAGTGTGAAATATCGGGTTTTTCAATATAAGAGCACTTCAACTTTTTTTTGAATAAAACACAAACTGTTCGACTTTTGAACTAACTCTTTTTTTATTAACGAATTTTAACATATACATTTAAGTATGAAACTCGATTTCTTTTGCATGACCACCGCGTGCACGTTTTCGACCACTGTTTCGCATAAATCGGCCGAAATTCCAGAAATTTCACGTTCAATATTGGCTCTGAGCTCTTGCAACGTCGCCGGCTTATTGGCATAGAAATCACATAACCCCAAAGAAAATAATCTAGAAGTGTCTAATCTCATTTCGCGAAATAACACGCTCATCAAACTTAGTCTTCAATAACGCGATTGTATCGTGTGCTGTGTGGCATGTTGCCCCGTCCTGTTGAAACCACATGAACGATTTCATTCGAACGGTCCAAGCCCATTCCATTCAATTGCGGCCAAAAAAAATCGTTTATCATATCGCGGTATCGAGTGCCTCATGAATCACGTGTGGGTTGCTTCCTGCCCACGCATATTTTGCTTGTTGACAAATCCATTTAGCCAAAAGTGAGCCTCATCGCTGAAGATGATTTTTCGGTGAAAATATGTATCATTTTCGATTTGTTCTTGAGCCCAATTCACGAACGGCTTTAGTTGTTGTGTCAGCTTGATCTTATACGGATGTAGGCCAAGAACTTTACGTAAAATTCGCCACAATGATGTCACAGAAAGGCCCAATTGTTGCGAACGTCGTGTGAGCGACACATTCTCGTCTTCTTGAACTGAAGCTCTGTCGGCTGCTATGTTTTCAACACTTCGAGCACTTCTTGCTCTCGAGGGCACCGGAACATTATGTAGCGAAAACGTAGACTCAAATTTTGCCACTATACAGTCGATTGTCGAACGGGCTGGCTTGTTAAATGGACCGTAAAATGGCCGTAATGCTCTTAAAATAGCAGCAACAGAACGATTATTTTGTAAAAAATTTGCAATCGCTGTTCACGTGTGTAGCGTGAACGATAAAATGTATACTAATGAAGTTTCCAAATGACAAAAGAACAATAAAAAATATGGCGTCGTTCGCCGTTCCTATCGGAAAAAAGTTGAAGCGCACCTGTTGAAACACCCGTTATAAATTAGTTGGTTTTAAGTCGGATCACTCGAATTGTACTTTATTTAAGCGAGTTTCACTGCATATAAATATATATATATATATATATATATATATATATATATATATATATATATATATATATATATATATATATATATATATATATATATATATTTATTTATATATATATATATATATATATATATATATATATATATATATATATATATATATATATATATATATATATATATATATATAAAGTGGTGATCAGAAAATTAGGGACAGTAATAAAATTTCGTTAAAATTAATATTTTTAATTATTTTATTCAATTCAATGTATTTGTTTTAAGACTGCTATTACAGACGATTACAGAAATAGAAAAAAATTAAATAAATCCATCAGTTTTTTAGAAAAAAAACACAAAAATTAAAATAAATGGTGGTCAAAAAATTAGGGACACTCGTGTTATGCTCAAATAAAATAAATAATATTCAGTATTGCCATATAATTCTGATATCATAACAATAAAAACATTAGTATTTGGTAGTCAGACCCTTATTTTTAATAACTGCCTGACATCTCCGTGACATAGAGTCTATTAAATTCCGACATCGTTGAATGGGTATAGACTTCCAGGTATTTTTAACTGCCTACCATAGTTGATGCTTATTTTTGAATTTTGTGCATCCCACAGCAGTTTTTAGATCCTTCCAAATATTCTCAATGTGATTAAGATCGGATTAAACGCAATCCGCTGGCCAAATTAAAAGTTTTATACTTTTGTCCCTGAAAAACTGCTTTGCTTTTCTTAATGTATGTTTGGGCCGGGGTCATTGTCTTGCATGAAGACTCATCTAAGGGGCATATTTTCATTAGCATACGGGTACATGGCATTCTGGAGGATATCATCCACATAGATGTGCTGGTTCATAGTTTCCTTAATCCAATACAATGGACCAACGCCATAGTAACAGAAGCATCCCCATACTTTAATATTTTCTTCACAATGTTTCTCAGTTTTTTTGTGTATTTTGGATGAAATTTCATTTTGTTTGGCCTACGTACATATTGCTTTCCATCGGAACCAATTAAATTAATTTTAGTTTCGTCGCTCCATAATATATTTCTCCATTTTTGCAAGCCCTGGTCACCACTCCAATTTTCATGTTCTTTGGCAAACCGAATTCTATCCTTGTTGTTCTTTTTGGACAGTCATGGTACTTTTCGAGCTGATCTGCCATGAAGGTCACTTTCTACCAGTCTTCTACGAGTTGTTCGCGTGCTAATATTCAAATTTAATTCCGTTTTAACATCAACAGAAGTAAAAAAGGTTGTTTCTTAACGACTGCAGATATACGCCGATCCATCTGAGGAGTGGTTTTTCGTTTAACACCCCGTTTTTTTTAGATTTGTTTCCTTTTACGGCATATGCGACCATGTTCTTCGAACGTCTCACAATGGCAGCGATCTCGCGATAGGATTTTCCTTGATTTCTTAAATTTAAAATTATCCGTCACTCGTCCGACGAACAATCGACATTTCGACCCATTATGATTAAATAAAAATAATTTTTTGATTAATTTTGATAAATTTCGAAAACCTATGGTATGAAAGTTTTAATAATACAAATTTTTCAATTTAAACCATAAAAATTAAAATCAGTTTAAAGAAAAAATAATATGCCTCTAATTTTTTGTCCACGTTTTATTCCAATTTTTTCTGTTTGAAGTGGAATTCTTTAAATATGTAAACAATGAAATACATTATAATAGTATTTGGTAGTACTATAAGTATGTCTTATTATAAAACAGTAAAAGTCAAATCAATGAAGTAAGAAATTGAAATAATAATAAATAGTAGACTTATAATTATATCGCAGACGCTGTCCCTAATTTTCTGGCCACCACTATATATATATATATATATATATATATATATATATATATATATATATATATATATATATATATATATATATATATATATATATATATATATAATATATATATATATATATATATATATATATATATATATATATATATATATATATATATATATATATATATATACATATATATATATATATATATATATATATATATATATATATATATATATATATATATATATATATTTATATATTCTAATCATTATCTGTTGGTCTCGGGATCATCAAATTTCAAAACGTATATTTTCACTTCCAAACTGTAATTTCTAGCATTGCCAAGACCTGTTCCTATGATTACAAATTTGCCCTAGAACGTGCAACATTGTCCTGTAAGACTTATTCAATTCAAATCAATTGCTTTTCTTGCGCTCTACGTTAAACAACTCGGACCTATTATAAGCATTTGTTATACGTTAAAACGATTTTATTACACTAATTCATTATTTCGCCTTTTTAATTTAAAATTGAGATAGCGATTGGAGATATGTGAGTTGGTGCGTTTTTATGGTGAAAGAGTATTTTTTCACACATTTAGCATCGAGTCAGTCTAACTAAAAATCATTCTACAAATAGCCCGACAAGACTAAAATATTCAATAAAAGATAGTCATAATTATTCTGGCTAATGGAAATTTTTTTGTCTCTTCTTCATTCGGTGACTTGCTTAATCACTCAGACTCGACTCAGACTTGACCCATTATGATATCCCTTACCAAATGACAGTATATTAATTCCATCTCCGTATTTTATAGGCTCATGCCAATATGTATTGGCTGAAAGATAGTTGGGTCGATTGGGTCATGATAATTTACATTTTCATTCAGTCTCTGTTGATACAACGAAGATGCATGGTCTTCAAAAATGGCATTCAATTTCACTTTAATTTCCTCACACGAATTTCCAGCCAAAAAAATCATTCTTAGTAGTAGATTACCCTTCAATTATGTCAGCTATATACATTTTTATTTGTTAACACTGAGCATTAAATATCATTTTATCACCGATTAACTTAACTGCAATGTTTATAATACTATCCAACTATTTCACGTTTCTAAAGTTTTCTTTATAAAAGTAACATGATCATCGTTTGATCATCACTCCATGAAACCGATAGTTAATGTTTTTTTAAACGTTTATTCTCGAATAAAAAACCAAAAATTATAATAAATTTTAACGAGTAAGGATTCTAAGAACTTTTAATGATTTCAAAAATAAGAAAGATATTTTCCATATTTTTTATTGGGAAACCCCAATATTTGTAAATATTGTAAAATTCTTCGTATGCTAATATTTATAATATAGGTGAATACGTGTCATGTATCTAGATTCCGTTTGGCAAATCGCCAACTTAACTTAACTCAGAGGTGCGAATTAAAACCAATTCTCGGAAAATGCCTATATCATGACTCGCATTTACTCGTCACGCAATAGCGGTTTAGTTTTGAATGTCAAACTAAAAATCACTTTTAAATATAAAATTGTGAAACGCCAACAAAAATGTATGAGAACTGGGCCACCAATATTTATTTATTCGTTTAGTATTTGTCATCTTCTGTCACTCCCAATAAATTCAATGCAAATGGATCTTTTTGATTTTTTACAAAAGCTCCAACGATGATTTTCTGTTAACTTATACATTTTATCACGATATGTACACCTAACTGTCGTCTCGCTTTGTAAATTAATAAAATGAAATAAAAAAAAAAACTAAAAGACGATCGAAATTTTATTAGACTTCTGCATTCTCCATGTGCTAACAAAGACATAAATTACCAAAAAAAAAAAAAATACTGCGAAGCAGTTTAAATTCTTTATGTTTGGAGCGCGCTGGCTGATCGTAAAGGAATAACAGCGAATCTGGATCAATAAATTTTTTACCTTAACTAAACATAAAAATAAAACAAAACGCGAACTGCGATGGAGTTAAATTGATGGATTTTGTGGTATAAACTTTTGTTATATACTCGTATGTTTATATACATACATACATATATACACAAATGCACACAGCCTCGTCTTACCTTATTTTTATGTATTTATTTCGATATGATTTTGTTGCTGGTAAATATTTAAAATTCCAAAAATTTATTTTTTTGTATATACCTATGTAGTTTGATTCTGACTTAATTGGAATTAAAGAAAATAAAGCGAATAGTATTTTTCTTAAAGATAACGTCAATACGAGTATAATAAAGAAATTCTAATGGGATGCTGTATCGCATATAATGTTTTTATTGCATTTGGGTCGTAATATGTGTTTAACATTTTTTATTGTTGGTATTAATGGGATTAAGTTGCCAAATCAGTTGTTGCTTTGGTTAATCCTTAATTAAGATATTTCTTAAGACTTTATACATTTTTAATTAAATGTGTCAAACCAATCGATTAGCTATTATGGCTACATTCTATATATATATATATATATATATATATATATATATATATATATATATATATATATATATATATATATAAATATATATATATATATATATATATATATATATATATATTTATATATATATATATATATATATATATATATATATATATATATATATATATATATATATATATATATATATATATATATATATATATATTGGGTATATTTACGATAATTTATAGGGACGATTATTTTTTGATAGTTCTCACTATTATACCTTACCGTTAATTCCTAGGTATAGGAACAAAAAAGAAAAACAAAATTAACTATTTTCATCAAGATAAATCCTAAAGCTCTATTTATTCTAATTCCACTTTGAATCTATATTCTAAATAAATAGATTAAATCATTCAAATTGATTCGTTATTTTGTGTTACAGTTTTCTATAGTTCGGTAAAATTAGACAAATCGAAAGAAAGAAATCCTAAAGTTTTGAAAACTTTTCCTTTGCCTTAGTGATTGCCGATGAGTTCGAATATTCAACTATCTCAACAGTGTGTCTCAACTGTCTCATGACCCAATCTTTCCTTTGTAACGTTCTAAGGTGGCACAACTCATTATTAAATAGCATGTTTTCAGTGAAGTCACTAACATGAACTTTTGCTTCTCTAAGAAGTAGTCAAACTAATGCTATCAAGAAGACTAGAAAATTTTTGTTCTGATCGATAATAGTTACATTTCTGTTAGTCGGTGTTCTCAATTTTATCATTTATTCTTTAATGCATTTTTTCCATTACTTAAATATTCCTCGATGAGTTGAACAACACAACAATACAGGGTTCACCATAGTGTCACTTTAAGTTATGGACTGGTTTAAGACAACGAAGAAAGCTGTACCCGAAATTTTCAATCAGGAAATTTCTCACAGGTAAATTTTATCTGATAATGTTACGGACGATTAAGAATAAAACGAATTTGGACACTAAAAATTCCAAATATTTGAGCCCGCATTGGAAGACGAAAGCTCCAGTGGGAAACTATACAGTACGTTCTTCTATCTAAGTTATTTCTTTATTCTCGTGAGTAGTAAGACCTGTTATCACTTTGTCGTTAAACATTTTATTTTTTAGCCTTTTTTTCAAACGAAGATCAGATGGTTTAAGTAGAATACTATCAATAAAATTGAAATCACTAAATTATGTTTTTTTTAAATATTTCTAGCCCAAAAACGATCAATGTGCCACGATAACAGTTTGAGTGGGTTTATTATAAAAGCTGGGATCCTTCAAAATCCCGCACTCAATGGCACAAAGAGCCCATGGAGCAAATCTTAGATTTCATCAAAGCACACAGACGCGTTCTGCATCCATAGCTAGCTGCAGCAGTTTGAAACAGGGCAGACTAGACCGTAGTTATACAGGAATATTTCTGGAAATTAATACAATTCTGATGTCACATATGTCAGATTGGGTCTAATTTCAGTAGAAATCTTGAATTGGGATCGTTTCATAATATATCCGGTTGTTTAATATATTTAAATGGCGTGACCACCTTGTCCCAATTGTATGCGATTCATACTAATAATAATTCTAAACAAAAATGTTCCTTTTCCAATTAAGTAGCATATCTTAAGTCTTTTGACGTCTTATATTTCACTTAATTTTGGATTTTGAGGATGCTTACACTACATCAACAGCTATCCGGTTTTCAATTGTATCGGACCCATTGTATTTAGTTCCAGGAATATTCCTGTATATCTCCTGTCTTTGTCCTGGTTCACACTATACTACTTGTTAAGCTAGGGAAGCGGAACGCGACTGTGAGCTTTGATAGAACCCATAGGTTTGGTTCTTAGCGTTTTGGTTCTTTTATTATTTGAACAAGTTAAATTTTAGTACATACAAGAGTTGTAATAAATACTCTTAATACACCTAATACAGTTGAACCATTTTACTTTTTTGTCCCTTATCTACTGTTGACACTTAAAATGTACACCTTAAGATAGCACCGAAATATTGTAGATATACACTTCATTTCATAACCGACTAGGAGAAAAATATTTGTTCAGTTGTTCACTTTATACCTTTAAAAAAAGCTTGTCGATATATCACTAGGATCATGTTTCTTCCATTTAAAGGTCTTAGAAGCTGCCAATCATTTAGTATATATCGATTATTAATACAAATCTATGTAATATTTTTATAAACTGATTATACTTTAACGATGTAAGATCGTCCAGCTTGCAAAAGTTACTCAATGAGTTATATAATTTCACCCCATTATATCCTAATGAACGTTGTGAAAATGATTTGCTGTACTTTGGTAAACGAAAATGTGTTGTTCTAGTATTATAATTATGAATCTCACTTTTGGTAGACAGCAAATTGCCTAAATATTTTGGTAATTCACCTTTATCAATTCTAAATAACAGCTTCAACACATTAAATTGTATTCTTTGATTAATTGAATTCCAGTTTAATTTCGTCAACATTGCCCTTATTTGCGTCCTGTTTTCCGTGTTTAAGATTCCTCGCATAAATCGATTCTGTATCTTTTGCAAACGTGTTATTTGTGTTTGATTCATGATAAATAAAACAGATGAGCAATAGTCTATATGAGGGGCCACAAGTGATTTATAAAATATAATTCTTGTCTCCATTGGTAGCTGGTTTTTAATTCTACTAAAAAGACCTAACTTTTTATTCATCTTTTTGGCGATGTAATCTAGATGCTGGTCAAAACATAGGTTTTCGTCTAAAACAACTCCTAGGTATTTATATTGTTTTACTCTTTCAATGTTTTGATTGCCAACTACGATATCTGCATTATCCTCAAACTTTGTTTTGATTGACAATACCATGTATTTCGTTTTTGAGATATTGAGTGACAATTTATGAAACATTAACCACTTCCTCAGATTCTCCAAATCTTCGTTTACTTTTCGTACTGCTTCAGAATAAGTTGTGGCCGAAATTGTGATTAATGTGTCATCTGCGAACATGTTTACTTGACAGTGTTTTATAACATCTACTATGTCATTTATATATAAGATGAATAGTAATGGCCCAAGTGCTGAACCCTGAGGAACTCCAAGATTATTTTGTAACTTCGATGATACAAAATTGTCGACTTTTGTATATTGTTGTCTTCCTTGCAGATAGCTATTAAACCATTCAACTTCTCTTCCTTGAATTCCATACTTGTTTAATTTCTTGAGTAAAATTTCCCTATCTATAGTTTCAAACGCTCGTTTGAAATCTAAAAAAACTGCAATCACTGATTTATTTTTGTCAATTTGCATTTTCCAATTATCCAACATTAGGTTTAATGCTGTTTCGCAGGAATGAAATTCTCTAAATCCAGATTGTTGGTCCACTAGTATGTTATTTATAGCAATATGATTAACTAGTTGGGATTTAATTAACCGTTCCAGCACACTTTCGTATATTGGGAGCATATTGATAGGTCGTAAGTCTTCTGATGTGGTCGGTTTTACGGTTTTTGGAATAGGAATTACTGTTGATATTTTCCAAGAGGTGGGCACTATTGCATCATATAGACTTTGATTTACTATATCAGTATAAATTCCAGCGAACTTTGGATTTTTCATCGCATCTAGCATGACTTTTCAGTTAATACCTTCGATTCCATATTGAGACTTTGTTTTATTTAATATGTTTATTATATCATGTTGGGTGATTTCATGGAAATGGAATTGTCCAAAATCCTTATTAGCCTCTAAACAATTCCAATCCAATATTTCCGGAATATTTTTGTGAATATCTGTCACGCTAGACACAAATTCATGGTTTAGTGCTTCAGCTAGTTCTTGCTTGTCGGTAATTGTTTTACTATCAAATTCAATATTCCACTGTGTCGAGTTTTTTGACTTGTACATGGATTTGAGTGTTTTCCACAGCTCTTTCGGATTGTACTGGTGTTCCATAAATTTGTTCTTAAAGTACTCAGATTGCTCCTTTCTTAATGATTGCTTATATAAATTTCTCACTTTTCTATATTTTTCCCAATTGCCATCTGAATTTATGATTTTCATAATATTATAACGCACCTTCTCTTCCTTCGGTAGTTTTAAGTTTTCTGAGAACCAAGGGATTGTATTTCTACTTTCACTATTTTTTGTTTGAGCTAATTTATTAACGGCATTTTTTAAAACCAATATTAATTCATCTACATTTTCATTTATATCACATTTCGTTCGAACTTGCCGCAATTGTTGATTAAGAATACAGTTCAGATTATTCTCAGAGTAGTTTTTCCATGATCTAATTTCGATTCCTTTTCTTCCTTCTAATATCTTCATCTTCCCATTGCTTATGTCCGCACTCAAAATACCATGATCGCTTATTTGTTGGTCTTTAATAACTTCACAACGAATTATTGTTGAATTGGTCAATAATAAGTCTATTAAGGTATTGCTGGTTTGCGTAACTCTAGTGTATTCTTGAACTACTTGCGTCAATCTATAATCTTTAATTAGCTGATTTAATTTTAAACTATAAAAATCGTTGCTTTTGAAATCAATGTTAAAATCTCCAAATATAAAATTTAATTTATTATAATTGATAATTTGTTCAAGCCATTGTTCTAAATTACTTAAAAATACTGCGTTTGTTGTTTGGAATGATCTATATACTACACCAAATATTCCAGCTGTATGGTAACCTTTTATGACCTGAATCGCTAAAAACCAAGTACGGTCCCTTCATAATTAGAAATAATTTTGAAACTTATGTTTTCATGTATATATATATGATAACACCTCCAGTATGCCGACTATCCGAGTCACATCTTACACATTTATAATTTTCAATATAAAATTCTGCGTCATACATATCGACAGTTGTTCGTGTTTCACTGAGAAGTACTATCGCTGGTTCATAGTATTTAAACATTAACTGTAATTCCAAGAAATTTGAGGGTAGACTTCGAATATTTGTATAGAGCAAATCTTTTTTTATGGATTGCTATTGGTAGCTGATTTTACTTTTTAACGTTTTAATTTTTCGTTGATATACCGTACAAGAACTATCCCAAGTCGAGTGATCAGTAGCAATATTCATATTCAGTTTGCTATTTACAGCAATACAATTGCTGCACTTTACCTCCTGACTATTACAATCCTTTTCTTTATGATTCTCGCTACACCTTGGACAACAAAGTTTACTCGTACATTTACTACTGTGATGACACAATCCATTACAATTATAACACCGTGATATCCCAATTGACTCCACTACATGGCATCTGTCAAAATGAATATTTAACTTTTCAGTTTCTATAATTTTTCTGAAATTTTCCGCGTTAACTTCAATAATTGTGTCTACCTTATGAGAGTTGCGTCTAACATAAGTAGTTACAACCTTAATTTCACTGTTTGCCAGAATAGGATTTTGTTGTTTTAGCGCCGACACTATTTCCACATTTTCTAATTTTTCTGACATACCAAGAATTTTAACTCTTGGGTTACGCTCCATTGGAAGTTTCACATCATATTCAGCACCCGTCTTCTCTGTAATAATCGTTTTTAGCTTCTCCTTGGCATCATTCGTATCGCATTGTAGGATAATTCCTCCATTAGAAATGTTTCTGCAGCCCATTACTGGTATGCTTTTAGGATCGATTTTCATTGATAATTCATCTCTAGTTTTCTTGTTTTCTTGGGGTTGCTTCGGTTGTAGTAAAACCAACTTAGTTGGATTAGTTTTTACTACTGTTGCAAATGTGGTAGGTTGCTCCACAGGCTTTTGGATCTATACTACTTGATTTTTTATTTCTCCTAATTGTTGATTCAGTTTTAAATGGTTAACAGTCAAGTGTTGTTTCAACTCACATATGAATTCATTAATTTTATTGAACTCTTCATACACTGTATCTTCTTCTACACCTTGGCAGTCTAAACATACAAATCTCACATAAGGGCATTCTTTAAACAGTTTGCCGAACTTTTCAAAATTCCAATCAACGCAGGTGTAATGGTACAATTTTTTGCATCTACCAAAACATCTAATCGTGGTTCTTTCTCTCGAGTCTGTAGCTTTTTTGCACTTATCGCACTGCGACATTATAATGTCCACTGTTTTATTACAATCATACAAAAAGTTTACACTTCACTGACTTCACTTACTTGTCTATTAAAAATGCACGAAATGCAAAAATAAAATAAACAATACAACAACAAAAAGTCAAAATGAGTACGCGTAAATATATTGTTACACTTTTGTACTTGTGTCAAAAGTTTTAATTTTTGTAATTACTTGTATTTTCGATCATATTTTTACAGATCTATTACACAACTCACTTTCTCTTAAATTTAGAACTTCACACTATAGTTTTTATCAATTAAAACGGTCATTTAATATTTTATTTAATTATTTAATTCACCGCACACAATATTTCATTCCAATCTATAATCAGGGCTCTCAAACTATGTATATATATATATATATATATATATATATATATATATATATATATATATATATATATATATATATATATATATTTATATACAGTGCAACTAATTAGTCGGCTGAAAATATACCAAGAAATCGGTCATATAATTGTTCATAATTTTGATATATTGACTGTAAATTACTGTGGTTGATAATTAAACTTATTGTTTAAATTATAAACGAGTAAAATTAAAAATTTGTTTTTAATAACAATAGCAAAATACTTCATTATAAACTTAACAAAAAAATAAAACCATTTAGTCTCCGTACACTGTCATTTAAATTCTAAATAAAATAAAATAATTAACTTTAGAAGCTGATCTGATTTATTTTAGTAATCTGTAAGGCCACCTGTTTGTTTAATTCCGTCCTTCAGTCTACTTTGCATAGATTTAATCCATTTTTTGGTTGATTGTGGCTGAATTCGGTTCCAGTCATCCATCAAAATTTTTTTTATTTTTCATAATACGATTTTAATTTCTCTTATTGAGTTCAACCCAGAGATGTTCAATCGGATGCATATATCTTGACTCTGTGATGGCGTATGTAATTATTTTGCTGGAAGATAAACGATCCACTTATACCAAATTTCTCCACACTAGTGTGTAAGTTTTGTTTGACGATGTATAAATACAAATGTTTGTCCATCTTATACTCTACGATGCAAAATTGTGCATCTCCAGATGCACTCATACACCTCCATAACATTAGGCCATCTTCTCCATATTTTACTTTCCCACAAATTTTTTTAGTTTAAATGGGTTCATTTGGACTTGGCGCGTCCATCTGATTTATATACATTCAAGTTTTATTTTTTAAAAACCAAACCTCAGTTTTGCAGTCAGTAATAAAAAAATTATGGACGTTTATTTGGCCGATTTCTTGGTATATTTTCAGAGTACCGAGACCAATTGGTTGCACTGTATATATATATATATATATATATATATATATATGTATATATATATATATATATATATATATATATATATATATATATATATATATATATATATATATATATATATATATATATATATTTATATATATATATATATATATTTATATATATATATATATATGTATATTTATATATATATATATATATATATATATATATATATATATATATATATATATATATATATATATATATATATATATAGTAAAACCTCCAACATTGGACACCTCTGTATTTCGGACACCTCTCTATATTGGACACTTTCGTTCAGCCCCTTAAAATTCAGTACAAAATTTTCTAAAAAACTTCTCAAATATTAAATTCAATTATTAAGAGAATTAAGGAGGTGAGTGTAGTAGTATTCCTTTTAGTTTCTAACTACTTATTTGTTTTTAGTTTCTCATTACTCGTTTGTTTTTCATTTGTTTTATTAATGTATAAAACCAGGTGAGATTAATCTTTAAATGGTAATCGACAAAAAATGCGCACTGACATACATCTGGATGTTCTTAGGTTGTAAATCACGAATTTTTTTACAACGAATTTCTAATTTGTCAGTTTGAATATAAAAACTCTATACAAATGTATGATATGATAGTGAATTTTGTCAATTAGACAAAATTCAGTGTCAGTGTCGTCTTCAGTGCAATTAATTCGATTTTTTTTATATTATTTTTCTTAATTTCAACGGTAAGGATACATTTTTATGATAACATAAAACAAACATAAAACAAGTGATTTTTTGTAGATATTATGGATAAAAAAACCTACAAATAGTTAACGTTGAAACAAAAAATTGACGTTATCAATTTTTCCAAAACCAGTAGTTTACGAAATTTCCAAGTCTACAGTTGGTAATATTCTAAAACGAAAATGTGAGTACTTGGATAGGTTTTTAAATGAAAACGAGAATATGCAACGAAAACGAACTAAAACAAATTTGACGAGATAAACTTAACGTGCTTTGAGTGGTTTAAATAAATGCGAGCCGCTAATTCACGAATTTCAGGGCCAATACTTCAAGAACGTGCTAAAAATATTGCTGTTAAATTAGGGATCACAGATTTCCAAGAATCAAACGGTTGGTTGGAAAAGTTTCGGGTTTGTTTCGGAATACAATTTAAAGCTCTGTGTGGTAAAGCTAATGAAATTAAAGACGATGACGTGGAACCATTTAAGAAACGATTTGCAACTTTAGTTGAGGGTTTTGACCAAAAAGATTGGTTTAACGCAGACGAGCTTGGCCTGTTTTTTAAACTTCTCCCTGATAAAAGTTTGGTGCTCAAAAATGAAAAATGTCACTGAGAAAATGTCATAGGAACAGTTAATCGTTCTTCTATGTGCGAGTGTCACTGGTGAAAAACTTAAACCGCTCGTGATCGGAAAATCGCAAAAGCCAAGAGCATTTAAAAATTTAAATATTGTAGACTGTCCTATTTTTGTGGCGTTCGAATAAAACGGCATGGATGACGGCGAACATTTTCGAAGAATGGGTCTGGAGCGTAAAAAGCCAAATGAGGAAAGTAAAAAGACGTATTTTACTTACAATAGATAACTGCCCCGCTCATGTGAATGTGAAAGGGTTGAAGTATGTTAAGTTGTGTTTTTTACCGCCTAATATGACTGCAAGAATTTAGCTCCTTGACCAAGGTAAAATTAAGGTTGTTGCTACATTAGAACACACTCAAAACAATAATTCTAGTGCTTCGGATATATCAAAAACGATTAACGTTCTTGATGCAGTCTCATGAATTGATAACGCTTGGAGTTCTGTTACTTCTCAATGCATTCAACGGTGTGTTGTAAAAGCAGGGGTTTTACTTCAAACTTCCAACGAAACCAGTGACACGAATTAGTCGTAAATGTCGATGAGACATTACGATCATTAAGTGTCGGAGAATTTACCGAATATGTATCAGCAGACGATTCCGTATAGCTGTTTGTTGTGAGGCAAATGACGAAACTATATTAGACGCAATAATGGAAGAAGAATGTGGTCAGATTGATTCCGATGATAACCTCGGGCAAGCAGAAGAGTTTTCTAGGATAGAAGACGCACTAAAATCAATTGATATACTAAAAAAATTCTCCTTAAATCAACTTTCTTCAATTTTTATTGATGTTATGTCAATAGAAAATAATGTAAATCAATTTATTTTGTCAAAACCAACGAAGCAAACTTCAATTCTTCAGTTTCTTAAGGAAGTTAATTAGAAAACAGAAATTTTATACAAACATACATACTTATATACACACTTATAATGTAAATTCCTAATTATATTATTTATATATTTGAAATTAAATGCATTAATTTAGTCAATAAAATACTGGAATAAACGAAAAATTTAGAAAGATATGTAGTGCATACAAATTTGTTATATTTACGAGTATCAAAGCAAAATTTTCCGTATATTGGACACCTCTATAAATTGGACACTTTCTTCAGTCCCTTTAGTGTCCAATATACAGAGGTCTTACTGTATATATATATATATATATATATATATATATATATATATATATATATATATATATATATATATATATATATATATATATATATATATATATATATATGTATATAAATATATATTTATATATATATATATATATATATATATATATATATATATATATATATATACATATATATATAGTAATAGACTTAGTACATCATTCCATTATCAATGGTCAACAAATAGTCTAAGTAAGCAACAAATAGTCTGGGATAATTCACTTAAGGGAGCAAAATATCATTCTTCTCTGCAGCCGATGGGTAAATTTAGAAAATTAACAAAGAGCAAAGTTTAAACAAAGTTTACTCTTCCAATTTTAAAACTTCTAAATATGATTAACTACGAAACCTTTTATAGAAATTTTGTATTTCTTGAAATTTTGGATAGTGATATCACCATTATGCTATTAAGTTTACCTATTTTATATAATATAATAGGTAAAGCATAAATCCTGACCTTCCACATTACTTAATTCTTGTTTAAGAAGACACATCGTTAAAATATTTTTCATTATGTAAAACATGTACTAAAAAAACGAAATACCAAAAATTCCAAAATATCTTTGGCAGTCCTATATAATAATGTTTGGGTGGTAAATTGCGAATAAGATTGTATCTAAAGATCATTAGCGTATGCGGTTCTCTTTTTGCGGTTATATTTCTGAATCTTGTACTCATCTTATTAGTTCACATAATCAAAAAAAAAGGGGGGGTGAGACAATCGAGACATTAAAATGAATTCGAAGTAAGAAAAAAAAATCGTCGTAACTTGCTGCACCTGATAGGTCGTTACTTCTGTGGGGTCTTTTTTTTATATAAACATTTTTTGAATATTGTTGTTGTCAAAAAATAAATAAATAAAAATTAAGACAACTTTTTTTGCTTTCTTTATCCCAAAAACCAAGACTTATTATTTTATTTATTTATTTTTGGGTGCACTTTTTATATGTTTTTTTTCGAGAACGATCGATTTTAATTTTATTTCTTAATTGTGTATGCCTTTTTACTCTCACTCGCTTATATATGATATACATATATGACCAAAGGATCGTGTGTTTAAAAACGATCTGCAATAAAATGATTAAAACGTAAAAATTATAACTCAATTTCAAGATCTACATACGACTGCAGCACGAAAATGTCTTAATTATGTGATCATTTTTTGAATTTGGTCGTTTCAATGGTTTGGTTTCGCTGAATTGCATATTTGGTGGATTGATATGTCATCTAATTTGTTATATAAACCGACCAAATAGCGCAATGGTTAAAACTGCGGCAGTTGAAGCGGAGGAGATACCGAGTTCTCTAATCCTATTAGGGACAGGATGCAAAAGGGATTGTTCACCATCTGATTACGATCGGTGGTGTGAATGAACATATACATGACCTCCTGTTTGAGTGCAGAATTCATAGACTAACTCACCCATCTTCCCTGTCAGTACTATAGGCTGGCGTTATAGCCGTACGTCCTCGATTTGGCTATGTAAGGGCATTTAAGTACGACATTAATAAAGCGAACCGCCAAACAGTTGGGAGAGCTTTGAACCTCATAAACATATTGCCAAGATAAAGGCAGGCAGACAGATCTCTTATATTATCTAATATATTTGGGTCTTGTTTCCAAAAGCTTAGTAATTCAAGGATTTGAATTATTAAGCTTTTGCTATATTTTTAGTGACAGAAAAATAATCAATATGACCTAATAAAGGTTTTTTTTTTTTTTTTTATATTTTATTCTATGCTTTCTTTTTTGGGGCTCAAGGCTCTCCCAGCTCTTTCGTGGTTCGCTTATTTACGTCCTGCTTTACGCCTTAACGGCCAAATCGAGGACGTACGGCTATTGGTCCGATTTTCGTAGAACCATCTGCGCATTGCATAGCTCCATGCCAGCCTATAGTACTGACATGGAAGATGGGTCGGCCCATGAGTTCTGCACTCCAACAGGGGGTCATAGATGTGTTCATTAACACCACCGATCGTAATCAGATGGTGAAAAATCCCTTTTGCATCCTGCCCCTATCGGGATACCCGGTACCTCCCGCTCCAACTGCCACAGCTTTAACCACTGAGCCACCTGGGCGGTCAAATGTTTAATTACAGGACAAAAAATTTTTATAGTTAATTCCTTTAAACTTCCTTAAAGCTAAAATAGTGCCACGTTTGAACTTGAAAGCTTCCTTTAATACAGACAGTTTTGTTGAAATTAATTAGCCAAAATACTTTTTCTACATTCACACTTCAAAAATCAGAATTTAACCGCAAGCTCCGTAAGTGAAGCTCTTTGATTCAGTATCAAAGGGAGTGATCAATCTTTTAGGTTGCATAAAATTTGAAATGTTCAAGTCATTTTGAAACCAATCGGTCGTGCTTATTAATTTGTAGTGTTTTAATGATCTCACAAAATAAATGATTGTAGTTCACTGGCACGAGCCAGGTTATCGGCTCCATAAACCTTCGTTCCAGTGTGTTCCAGCACCTATATAAAAGTAGTCTTTTTCATGGTTGGCATTTGCTTTATCTAGTTTCAAAAATCCGGACCAGCCTATAAAGAGCAGTAGTAGTGTTATCCCTAAGGGCAGTGATGAAGTCATGTCCAAAAGGCTCTTGATTTGCTCCTTCGTTCAATTTTGACTCGTCTGTATAACAAACTATAGAGTCCTATTTTCACAAAAGCCTTGACAGATTTTATTCATCTCGGACAACAAATATCACATTAAATGGCTGCGGGAATAATTTTTAATCGGTACATAGTTGGAAGAGGTATATCAGTGATACCACCCGTTTTTTTTGATGATCTAGCAAAACTTTTCCCTCGTAGAATATATACACTAAGCTGTTAAGTCAGTCCTTGATATGAAGCTGTAGTAGAAGCTGCTTTAAAAGAGCCTCAATAGCTGCTATCGGAAATGTTTGCAGTTATCAACTAATTCTAAATCTTTGTGTTCTATATTTTTCGACATCACACGAAGGGCAACTGAGACCATATGGATCTCATAATGGTTAAATATGGCATGTAGATAATTTTTGTATTCAATTTCCAAGAGTAATTCCATAAAGCTTTTGATAGGCCAAGAATCGGCCTTCCAGATATAACTCCTATAGATATTGTATTTTCTTTTCATAGAAAATAAGAACGATATACGACTAAAAATGGGGACCATAACCATAGCAGTTATAGCTTTTTAATTTAACTGACTTATACCTAACGATAATTGATAACTGACTTAGCGTTAGCGATATGTTGATTGTTATATCATTGACTGATGTTGAATATGAATATGAGTTTAATGTTAAAGCTCATTTCTGGAATTTTTTATAATAAAAGATTTGAGAAGTTGTCTTGCTGATCCGGTTGTTAGCATATACTTATTCAGTCGCTGCATATTATATATAGTCTACCAAAAATTGTAAAGTAGCTTAAAGTTTAGGTAGGTTGCATTGTTGCTCGATTTTTGAGTGACCCACAATGGATTCAAACAATATTCTAGAATTTCGTGAATATTTAATGATTGGATCGGGTTGTAATTAAAGTAAAAACCTTGTGCTTGGGAAATGCCATTAATAATAACATAAAACTAAAAAAACAGAAACAAGAAAAAAACAAGCTAACTTCAGTTTCGGTTACGAGCTTAACTTATCAAAAATGCTCAGATCCGCGGTTTTTGGCTCCAGCTCCTATACTCTAAGTATTACTTTATCAATAGGACAGTACGTATAGTAATATTATTTATTTAAAATAAATTTGGTTAATAGTTACATTCATAATTAGAGCATTAAACAGACAGATGAGTGGCAGAAGTTTAAAAGGATTCGGGTCTCAAATCTTTCAAAAATTACCTGTTCACAATTTTTAAATTTCCTTTTAATCTTTTTATGCCTGTTCGATAAGTTTTAAGCATAGCTAATACAATATGAAAACAATTTCTGGAACCAGTCTCAAGAGAATATAGCACGTTTTGCACCCTCTTCGCACTGGTCCTAAATAAATAATATGCCAGAAATTTCAGGAGTCATGGAGGATAGAGAAATATAATAAACGGTCTTATAAATTAATAAATTCCAAATAACAGATCTCGTCAGCACTAGTAACTGTAAGGGTTTTTCTTGTCTGGTGTATTGAAGCGTATTTGTATGTGAAATTTTGTTTGAAGTATTGCAAATTATGGTTGAGGATGCCACTCATATCGATATATGGTAATAATAAAAATCAAAAATGATTGGTTTGACCTTGTTATTAAATATCCACGTATATAAGCAACACCATGCAGCCCAAATGATTTAGACTTACTCAATTGATCGAAGACATTATAGGATAATCATAATTGGATTAGTAGTTTTCAACTGAAATTCTCTTCAGGTTTAGTTCAAAGTTCGTCTCAGATTGTTTAAATAAAGCTTCTCGGTTAGGCATAGAAGATCATTATGTTAGGTTTACTATTTCGTTTCGTGAACTATATGACTTTATTTTTCGAAATGACAATAGCTCTATTTTGTACATTTATTTGTATATTGTAAAAAAATCTGGACAGTTAACTTTAAACTAATTATACTGTCATTCTAGCATGCCATTCAAGAAATTTTGATTTAAACGTATCGGCAGATCTCAAACTCCTAAAACTGAATGAAACAGAATTCCATAGAGAAATACCTCTAACAAAAAGTGATGTATTTAAAAACCTAGAAGAATTTCGAGCAGGCAGCAATCGAAGATTGGCGCTAAATATTATTTACTTTTTGAATAAATAATTTGGTTCTTTAATTTTGAGTAGCTTCCTAATAAAAGCGCAAATCCGAAGCTCATAAAAACTAGTTAGACTACAACCAAGAACAAGACTAGTATAGGATGAAATATGGTCAAATTTCCTAATTTCGAAAATAAAACGAGTGCAAGCAATAAAATATCTTTTTAGAAACGATATTTTCTTGAAACATACGAAATAAGACAACATCACTATAGAGGAAATGCGGAAGGAGATTGGACATAAACATTCTCTTTTTAAACTGACGATTCGTAAATCCTACCATTTTATACAGACAACTAAGTAACTCTTTCTACTAACTTTAACTAAATGATCACCCTATGTAAGAGATTTGTTAAAAACTATCCCCAAATTACTAACAGTAGTTGAAAACGGAATGAGTGACCCATTAAGATTAATACAAGGAAACGAAAACGTATCTAACGATTTTTGGTAAATAATAATAGATTGCGATTTACTAGCATTTAAGACGAGCCCATTGGAAATATACCAATTATATACTCTATCTAAATCCTCGTTAACCAGAGAAATATTACTAACAATAGAATGCTGATCAAACTTTTTTTTTTTTTTTTTTTTTTTTTTGCGGTTTTTACAGGCCATTATTGGCCCGTACCGTGTCAACAATCTGACTCCAACGGTTTTGATCACGAGCCAGATCTTCATACTGTTGCAAGCAGTTGGAAGATGCCAGATCGCTCTCTACGCCGTGGAGCCATCGTCGCCGACAGCGACCTCTTCGCCTACCGAAAGGCGGTTCTCCCTTTAAAGATTGCTGTATCATTCGGTTCGGATCAGCACGCAGAACGTGACCGAGCCAGCGTATTCGCTGTCCTTTGATTTCATGCACGATATCAGGAATTTGCATTAAATTCCTGATCTCGTGATTGAAAAGAACTCGGTAAGTGCCATCGACGTCGCGTTTTGGACCATATATCACACGCATGATTCTTCTCTCGAATGTAAGAAGCCATCTTTCGTACTCATCCGTCAAGGTCCAACTCTCACATCCATACATGACAACGGGTCTGATCAACACTCTGTACAGTTTCAGCTTATCCGTATTTGCAAGATATTTTGATTTCAGCAGTGGACGTAGAGGATACAAAGCCCGATTGCCAGCGGCAAGGCGGACCTTGATATCCTCGCCCACACTATTATTGTGAGTGATGAGAGATCCAAGATACTTGAATCTCATCACTCCTTCAAACGTGTGGTTTCCACTACTGAAATCAATTGCGTCTTGGTCTCTAAAACCCGAGATTAGATATTTGGTTTTTGACTCGTTGATTTTGAGACCAACGGAAGCTGAACACTGTTCCAGTGGATCAAGTATCTCTTTCACTCCGTTGCCATTTAATCCAATCACACAGATATCATCTGCATAAGCAAGAAGTTGATTGGATTGTCGGAATAAGATATTGTCCTGAGGTGTTTCACTTTTACGAAGGATGTATTCCAACATGAGATTAAAAAGTATCGGGGACAGCGCATCTCCTTGTCGAACACCGGAATTGATTGCAAAAATTCTCGATAGCCTGTTCTCAACTTTAACACAGCATTGTGACTGCGTTACTGTCATTTTACAGAGATGTACATATTTTTTTGGTATTCCTAAATATTCAAGCGCATACCATAGCCTCTCTCGATTGATCGAGTCATAGGCTTGCTTGAAATCTAGGAATACCTGGTGTACATCGCGAGATGTTTCGTAGTACTTGGAAAGAATCATCCGTAGCGAAAAAACTTGATCAGTGACTGACCGATTTGGACGGAATCCTCCTTGGTAGTCACCGACAATTTCCTCCGCTAGAGGAGTAATTCTTCCCAAGATAATGTATGACAGTAACTTGTATGCTGTGCAAAGGAGAGCTATACCGCGATAGTTCTCGCATTTCATGCGATCACCCTTTTTGAATATTGGGCATAACGCGGCCACTTTCCATTCATCAGGCATAACTTCATTTCGCCATACCAATCGAACAAGGTCGAAAAGACAGTTCCACAAAGTTAGCCCTCCGAATATCAAGAGCTCTGAATTAATGCAATCAACCCCTGGTGAACGATTTTTCTTTAGTCTCTGCATGGCCATTGTGAATTCCTCATAGGATGGATCCTCAATGAACATCTCCGCGGTCTGTATTTGAGAGTATTCAAATACAGCTTGTGATACATGTGGAACATTAAGTAGATCAGAAAAATGTTCACGCCATGTATCGAGTACCGCATCGACGTTAACACAGAGGTTTCCATCCTGGTCCCGAATGGCAGTTGACCGAGATCTTAAGGTATGGTGCAATTCGGTGATTCCTTTAAAGAAACCACGCGAGTTGTGCTCATTGCTGAGTTGTTGTACTCTTAAGACCTTGGCCTTCCACCATTCGCGCTTCTTCTGTCTACAAATGCGTTTAGCTGTCCTCCTAGCAAGAACTGCCTTGTTTTTCCTTGCAATTGTAAACCGAGTCTGCGCTTCATTGTGGGCTATATTGCGTTGCTCAACAGCAAGACGACACTCCTCATCAAACCAATCATTTTTGGGTGTAGTTTTCACTATACCGAGAGTGTGCTGGGCAGCATCGACAACCGAGGTTTTCAATACTTCCCAGACACTGTTCACATCAGATTGGTAGTTGGATCCTAAAATGCTATTGCTGACAAGATCTTGATATTTTCGTTGCGTTTCTTCATTTATCAGACCTTCACAGGAGAATCGCGTTTTATATTCTCCTGTCCTCCTTGACTTGTACGAAAATTTCCATCGTAGCTTTGCAGCAACCATAAAATGGTCACTGCCTACGAATTTTGTTGACGACCGATACGATCTTACGTCTTGAACAACCCGAGCCCGGTCTTTTGAAATCAACACATGGTCAATTTGGCTTCGGGATGTTTTACGTGGATGTGTCCAGGTTTCCAAATGGATGTTTTTGTGGGGAAAGAATCTACTTGCCACTTGGAGATCATGTGCGATCGCAAAGAACATCATTCTTTCCCCATTTTCGGTCGCAGTTTCGTGTCGGGAGTACGGACCTATGTTGTTACATAAGTCGGTCTGATTTCTGCCAGCTCTAGCATTAAAGTCACCAATCACCAATCTGATATCGTGCTCAGGTATAGAGCCCATCAGATTATCCAAATTATTGTAAAATGAGTCTTTATCTTGGGGTTGGCTTACATCAGTGGGCGCATGTACACATACAATTGACAGGTTGGCTAATCTCATGTGCAAGCGAAGCTTACACATTCGATTATCGACTGCTTGGAAGTCCAACACAGTCTTTTTTACCTGTGGCCCAATGAGAAAGCCAACTCCAAGATTTCCGAGGTCATCTCCACTGTGTAGCAACGTATAGCCTTGGGACACATGGACTCCACTTTTAGGCCATCGAGTTTCTTGGAGCGCTACGAGTTCCAGCCGATACTCCTTCATACATGTGATAAGGCCGTCCAACGCGCCAGGTTTTCTTAGTGACTGCACGTTCCACGTGCTGATCCTCAATCTCGTATCCGGGTACTTAAGCGGGGGGTCATTGTTATTTAGGCGGTATCCGATTTTTTTGTTTTTGTTGACATTTTTAACTGTTATTGTTTTTTACGGATGCGGGTCGTCAGCCCAGCGATCCAACCAGATTTAGTCGCCTCCTACGACAAGCTCTGGATACTGTGGTGGTATTCTATGGATCTCATGTTTCGTTCGAAATATTTACGAAATATGGTTGCCCCCACCCACAGGGCTTGAGCTGATCAAACTTACCATTTCTATAAATTTGGACATCATCAGCAAAAATGTGAAACGAACAATGGTGAAACGAGGATTCTATGTCATTAATGTACATACAGACCAAGTATCGAACCTTGAGGAACACCTGAACTAACTGGAAGAAAATTAGAATAACCACTACTTAAACAAACTGTCTGTGAACGAACCGATAGATAATTTATAGCTAATCAGCAGCCGAAAGGGACAATTTAAATTGTGCGATATGAAAAATCTAACAAAGTGAGAGAAGTCAATTCCTTGTTTTCTATACTGCGCCGAATATCATCGCTGGTATTCAATAACGCAGTATTCGTGCCATGGAACTTTCTAAACTTTCTAAACCCAGATTTAAAGATATTGAGTAAACTATTATTTATTATATGGGACTGAATTTGATTTTTTACTACTATCTCAAAGGCTTTGGAAAAGGAACTTAAAATACTAACTGACCTAAAGTGGGATAACTCAACAGGATTGTTAATTGTTGGAGTTGGAATTATTTAACTTATCATTGCGCGGAAGAGGTTAAGATAAAATTAAAAATGTGTAATAAATATTTTGAGATTATAGGAAAAATTTGCTTCACCAATTTTAAAGTGATGGGCAAAATCTATACTTTTGAATATCGGTATCAATTGGTACTTTTAAATCATTAACCGGATACTTTTAACCCGATATTTTTAACGGCTTAGTCCCTCTACCATTGGTTGTTATCATTATTGCTTTTTCTTAACATTCCTTTTCTCAGATACATATATATTGTTAGCTTATTAAGTAATATTTACTTTATTTACTTTTTAACATTAATTTTGGGTGAAACAATAACTTGCTATTGCTAATTGAATCTATTAAGTCTTGACACTCAAATATGCATTAAATTGTATCTGCTGAACTTAAGAAACATACGAGTATGTATGAATGAAATAATTATTTAAACGACATGCTATAAATTTTAAAATCAAATTCATTCATAACGAATTTTCATTTTAAATAATTCCCTTAATAAAAGTCAACTCGTTTAAATAAAAATATTCATATAACTTCTCTCTTTGCTGCTATGTCGAATATCCATTTTTTATTCTTATAAAATTCTTAAGTCAATGGGGTAAACACCGTTCCTCGTAGAACACTCATTGCTCTAATGCACCGGAATGCTAAGTAACACCGAGGTTCAAATATATATTCAACACCAATTTTCGTTTCTTTTTACCAAATGCACCGATTTGATCGTACGATACATGCATACAATAATTTTCATTCAAATATTCATGTTATTAATTCTGTAAAACAAATTTGAACTATTTCATATTTGTCAATATTTATATGTATTTAAATATGGTACTAAGATAAACATCGAAATTATTGAAAACCACCGATTTACTCAAAACACCGATCTACTCAGAAACGCCAGTTTACTCAAAAACATTGATTTACTCAAAACACCGAAACCCGCAAAAGCACTAATCTAATCAAAAACACCTATTTACTCAAAAACACCGAAATATTCATAAATACCGATCTATTCAAAAACAACAAAATACTCAAAACCACCGATCTATTAAAAAACACAAATTTATTCAAACACACAGATTTACTCAAAAACATCAAAATGCTTAAAATCAACAATTTACTTAGAAACACCAATTTATTTAAAAACACCGATATGCTCTAAAACAGCGATCTATTCAAAAACACCGATTTACTCAAAACACTGAAATACTCATTTACACCGATTTAGGTTAGCAAAACATATACATACATACATATTTCCTACTTGCCTTTAACTATCTATCTACCTGCATTTATTTATATTTGGTTCTTTTTGACTTGATATGTATAAGGAAAAGAAATTTATAGTTTATATCATTATCTCTTTTCACATTATTTATTTTGTTTTTTTGTTCGAGATACAAGTTCTATTGGGAAATGTAAAAAATGTGAGTCGGAACTCGGAGTATAAAAATTAGTTAATTAAAACCATTTAGAACCGGAGTAAAACATATACAGATAAATGTTTTGAAAATGTAGTGTAATATGTATATGTGGTATTTTTTAACGATAGTTGGGAAAGAATAGGTTCGAACATCACTAAAACTCTATCAAGACCAGAAGATTCTGATTTAACTTTCTAAATGGATTCGAGCTAATAAGAATTTATATCGTCAGCTGTGAAATCTAAAATACCATTATTTCTCCACCTGCTTAGACCTAGATTTCGAACATTACGCCAAAAAACCTTGGGTCGAAGGGAAGGGTTCTTTTTTTTAACGGGATTTTTAATCAACAAAATTCATATAAAAAAAAAATTCATCCATTTTCTAGCTAAAAATAATTACAAATAAATGAATATGTAGTACAAAAAAATGTCTTTAAAAATAATTTTATTTTTATAATTAATTATTATATAATTAATTTATTAATAATTTTATTTATATAATTATATAAAATCAAATCAAAATTATTGCTATAAAACGCCAATCAATCATCACACCATTGAAACAGAATCATACTACAAAATTGTATAACAATTTTTTTACGAAATCAACTCGTTCAAAAGAATCAGTTCTGTAGAATGATCAATTCGTTCAAAGAATCGATTCGTTCAAAAGAATCATATCGCTCAATTCGTTCAAAAGAATCATTTCGTATAAAAGAATCAATTCGTTCAAAAGAATTATATCGATCAAAAGATTAATTCGTTTAAAAGAATCATTTCGTATTAAAAGATCAGTTCGTTCAAAAGAATCGGTTCGATTGAAAAAACGAGACGAATAGAGAAAACGAGTTAAAATGTAATTTTCTCTTTACGGTGTGATAAAGTTGAGAAAATTATGCTTTATATTTAGCTTCCTTCAACATTAGTAAAATAAGAGTAAAGATAGCAGTATAACATTAAAGGCATACAATGATATGTTGATGTTAAAATGAGAAAAATATTTTATGTTTTTTATTACGTCTCATTCGCAAAATAAAGTAAAAGAAAAAATGCGATATGATGGTTTTACAGAAATGAACGAATCGATTCGTTGATTCTTTTTAACCTGATCTTTTTAAAACGAATCAATTGCCACTGAAAAAAATCCTGCTTTAATATTTACAAAATAGCTTTTTTTAAAATAATTTTGTAGCATTTTAAAATTTTTCTTTCGTACAGCAAAATTGTTTTTCCTAGTTAAGAGAACCTTTATTTAACTCAAAAAATACTAAATTGTTAAAATCAAAACGTAAGTTATGTGAATATTTGTTAAAAACTTCTAAAGCTTTTTTTGCACTAACAAATTATTAGTTAATAAAACAAAACATTTAAATTTGTTTTTAAAAAAACTAATTTTTACTATTAACAAATTTTTTGTGTTTTTGTTAATTTATATTTATTAAAATAAACAAATGTTTTGTTGTATGTACAAATATAAAAAAAGGAAGAAAAATTAGACATTGCATATTTTTGACAAATATGCTGTTCCGTATTGAGTGTGGTTGAAGTGGCATTGATCCTTGATCAATTTTGGGATGTGCCGTGAAGTAAAACTTTTTTTTTATAAAAAGTGAAATAATAAACCATGTAAGTATAAATTTAATATTTATGTAATATGTAGATTTATGTATTTTAAGATAAACTAACAAAATTTTAATCTACTTCATTTTTCATTTTAATTTAAAGTTGCTATATCATCATTATTCGTATTTCTATTATTATAGTGAAGTTTACCAATTTAGGAAAAGTATGAAGTGTTTGCATAATATTGGCCCGGTTTACGGATGTGTAGAAGAGGGCACAAGTACATTCCAAAACGTCCGAGCCTTCCATAGACATGGCCTTGTGAAACATTAAATCAACACCACAAACTGGCAAACATATGACAAATTGACATGTGAAGCACCTAGTTAATTTATTTATGTATACATTTTTTGTAGTTAAATAATAAATATTTTGTAAAAAAAAAATTTCAAAATGTACATTGAATTACCAAAAATATATTTATATAATAAATAAATGATTTTTTAATGAAAAAAAATAATTTTTTAATTTTACAAAAGTCATATTTGGCATTACAAAATTCTTTTATTATCATAAAAAATTTTTTTTTAAAAATTTTTATATTATGACGTCATTAAAAATGGCGCAACAGTCGATCAACAAAATAATTTTTATTATTAACGATACTTTTGTTATTTTGAAATGCATTTTTTTTTAACAAAACTTATCAACTAAATGTTCTCTTTACCCAAAACTTTTGTAATATTAAGTACGATTTTTGTTAATATTACATAGGGTTTTTTTTCAGTGATGATGTTTCGAACTATTTAATGATCAGGTTAAAAAGATTCGATCAGAATTGATTCGAACATCACTAGTCTCACTATCTCCTAATCTTTTCCATAAGCGAAATTTATTTACCCTAAATCTGATTGCATCCATCATTTCTCCAGACATCTATGAAGGAGATTTAGGTTTAATTATTACTGATCTAAGAGAAAACTATCGAAAACTGAATTAATAAATCCATTGAAAAGCTGGATTTGATTAGTAGAGGAATCAAGAGCAACATTTTATCTCAAGGAATAGAGCTACAAACTAGTGCTAAATGAGAATCATCTTTATAAGTAAAATCTCTAAAACTAAACCTTTTAGGCTCCGGATGAGAATAACAATTAGTAGAGAATAATAATAGGTCATGATGAGATCCTAAACCGAGAGATAATTGATTGAAAAAAGAGAAGTTGGTTCACCAGTATTATGTACTGGTACATTAAGACTGTGCAAAATATTCAAATACATTCGAGTGAACATACTACCCTGTAGTATATCGAAGTTGAAGTCACCTTAGATGAATATTTTACCGTAGTTGTAGAGGTTCGAAGAGTAAATAGCGCTGGACAACAGTTTCTGTGATTAAACATTTCCAGTAGCTCCACTTTTTGATGCCCACAAAAATTTAAGCGTAACCCTGTTTAAATATATTTGCCCATAGATTCATGATTCAGTCCAATAAATTCCATTGTGTCGCCAATTGTTCGCCCGCACCTAAATTACACAATTCTAAATTTCTATATATGGCGGTCTGATTCGAGATGTGCGAATAAATACAATTTTTAATGCAAACATTTTGAAAACATAATCATCGTCTTTCAATATAACGTCATCGTCGGTGCGCGCCTTTTTGATGATTCAAGAAATTAAAAAAAAAAAATCTTCACACAAACGTAATGACTTAATCAAGGTAAACTGGAAAAGTTGGATATAAATACAATTTTTATTTTTCTAATATATTTTGATCGTAATAAATGGAAATCGGTCATCATCACATTATTTATAGTCAATTTTATATATTTTCGCGTTTCGCTTAGCTAAAAAATAAATAAATTAAATTAATCCAATTTCATGGAAATTAATTAGGTTCATCGTGTATAAATGCATTTCCAAAGAATTAATTGCCATGAAACTATGTTACATTGAATGCTAGATGTGTGTTGAGTGATTGCATTATAGGCAGTGAATTTATATACGTTAAGTACGCAAAATATTTTACTATTTAAAACCCGATCACAATCTATATAATTCACCTTCGTTTAGATAAACAACTTTAGTTTAGAATACCGTAAAATATTTAGACAATAATTAATGAAGAAGAATTTATTGATGTACATACCCATATGGATATGTAATTCCAAGAACAAAAACAAACTTAGCACTGTATATCTTAAAAAAAATTGTGGGGGTGTTGAGAATTTTTTTTTTACCTTCGTGCAGCATGATTGATTGGAGTGATGTAAGTAATTCTGTTCATTTGGTTTGCTGTAAATTAATTAGCTAACGATTACGTATGTTTCATTGTGGTATAATGTTGATAAATTACGTGCTTCTATGTATATAGCCGCTATAAAATACCTGTTTAAACCGTGTTAGTATATATGGATAAGATTAATCGGAAGGCCTTCACATATCGTGTGAATTGTCGCTTGAGGAAACTGCAGCATTTGAATCACATAATGATGAGGTGTGGTTGTTACAAATTTTTTAATTGAAATTCTTAACTATTTTAAGTGTTTTAAAACTATTTGGTGCATTACAATGCTTACACGTGATGAAAATTATATTTTCAATTGCATTCTACATACAATATACATATATATGACAGATGGAGCAAAAGGATCCGAGTTTGAATTCTACTATATTTTTAAATTATCATTGGATCAACATATCTATCCCCGTTAAAGTCTCACATCTTCCAAGACTTTGTATGTATCAATATAATTTTTGAATCCTCAATTTGATTTCGGAACTGCGATACATAATTGAAGGTTCTTTGAGCCAAAAACAGGATATTTAGTTTAACTCAAATTTCTTGAGTTTTTCGTGAGTTCAATCTTCATCATGTATTCTTAAACCAAAATAAAATGGTTGCAGCATTATAAAAAAGTAACTATTGTTAGATGTTTAGACGAAGGATAATGTTTTACACAGGCCGAATGATGTGAGTAACACATAGAAACCACCCAGGTTGCGCAGTTTCCATCTTCCATGTTAGTACTATAAGCTGGCATGAAGCTATGCAATGAGCAGATGGTTTCTACGTAAAATCGGACCCAAAGCCGAAACGTCAAGGAAAAAGTGAGATGTCACAGTGGACCAATTGAGGCTGAGTGACGGACAACACGAAAAAAGCAAACAGCAAAAACCTTCATAAACGAATGTTGGACATTATCAAATCCATCTAGCAAGGCCATTAACAAATGGAACTACCGCCCAGGTGGCGCAGTGGTTAAAGCTGCGACAGTTGGGGCGGGAGATACCGGGTTCGAATCCCGATAAGGGCAGGATGCAAAAGTGATTTTTCACCATACGATTATGATCGGTGGTGTAAATGAACACATCTATGACCCCCTGTCGGAGTGCAGAATTCATTGGCCAACCCATCTTCCATGTCAGTACTATAGGCTGTCATGGAGCTATGCAATGTGCAGATGGTTTTACGTAAATCGGACCTATAGCCGTACGTCCTCGATTTGGCTGTAATGGCGTAAGGTAAGGACGTAAGTAAGCGAACCGCAAAGGAGTCGAAAGTAGCTCGAGCCCCGAAACAGATTGTAGAGATAAAAACAAACAAACAATAATAAATAGAACTATTTCTAAAACGGGCTCCATTGAAGATAGAGCATGAACAACAGAATCAAAATAATTGCCAACTATAACTAAAAAGAAAAGGAAAAATTGTGGGAGGAGTACATTTAACTACCCTCTGAAGAAAGTGAAAGTGGCGTTGAAAGAAGCAACCTATTGGTATTCACCCTCGTTATCTAAGTCAAATTAGCATTATCATTCACGGTCAAGGTGTCGTGAAGTACCATAAGGTTATTTCAAACTAATCATCTGATTTTTTATTATAGTTCAGGCAGGTTAAAAGAATCTCAAATATAGAGGGTTAACTAATTGCTATCACAATTTACCGATAATTTAAGGTACCTGGCTAAACTGTTTCATTTTACTGATTAATCATTGAAGTAATGATTTATTTGGAATAAGCTGGCTCGGTGAATAGAATTGGGGCGTTGCATATTTAAAATATAAATGAATACTCAGTACGGAGAAAGCAACATATTAATCGCAAAGAAGTATGGTTTGAACTATCGACCCTTTGACATTAAATGATTTTGTGCTTATAATGTGACATACAAATTATTCTTTATACATCAATCACTGGGTGGTAGTCAATTACTGGCGGCCAGCAGACCTCTTGGGTTTTCAATAAAGTATTAGTGATATTTTCTAATATATTAGAAAATTATTTTTCTATGGCTTAGAGGCCTTAAACGGCCATTACCGCGTTTAAACTTGAACCTTACGAACCATTTTTAACGTATTGGTGTACATTGTAGGTGGTGAGGGTTTTTGGTCAACTGCGAAAATCGAATTGAAGACTGCAGCGTGATGAGAATTGAGAATGTCTCTTAACCATTAAGCTACAGCCGGCAACTATTTCTATAGCAAATATTACCAATGAAACACAAGTTGTTCTATTATTATATATCTCCATTATAAATGTTTAGGTATACAAAACCTACGAATGTGTAGAAAAATTGCTTTAGTATTTAGTAAGACTGTTAAAAGTATAACGAAATGCTGGCACTTTGTGCAAGAAACCTTATAATACAAACGCTCAACATCAGCTTAAAGAATAATTATTGGTTTTTACTAACCCATCAGTACTCGTTGCTGTATCAAAATAATTGCAAAAAAAAATAAAATCCCTTACAAATGGAAAATCTATCCGACAATTTGTCAAAGAAGTGATTATAAAGAAACTTGTGAATGTGAATGTCACCAAATTATAGGCTGTGGCCTTTTCGTTAGAATCTAATTATTTTCATCCAATTATTAACTTTTATTTGCACTGTGTGTGGATGCTGATAACACGATCATTCAATAAGTCCGTAGAATGACTCATAGATGGCGTTACTAGAATTTTTTCCATAACCAATTTTTTGATGAAAAAAATCAGTAGAAACCAAACAATGGCTTCATAAACATTATCTGATCTCTAGTCCATCGAGACTAATGGTAGAGAAGTGGATTGCTAAATTTAAATGTGGTCGTACCAGCACAAATGAAGTAGAGCGCAAGGACGCCCAAATGAGGCTGTTATTCCAGAAAACATCCACAAATTGGTTATGAGCGATCGCAAATTAAAGGTGCACGAACTAGCTGACATTGTAAAGATATCTGATGGTAGTGTTTTGTTACTATTTAACACGGACATTTGGGTATGCGAAAGCTCTGTGAAAAGTGCCGCGTGAGGTCACAGTCGACCAAAAACAAAAACCTATCGATGCTTCAGAGAAGTGTTTAGCTTGTTTAACCGCAATTAAATGGAATTCTATCCTCGATATGTGTCTGAGTAGACATCAGTTTACGAACCACATCCAAAGCGAGCAAAGACGCAACAGTCGGCCGGTAAGATGATGGCGTCTGTATTTTGGGATGCAAAAGATATAATACTATCTCCAAAAACGAACCACCATCAACAGCGACTTTTAATGTGCACTTTTGGATCGATTGAAGGTCGAAATCGCAAAGAAACGGCCACATTTGCAAAAGAGAAAATTGTTGTTTCACCAAGACAAAACACTGTGTCACAGATCGATGAAAACGATGGCAAAAATGATGAATAAGGCTTCGAATTGTTTACCTACCCACCATATTCTCCAGATTTAGCCCCCAGCGACTTTTTCCTGTTTTCAGATCTCAAGAGAATGCTTGCTGGAAAGAAATTTAATTCGCTGAAACTGAGGCCTATTTTGACGAGAAAGAGAAATCGTACCATAAAAGTGGTATCGAAAAGTTAGTAAATCACTATACTCACTGTATCGCTCTCGAAGGCAACTATAGCCGCGTTTTAATATTTGCTCTGCGCGACACCGGATTGCGATTCGGAGCAAGCATTTTTCTGTATTAAAAATCCAATTTAATGCACTATTTATAGGTAAATCTGGTTGGATCGCTGGGCTGACGACCCGCATCCGTAAAAAAATATCACTGTTAAAAATGTCAACAATAAAAACAAAGTCGGATACCGCCAAAACAAGAATGACTCCCCGCTTAAATACCCGGATACGAGAATGAGGATCGGCACGTGGAACGTGCAGTCATTAAGAAAACCTGGCGCGTTGAACGGCCTTATCACATGTATGAAGGAGTATCGGCTGGAACTCGTAGCGCTCCAAGAAACTCGATGGCCTAAAAGTGGAGACCATGTGTCTCATGGCTATACGTTGCTACACAGTGGAGATGACCTCGGAAATCTTGGAGTTGGCTTTTTCATTGGGCCGCAGGTAAAAAAGGCTGTGTTGGATTTCCAGGCAGTCTGATAATCGAATGTGTAAGCTTCGCTTGCACATGCGATTAGCCAACCTGTCAATTGTTTGTGTACATGCGCCCACTGAGGTAAGCCGACCCCAAGATAAAGACTCATTTTACAATAATTTGGATAATCTGATGAGCTCTATACCGGAGCACGATGTCAGATTGGTGATTGGTGACTTTAATGCTAGAGCTGGCAGAAATCAGACCGACTTAGTAATAACATAGGTCCGTACTCTCGACACGAAACTGCGACCGATAATGGGGAAAGAATGATGTTCTTTGCGATCGCTGATGATCTCAAAGTGGCAAGTACATTCTTTCCTCATAAAAACATCCACTTAGAAACATGGACACACCCACGTAAAACATCCCGAAGCCAAATTGACCATGTGTTGATTTCAAAAGGGCGGGCTCGGGTTGTCCAAGACGTGAGATCGTATCGGTCGTCAACAAAATTCGTAGGCAGTGACTATTATCTAGTCACTACAAAGCTACGATGGAAATTTTCGTACAAGTCAGGGAGGACAGGAGAATATAAAACGCGATTCTCCTGTGAAGGTCTGATAAATGAAGAAACGCAACGAAAATATCAAGATCTTGTCAGCAATAGCATTATGCAATCCAATTACCAATCTGATGATGTGAACAGTGTCTGGGAAGTATTGAAAACTTCGGTTGTCGATGCTGCCCAGCACATTCTCGGTGTAGTGAAAACTAAGCCCAAAAATGATTGGTTTGATGAGGAGTGTCGTCTTGCTGTTGAGCAACATAATATAGCCCACAATGAAGCGCAGACTCGGTTTACAATTGCAAGGAAAAACAAGGCAATTCTTGCTAGGAGGACAGCTAAACGCATTTGTAGACAGAAGAAGCGCGAATGGTGGAAGGCCAAGGTCTTAAGAGTACAACAACTCAGCAATGAGCACAATTCGCGTGGTTTCTTTAAAGGAATCACCGAATTGCACCATACCTTAAGATCTCGGTCAACTGCCATTCGGGACCAGGATGGAAACCTCTGTGTTAACGTCGATGCGGTACTCGATACATGGCGTGAACATTTTTCTGATCTACTTAATGTTCCACATGTATCACAAGCTGTATTTGAATACCCTCAAATCAGACCGCAGAGATGTTCATTGAGGATCCATCCTATGAGGAATTCACAATGGCCATGCAGAGACTAAAGAGAAATCGTTCACCAGGAGTTGATTGCATTAATTCAGAGCTCTTGATATACGGAGGGCTAACTTTGTGGAACTGTCTTTTCGACCTTGTTCGATTGGTATGGCGAAATGAAGTTATGCCTGACGAATGGAAAGTGGCCGCGTTATGCCCAATATTCAAAAAGGGTGATCGCATGAAATGCGAGAACTATCGCGGTATAGCTCTCCTTTGCACAGCATATAAGTTATTGTCTTACATAATCTTGGGAAGAGTTACTCCTTTAGCGGAAGAAATTGTCGGTGACTACCAAGGAGGATTCCGTCCAAATCGGTCAGTCACTGATCATGTTTTTCAGCTGCGGATGATTCTTTCCAAGTACTATGAAACATCTCGCGATGTACACCAGCTATTCCTAGATTTCAAGCAAGCCTATGACTCGATCAATCGAGAGAGGCTATGGTATGCGCTTGAATATTTAGGAATACCAAAAATATCTACATCTGTGTAAAATGACAGTAACGCAGTCACAATGCTGTGTTAAAGTTGAGAACAGGCTATCGAGAATTTTTGTAATTACTTCTGGTGTTCGACAAGGAGATGCGCTGTCCCCGATACTTTTTAATCTCATGTTGGAATACATCCTTCGTAAAAGTGCAACACCTCAGGACAAAATCTTATTCCGACAATCCAATCAACTTCTTGCGTATGCAGATGATATCTGTGTGATTGGATTAAATGGCAACGGAGTGAAAGAGATACTTGATCCACTGGAACAGTTTTCATCTTCCGTTGGTCTCAAAATCAACGAGTCCAAAACCAAATATCTGATCTCTGGTTTTCGAGACCAAGACGCAATTGATTTCAGTAGTGGTAACCACACATTTGAAGGAGTGATGAGATTCAAGTATCTTGGATCTGTCATTACTCACGATAATAATGTGGGAGAGGATATCAAGGTTCGCCTTGCCGCTGCCAATCGGGCTTTGTATCCTCTACGTCCACTGCTGAAATCAAAATATCTTGCAAATACGGATAAGCTGAAACTGTACAGAGTGTTGATCAGACCCGTTGTCATGTATGGATGTGAGAGTTGGACCTTGACGGATGAGTACGAAAGATGGCTTCTAACATTCGAGAGAAGAATCATAAGTGTGATATATGGCCCAAAACGCGACGTTGATGGCACATACCGAGTTCTATTCAATCACGAGATCAGGAATTTAATGCAAATTCCTGATATCGTGCATGAAATTAAAGGACAGCGAATACGCTGGCTCGGTCACGTTCTGCGTGCTGATCCAAAACGAATGATACAGCGATCTTTAAAGGGAGAACCGCCTTTCGGTAGGCGAAGAGGTCGCTGTCGGCGACGATGGCTCCACGGCGTAGAGAGCGATCTGGCATCTTCTGGTTGCTTGCAACAATATGAAGAGCTGGCTCGTGATCGAAACCGATGGAGCCAGATAGTTGACACGGTACGGGCCAATAATGGCCTGTAAAGACCGATAAAAAAAAAAAAAATTTATAGGTAAATACAATTTATTTAACGGCAAACTATAATGTTTCATTCAATTAGATACCAAAATTTGTAAAAATAAATATTTAGCTCTACCTATTTTTATAGAGCACTATCCGGAGCCGCTATCCAGAGCAGCTATTATTTGATGAGAAAGTTACGAAAAATATCGGTTTTTTAATGTTCTTCCCTGAAAACGAAAAATTTCTTTGCATTTAATGTCAAAATTTAAGTTTTGTATGTATTTATTTTTTGATTAACAGTGACACTGGCGGATAATAGAATAAGTTTGTGTAGAAATTTCCCTTGCTCCGGATAGCGAGCTCTATTAAAATAGCGTGAATATTAAAACACGGCTTAGTTGAACAATAAAATCGAGTTTTTTCAAAATGTTCTCTTACTTTTCCTATGGACTTATTGAATTAACCTGAAGAAAAAATAATGCAAATAATCATTTTTTATCCTTTAAAGGAATTTCAAAGTTTTCTAATAATTAGCTAATTGTTTTATCGACCAAATGAGGCATTGGTTAAAGTCGAGGTGTGATCGTTTTTTGTTCACGATCGTGATGTCACAAATGTGATGAGGGTGAACACATTAACGACCGCTGTTGCAGAACGCAGAATCGGTCTCTTTAATCATGGACCGGTTCGTCTTTAATGTCGTCATATAGGCTGACGTGAGGAGTAATGTAATGTGTAAATGATCAACACAAATAGGACCTCTAGACGACTATCTCCTCATCGCTTTAGGTTCAGTGTAAGATAGGATATTGAATGGAATCTGCGCGATAGTAGAGACAAAAATACAATAAATGCGTTATTATTGTATTTTTTTTTAAACATAAGAAGCATGAGATGAAATTTATAAATAAGCGGTTTACTTATATCAAATCCGAAAATGTATTTTCGTTGGTATATCCAAAACCTGAATCTCTTACTGCTACACTTTCTCTATGGTTGGCTATAATTATAATCACGGCGTGTAATTCAGACTAAATGTTCTGAATTGTAAACAGCAAGTTTGGAAACGGTTAGGTTTTCTAACTACTACCGCAATTAGTAATTTTAGCAGTGATATGGCTAATTCAATTTCTAGGAATAACAAAATACTATGTACATTTGTGTAAAATGAGGCTATCGAGAACTTTTGCAATTACTTCTGGTGTTCGACAAGGAGATGCGCTGTCCTCGATAATTTTTTAAATTCATGTTCGTAGAAGTGAAACATCTCAAGACAACATCTTGAAAGAGATACATGATCCACTGGAAAAGTATTCAGCTTCCGTTGGTCTCACAATCAACGAGTCCAAAACCAAATATCTGATCTCTGGTTTTCGAGACTAAGACGCAGTTGATTTCAGTATTGTTAAACGGCCGTTTGAAGTGTGATGAGATTCAAGGATCTTGGGTCTCTCATTACTCACGATAATAGTGTGGGAGAGGATATCGAGGTTCGCCTTGCTGCTTCAATTGGGCAGCAAATATTCTCTACGTCCACTTCTGAAATCAAAATATCTTGCAAATACGGATAAGCAGTTATTGAACAGAGTGTTGATCAGACCCGTTGTCATGTATGGATGTGAAAGTTGGACCTTGACGGATGAGTACAGATGAGTACAAAAGATGGCTTCTAAGATTCGAGAGAAGAATCATCCGTGTGATATATGGTCCCAAACGCAACGTTGATGGTACATACCGAGTTTGTTTCAATCAAGAGATCAAGAATCTAAAACGATTTCCGGATATCGTGCATTATAGCTGCGGGTAACAGAACTAAAAAAATAAATTTCAGAGACACATTCCACGTGCTTCCTGTCAACTGGTGCACAAACTAGAGGAAGGAGAAGTTGACGGTTCCTTATAATTTGGTTAAACATGAAAAGTTGACTCGTGATCGAAACCGATTAAGTCAGATTGATGACACGCATGGGACCTATACGCGCTGTTATAAATGATTCACTACTACAAATTATATAAAATAATAGCGATAAATGATTAAAATAGAACAAAATCTTATTGACCGGATTTGATTGCACTCAGTAAAAAATCAAATTCGATTTAGTCATTTACGAGCTTTTAGTCCATTATACTATTTGACTATGAACAATTAAAAAAAAAATCTAAATCTAAATTAATTTTATATCCATAAATCTCATCTCATTGACTCACGAGTTTACTGTTCTATAAAAAATAATTTTTAAATTGCAAATTTTAATTGAAAACTAAAATAAAATTATTTTTATAGTTTCATAATACATAAAGTCGTAAACTCAAAAAATCCCAAAAATATAATATAACAAAACCCAAAAGAATTATTAATCCATCTGTCGTTTGGTTGAATAACTTTTCTGGTTCATTGATTGTCATTATAAAAACGATCATTACGAGGTACAATGATCATCATCGTGATCGCAACAATTTCGATGGTTGCGGTTTTACATATGTACATACAAATGTATTATTATATTCAAACATTAATTTATTTATCGACGTATTCGTATATAATTGGCTGCCTAATTATAATTATTGATCGATATGAACGATCGCGACGCGCGATCTTAATTTGGTGTGAGTGTGGCTATGTGTGTGCGGTTTACGAGAGTATGGATCATTTTTTGACTGCTTTGTTGAGTGGAAACTAAACACAATATCATTTTGTTTCGCTGTGAATCAATGTGAACGATCGTATTGTTAATTTATCATATCGATTGCGGATTGATTTGTATGTACGCTTAAAACTATACACTAACTATCGGTATGGAGATTTATTTATTTATTTATGTTCTGCGGTTTATTTTATTCTTTCGGTTTTTAATATTATGGAATATTTATATACGAGTCAATTGACAAAACGTGTTGATGTGTGACATCGAATTTTACTTAATTGCTTAATGCGTTTATTATATGATTTTTTGTTGGTTTTGAAATTTATTTTTAAAATTAATGCAGTGAAGCAGATGTCAAACATAGGTTTTGCCGATATTGCGTTTACGTGGCGAGATATTCACAACGAGAATGATCAATGAATCGAGAAAATCGTCGGTTGTAGCTTAATGATTAAGACAGTGTCTCATCATACGGGATGACATAAACAGCGATTGTCTGTAAAACCATTCGTCGTAAGGTCTCAGTTGAGATGCGGTTTTACGGTCTTTTAAACATTTTTATAGATTATTTTATTATACTAGAGAGTCATGTAATAACACTATCCAAAACCATATTGTAAGCTGAAATATTCTACGGATGTGTTTTATATCTTGAAAGTAAGATTAAGAAAGTTTGTTGTAGTTGAATCTTCTATTCTTGAGAGAGTTAGTTTTACTCCATATTCCAGATTATTGAAGATCAGTATTGGTTACTAATGAAGTGGATTAATGAAAACAGTATCTAATTACCACATAAACCAACTAATGTGCGTTGAGCCAAAGAGCACCGCGATCTGAAAGATAGTTTCCTTTATAAACTAACAGTACAATCCACATGTGGATGTGTATATCAATTTCGTAGATTGCTTCACTGTTCATTTACATGGTTTTTTACATGTAAAGAACGTGTAATTTACATAAGGTTATTTTTTACATTCTATATGTAAACAACGTAACAAATGATTTTATGTAAAAACAAAACAGACGCGTCATCTCTTATTTAATCTACACACACCGGCAAAATTAGAGGAACATAAATAAAATAAGTTTTTTTTAAACTTCTGTTCTGTGCAGTGATGAAAGCCGCTTTTGTGTACAAATCATTGATGGTAGGGAGAGGATATGGTTATGTCGGAGGGAACATTTTAACCAAGCGAACTTCTCCGAAACGGTATCATACTGTGGAGCGTCTGTTATGGTCTGTCGTGGCATATGTTTGGGAGCACGTATGCAGTTGTTGATCATCAAAAACGGCTCGTTTAACGCACAACGATACATAACAGAGATGTTAGAACCTTTTGCCCCATTCACAGGTAAACATTTCTTTTTATGCACGATAAAGCCCGTCTCCACACGGCGCGGATAGTGCTCGAATTTTTAAACATCGTCGACATTATCCAAATAGATTGGACAGTACGTTCACGGAACATGAATCCAATACAACACATATGGGACATTTATGGAAGGAAGGTGCCCCAGAAGAATCCAGTCCTTACGAATGGTACAAAATTGAAATTAACCCTGGTAAAAGAGTGTGAGAACTAACCCAGGAAATGATTTATGGTGTCATTGGAAGCATGAACACGCACATCCAAGCCGTCAATAGAGCCCGCGGAGGAAATACTCGCTATTAATTTAAAAAAATTATCTAATTAAACAAAAATCGATTTTAAATTATTTCTTGTAAAATGATAAATTTGTATTTTTCCACATTTCTCGCATTTCTTTTTGAAATAAAGGATAAATAAATTTAAATATTGTTTTTCTTATAACATATCGCATAAATATATAAATTAATGTAAAAAAAGTTTGTCAAAAAACACAAAACATTAAAGCTTTTTTTCAATGTTCCCCTAATTTAGCCGGTGTGTGTAATTGCAAAGCATCCTAAATATAGAAGCAGCAAAAGTTTATACCTCATATTTACTAACACATCAATAAGTTGTGACGCCATTAAAAAATAATAAAATCGCCCTACAGTTCAAATTTATTACTAAAAAATTTCGGATAGTGTACAGCAAAAAAAAAATAAAAAGATATTTTGCTGTCAAAAATTGTTTACAAAATTTGTATAGGTTATACCTGTAGACAATAATAAATTATTTATTATAATAGATCGTTTATATTATAATTAATAATTAATATTGTATCTAAATAAATGAATTTTAATAAAAACCAATTCAAATATTTAAAATTGTTTTAAAAATTCACACTGTTAAAAATCGTAACGACTTTTATGATGCCATCTTGTATCAAGTATAACAATTGAATGGAAATAAAAAAATTTAAATAACTTTTGAAATATTCACTTTCATTAACATGTTTGGGTATTTTAATTGTGTACTTCGTATTATCGCATTAACAATATGCTTTAAAATATCAATAAATACGATTTATATTATTAAAGTTATTAAGTGCCATCTCTCATCCAATATTTGAAGTATATGTTTCTTTTTCATAGTTCATACGTCTGTTTGTTTTTTATCTCTACAATCTGTTTTGGGGCTCGAGGCACTTCCAACTCTTTCGCGGTTCGCTTATCTACGTTCTTACCTTACGCCACTACAGCCAAATCGAGGACGTACGGCTATAAGTCCGATTTACGTAGAACCATCTGCACATTGCATAGCTCCATGACAGCCTATAGTACTGACATGGAAGAAGAGTTGGCCCATGAATTCTGCACTCCAACAGGGGGTCATAGATGTGTTCATTCACACCACCGATCGTAATCGTATGGTGAAAAATTTCTTTACCATCCTGCCCTTATCATGATTCGAACCCGGTACCTCCCGCTCCAACTGCCGCAGCTTTAACCTCTGCGCCACCTGTGCGGAAGTTCATACGTCATTGATCTCGTTTTATATATTTTTATACGGCGTTTAGAACCAATTATAACATATACATGTAGAAAAATTGAATAAATCAAACCGTTTTTATTTTTATCATAACTATTAAAATAATTCGTATTTTCATTTGGTTTCCATATATGTTATATGAAAATGTTTGATTTAGATTTTGATATAAAAATAATTTTTGTTTTCAGTATTTTTCATTCATTAAAATTGAGCCAAATATTTTCAATTTTCGATTGGGTCTTATGGAGTGTATGAAAATCTAGACCCCATAAATAAGCTCGATAATTTTAAAGGGTCAAGCATTGCTGCTTGTATATTTAGGATTCTATGGTAATTGTTACTTAAGCACCATCTTTTAAAAAAACTTCTTACTAATTTACGAATAGAATTTTTAAAATAATTAATTGTGTACCATTTTTGCGACTACATACTGAATGTCGAAATAATTTTTGATTCAGATTAAAGTTACTTACAGGTTAATTTCGTTAAACATCATCTTAACTGACTCGAATGAAGGTGAAAAAATCGCTTTCCAACTAATAACGAGGACTGATATTGCAAATATGCATTTATCTATATTAATGAATAATGAGCAAAGCGAACGTTGGTAAATTTTTAACAATTTAAATAGATGGCACTGCGAATACTGTTGTCTTCGTTTTTTACATGTAATTTACATTTTATGTAATTTACGCTGTATTTTTACACAATTTACATAAAACATGTAAAAAACGTTTTATACTCGTAAAATCCCAATAGTGGATTGCTTGAGACCTAAGCACAACAGGAAGGTTTTACTTCAACGAATAGCTATGTTAAACCAGGGTGGTCATTTTGTGGTGCTTTATCATACTTTTCTATCACGGTTGTAGACTTTTTTCGTGATATAAAAAATATTAAATAAGTCTACAAACACAACCCTTTGCAATGAATCTAAAAGGGGAAATAATGAATTTTAAGGAGAAATATATTAAATTTTAGATAATATTAGATAATATTTTAGAGTGATAAATTGACGTTTCTACATAACCCCAAAAGTAATTATATCATTTTTTATATGAAGTGGTTAAATAGGTAGTGATAAAAATTTTATAATGTGGTAAGTATATCAATACAACTTAATTAATGAGATTGCAAACAATTTTAACAAGAAATATGACAAACAGTATAAAATGTTAACTGATAAAGCGAAATGGAAGATATTGTTGTCTTTTTTACCCATTTTAATATACGACGTGAAGTTGTTCATTCATGATTCACCGGCAGTAAGCTACGACAATTTCGTTTTATCATACTTTTTATCACTAAATGTGATAAAGCACCACAAAATGACCACTGGCACCCACATAAAACTTAAAGTTGGTGATTGCTTTATTATGTTTTTGTTTGCATTCGCAAAAGTGACTTGGAAAATTTCCAACATGCCTAAAGGCTCTTACTCCAGCTTGATGTCCATTTTAGACCCGTTTACATTCCATACCACGGTTCTCTCTCCCAAAACGATAACTTTTGTATTAAATAATAGCTTTCTTGGGTTACAAGCTTGGACAAATTTAGTCATGGAACAAGCAATTGAATAACGCGGAAACGTGACCCAAACTATTTTTCAAACCACTTTGACAGGCATTAGGAAAGTTTGGCCCGTTGGAAACGACAACTCATTTCGTCAAATATATCAAATAAAACCATCTTACACCATCTCATCGAATACCAAAAATAAATATTGTTGAGTGAGAAGATATTAGGAAGATATATTGATCAGGTAGGAAGCAAATATTTTACCTAAAATGATATGAACTGAACAAAACAAGCATATTTTACTAAAACGCTGTTGACAACAATGTTTGATATATAGTTTTTCGGTCGGATTCGAATTCTAATGAAATACGAATAAACTACGAAAATTTCTAGTTTCAGCAGGGAGCGGTGCTACTTATCACACAACGGGAGTAATAAAAACTTTATTGTAAACGAAATTCCTATATAGAAAAGTTTTATCTCTCAGAAGAAACCAGTTCAATTTATCACCGCCAGTTTACGACCAGATTCCATTGAACAATGTGAAAAGTTAGGTCTATATAGAGAAGAAAATTAAATGTAAAATCAGTGGGTAGATTTGCGAAAAATACGCAAATACCGATTCAATGTAGCATGAAAATTTGGTCAAGTTCTCAGCCGTAAGGGTTTATTATATGAACTTACTTACTATTGATTCTAGAAACTTTTAAGATTTTTTTTTCTATTTAAGATCTTCTCTTGAGTTCAAAAAGATCTCGTGCCTTTACTCTATCTATAAAGATATTATGTACGATAGAAAACACAGAGATAGACCCTGATTACTCTAATTTACACATATCTCGAATACGACGATGTAGCTGAGAACTCTGAACATTTACGGTTCACTTCTACATTAGTTTCGAATCTTCGTGCTGAAGTGCCATATAAATTATATTTATTCAGTTATGCCAAATTAAACCATATTACTAGTTATTTGTTAAGAAAGAAGTATGTAGAACAATGGTAGCAAAAGTGCCAGTATTCGTTATATACGCACAAGAGAGGACACAGGAATAAAGTAAATGTAGTACTCATATTTTCACAGGTACAATAATAATCTTGTGCAGAAACTCCAATTCTGTCCACATAATTACCTATGAGACAACGTCCCGTAACAATTTAAAATTATCTGAAGTGGCGAAATCCGTCCAGTTGGAATCCAGTTTTTGTCAGAATTGTTAAAACAAATGTGACACTTTGTTGATCTATCATTAATTGGTTGATTTCCTTCTCAAACAAAAATTGACAAGAAGCGAACTGTGGTCAACGACCGCTCTTCTTGGTAAGAGACATAACGAGTTGTGTCCTGACGAGCAACTGGTTTTTTCGTTTCCTGCCATACTAAAAATTCGTTGGCACACGCGACACCTGAATGTTAAACTGATCTGCCATTTCGTTTATAGATGAGAGATATATATTAACTATCTTCGACGTGATTGAAGCGTTTTAACGAAATCTTGGTTAATTGGCTAACAGATGTTCATGTGGTCTCTATTCCACTCTACTTCTTACAATTTGCCATAGCTGATATTCAGAACATTTTTGTACTGATGTTAGTATTAACACATACTACAGTTTTGATCAAACTTCTATTTGTGCAGATTTCAAAAATTTTAGAACACTTTCAAATTATCTTTTTTAAGCAGCCATTGACCACATCGAAATCAATTAACATGCGACTATAAAGTTGTTTAACAAACAACAACAAATAATAGTAAAAAAAATTATTATCCCATTTAGCATAAATAGCGTTAATATAATTATGAAATGGGCCCGCACACATGGCTACATATCGAAATTAAAGCATATCCATCACATAAAATAAAATAAAATAATTTCATTCCAAGAACAAAACATGCAAAATCACTCAACTCCAACGTACGAATGTATAAGCAACCAACCACCTTTCATAACGATCTCATTAATTTTTTAATTTTGTTTCTTCGGTAGTTTTTGATTAATTAAATTATAATTTTTTTTGGTTGTCGTCCACGAAATTTTCACAAAATTCTGTGATCCATGGCCAAAATAATATTATATGCTTGTTTAATGGTATAACCTATGTGTGTATACATTATTTGTAAGTGCAAACTAAGTATGTACGATTTTATTGGAATATATCTAAAATATTTAAAAAATTATTGTTTACGACAGGAAATTCAAATTTTACAATTTAATGGAATTTTATGTACGAACGAACGATATAAAATATAAAAAATTATGAGATTTTTGGAGATAGAATAAATATTTTTTTTTGTGTACATGATTTTGAACAATGCAATGATACAAACAATAATGGCAATAATATTGTTTACGATTTTAATTGCGAGCCATGTAGATAAATCATTAAATCACTGGTGCAGGTCACTTCACAATTGAATTAATTTTTCTCATCGTCTTATTCGGCTGCCTTACCAAAATACAAATTTATTCAGGCTAGTTTACAAATAATGATTTATTTCCGCTGTTGTTATGTTTTAGGGCTTGCTAATTGCATGTTTATACATTGAGTGATTTTCTCGAAGGGTGTCTTGGCTACGAAATTGTAGTGCTCTAACGCAGTTTAAGTGTTTCACACTAGATGGCAGTGTAATAGTAGTTGTTAGTGTCACTGCTAATATAAAGGTGCGTTCCAAATTAGTTATGTATAAGATATACGTTACTCGATAGCCGTTAACTTAATATTCGGTATTGCACGGCTTAACAGCCGCGATTATTTGCCAGTTTTGTAGATAGAAATGTTGAATTTCTAAGCAATATATTTGTTCACATAATCTGATAGATTCAAAATACTAAAATTACACTGATATCTGGTTAACAAAGATGGTAATACAGATTTTAAAGATTGTGGGTGTTTAAAGGAACCAGATGCATTTATATGGTGATAAATCATCAGGCCTCCCGAAATAATGTAATCTTCCCTTGATCAAAAAGTTCCCGAAATTTATTCAGAAAATTAAAAATACAAGTTTATTAATCTAAAAGTATATTGTTCCCTTCAAAGTAATCCCCATGTAGTCGATGGACACACTTATGCCAGCGCTTGATCTAATCTTCGAAACATTTTTTATATTCGGTTTTCGGTATGTTCATCAGTGCTTCCTTCGATTTTTCCATTATTTCCTGTCGGCTGCTGAAACACGTTCCTCGTAATGGTTTTTTAACTTGATTGAACAGAAAGAAGTCACACGGAGTCAAATCAGGTGAAATCGGTAGCTGTTGGAGGGAATTTGTCTCATTTTTCGCCAAAAATTACGAATAATGATGACACTGTGTGACGGTACCTTATCTTGGTCCACGAGTTTTCTGCCCAAAATTCTGGTCTCTTTCGGCGAATTGCTTCACGCAAATGTCTCATAACGCCTAAATAATAATCTTTGTTTACGGTCTGGCCTTTTGGCAAAAATTAATAATGCACTACACCGTTGTAATCCATTAAAACCGTGAGCATTGCTTTCTTTTTTGACTGAAAATGACTTGGTTTGTTTGGTCTCAGCTCATTTGGTGAACGCCATTCACTTGCCTGATGTCTGGATTGCGTGTCGTACTCATAAACCCTCGTCTCGTCTCCAGTAATGATCTTTTTGATAAATGTGGGATCGGTTTCAACCTGGCAAATCATGTCATTTTTGACGTCAACACGGTCTGTTTTTCGCTTGAAATTGAGATCTTTGGGCACCAACTATGCTGTACACGTCGGAAACCCAAATCATTAACCAAAATGTCTTGGACGGATCCATAGGCAATGTTAAAGTCCTCCGTTATCTCTCTGATGGTTAATTTGCGGTTATTGACCAACATTTCTTTTACTTTATCAATGTTTTCGTCGGTTTTCGATGTCGATGGTATGCCACTGAGTTTCTCATCTTCGATTGACTCACGACCACTTTTAAACCGGTCATGCCGCTGATAAACCACCGTTTCGTTAGAGAATCGTAGCCAAAACACATTTCCTCATTTCCAACGGTCGCGCACCATAAATCCGTTTTTTAAGGAAAATTTAATACAAGTTCGTTGATGCAAATTTAAATCTATTTCTAAAATTGTAAATAATCGTCAACACACAGAGATAGATGTACTCTTGACTATACGTAACTTATACAAATTCAAGCTATGACGCTAAGATTTAGAGAGACTCAAATCGGAACGATGGGAGCGCCACACGGTGGTTATTCCGGGAACTTTTTCATCAAGGTGTTATATACCTTTCAAATTTTGCCACCTAAGTTAGACATTAATTTCATTTAGCATTTCTCGAGTGGTCCAAATAATGTTCATGGCCGTATTACAGTGTAATACATTCTAGATGATATTTCACTCAACTTCCAATTGTTTTGAGTAGGCCTGCAACCAGGCCAAACGATTCTGTCAATTAGTTCGGCTCTTACAATCAAGTTAGTAGAAACCGTACAAACCCACTCAGTCACAATCATCACAGACTCTTGAAGGGTCTCTTCACAGATCCATATATGGCATGCCACGGTATTATTTTGCCGAATAGCTTCGGACATCTCCTTAGGAAGTTCTCCGATCAGCTAAAACGAAATAATACATTCTTCCTGACTTGTTTTTAAATCAGAGCTGTGGAGTCAGAGCCGCACATGGATCGAAGCTATGGAGTTTGTGATTATTTCTTATTTTAAAAGTTATTTCATAAAGTTGAGGGATCAATCAGCTCTGGTTTCATGTCTAAATTTTGTCAAAAATAAACCCATAACAAACTGCTAAAGGTCAAAACGAAATTTGAATTTTAACTGTTTTGAGATTTATGAAACGTTTTTGAAAGATGATATAACTAAGCCGATCCTGTCACAAGATTGATAAATTTTTAGTTCGAAAGGATAAAACTACCAAGCCCATATTCAGAAAAACCATAAATTGTCGTTCACAGATTTGAATACTCCAGTGGCTATAACTAGAGGTATTCGCTTTTTTAATTAAATATTTAAAGCAACACTCTGGAATGTCTGTTGCCCCCATCTCTCATTTCGCTGGCATAATTCATATTGAGCTGACAGAACTCATAAAAAATGTTCGTTAGCTCCTGTATATAGAGATATTGCATATGTACGAGTATGTTGAGAGATCTAAGTCAACTTTAACTCTTTCCCGACTAACATAGAACGGATGCAAATTGTTTCACTAGAATTAAAACTAATTATGAGTGTTCGATGTTGGTATTCTATCTTCCCATCTTAAAGGGACTTTTGCAACAATTCTACAATACAGGAGTATACACGATGAGTATTTCTCGTACTTCACCATCAAATCCAGAGGTCATCATACATCATAACGTAGTGCCGATGTTTTAATTTATGAGTCACTACAATTTCGTCAAGTTTGATTTTGCAAAAAATTATATAGTCCCACTATCACTTTGATTGCCTATAACTTTGTCTGTTGTTTTTTTTTCGTCGTGATTGGAAAATTAAATTGGCTAAATGGTGACCGCAATTCACTACGGCCGCAATTCGGCACACTTTTTAAGGCATTTTTTATGACATGATGCAACATCTCATGCTGAATTTCTTCAATTTCGTGACGAATATTGTCTTTAAGATGTTGATTCGTTTAGGGCTTATTCACATAAAATTTTGATTTTAAAAAACGCCATTAGAAAAAAATCTGGTGCTGTTAAATCAGAGATCTGGTTGGCCATGCTAAATCACCATTTCGCGAAATTAGTCTTCGTGGAAAAACCTCATTCAATGATTGAATTGTTGAATGTGTTGTGTGTGCTGTGGCCCCATCTTGCTGAAATACATGTCCTCTAGTCCTTGCTTTTCCATTTCAGGGACAAGAAAATGTCTTGGTACCGTTCAGCAGTAACAGTAACTTCAACACCTTGGTAATTTAAAAAAAAAATAGGGACCAATGATGTTTCCAGCATAACCACCATACAGTTGTTTTAAGTGGATGGACTGATGTTTGATGAATTAATTAAGGATTCTGTGTTTCCCAAAACCAACTGTTCTGTGTATTGACCTGACCACTGAAATGAAAATAGGCTTCATCGCTCATTATCAATTTAGACAAAAAATCTTCAATTTCACCAGACAGCCTTAGGATTGTATTACTGTACTCAACTCGTTGATCAGAATCACTCGATAGCAATTTTTGAACTTATTGAATTTTACGGGTACATTTTCAAATGTTTTCATAATTCGCCTTGAACTGCGTGCAGAATTGTGTAACTGGAACCCACAATTCCGAATTGATGTTTCTGGGCACTTTTCAATACTATCGCGCACCAAAGCCACATTTTCAGCGGCACGAGACGTCCGTTGTCTTCCAGATCTGTCTGCTGTCGTACCGTACTGTCGAAAATTCGCATGTGGATGATTAAGATTCGCTTGTGGCATATATTTATTCCTTATAAAATGAGGGCATCTACACAACACAATGGTTAAAGCGAAACTGAGCTAAATGTCACATAACAAAGATGGCGCGCAATTAAAATGGGACTTTTGCCTCACCCTGTATATCTTCCCACAGCGGTGAGCTCATAATTTGGTTTATTATAAATTCTGCACTAAAGTTCTGCATTTTTGCCAAATGTGATCAGATATTACAACCAATCTAAGATTTATGCTTCAAATAAGCATAAGTGTACCTGGGAAATCCAAAAATGGCCGTAACCATACGATTCGGAAGTATGAGACTCCGTTTGGCCCCACCATAGAGCAAAAGCTTGTAAAATGTTTATAGTTGACTGATCGTTCAAAATAATATTTAATCAAATTTAACGATTTTCAAGTAACTATATATAAAAAAAATATGTGCCATCATCGTCGTTATCATCACGTCGGCACGAATAATAATACAAAAAACCATATTCTGAACCAATCAATTTTCGTTCTTGAAATATAAAAACATCATAAATTTTCTAAACTTTCCCAAAAAACAAATCATCTTAAAACGAATAGAAGAAAACAGCTCTGCGGATCAAATTGAATCAATGATTATCTCATAACTACTCATAAATCAGCATAAAGTGTTTTTTTTATGTTCTAAACATAAAAAAAAAAATAACTTTTCCATTTTCCAAAACAAAAAAATATCCGAAAATCTGTTATGAACAAACTCCGAATATTCGATGATGGTGAAAAAATATGTCAAATGAGAATTCATAAATTTTGTATCGCTTTCGAAACACACATCTCGTGTCTCGATAAGTTGTTTTCGATACGATCCAAACGAATTTTATTGCGATAAAAACAAAATGATTGGATTTATATGTACGAGTTCGAGGAGGGACTACATATATATATGTATTGAGGTCAAAACTATGCTACATCCATATATTTCCAGCATAATAAAGATTGATGACTCCAACAGTTTTCAATACAAGGGTGTTGAATGAATTTTTTATGTTTTTCCTTCAAACATTTTGTGCAATCTACAACACAATTATGATTTTCATATTTTAGTCTGTAAATCTGTTCCGTAATCGCAAATTCAATTAGAATTTTTATAACTGCGATTCAGTCTCTGCCGAGCGATTGTGTTACACCATTTTGGTATCGTTTTACTTTGGATAATTAAATCACAACCCCTTGTAATTCACGGTTCAAGAGATTTTGAATAATTTTGTTGATTATGATATCTTCTCCGCCACCGTCGCCGCCGCCGCACGCAATTCCGCATACATATACATATTTACTTGGTACATAGTTTTGTGTGTGCGGCATTGCAAAAGCATAAAAATTTATGATTTCATTTTGTGTGTCAGTTTTATGATTTTATTTGGTTGCTGCTATGATGTTCATGTTGTTGCTATATATACGGCTGCTGAACGATAACTAGCGATGATTTTTGGTTCTATGAGGGGGAGGTAGGTACGAGTATAAAACATAAATATGTTATCATTCTTTTTAGAGTTTTATATTGTATTTTATGTACGTATAAATCAGGAGGGGGCTTAAGCATAACTCTATATACGCGTATATAGATCAATTTAAGTATAAATATTTAAATTTTATTTATGTTTTTGTTAAATGAGGTTTGATTTACCGAAATCGTTTCACATCCAAAAGTGAATATTATATGGGGGTTATTTCTATATATTTTAAGGGTTAAAAAGATGATTGGTCATCAGCATAATTTTATGTATTGTGTGTATTGGGAACTTGAAGATTTGAGTACCATAAATTTAATTGGTATTTTTATTATTATATTCGTCGAGGTGTTGATGGGACACCACTTTACGATTCATCGTAAACAAGTAAGTTTTGTGAAACAGTTCCTTGTTTGATCGTCTATCTAAATTATGGACTCTCTGTCCACTATTTGTACTGTGTGCTACTATCGAATGCGTCCATATGAACACTGCGTGAACTGTAATAACCGATTATTGAAATCATACTAAAGCTTATCTGAGCTTATACGGTTGCTGTATAGTGTGTACCAATTTTCTAATATCTCAAATAAATATCGGCCGTTTATAAATCTATAAAGATGATTGTACATAATAGAAATCTAACGGTCGCTCTCTTGCCAGAGAAGGTAGCGTATTTGCTCTGTCATTCGGGGGTCTCGGGTTCGATTCCCGGGGTGGTGGGCCTCTCTCGGCATTGAGTTCTGGAATTATTTCCGCCTTCTTTAATTATTATAATAGAAATCTGGTCAACGGCTGGCTTAACCAACAGTTTAATGATCTATTTTCCATCAGACAACCGGGCTACGTTAAAGGTGCTCTAGTCAAAAACCTAGTTTGAGGTTGTTTAAATGATTGGTAAATGATAAAGAAACTGACAACTATGAATCAGATAACCCTTATGTAAGTGCAGGGGAATGCTAGAGTTTAGAAAATAAAAGCTGCCGATAGTTTCGGAGCAGGCATTTGGGGTCGAGCGTTATATGTTGTTTTAAAATACGTCAAGTATTAACACAATGTCTCAGGTCTAAAAGTATGATCTCTCCTTCGCCTTCAAAATATCAAGTAAATCCTATTCAACAAAACTGAATTAATACCTCTCTTTAAAAAAAAAAAAGCGCGGTATCCAACAGTTTCGATTTTCAGGATTTGGAAGCAGTTCATGTTGTTATTGCGTTATTTCTGGGATTCACAACAATAAGGCTAGATGAATTGATGTCAAAATCAGTCAGAGAAAATGTTGACTTCAATTACATACTTCAACTCCTTTTGTACCCTGTATATAGGTTGTTTCATATACGTATTTATAATTGGTAGCAATTTAACTAGAAAATGGCAACTGTATCATTCAAGTATTCAAACGGATAAATATATATATAGGAAACGTTTCTCATTACTAATATCACTATTTTACGTAGGTACCTGAGCCATTAACTATTTAACCAACCAAACAATTTAGACAGCTACATAATTTACCATGGACCATAATTAATAAATGAATCTAGTTTAACAGAGCATGAATATGCTTTGTTACTATTCCATTCTGTCTTGATTGGAGTTGTTCAAGTAAAGATTGGATCCCACAAGCACTACACTCCCCACTAGAAAATTTAAATTTTATTGTACTAAACAGCTCGTCTAAAAATTCCGGCTAAAGAGGCCTACAGACGATCCGATTTTGTCGGACGGTCGGTCGGGTGACCAATTTGATTTGTCTACAGACGATCCAACTTACCATCCGATTTTGACAGTTGTGTTGTAGTTTTTGATTTATTTCATTCAATTGTTTATATGATTTATGAACAGTTTGTCAGGGAAACAACAACTAACTACCAAAAATTACTTTGTAATTTATAACACAGAAAAAAACATTGAGGCTTCGGAGGCACTCCCAACACTTTCGCGATTCGCTTATTTACGTCCTACCTTACACCATTACAGTTAAATCGAGGACGTACGTAGAACCATCTGCACATTGCATAGCTCCATGCCAGCCTATAGTACTGACATAGATTCTGCACTCCTGCACTACCCCCATGTTGGAGTGCAGAATTGTAAAATAACCAAGAGCTGTGTTTTTGGTGTTGTTACAACAAGAAGACCATATATTTTATTCATTCCGGAATAGTTTTATTCACCGCCCAGGTGGCGCAGTGGTTAAAGCTGTGGTAGTTGGAGTGGGGGAGGTACCGGGTTTGAATCCCGATAGGGACAAAATGCAAAAGGGAAGTGCATAATTCATAGGCCAACCAATCTTATAAATCAATACTATATTTTTTTCCTGTATCTCCACTTTAGGTGCATAGGGCGTCTACTATACGTTTTCATCTAACTCTGTCTGGGACCACTGATTTTATTTCAGTCCATGATTTTCTAATGTGTTTGGCTTCCGTAATTATCGTTTGCTTCCACGTTACAGGTGGTCTTCCTACTTTCTCTTTCCTTGTGGGTTCCATTCCAGTGCCGTTCGAGTTATATCGAATGATCCGTCTCCATTTACGCCATTTCGTATATCAGTCTCAACGCTCTCTTGATATGTCTGAGTCTGCCTATGTAGCTCGGTATTGGATATTTTGTTCGGCCAGAAGCAACTTAGTATTCGTCTGAGGCATTTGTTGACAAATACTTGTATCTTGTTTGTGATCTGCCGAGTTTATCTCCATGCTCCGCAGCCGTATAGAAGCACTGATTTCATGCATGAGTTGAACATCCATATTTTGGTGTTTCGAGAGAATACAGAAGTGTTCCAGACTTTGTGTAGCACGATGAAGGTTGCTCTACTTCTTCTATCCCGCTGGTTATTGATAGATTACAATCGAGGTATACGAATTCTTTTACGTTTTCGATTTGTTGTTGGTTGATGCTTATTGGTGTTTGATTTCGATTGTTGTTGGTTGATGCTTATTGTACTGTTGAGCCTCATTGTCTTAGTTTTATTGATGTTGGTTTTTAGACCAACTTCGTTCGCTAAGTCCGATAGTTTCTGATTTTCTGCTGTATATCGGAATATTTGTGAGTATGTTCGTTAACCCCCATTGAATGCCATTGGGTGACTCACCGTCCGTTTTCTTCATGATACTATCTAATACTACTAAGAACAGTAGTGGTGAGAGTTCACACCCTTGCCGTACTCCATGATTGTTGTAGTACGTTACACTTTGCTTGCCTCTGTGTCGTACTCGGTTGCCTGCATCCCAATACATTTCTTGTATTTCTTGTATCTATGTATGGTGTCGATGGCGTGTTCGAAATCCACGAAGAGAAGGTATAGTGATGAGTGTATTAACATCGTCAGTGCAACTTCGCCCTGGTCTGAATCCAGCTTGTTCTTTAAGTAAGTTTCGTGTTTATTGTAGGCGATATTCTATATCGATGATGATCATTGATAATACCTTGATGATTGTGTTAAGAACTACTATATATAGGCTGGCATAAAGACGGGCATATAGGCTATGCAAGGTTCTACTTAAATCTGACCTATAGCCGTACGTCCTAGAGTTGGTTTATTAGAGGTTTCTTGCTACTCTGATTTAGTCTCTTAATGTCAAACTTAACCGGTCATTCATAGTTTATATAGAGAATTATTGCAGTGCTTTTATAAGTTAATCGTTATTGCTCTAAAACATTATTTTTGACCTCTACCGAATTAAAAGTACCTTACTACTATTGGGTCGTTATCCATCTCATCTACTTATACAGGAAGAAGCCTTGATGCTATTGCACCCTTAGTGAAATTTCAAATTGTAATTTTCTATTATGATTGGTGGCTTATTTTTCCATAATCCTCTTGCCAGATGTTGATTGAATTTTATCATCATCCTAATTTTTTGGAACATTACTTCCACTTCCACTGGCACTATGAATTTGGTGATCATTACCTCAAAATAACGATCAGTTCATTTGAGGCTCGTATCATAACATTATTTTCGTTATATAGTACGTTGCTATTGTTAGTCACGACCGGATGTAGTATGTAAAGTGTTTTGGTCTATCCCACCTGTATCGTCTCTTACTACATACCAACTAGTTTAGGATGCCTTTTACTAGTAAGACAGTTTCCGAGAATTGGTTTTTTTTTCAAATTTCTATTCGATGGGCTTTAACCTTGGCCCTGTCTTTTTGAGATTCTAGCAAAACCACCTTTAATGGTTAATGTAACATATTCCATCTGGTAAAAAACTATACTTTGTCGGGTCATAATGAGCAACTGCTTAACTATCTCATTATGACCCGACAAAGTTTAGTTATTTGAACAATTTTTCAAATAAGATATTTTGTCTCCTTCCTGGAAATGAGTATATCTTGAGAACCTGACTCGAGCTTAAAGATTCTTCGTACTGTTAGTGCGATTATGATTGTGTGTAATATTTTATAAACCAGGCTCAATTTCGTTATTACATCGGTTTTTCTACTTTCATTTAAGCTGCTTGTGCATCATTTGTTAATGTCATCGCTCTAAGCGGTTGCCAATATCTGTGATCTTCAACAGTGATTATCTAGATTCACTCTGAACAGATGAACGCAGTGTATCTGGATAACTTATAACAAAAGTGCGGATAAGTTAAACCTCCAACTGATATGAGCGAACTATTTTTTTAGCAGCTTTGACCCGTACCGTTTCAGCAATCTGCGACTCTATTGGTTTCGATCACGATTCAGCTCTTTCCGTGGAGTCTCTACGCCGTATAGAGTCATAGTCACCGACAACGACCTCTTCGTCTACCTAAAGGCTTTGTCTACTCAAGTTATAGGTTTGCTTGAAATCTAGGAGTAACTGGTGTACATCGCGAGATATTTTGTAGAACTTATAAAGAATGATCCGTAGCGAAAATACTTGATCAGTGACGGATCGATTTGGACGAAATCCTTCTTGGTAGTCTCCTATAATTTCGTCCACCAGAGGAGTAATTCTTCCCAAGCCACACCGCGATAGTTCTTGCACTTCAAGCGATCACCCTTCTTTTTGAATATTGGGCATAACGCGGCCACTTTTCAGTCTTCAGGCATAACTTCATTTCACCATGCCAACCGAACAAGGTCGAAAAGACAGTTCCACAAAGTTAGCCCTCCGAATATCAAGAGCTCTGAATTAATCCAATCAACTCCTAGTGAATGATTTTTTTTAATCTCTGCACAGCCATTGTGAATTCCTTATAGGATGGATCCTCAATGGTCATCTTTGCGGTTTGTATTTGAGGGTATTCCAATACAGCTTGTGATACATGTGGAACATTAAGTAGGTCAGAAAATGTTCACGCCATGTATCGAATACCGCATCGACGTTAACACAGAGGTTTTCATCCTGATTTCGAATGGCAGTTGACCTGAGATCATATATATAAGGTATGGATCAATTCGGTGATTTCTTCAAATAAACCACACGAATTTTGCTCATTGCTGAGTTGTAGTAGTCTTAAGACCTTAGCCTTCCATCATTCGTGCTTCTTCTGTCTACAAATGTGTTTAGCTGTTCTCCTAGCAAGAACTGCTTTATTTCTTCTTGCAATTGTAAACCGAGTCTGCGCTTCATTGTGGGCTATATTTCGTTGCTCAACAGCAAGACGACACTCCTCATCAAACCAATCATTTTTGGGTTTAGTTTTTACTATATATTGAGAATTTGAGCATCGATAACCGAGGTTTTCAATACTGCCCAGACACTGTTCACATCATCAGATTGGTAATTGGATTGTATAATGCTATTGCTGACAAGATCTTGATATTTTCGTTGCGTTTCTTCATTTATCAGACCTTCACAGGAGAATCGCGTCGCATATTACCCTGTCCTCCCTGACTTGTACGAAAATATCCATCGTAGCTTCGACCAAATAATGATCATTGCCTACGAATTTGGTTGACGACCGATACGATCTCACGTCTTGGACAACCCGAGCCCGCCCTTTACAAATCAACAAATGCATCAAGGAGCTTCGGGATGTTTTAAGTGAATGTTTCCAAATGAATGTTTTTATGAGGAAAGAATGTGTTTACCACTTGAGATCATGGGCCACCGCAAAATACATCTTATCGCAAAGTACATCATTCTTTCCCCATTGTCGGTCGCAGTTTCGTGTCGGGAGTACGGACCTATGTTATTACATAAGTCGGTCTGATTTCTGCCATCACTAGCATTAAAGTCTCCAATCACCAATCTGACATCGTGCTCAGATATAGAGCCCATCATATTATCCAAATTATTGTAAAATGAGTCTCTATCTTGGGGTTGACTTACATAAGTGGGCGCATGTACACAAACAATTGACAGGTTGGCCAATCTCATGTGCAAGCGAAAACATACACAGACGATTATTGACTGCCTGGAAGTCCAACACAGCCTTTTTTAGCTGTGGCCCAATGAAAAATCCAACTCCAAGATTTCCGAGGTCATCTCCACTGTGTAGCAACGTATAGCCTTGGGACACATGGTCTCTATTTTTAGGCCATCGAGATTTTTGAAGCGCTATGAGTTCCAGCCAATACTCTTTCATACATGTGATTAGGCCGTTCCACGTGCTGATCCTCAATCTCGTATCCGGGTTCTTAAGCGGAGGGTCATTATTATTTTGGTTTTTTTAGCTTGTTGAAATTTTTAACAGTAATTGTTTTTTTATACGGATGCGGGTCGTCTGTCCAGCGATCCAACAAGATTTAGTCGCCTCCTACGACAAGCTCTGGATACTGTGGTAGTATTCTATGGGACTCATGTTTCGTTTGAAATATTATCGAAACATGGCTGCCCCCACCCACAGGGTTATGTCAGCCTATAGTACTGAGAATGTGGACTATAAGGAGGAGATGTTTTCATTTACACCACCGATCGATTCACACAACAACGATCGATGGTGAAAAATCCTTTTTGGCATCATGTCCTTTTGGGGATTCAACCCCGATAGCTGCCGCTCCAACTGCACCACCTGGCCGGTCTAATGAGCTGTTATCCAAATAGAAAGGTGTCTTCGTAAAGATTTCAGAAGCGAGATTTCAACAAAACTATAACTAAATTATTTCTAAGGAAATTATTCAAATATATTCAATTTTTGAGTTTTTGAATTGAATGCCAACCCCAAATTCAACCATAATATCACTTAATTTTCACATTTGACATCTTGTTTAGTCGCAAACAACAACAACATACATATTAGATAGCAAAACAATAACAATATTCATTAGTCACATACATTGACTTTTGTCATTCATCCCCTTGTTAAAGGCATGAAAAAGATTGTTGCCAAAATCATCATACATAATCGATCGCATATATATGTATGTATGCTGTATGTATATGAACAATAGGAACATTTCCATATTTCCAATTCAATCTCGTATCTCGAGTTTATGTTATGCACAGCATTCAAATCGAATTGTTATCATTATTGTTTTGTTCCAAAAACATATTATGATCTATAAATAATTAAATTGGTTACACTTGGTCACGTGGCTTTAGTTATGCTTTTATGTATATATGTATATGCTTTCTAAGACAAAAGACAAATTGAATATGTTGACTATATAAGGAAAAATGGGGGAGATTTTCAACAAGGACTAAACATGCATAATTGAAATTTGTTACGGAAATGCGCTTTGTTATACAGGAAGTCAACGAGGAAGATGAATTATGTTATTAACGATTTAGACTCTAATAATATATAGAAGTGGGTGCAATAGATGATTAATTTAACAATCCACCTTTTAGAATCCTTCCACATATAGTCTAAATACTTAGCTATACGTGACAAACATATCAATGCAATTATATTTTGTTTAAGATTATCGGTCCGAACATATATTCTGTTCGATAAACTGGTTGGATCTGCTAAGCATATCGACGAATATATTGAATTCGTATTGCGGTCGGATATAATTCAGTAAATCTTTCAATAATCATCAAATAAACGCTATATGTATCATATACTTGAGACGGAATTATATCAACATTTCTTATCACGTACCACCTATGTATATGACAATCGTAGCAAATCTATTATCACATCTTCACTCTCTGTACTCGTATGTATAAAAACTTATTTTGGGTCAACCGAAAGTAGAGTTTTTTTTTTAAACATACGCAAATTGAATTTAATTATTGTTCATTCCTTCTATATAGCAAAGACTGATTTTCACACAGTTTTCTCATCCATTTTCAATTCAATGTGCGTACAACATATATCTTTGTACAGTGTACGTATGTATTTTCTTATCTGGATCCACGTCCTTAAAAAGTCGTAAATTTATATTTTATGGGTTTATATGTTTTGTGCAAAAAGGACATCTTGACTAAATGAATAATTTACCGAATATGTGTAGGTATAAGAATAAGCGGCAGGGTACATGTGGTTCTATTGACATGTTTAACCCGACTATACAGAGTGTAGTTTCGATTTTCAGTTTTTCCAAAATTTCTATTTTTTTTTTAAATTTAGCTTTAATTTGGCGCAGTCCTAGCCAGTGGCGTACCTACAAATGTTTGGCCTCCCCGTAAAACTTTATGTAGGCCCCTAGGCTATGCTCCCTCCAACTTGCATATCTTTCCCTTCAGAGTAATAAACAATGTTGCTCATCCAAAATTAATTTATTATTATTTTCAATTTAGGGAAAGATCGTTCCACTGTTACAGGTAACGTAAGAAACAATAATAAACATGTCAATACTTGCGAAACACTGGAAGCTATTAGGTATGCATTGTGGCAAAATGTCACAAGATTTTTTATCCAAAGTATTGCCCATCGATACCCACTACTTTTTCTCATCTTTCTGGTAATGGATTCCATCCCAGAAAAACTGCACCGGCTTCGCGGCCAAAATCGAATCGAGCCAATTTTCTTGATACCTTGAAGCGAAGCGTATTCTTGGTAGGGCATTCTGCATGGATCGAAATAGGTGGTAGTCGGAAGGAGCAAGGTCTGGGCTATAAGGTGGGTGAGGCAGAATTTCGCATCCGTTATTCTCGTAATTTTTGACCGACACCGCAATATGTAGCCGAGCGTTATCGTAGTGGAAAATTATTAAGAAGTAGTTCTTCTTTTGTTTGACATGAATCTTGATCGAGTAATGACTCCTATTCTTCAGCTTAAACTTTTTCGGTTGACCTGGATGTTCTTTATCATTGATGTCAAAATCACTACTGTTGAAGCGATTAAACCACACAAAGCACTGTATTTTTGCAAGAGCATGCTCACCATACAAATCCAGCAAGCGATGACTTTTAGTTACAGTTTTGTTTTCCGTAAATGCTGTTTTTCGTAAATTTGATCAATGATCATGGATGTGCACAGTCAAAACAAAAACTATTAACAGGTATTGAATAGGGCTTTCAAAAGACATATCTGTCCATGATGTATTATAACGCATAAACAAGTAATGACATCTAGTGTCAAATTCCGTTTTTTAATGCATATACCCAATAATATTGGAAATATTATTATTAGAATTTCAGATTATCCATGAAACAATTTTCATGACCATAACAAAGACCACGGAATCGCATTCCGCATTGCGGCGCCCCCCCCCCTTTGCAGTGCAGGGTTTGCGCCCATATAGTTACGCTACTGGTCCTAGCTCCTTGTAACCTTCAAGTAATGGTTGATAGCAGCCTTAAACTTGTGCAATTTATACTCCAACGGAAACTGAAAACCACCCAACGAATTCCGCTTCTTAGATGTTCGAATAATAAATTCGGCACAGAGCGCCTTCAGTTCGAGGTTTCGCCAGCTTCACTGTAAACCTATGCGCATTGACCGTTCCTCGTGTTACCCGTCCTGGCGTAACTAATGGTGGTATTTTCTCCTTTAATTCTGCAGAACATTTACCTTATATTAATCTATAGAACACGTATAGAGTTCTGCAACATGCGGTGATGTAGGCTGTCTAGATCTTTCGTAAGTCTGGAGTTTCGTATTATTCGGATGGCACGCCGCTAAACTCTATCCAGCAACTGGAGGACAGTGCCATATGCTCTACCCAAACCTGACAGCAATATTCTATAAACGGTCTAATAAATTATATATCTTGAGAACCTGATGCGATCTAAAAAAACCGTCTGCATCTATTCAGGAACCCGAGTTTACGTGAAGCTGATTTGGCCAATGCTATAATGTGTTCATTCCATTTTAAATTGTTACTTATCTCAACACCAAGCAGATGAATTGAGTTACAACCCACGAGAACGTGGTCTTTTACCACAAATGGTATTCGTTGTGACTTATTTTATGCGAGATCGAGCATATTTGTGTTTTGTTCTCGTTAAATTTGGCATGATTCATTACTACCCACTCAAATATTGTACTCAAATGGAGTTGGCTCGAATGAAACTTCAACTATGTATTCTTTCTGTGTGTTCCTACACCATATGTGTTCCTTCCTTCAACTTCCTTCTTTCATTAGTCTATTTTTGCTACCCCAAAAGATGGTCCATCATGTAACAAGAAAATTATACAGGAGCCGAGAAAGTGAACTACACTTTCGTCCTTTGTTTCGTACGTCCCTAGAAATTATACAAATTCATTTGATAGAGATCTAGGCTTAAGCATGAGTATACTGCCTTCTATCTCAAATTATTAAAGCTCTTAAGCGCCTTATTATTTATTATTTCGATATTGAACTAATCATTCATCTGGTTTAGTGATGAGTAGCAGTCTACTATTCAGCTTGAAGCTGAGAATAAATGAAAAATTGCAAATACTCGGGTTTCGATGCAAACTATAATTAATTCTCAATTTTAAGTATAAATCACTGTGACAAGATCTTGACATGGTCGTTGCATTTCTTCATTCCTCAGACCTTCACAGAAGAATCGCGTTGTATATTCACCTGTTCTCCTCGTCATGTACGAAAATTTCCATCATAGTTTTGCAGTGACCAGATAATGATTGACGATCAGTAAGATCTCACTTCTTGAAACAACCCGCGCCCTCCCTTTAGAAATCAACACATGGTCAATTTGGCTTCGGGATGTTTTACGTGGATGTATCCTGAATGTATGTGGAGTAACCCATTGGGTACATTAGGCATGTATAAATCAATTGTATATAGTGCCGTTCTGGTAAAATCCCTTGGATATCTTGTTAATGGCCGATTAAGAAAACACACATCCAACCTCACATTTCATTGTCATTTTATTATCGGTTAATTTTATTTTTAACATTTTTGCTAATTATTAGAAATATAATTTTGGTTAATGGTATTATTTTCACTCAAAATTCTTATTAGAAAATTACTAACACAAACAAATTTTTTGATATTTTGGTAGAAACTTCACACCCGTTATTTTACACAATAATTAGCACTTCAATTATTTAAACATTTCACTTTCAGTTATTATCACTTTCCGATATTATCACTTTAAAATTTCAAACTGAACTCATTCGTAACTCAAATGTCTACACTTATTTATATGACGTAAATCCTTGTGGAACATTCCATTACAGTTTACGTCTCTACACTTCGTGAAGTTTCGTTGCGTCGTACGAGTATTTGGTTCACTCCGCACTGAAAGAAATAATCGGAGATATCAACAAAAATAATTGGTTCATTTTACAAAAATTTACGTTCGTTTTCAGCCAACGCATCGGTTCGCAAATCCTACGAAATTAAAAACGTTGATTTAACAAAATTTATTTTCTCCAAATATTTTGTAAACTTATTTCGTGACTTGTAAAAAGGTTTACGAATATAGTAGTAACTGATACAATGGTCTGTGTAAAATTAACAAATTAATGTGTAAAAGAAAAACACGGTTTTTTACGAAATCGAATTGTTAATTATACCTATCCAGACAGTAAATTTAATATTTTTGTTTGTAAAATTCAACAATGATAATAGTTAAATCAACGGAAATTATTTGTTAGAAAAGAAAAGAAATTTGTTAAGTTTGCGAGGTGTTTTGTTAATTAAGTAACTGTAATTGTTAAATTAACAAATTTGGCATGAAAAATTATCATAAAGAAATGTAAAAATTACATACGTTATATAAAATTTTACAAATATTATTCGTAAGTTTATCAAGATATTTTGTTAAATAGAGACTACCTATTTAACCAAATTAATTGTAAAAGCTACAAATATAATTCGTTAGTTGTACGAAATAGGCATGTTAAATTAAAGGGATAGGTTCGTAAAAATATATATATTATATATGTATATATATATATACATATATATATATATATATATATATATATATATATATATATATATATATATATATATATATATATATGTATATATATATATATATATATATATATATATATATAAACATATATATATATATATATATATATATATATATATATATATATATATATATATATCATTTTTTGAATTATACACGAATTTATATAAATTTAATTATAATATTTATTATTAATAATTATTATCATAAAACAATAAACATATATCATATCAATAAACTATTTCTTTGTTTAACACATTAAATTATTAACTAAACGTATTTAAATTCCAATTTCCATTTAAATTGTCGCCGGATGTAGCTTAATGGTTAAGAGAGTTTCTCATCACGCCGCGGTCTCGAGTTCGATTCCCGCCGTTGACCAAAAATTAACACGCAACCGGATGACATAAAAACGCGATTGTGTGTAAAATCATTCGTTGGACTGACCACCTACAATGTGCACCAATTGTTAAAATGGTTCATAAGGTCTCAGTTGAGACGCGGTGAGGGTCGTTTACGGCCTCTAAGCCATAGATTATTTTTTTTTATTTAAATTCCAAGGTTAATATATCAAGATAAAATACAAAAATATGTATGTGATATACGAAACAAATACAGAACTATGAGTCTAACAATAATTTAGTAATAAAATTGAACTGAAGTTATAAAACATAATTTAACAAAACTGATTTAAATACAAAAATCTAATTAGATTATACATTATAAACTCTATGTTTGATAAATTTTTAAAAGATATTTGAGTAAGTATCGTGACATTCACGCAAATTTTCGATAGTTCCTGTTGTTAGGGTTGATTTATTTCCTTTGCTGAGTCGAAATCTGCAAATACAAAAATTTAAATATATATATATATATATATATATATATATATATATATATATATATATATATATATATATATATATATATATATACATATAAATATATATATATATATATATATATATATATATATATATATATATATATATATATATATTTATATAAATATTAATATATATATATATATATATATATATATATATATATATATATATATATATATATATATATATATATATATATATTTATATAAATATTAATATATATATATATATATATATATATATATATATATATATATATATATATATATATATATATATATATATATATATATATATATATATATATATATATATTTATATCCTCAATCCGTTTTGGAATAGTTGTGCTGTAAATAAAATAATGTGATTGTAGCAACCTTCATGCAATATATAGTTTTATTTATTACCTATAATAGTCCATTTTGTAATGAATTAAGACTGCCTTTAACATTCGGCAGGCCATTATCTTGCCGTATATCTTGTTGCCTATTTCTATTTAAACTTAGATTTCTCGATGGCACTGGGCCATTGATTTGGGTTGTGTTAATAAGACTATTTGGATGTCCATTATTAGTATTATTTATTAAGTTTCCTTAATTGTGGGGTGGCGGGCTATAGCCCCGCGAATAATCTACATACTGCACATATCCGGTGTAGTCGCCCGAATATCGTTAGTTGCCGGGAATTTTTACAGGTCCTAAGAGTGGCACGCCGCCAACTCTTCCTATTCCTCCTCCAGTCGATCCTAATATATTGTCGGCTTGCTATACTCTCCGAACCGGAACAAGTTTCCGAGTAGTCGGGTTCACATAAATATCGCTAATACTTGATGATCGATCACTTCCTTTGCATCACTTTTCGGATATATGGTACTAAATATACAAAATTATTTAATTAAAATCCAGCACTCGAGACAATATTTAATAGAACTTACTTCTGGTATTACTTCGGAGGATGGTAGTTTATTTGACCCTTTTTACAATACAGTTTTGAAAACATAGCAACAATTATTAATATGAACAAAAAAACTAACCCAATCACAACGAATTTTAAAATTGGCATAGTTTCTGAAAATAAAAATTGATATTGATCGAAAATTATATACCATATTAAACAATTATATTACCAGTCTAAATTTGTACTAATAATTATATTTTTGTACTGTATTATCATAATCATTAATGACGGTACAGTTATCTTTGCCAAAATGTTGCGATTGGCTTTCGCGTATGATCAGCGTCGATTATACACTTTCGACTAGTTGATCGTCCAATATCGAATAATCTTGATTGTTGCTTATATTAATTTTCCAACTATTGAACGTGCACAAAACGTAAATGCGAAAATGCTGTACACTCAAGCATTATTGCCCGAGATGCCAAATTGTTTATTTTTTGACGTCATCCGTTGTGGATTTTTGAAATATACCTCCGGAATGATATATCTCCGGAAATCCAGGCGCACTAGCCTAGCACTAGTATCGTCTGGTCGTCACCTTCGTTACTTTAACAACCTGTAGATGGAAATGATATTTATATATATATATATATATATATATATATATATATATATATATATATATATATATATATATATATATATATATATATATCAAAAGTAGGTATATTGCGTCGTTTTAGATTTTCCTTAGTATTATATATAATATATATATATATATATATATATATATATATATATATATATATATATATATATATATATATATATATTTATATATATATATATAGATATATATATATATATATAAAATCAAAAACGACGCAATGTACTTTTTGCATGGCCATTTTGGAAAATTATAAGAATGGAGATTAAAATTGAATATAACTTACTTACCTTTTATTTTTGGTGTGATTGCAAAAGTTAATATTAACCAAAACCTTTTTATTAATTTCACTTCACATTAAAATTCGTTTTAATCATTACTAGTCAAAATTTAGTCTCAGGAAAAAAAATCACTGCACTGTTTGAAAACTGAAGCGACAATGATACGCAAGTAGTGTATATGAATATGAATACAACATGATTTAACGTAATAAATCGAATAAAATTTTGAAATACATTGTAAAATTTAATAGTTTGTTTTTAAAATTTACAAATTTAATTGTAATATTTAAAAATAAGAAAAACGAGGTGTAAATTTTACGAAATAAACGTTGAAATTACGATTATATTTGGATCAATCATATATATTTACAATTACAACTGTATTGTTATCAAATCTTTTCAGATTTTGTTACAATTAAATTTGTAAAATAATTTGAGCCAGGTGTTATTCTAGTTCAAGGACCAGATAAATCCAACAATTCACATGTTTCAATACTACTAAAAGATTTGTAAGTTTGTAAAAATTACAAATCCAATTGTTATTTTAACAGATAACCTTCTATGTGCAACAAACATTTTTGTAAATTTAACAATTGATCTTGGATTTATAAAAGGGGGTGGTATAGTCAATGATTTGTTTTGCAATTATTTAAATTCCAAATAATAATTTAAGATGGTTTCGGGATCTTGTAAAATACAAACCAAACTACACTGGTACAATTAACTGCAATTGCATATGGGTCGGAGTAATGATTTCAGAGGGGTGTGGTAATGATTATAATATAAATTATAAATGAGTAGTATAGTATAGTAACAAGAAATTCAATTGATCTTTAAATTAGATTTCAGTTTTATAAATAAAATTATTAACAGCAATTTGAGATTTATAAGCTTTATCTTTAAGATTCTCAATTGAGTTTGAGAGGTTCAATAAAATATTTAGCTAAAAGGTCTAAACGCAAAGGTCTTGGCAATTGAAATATTATAGCCACTTTGAACGAGTAATATATATTTATATATATATATATATATATATATATATATATATATATATATATATATATATATATATATATATATATATATATATATATATATATATGTGTGTGTGTATATTATTTATATTGCTTAAATTTGAACCACCAATTTTTACAACTATTGTTTGTAAATTCTTCAACAAAATAATTTGTACTTTCTTATATCACGAATTTCGCATTATATTAACTATTTTAGACCGTGAATGTTACAAATCGATATTGTGAATCTCAATTTATATGGAAACCCCTGTTACAAAACTGAAATTTGTACGGTTAACAAGAGCGTTGTTAACTTTACTATGAAACATGTTACAAAGCACGTGTAAACATTACAAAAATTTTGTTAAATTTACAATTTTTGTTTTACGCAAAAGATTTTGTAAGAATCTCCGATTTATTTTTTTCAGTGCGCCTATTTCATTATTTATTTTATTTTGTTCATATTTGTAAACATTTGGTTAAAGGGTAAACTACTACTATAATTTTTAACTCTTTTTAATTATCACAGGTGTCACTGTGATTCGTCACATTGAGTTTATTGGCATCTCCATCTATCAATTAGCTTCAATAATAATCAACGAATGAGACTGTGTTTTATTGACACTGCGTGTCTTACGATTTGATTTGATAGATATACATAACGATGCATTGAAGTCCGACCTGTTTTACAGATTAAGCAAAAATAAGTTTTAACTTTGATCATTTTTTGTTGAATGATCCATCAGGATTGAGAGTTCTATTCCACAGTAAGGCCCAAAATGACTTGTGGAATAAATTTCTATCTGCTCTTTTAAACATAATTTTCCGTAAATAGTTTTCATTCTTGGCCTACACTATTCTTGGCCTTCTATTCAATGAGCGAGCACTTGGACAGCCCAGTATAGCACTGAACTGAAGACCGCCATTTTGTACTCACAACCATTTTACCTCACAAATATGTTTTAGCAGCATTTTAGCTAAATATGTATGATTCCATTGGGTCCCAACCGAAACAATCTTCCTTCATTAAACTCATTATTACGAATAATGATTTTAATATTTCATTTAAACGGAGATCAACTATAAATTTATGGTCCTTCCAGTTATTATCTTACCGTCAGCTTCTTTATACCCTTACAATGATAATGTAAGTTATAAAAAACTCATTTCTCTGAGATATTACCCGTCACAGTTAAACTAAATCGACTCAACCCTAAACCGAGTGGCTCGAGCTGATGTGACATAGGGTATTGTCATGCATCAACATGACATTTTCCCCTATTATCATGTGTAGGGCACTTCATAAATGACGAGAATGTCCTCGGTATTATTCAACGGTCACACCCCCACTACGGTTTCCACCAGGTACGAAACCAAAATCTGTTTTCACTTTTCGATATGTCAGATAATACCGCATGCACAAATCGCGGTCTTACCAGACTGTTTTAGTAAAACGGCACTGCAAAAATCGCTCTACTAGACACCAATAGATCTAGTTTCTCATATCACTATCATGGAGACATATTCTGCACTCGTCAGTGAATAGAAGGTCCTCCATTGCCCGATGCTCATATAATCACTACTAAAAATTCGAGTCGCTCAATTTATTGCTGCTGTCTTGACAGTGAGGCTTTTTAAAACGTTTTCTACTGTCGTTACTGTCCATTGACTAGCATAAAAATTTCGAGCTGTCTTAGCTTCTGCTACACATCGAGACCTGTAACATGGCGATTTTGCTGTTTTGCATTGAATGTACTTGTTTCCCTGAGATTTTCGGGATACTCTTGGGACAGCAATTTAGCTCATGTATAGCTGAAGGACGACTTCGTGTTGATTGCGTCTTTTTTATGCAATGCAGCACGAAGTAGATTTTGACAAAGAAACGAATGAAACTTGTAGAGATTTGTTCAAATCGTCGTCTGATAAGTGACTGATGTCAAATTGTTTTCACCGAAACATCGTATTTCTCTACGATTGCTTTATGTGAAAATTACTGTATAGATTTTAATGGTAGAGGTGCCCGTCTAAAGATAAAATACTAAGCTGTTAAATTAGAGGGCACCCTTGCTTTTCAGGAAACGAACTCAAACTTATCCGCTTATTTGAAACAGCGAAGGAACTGGAACGCGTGAGTGATCCCACAGTAAAATTGCTGACATGGTACGGGACATGCAAGGCTCTTTGCTACTGTTTATAATTATTTTTTATAGTTTATTAGTGATTAATCCAATAAGTTTAGATGGGTGTGAGCTTTCCCACGTTTTTTACAATAATTCATATTTAAAATGCCGGAACTGACGTGTTATATACTCCCCGTACTTAAAATCAATAAATTAAAACGAAAATCGAAAAAAAAACTTTCAGATACTGTCCATAAATTTTCTTTTAAGCTTTTTTTAAACTTTTTGGAAAAAATAAATTTCGGAAAAAATGTCTGGTAGGAATAAAATAATAGTATTATTTTTCAGGTTCTTATCTATTTTTGTCACAGTCGAATAAACTCTCTTTTGTTTCAAATTAAATATAATAAAAAAAATCACAAAAAGAAAAGTGATATCGGAAAATAAAAAAAAAAATTGGAAAAATGGTGATGATGCTCTTGTATGTTGATGATGGTGGTGCGGTATAAACATTGTATATCTGTAATGTATGAGAAAAATCCAAGCTTTATATACTAGTTTGCTTCCTCTACCAATGATAAAAATTTGTTAAACCACCGTCAAAACCACCTAACGTGGTGTGGCTGGTGGTTTTTTTATGGGTGTGTTGTTGTTATATCAATAAATGGATACAAAATATTTTTTAGAGTAACCTAAAGTATAATTTAGTAAATCGATTTAACAGACACACACAGCTGAAAATTTCGAGTTAACATAAATTAGCAGAAAGAGTTGTGATAACGAAGTGGAGTGATTATAGTTAAAAGTAAGCTCATTCAATTGGAATTAATTGATCATGATTATTGAACGAACTTGTATTGAAAAAATCATTCGATATATTATTCGTTCTTTAAGATAAACATCAACAGAGTTTTGAAGGGAAATTGGCCAAAAAACGTATTCACTAATGATGAGTTTCTACTCAAGCACCAATAAATGTTGTCTTGTTTTTCTACTTTTTCTTTTGATTTAAAGCATTTGCGACGACGACTTGAACCAACTTATGAATACTAGAAAATACATTCTGTAAACTTATGGTGACGCTCCATTGTGATACCACAAGATCTTACTTCCCTATTGCCATTGTGAGAACCAGTTAGAGCTACTTATGTAGCGTGATAAGTCTCGTACCTTACAACTTCCTAGATCAAAGAGGCAGTTCATTAAACATTTAGCCAAATATTAATGTCTTTTGTGTACCAAAGCCGGGCATGAACATATAAGATGGACTACCGTTTCTTCCTCCTCCTCGTCCATACAGCTTCTGCAAAAGTCATTAGCTTCTAGACCTAACCTTCTCGCATTTTTTTCAAGAAGGCAGAGTCCTGTGAGATCAGTGTCTTTGAGCGTTTGACTGAGGCTACTGCCTCCTTTTTAAGCACAGTCTTTAGTGCCTTAATGGGCCTCCCCAACTTTGCCCTTTCCGATAGCAGTTGCAAAGAGTTGTACTGCGAGATATCATAACAACTTCAAATACGCGGGCGGAATCACATGCAGTCTCACAATACCAGTTAGATGTGGACGAAGAAATAATTAATAGAGTTAATGCAAATCCATCTATTAGCATAAGGATATACTAGCTTCACAATTGAACGTCTCATTCCGACGAATACATCAAGTTTTGCACCAGGAAAATCTCCATCCATACCATAATACACCTGTTCAAGAACTTTTGCCGACAGACCACCATAAAAGGTTGGAGTTTTGTAATTGGTTAATGGAAAGAAATATTGCGAACGACAGATTTGTGAAACGTATCCTATGGACAGATGAATCACAATTTACAAGAGATGGTATTACAAATTTTCACAATTTGTACATGTGGGCTGCTGAAAATCCTCATGCAAAAAAGCAAACATCATTTCAGCATCGCTTCAGCGTAAATGTATGTAGTATTTTTAACCAATAAAATGTTTAATAAAATGTTTAATAAAATGTTTAATGTAGAGGACATCAAGGCGGATTAAAATAAAGTAAAAAAAAAATTACAACAGTTGCAAGCAGATGCAAGATAGCTACTTAAACCTTAAACGTAGCCTATACAATTACTAGTCTAATAAGACTAAGCTGGTTGCTCTCGAATAAGTATTTCGGAAGTTACAGTTCAATATTTCGGACCGATTTTTTTAAACACCCTGTATCTCAAAGGATATCAAAAATGGACCTCCCCTCCCCATACGATTTTTTTCTCATAATGAAGCAAGAAATCACGCCTTAACGGATTAGCATCCCAAACCGGATCACCCTGTATATATATATACAGTGAAATCCCTTTATAACGAATACCACTATAACGAAATTTTCATTATAACGAAGTATTACTTTTAATTTGGTTGGCTGTGGTTGACGTACTACTACAAAAAAAATCATTTTAACGAAGCAAATTTCACTATAACGAACAAAAAATCAAAAAAAATCGACATCAATTTTGTGAAGAAAACAGTATTGAAATAGCAAATTTATACTAGTTTGCTTACAGGTTACTTACATGGATTTATCACGGTCGTTGCCCTGTATTTATCGCGCAAACCAACGAGCTTGGATGACGCAAGCCTTGTTTAATGATTGGCTTATGGAGCTAGATAAATCTATGCATCAGCAAGGAAGAAAAATTCTTCTGCTAATTGATAATTGTTCGGCACATAATTTAAATTGTATTTTAGACAATGTTAGATTAGAGTTTTTCCCGCCACATTGCACTGCAGTATTAAAACCACTTGATTTGGGAATCATTCAAGCGGTAAAAATGCAATATCAAAGTCAACTTGTTCAAAATTTTTTATTAAATTTAATGATTGGCGATACAAAAGTAAACGTGAAAGAGGCCTGTGATATGGTAACTTCAGCCTGGAATAATGTGAGAAGAATGACGATTAAAAAATGCTGGAAAAACTCTCAAATTTTTGAAATAGAAGTTCAAAATGAAACTGAGGTTCAACTAATAGACAATGAAAAGTTGAGTTTATGGGCTTCCGTTAATTCCGATGCCGATTTTACGGATTACGTTGAAACCGATAATAGTTTATGTACATGTGCTGAATTAACCGACAGTGAAATCATCAAAAAAGTAAAAGAGCATTCCTCGAGTTATTCAGAATTACTCGATGAGAGTGACAATGAGATTGAAAGTGATTCTTTTGAAACCGAAATTTTATTACGTTCTGTATCATTTACTCAGGCAATAAAAAGTCTTGAAGACGTAAAATTATTTTTATTCGGCACCCGAAGCATCTGATGATTTTTCGAAAAACTTCAAAAACTGAAGAATGAAATTTTAAAAAATGCTACCAAAAATTTGTTGCAGTCAAAAATTACTATTTTACTAATTTATAAGATGTACATACGGTACATATACATATGTATAATACATATTTAGTACAAAGTACAGCAATACTTGAAATGGGATTACTACGTTTGCTAATACATACTTTAGAAAAGAGCTTTATTGTATTTTTCATACAAATTGAGTTATTTTATGTTACTTTTATGTTTAGAATGAATATATATGAATAGAACTTTTATTTCAGTGATAAAAAAAATTAATTCGGTTTAACGAAGTTTCATTATAACGAAATATTTTTCCGGGTCCCGTCAACTTCGCTAAAACGGAATTTCACTGTATATATATATATATATATATATATATATATATATATGCGAGATGTCGTTAATATGCACAAAAAAACCTCAAACTCGATAACAAGTCTTCGGTGTTTAGGGAAAAGCAATTTAACGCATTAGGATCGTCGATTTAAGAGAACAAAACCAGTGTCCGAAAACTCAGCTTTTACTTCAAATTATCCAACAGTAACCTTGTTAACGATAAAAACAAAATTATCGTGCAAAGCCTTCAGAAAGGATTAGGAGAAAAAATGATTGCCACAAAACAGGTGTCTGAAGGCTAAATCAATAATATAAACACTATACCGCCGTCATCAGCAGTTACACAATAATGAAAAGGAAGATTACAATTTATGAACAACAAACGAAATAGGATCCATAGATAATCGCAGCACATCTTTACATCCTACCAAGGAACATAAGAAGCAAGCATTATAACTTCGAGCACACCAAGAAGCTGAAAAAGACCATGAAAGTTTAAATCATGGGTATTACTCTTCATGGCGGAGGAAATTATCGGTGACTTTACTAAAAAAGGATTCTGTTGGTTTCTGATCCAGTTTTTTCACTACGGATGATTAAAGTGCTGTGAATTATCTTTCGATGTACATCTGATATTTCTAGATTTCAAGCAAGCCTGTGACTCGATCAATCGAAAGAGACTATGGTAGGCGCTTTAATATTTAGGAATACCAAACACATATATGCATCTTTGTCAAATATCAGAACTCAGTCACAGTGTCAAAGTATTAACAGGTTATCGAAAACGTTTGCAATTAATTCCGGTGTTCGACAAGAAGATACACTGTCCCCGATAAATTTGTATCTCATGTTGGAGAAAAAAATTCCTACATACAAAAATTCCTCAAGACATCATCTTATTCCAACAATTCAATCAACTTCTTGTTATATTTTCAACTTTTTGGATAATATATTAGAACAGTATTCAGATTCCGTTGGTCTCAAAAACCAGAAGCCTAAAATAGTAAAACCAAATATATGATTTCTGATTTTTGATTGATTTGAGGCCACACGTTTGAAGATTTGATTACTCACGATAATAGCGACAAAAAGGATATCAAGGGCCATCTTTCCACTGGCAATCGGTCTTATAATCCCTACAGTCAGAAAAAACTTGGGTCAAAACCACCAAAAAACTAGGGCAATTTAACCAAAATCCTAGTATTTTTCAACCAACCAAATGCCTTAGTTATAAATAACTAAAATCTAACTAAAATTTTAGTTATAAATAACTAAAATCTTGGTTAAAATAATTTTTAATTTTAAATAACCGAACTTTGGTTATTAACATAAAACATTTAGTTACTTTAACCAAAAGTATTTGGTTATTTTTTAAATATAAAAAATAATAATTGTTTTTAATAACCAAATAAAACAGTGAAATTAACCAAAACAAAAGTAAATTTCACATATGACTTAGTTAATTTTAACAAGGATTGTTATTTGATACAATCGTAAATTTAGTCAATATTTGAGATTAGTTTGGTTGTACAGATCAATTACTTGTTTAAATTTACCAAAAATTTAGTATATTTCAACATAATGATCTTAATGGGCCGGAAGGGTTTTTAAAGATTTAGCCATTCGTATATCTCATATTCGATTCGTCAAATCTGCTAGTAACATTTAAAATTACAACAAAATACATAGTTATTGTACCACTCTAATGTCTTAAAGCATTTACCAGAGCTAAATTCACATATTTTAGTGTTATGTCATCAAGCGCCGTTACAATTTGTCGTCTGTTACTTGACGATACAACATCGCTTATGCCCAATTTGTGTGCTCCCAAAACTTTTATTAATTTATCCGCTGATGAGCTAGCCAACCATTCACCGTTGGGGCTTAATTCAACCGACGAATCGGCGTTTTCGTATAACAGGCTAATGTAAATTTAAGTGTATAGTTTGGCTTCTTAAATTAAATGGTAAATTAAAACTGGACTTGTTATTGACTATTTTACTGTGATAATTCACAACTAACGATTCTAAAGGTCTGAGTCATGAATTCGTTTATAAAGTATTCGGGCCAGATGTTTTACATTTGATTCGGCCCAGTGTGAACTGGTGGTCCCAGTTTGCTTAAATAAATCATTTCTATCCAGCTATAATTGAACAATATTTTCAAAATGTGAGTAAAGCCCAATCTTATTTAAACCAAAAACTAAAACGTTGCTTACCAAATAAATCCAGAAACAAGTCATAATTTTTTGATTCATTATAAAATTGGTTGTTTATTTTTGGAGTATCGTCTAAAATTGGGAACAACAAACATGTTTCACTAAAGAAAAACAACACAATCTGACGTGTTAAATTTCATTTCTAATAAAATTCCGTTTTCTAGTAACCAAGAACTTTGTTGATTTGAATACACTCTTCATTTGGTTGAACTAAATATTTGGTTAAAACAAACAATTGTTGGTGAAAAACATACTGTTACTTTAATCAAAGTATATTTTACCAAAATTGTTTTATTAATTTTTTGACAAATAATTAATGTTTGTAAAAACTTAGTCAACTCGCGACCTTAGAACAACAGGGTTCTACTTGCACAGGGTTCTGTTTCGAGTAAATGAAGATACAAACTTTAAGGCCTAATATTTTCGAGATATTATATATTTAGTTTTGCAAAACCTTATTTTACGATTTGTTTTAATTTATTACGAAATTTGAATCACATCGAAAGATTATCCATTAGATAATGATCGTTTCAGATATTAAAGTGAAAAAATTAGGTAGGACTTTGGTGCCGAATGATGATACTCATTCTTGTGGAATAAGATGGTTTTATGTGTCAAATAGAACTCCGGGGCAAAATAAGAACTATATTTAAGTACTTAGAACTACGTTGCATTAAAAATGCATTTAATTAAAATAACCGTTTAATTATTTATTCAAAATAGATCGTATCTGATTTATTTATTTAATAATAGAAATTCAGTTCAAACGTTTTGTAGTTAATATATAATGTATAATTTAAATCAAAAATATACAATAACGTGTTTAAAAAAAAAAATTAAAATTTTATAAAATAATAAGGCTTTAAATTCACAGCGCCTGGTTATTGTTGTATCACATTAATTTGTTTTATTCGGTGGTTTCCGAAGTGTTACCTAAAACATAAGGAAATAGTTGAATTAAAAGGTGTACCACAAAATTTGTTATTATTGAATTACCTATTTTGAGAATTACTTTGTAGTAAGCTATATTAGCTAAGCTCATGTAATTAAACATGGATATTAAATGTTTTTCGTTTTCATGAGAAATTGCCATTTTCGTTGAAACACTCTCGACGTTTTGAAAAATGGGAACTTTGAGAATTCCTGGTTTACTTTTACGAAGTTTCGTAGCATTCTGCCTGATTCCAATAGTTTTTAAATTTTCAAATTTATAGTCGTAAGAAAATTCAATTTCATACTCCGTTTGAGTAACTCGCAACATTTTTAATTTTGTGAAAGGAACATTCTTAAAATCTACCAAAGTTTTTGAAATCTGACGGTTTCATTTGAATAATGACGAATATAATAGCCTGATAAGTCCCATTGGATAAAACTATTCATTATTCGATAAATGTTTCTCGATTTTAGAGTGCGCATTGTCTACTTCTTGCAAAGCTGAGTGGCCTGGTATCGAATATTTCATCAAAATACTTTGGATGACAGGGTGTGTCTTCAGAAAATGTTTCATAGCTAATGCCATTATGGAATTTTTGTTTTGAGGAACACACGAATCGCTCCAAGTTTGTGTAGTGTCGAAATTAATTGTGTAGTGTCGTTGTCCTCAAAAACCTTCTCAAGAATCTTAATTAAAGCAGATACGATATCATTTCCACTTCTACCACCCGTATGTTCCGTCCATATTGTGCAATAAATTTTTTTCGTTAAAGACAAATGTGCTGTCAAATTATAAATGCTCAACTTCGAATGATAGAATAAAGGACCTATTTCCGCTCGTGGACAAGTTAAAACATTTTGTAAGTCGAAGATTAGAATTGGAATCCCAGATTCCTTATCTAGTAACTTATTCTCTCTTATTTTTTTTAGGTTATTGTGCTCACCCTTTTCCTGAATCATTTCTTCTGTTATTATATTTTCATTCTCAGCGACAATATACGTTTCACATTTTTCACACCTATCCGATTTTGGGCGATGAAAATCTAAATAAAAATTGTTGTTAAACACGTGCCGATAAAAGCTTTCTTTTAGGGGATCTTCCACTTTATCTTGGTACAGATGATACATTTTCGTAATGTTTAAATCAGGGTCAAGGTAGAGCTTTGAGGTATTGGTCCGACAGTAATAATTTGATTAGAGTTTTCTTCTAACGCATTTGGTTCAAATTCAAGATCGAGTATTTCCACCTCTTGAAGTATTTTAGAACTGCAAATGAATTCCTCTAATTTATTCAGTTCGTTGTCTGATTGTAAAATGATAACTTTTTTTAAAGTTACACTTGAATCAATATCGATTATTTCACCTTCGCATAGAACAATGTTTTCTGAATCCATATTGCTATAAATTATTGTGTTAATTATTATGCAGAATAATTTGTAATTAAATTTTTACCTGATTATTGTGTCTGCTAAAAAAATATGTCTTGCTTAAACAAAATTAATCACAAAACTAAACATCTGTCACAATTTCGTTAACCACATAGTTCTATTTACATCAAATTGTACTGTTATTTCAAATAATAAGGTTCTATTTACAAGTTTTTATGTTATTGTTTTTACGCAAAGTTCTATTTGCCAGTTAGAACCTTTATAACCAAATCTCAACGTAAAAATACGTAGTTAGGACTCAGTTTTTAAGAGAAAGACTATTGGGGATAGCGGCTATCGAAAGAGCGTAGTCGATTTGCTATGATGTGACGTATAACACGTATTATGCAAATATATATATATATATATATATATATATATATATATATATATATATATATAAATATATATATATATATATATATATATATATATATATATATATATATATATATATATATATCGATCCGGACCGAATGATACATCGATTTTAGATCTATGCACCGCACTACAACACTATGAACAGCTCGTGATTGAGACCGATGGAGTAGGATTGTTGACAACAATAACCTGTAAACATCGGTAATAAACTGTAAAGTGAAGCTCCTATTTCAAGTGTGCGGTGTGTATGAATTGGATTTTTCAATCCAATATTAAGATATGAAACACTTTTCGGCACTAATAAACCATCTTATATATAAACCAATACATAACCATTAGAAACGATTATCATTACATTTCTATTCCACTAAACGTATATATGTATATCGTTACACAAAGTGATAAATGTTTAAACTTTTACATGGATAAAGCTATTATCAAGCTTTTAAAACAAACAAATATATAAATTTCAGATAACAACCGTATAGATGTTATATAACCGGTGAAGTCCTAACAAAAAACTAGCAAATGAAAAACTATCGAATTACTTATCTCTTATAGATATCTGATGACGATAACTGGACGACAACTATCATTTATCATGAACATGGAAAAATTCAATAAAAATCCAATTTGATGTAATCACACTCTCGTATTATATGAAGTGATAATGATTAGAGAATAATGACGGCAATAACGATAAAAATGATATAATTCAATACATTATCGCACTATTATAGTAACTATGTATGTATGTCTATCGATTATTAATTTCGAATTAATTAGTACGATTAGTTTGTTGGCAAAACTATATCAATTATAATATTATATACGTATAATCAAACTATTTGTATAATTTCTAATTACTAATATTGAATATATATTGATGTAATAACCATAAACATAATTTTTATTTTAATGTTATTCGAGCATTTAAATTATGTTAATGCGCAGATTCAAGTATGATGAACCATATACTCGTATACATATTCGATTAAGAGCAAACAATCTAATTTGCATATAATCCCGATAAAATAATTTAATTCAATGTTGTTTTATCGTTGTCGAACACTATACTAAATCAATTTGGGTTGGAAATTAGAATATCCGATTCGGAAAAAAAAAGAAAATTCACATTTTCACTTTAGGTTATGAAGACAAATTAAGTTTGGATTTTATCAAATATTTAGGTTTTTCGGGTGATGATCGGTCTAGCTGGAACACTGTTGGAACCAAAATACTGAAATTTAAAAATTGAACCGTGTCTCTTTAATCATTGTCCTTGTTCAGGTTATCAACTGACTGATAATACGTCGAAAGTTAAGAGAGCTGTAACGGAACCTTGGTGGCGCCTTTGTAAGGCAACCCTTCAGGTATCCGTTAAAGATCATGCGGTCTTGCGCGGTTATATGTAGCCGGCTGTAGCTCAACGTTATGCGTGGGAATTTGCAAGTCTGACCTCATGCTTGAATAAACCGCATACAAAAAAAATTAGAATTAATTAAAAGAAAGAAAACTAAATTAATATAGACATTTGCAGGAGTTAGAGACCTTTTAGATTCAACATGAGAGAGGGAAGAAAACGGAATTTACCCCATTCCGACCTTAAACGCTATTAGCCACTCATCTCGTTACTGTGGAAAAACTTCAAAATATGTAATCGAGAAAAAAAAACTAAGAAAATTATACTTTTAGATTATCGTACACACCATTTCTAGAGGAAAAAAATCTAACACGTGGCTTCCGAAAAACAGGAAATGATCGACAAAACCAAAGTGTCAACTTGATTTTTCCCCGAGACCATACCAATAAAGGCAAAAAGTTTTTAAGAACTATTATGAAAAGTTATATAAAAAAATGAATATATATATCAAAAAAAATATGTATAACTATATGATACAAGCCAAAATCCGCAATGGTCCTTACGTCCTGCACATCCGTATATAATTTATATATCGCCAACCGCTGTTCTTTGACCCACGAGGTAACAAAAAAAATCATCCAACACCAACAAATCCGGAAATCCGTAGAATCGTGTATAATACAACTTAATTATCCATTGAAAATCCGCAATCGAACACTGTATATATTTTTTCGATCCACGAGGTAAAATAATATCCAACACCAAAATCTAGAAATCCGTAGAATCGTCTATTCAAATAATGATCCGTGGAAAATCTGATTCGCACTGTGCCGAAAAAATTCAAAATGCACCACTTTTCTATTTTATGCTATTTTATATATATATATATATATATATATATATATATATATATATATATATATATATATATATATATATATATATATGTATATATATATATATATATATATATATATATATATATATATATATATATATATATATATATATATATATATATTTTTTTTTTGGTTTTATTTTTATTTAACTACATCACATTGTTTATAATTTTTAACTGTATTTATTTATATATATTTTCTGTATTACAATTTTCCAAGTTTTATTTACTGAACTCCTCAGAGCTCTAAAACTAACCCTCTAGTTTTTTTTCAAAAAACATCTTGCCAAGTCGCCTCATCTCAAATTCATCATTTTCCCACTTTTACTCAACCTCAACTCCCGATATTTTTCCTTCTCGAAAATTCTCGACTTTTTTTTCATATTTCTTGCCCGACTCGAGTTTAACAGAAACCCTAGACACCACCATCTATCATCCGGAACTTGCCGCCAATTCTCATCAAAATATTTTAATCAAATTAGTTAAAAGTTAACATAAAATAAAGGAAAACCCTTCCAAGACAAAAAAAATATTGTTATTTTGAATACAGCATGGGACAAAATATTGGCCTAATTATATTTAAGGAGACTTAAAATTAAGTTTAGTGTATGCGGTATCTACAGTATTACAGTATACGTTAAATTTACAAATTTTGAATTAATTCAGGATGATAAACAGGAGTATCGAGGTATAGAATAATATAAAGAAATAAATAATATTATTTAATATTAATAAATATTTAATATTAATAATATTTCATTATATAGCCACCCAGACGTAACAGTGCTACAATTCGGCACAGGAAAGAAGTATTCGGTAACTTATTTGTTGAAATTCATATTAAGAGTTCCTCGTATGTGTGAGTTATTCCACTTTTAAATTCAATCAAATAAAAATTTGATATTTTAATTCAAAATATTTCCTTATAGTGGAATTTTATTTTTTATATATCATAAATAAATTTTGGCAATCAAGTTGCCATCTTCAGTATTTATTATGAACTAAAAAATAAATACTGTCAAAAGAAGATTATCAAAACGAACTTAAGATCATTAAATACATCGCACATAAAAGTTGACGAAATGAATCAAAAATATATATTCAGAGCCAATTACCGACAGAATACTACGCTACAATTTGATGATAATACCCAAAAAAAATACGTTATTGAGGATTATAATAAAAACACCAGCCAATATATCCAGAAAATATTCAAAAAATTTGGATATAAAGTTGCATATAAAACACATAACAAATTAGAACAACAAATTAGACCAAACAGTAACATTACATTAGACAGCGGAATTTATAAATAAATAACTTATAATACTATAAGGGAAATCGTGTCAATTTTCCTAGTAAATGCCAATGACAGCATGATTTCGTGCATGATTTAAAATAAAAGTTTCGAAGAAGATTTCTAGATGGCATACCAATACGTTTTAACGAGAACAATAGATGGCATGCGAAGTAATGTTTTATTGAAATGACATAATTTTAAAAAAAACTAATTTTGTGTTAGTTATTTATAATTATTTATATATATAATCCCACTTACTTAAAAAATTTCTAATTTCGATTATAAAATATTATTTTTCTATTTCAAATTTTGGTTTCGTTAATAATTCGTTGAATATAAAAAACTGCAGTTAGAAAACGTAAACATTTCGTTTAACTACTACTAGTGCCATCTTTTAAACTTCTCCGGAATTATATCATGTTGGCACATAATATCGACGCGATTTCCTTTATAGTTATTATTAGTTATTTGTTCATAAATTAACATTTCACATAGGGCAAACCGGTAGATCCTTTAAACTAAAACTCAATGAACATATAAAGGATATCAATAAAATGAGAACTGAATCAAGATTTGCTCTCCATATCAATGAAACATAAATATGGATACAAACCTAAAAAAACACTACAAGATAAAAAAAAAACGACCAAATGAACAGGCTTGAAAGAAGAATTTGAAATATATAAAAATAGCAAAAATAAATTTCTAGTCAACAACAAAATTAATACTATGACGAACAAACTCTACGAACATAATACGAACAACATACGTTCTATTCTATGAGAAAAATTGACTGTCAGTAAAAATTAAAATGAGACAAAAATATATATTAAACAGTAGTGCAAACGAAACAAAAAACCATCTCAGTCAAACTTGACTGGAAAAATATTTGTGTTTGTGGTAGTCTGACTGCCAGAAAAAGTATATATAAAGGTGGATTTACATATCTGACGATTTTTCTGCGCCGAACATCACGTGACACATGCAACCAATAAGAAAGAACTACTTCGCCGATTTTTCGGCACAGCGAAGACATGAACAAAATTTATCTTTTCGGCGCGACGGCACAGATTCCTATATTCATAATATATTTTATTCCATAATATGTTTTTTTCATTCATTATTTAATTTAAACACTGTGCCCTGTATTTAATTATTCCTACACATTTATGAAAAACCAATAAATCGGTTTTTATATACATATACATGTGAAAAACTGCGCCGAAAACTCTTCGAATATATAAATCATCGCAAAACAGCGTCAGCCGAATTTCCTGCGGCAGGCAGCTTCGCCGAAAAATCGTCGGATATGTAAGTTCACCTTAAAATTGAATACTTTTTATTACAGTCACACTCAGCCTTCTACATTAAATTTGTGTAAGACAAGAAATTATTTTCGCACACAACCAATTTTATAGTCAAGGGTCAAATAGTCGATATATTATTTTGGTAAAATTATAATTGAATTGAAATAATAAATCATATTTGTGTAGCATTGGGATATTTAAAAATAAATTTTAATTCACAATTAATAAAATCTCCAAGAATGAATAAATGAGTTTTTTAGTTATGGTTTCTTCAAAATTCTTTTATAATTCGCTATAAATAAATAAAAAAACAGTAACATTGTCTTTGTCTTGGAGTTTTATAAATTTTTTCTCTTTTCGTCTTTTTTGACTGTCAGTCAATTTTTTCCATGGAATAGACCCTTAAGTAGTCATAATGATTTATTTTTTAGTTCATAGTAAATACTGAAGATGGCAACTTGATTGCCGAAATATATTTATGATATATAAAAAATAAAATTCCACTATAAGGAATATTTTGAATTAAAATATCAAATTTTTATTTGATTGAATGTAACTTATTGTTTTCGAACATTGAACCAAATTATAGTTATTGTTTCTCAGCTTATAGGATTAACATCTGTAGGAGGGTTTTATACACTTAAACTTCGTTTATTTATAACAATTGTAACCGCATGGCTTGTCTGCGGCTGTTAAGGTGACACACTCATTATTGAAGTATGATAACTCATTGTCGGCTTGGGGGGTTCTGCTGATACACCGTTAACAGCAGCCATGTTACAAAGAAAAAAATGCTGAGTGTGCTAATGAATAAAAAATCGAAAGTGAATTTACACTGTAACTGTATCACATATAGAATCCCGAGGTCACAGGACACCGCTAACAATATACCTCCATCATAACCGATTTAGTTTTACCACATGTTCAATTGAACCACATCACTTAAACAAACAAATAACCATGAAGATGACAAACATAAAACATAAAAAAAAATACGATATTAGATTAAGAAATAGTAACATGCAATACTTTACATAGCCCAAAACAAATAGATGAACGATGAATCCGGTTGATTCCGCAGCAGTGATACCATATACAGCGATTCAATGGAACCACGACTCTGCACCGCGTTTTAAAAATCTTGGTTGCAATACGTCCTATGAGGTGGATAATATCTCTACGTAACCAACATACGTGACGAGCTCTACCAAGCTTTGCTATCTAAATCTACCGCTAACCAGCCTTAATGCGTGTTATCCGAGTCCTTCAAATAGTATGGCGATATTCACAGGTTATCGTGTACCCTTGGCAACATTCACGACACAATCTCGGTATGTTAAAAGTCACCTGGCGCCCAAAGTAATGCAGCTGATATTATGCACGTCGCAAATATTAATTTTTCTGGATTTTATTAATATGGTTACCGGATTGGATTACTTTTATCTCCCGTAACTTGTATAAGATTCTTATTTATTGTTTTATTTTTTTTTGTATCTTTATTAATATTCCACTATATGTTCTTATTTACTCAATACACATCAGTTTACTTTATTTAATACACATTATAATTCTTAGTTTTAGCTTTTTTTTATTTTAGTTTAAAATATCATTTATTAATTTAATTTTCCAAATTTGAGATCTTTTCTATTATCATTCCCCATTTTGACTGTCCACCATCTCGGTTTCTTCCACGCCACCACCATTCGAGTTTTTCGTTTTCTTTTTTCTAGTTTTGCTTTTCAACTCGTTCTCAATATCCTATCTCTTTAAAATTTAAATAGATCGAACAGCTGATCATCTTTTTGTGTCGTCATAGCTAGGCAAATTTTAGTAGAATAAATATTGAAACGAAAGATGTAGGTAGGACTGAAACTTTTTAGATTGGAAGGAAAATATTTAGATGTGGAAGGAAAATATAAAAATTTATTGAAATCGTTACACAATATTTTATTTAATTCTGTTATATTTATTATTTAACAAAAACAATTTCAATACATAAATCAATTCAATAATTTCAACGTTTTAACAATATATTTTAATCAGTATGACGAATGACGATCACAATGCAACTCTCCCAAATTTTATATTTATTTCTCTTATTCCAATTTGGCAAGGGCGATTTTATTGGACCACGTAATAAATTTTATAGAGTTCGTTAAAAATCGATGTACCGATGATTCAGATACCTGAGTATTTAAATATAGTTCATATATTTCACAATGAGAGGTACGAGTATAAGGACAACTATGTCAGGCTTCCGAGAGACCAGACTAAAAATGTTAACCCCTATAGCTAACCACTCATGATTTTTGTTGGGTTTCCAGTTATATATATGTATATATATATATATTATATATATATAATATATATATATATATATATATATATATATATATATATATATATATATATATATATATTATATATATATATAATATATGTATATATATATAATATATATATATATATATATATATATATATATATATATATATATATATATATATATATATATATATATATATATTGTGCCCTCCGTCACTAAGGCTCAATTGGCCCATCTGCATATTGCATAGCTCCATGCCAGCCTATAGTACTGACATGGAAGATGGGTCGGTTCATGGATTCTAAACTTACGTATGTCTTAGTTCTCACCACTGATCGTAACCAGATGTTGAAAAATGCCTTTTGCTGTCGGGATTTAAACCCGATATCTCCCGCAATTGAAGCACGGTTTTATTCCTCAGAATTGTGATTTCCCCCGTTGAGATGTTACAGAACTTTTTCCACGCCACCTGGAAAAATTAAATGTTTAAGATTTAAATTGGTTTTTTTTTATGGTACCATTTAAAAATTGTTTGAAGCTCGTCATTGTTGCGTTGGTCGTTTATTAGCTGATCGTAATCGTATCAACCAATTAGACTAGGTTGATTTGTTGAATTCGTGAAAATAAATCAGCTGCTATACGATGTCGTTTCCACCGAAGTGTTGTATGTCAATGGAAAAACTGATCAAAGCAACAACAATTGGAACGTCGGTGAAGCGTTACAAAGGCCCATTGTTGTGAACTCAGAGAGTTCGAAAGATGTTGTAAAAACAATTTTTGAGATGTCAGCAGAATTGATACGAACTTGATGAAATACTTTTTGCACATCTATCTTTGAAAAGCTAGATGTTTCAGTAAAATCCTATATGAAGGGTATCGGAACGCAAATACGTACGGTTTGAGCATTCAAACCATGGAAGTCACTTCATGGACACCACGATCCATCTAGTTTTGCGACCATGTGTAATGGACTAGCCCAATTGCTTGTAGATGGGCGACATTTGCCTTGCTTCATCAGAAAGTTGAATTCAGCTTTTGCAGGAGCCAATTTTACGAGATCCAGTTAACTTCAAACTAGTAAAATCACATTTGTTTTCTTTTGCCCTTATAGAACCGATATAAGGGCCAAAGAAAACAAATGTGATCTTACTAGGTTGTTTTACGATGTTCCAATATAATGAAGCCTTATCAATTAATTATTATTGTCCTTATGAATTAACGTTGTGGAATATCTTAGTTGGTAAAGGGATTAATTGAAACCAATGGTGTTTCAACCAATTTTGAGACACCATTCGAGAAATACGATTCACAATAATATTATGAAAGAAGTTCTTGCAAAATTCGTCACATATTACTTTCAAATTGCTTTGTCACTAAAAACTCACAATTAAACTTTTAGTATTGCCAAAAATGATTGGATGGAATTGGCACTTACCGGCTATATGTTTGTTGACTGAAAGACAAAGGGCTTCATGCGACATATATAATGAACAAGCAAAATTATCACTAATCTTAAAAGCTTATTAAAATCAACTATCAATTGAATCTAACGCGCTAAGAATTCACAACTTCAGCGGTTTCTACGTTGTACACCTTACGAATCATTAATAGATTTTGGTACACATTGCAGGTCAACCTAAAAAATGCTTTTACACACAATCGCTTTTTATGTCATTCGGAGTATGTTAAAGGTAAGTATCGAACTCGAGACCGCGGCAGGTAGTAGAACAGGAATCATATTTAAATTTATATTTGGATACGGCTAGTACAAGTGATGAAGGTTTACTATATACTGTTAATTCAATATAAATAATAAATTAATAAGAGTGTTTGAGCCACTTGCACACATGCAACAACATCTCAGTTAACAACTATACAGACCACCCAGGTGGCGCAGTGGTTAAACTTGCGGCAATTGGAGTGAGAGGTACCGGGTTCAAATCATCGGATTTTTCACCACATGATTACGATCGGTGGTGTTAATGAACCTAACTATGATCTCCTGTTGGAGTGCAGAATCCATGGGCCGACCCATCTTCCATGTCAGTACTATTGGCTGGCATGGAGCTATGCAATGTGCAGATGGTTAGGTAAATCGGACCTATAGCTGTACATCCTGGATCTGGCTGCAAAGCGGAAGGTTAGGACGTAAATAAGCGAACCGCGAAAGAGCTGGGAGTTCCTTGAGCCCCAAAACAAATTGCATAGTAATAAAATATAAAAAAAAATTATATAGGTGGTACTTTCCTAAAAAAAGCTCAAATCGTGTATCAAAATCGCGCTTGCGTATGGCAGTAGTCTTTACATACTGCGGGTTATGTCAACCCAGAGAAATGTCTACTATACATTAAATTGTAAAGATATCTTTCTATCTTGAAACTGAATTTTGTTCGAGCAGATAAGTGCGTGATACAGTATGATTAGGCCAGCTTACGTGGAATCATTTTCGAAAGTCATTTAACGTTATCTCAAAAGAAATAGAGGTGTCAAAAATCAGGTGTGTAACCTTTGTATATGAACCTTCAGAGCATTTGGCTTTAAAGCCCTGGCAAGATAGATATAAATTTCAATAAATTGTTCTCTTTCACAATCGTCCAACACTTTCAAATCTTTGGCCATACAGTTTTAAGTCAACACCTTACACCGTTAACAGTATAGAGAACAGACTCCGTTTATGGCAACCATCTGTACATTAAAGATCCGTTCGAGAAGTGATAAACGAGGTAAACTACTCCATATAATCCGCGCTGTTGTCGATACAAAAATTCGATATGTAGAATACTTGGCATCATTTGGCGTCGGCAACACCGGCTATCTCGAGAACCTATAGAACATAACCAAAATCGGTCACAAATGTTACCAAAATAGTTTCCAATATACCACATTTAATCATCGATTACAAGACAGTTAAATTCCACTCAAATTTGCCGTTGTACGACTGTGGGTAAAAAGCATTCGTTGAGCTTGATGCATTGTGCATCCAATCACATATAGGTATTGTAATGGTTCGTAAGTCTTAATAGAGACGCGGTTAAAAGTTGTATCCGGCTTATAAGCATAATAGTATATTTTGTTGTAACCTCTTACAACGGATTGACGCATTGGAAATCACAACAATAACGGTGTCTACGTTACTTAACCGTATCTCAACTGAGGGCTTACGGAACATATATACGTATTAGTGCACATTGTCGGCTGTCAGTTCAACGAAAGTTTTTACACACAATAGCTTTTTATGTCATCTGGAGCATTGTTAAGACTTGGTCAATGGCGAAATTAAACATGATGGTTCATGGACCGATTCCGCTGAGGAATCTCTCAAGATTCTCATGGACACTCACTTCCCGGGTAGTTTAGACAACTCGATAGAACTGAGAGCGTCAAAAGTACCTTGTTTGCTGCGGGCACTGGTTATCGTAAATAAAAAACGAATTCTGTGGGCCATAAAAGGGTTCAAGCCGTACAAATCGGCTGGACCCTATCGGATTATACCGGCAGAAATCCAGAACAACTCGGGAATTATCCTCCCGTGGTTGGAGGCGATCTTTAAAGGTTGTTTAAAGTTGGTCTGCATTCCGAGGCAATGGATGGATGTCAGGGTGGTTTTTATTCCGAATGCGGGAAAAGGATCGCATGGCTATCGAAAGGACCTAAGACCTATAACATTATCGTCCTTTCTGTTGAAAACCCTGGAAAGGCTGGTAGAAACACATATCAGTATGAACTTAAAGCAGGAGAAATGTTCAGCCTCTCAACATGCGTACTGTAAGGGTAAATCGGTAGATACGGCCCTACATGCCTTGGTACGCACAATTGAGAGATCAATTCACTCAAAGGAGTATTGTATGGTAGCTTTTATTGATATTGAGGGCGCATTTAATAACGTTCAGACATCCTGAATGGATTTTCGTTCATGGAAGTGGAATCCTCCATAATCAAGTTGATCAGTCATATGCTGGGAAGCAGGACTGTAAACTCAGAGTTGGGGGAGTCTCAGAGTCAACCATAAGAAAGCGAGTAGTTAGGGGAACCCCTCAAGGAATAGTCCTGTCTCCTCTTCTCTGGAACATGGTAATCAATGGATTACTTCTGGAGTTGGAGAGGGAGTGGTTGCCTACGCTGATGACGTGGCGATCATGGTATCAGGTACATTTTTACCCGACCATTAAGGAGGTAATGCAGAATGCGGTTTTTATTATTACAAGATTGGCCAGAAAATGTGGATTGGGAGTCAATCCATCTAAGACAGAGCTGGTACTCTTCACTAAGAAATATAAAATTCCGGCAGTTGACTCATCCACCGTAAATGGCACTAAACTGGACTTTACTGATAAAGCGAGATTTCTGGGTGGAATCTTAGAAGTAAATGAAGCTGGAAGCCGAACATCTTGGAGAGAATCAGCAAAGCTAGGACGGCGATGTATTCGTGTAGGAGTGCAATAGGCAAACGTTGGGGTCTCAGACTGGAGCTGGTGCATTGGCTCTACACTGCCGAAGTAAGACCCGTTCTTATGTGTGGAGTAAGTGTTTGGTGGCCAGCACTGGATAGAGTAATCTATAGAAAGTTATAGAGAAGGTCCAAAGGATGGCCTGTATGCTCATAAGTGGGGCACAAAGAACAACACCTACTCAGGCCTTAGAGGTCACGTTACACCATCTTCCAGTGGATATCTATGGCAAACAGATGGCGGCTAACATAGCCACAAGACTAACGGCCGTGTCTCTGTGGAAACACCTTCAGGCAGGTCACTCGACAATAATTGGTTCGCTAAAGACGTAAATGGTGAACCTTGATTATATTATACCGATATTATGCTTCGAAAAGGGTGTTCAAACCTTAATCCCTTCAAGAGAATTCTGTGGAAATAAGCTAGCACTGGAAACCAAAGCTATACAATTCTACACGGACGGCTCGAAGCTAGATGGTAAGGTCGGAGCTGGACTGTTCTGTGGAGCATTAAATATAAGCACTTCCATTCGTCTCCCTGACCACTGCAGGGCAGCGTGTACCAGGCGGAGATCGCGTGTACCTGGCGGTGATTGAGGAAGCCTTGAGCTAGTTGAGGCATAACGTGATATCCAAGAGGGATATCACGATTTATGTGGACAGTCAGATTATCTGGGTCCTCGGCCACTCTGACATCGAGGGTAACTGCAGGGCAGACGAACTAGCTAGGCAAGGTACAACTCTTCAGCTGAAGCCTGAAAAGGCCAATGTGGGGTGGCTTACAACGGACCTAAGACTGGCTCTGAGGTTAAGGGCAGAAGCTTTAGCACTGGAGAGGTGGTCCAACACCCTCACATGCGAGAGAGCGAGACAAATGTGGCCAAGGCTGGATTTGAATCGCTCCAGGACCTTTATCTCTCTGGAGAGGAGAGATCTAAGAAGGATAGTAGAAATATTAACGGGACACTGCCTTTTCGGTGAACATGCGAGAAGGCTGGGTCCAGAAACAAATGACTTCTGTAGAAGCTGTAGGGACGAGGAGCTCTTGTCCTGCACTGGCACTATAAGAAGGCATTTGCACTTGGTTAGGTATGTAATGCACAACCTTTCAGATCTTGCATTAAGGTGCGAGACCTTTTACGCTACATTAGTAGCTCAGGATGGTTCCAATAGAGTGTTCGTGGTATTAGAGGACTAAGATCCTGTGGTATCACAATGGACCGGCAACGGTCTAAGTGTGCGTTAGCAGCCACTCTAACCTAACCTAACCTAACCTGGTCAATGGCGAGGATCGAAATCGAAACCGTAGCTTGATGAGAAACTCTCTTAACCATTAAGCTACAACCGGTGATAGAATTATATGTAGTCGATATAGACATTTCTCCCGTTTGGACCTAACTCGTATAGTACGAGCACGTAAAGAACAGCCTTATATATTAGCTGTATGGCGTGGCGACTTTAGCATCAATATATTTGTAAATCGGCACACACAGCTCACAACATCATCTTCAATCGATTTTGAACCACTGCTGTCCAATAACCTTTCCTAAAATCAATATTTTTTGTTCGCTTTCGAATTAACGATAACCGCAAAGTGTAAAATATGTACCAAACCCGAAAAACGAATATGTTTGATGAAACATTATTTTTATTCCGTAACGATATGGAAAAAGGAGAGAGATCCAAACAAATTGGAAAATCTATTCAAATTCGTTATTCCTCGAAGTTAATCATTTTTGTGGCACGTATAGAAAAAAATATGAAAACCAATCTTGTAGAGGCGTTAACCTAACCCGAAGGCATTTTGGAAAAAGGTTTGGTATGAAATACAACAGAATTCGAAACAAATTATATTTGCCACACACAAGACCTTCGGGGTGGAATACTTTAAATCTATATGGTTTTGTATATAAAACAACAAATCTTGATAGAATAATTTTATAAAAATCTTCTAAACGTTTCCATGTATCCAGCCTGCGTCAAAATATAATTTATTCATAAAATTTAATTATAAAATATTTAATTTTCCAGTTTTCCATCATTTCCACAATTTTTTTTTGTGAATAACATTTTCGTTCGTTCATCATGATGATTATATTGTTATTATCATTTTTATTGTATTTTAATAGCAGAGCAAAAACGAAATACCAATCCAGGAGTGTTTACACCAGCATCCCATTATGTACTACACCAACAAAAAAAAACAAAGTCTTCAGGCCAAATGGAAACGCAAAAATTATGAAATGAAAGTATCACAAAATTATGTTATCTCCGGTTGGTAAATTGTTTATGCAATATTCTTGTGGTTTGGTTTGGGATGGTATGTAGATAAAATGGTATAACCAACCATACACAAAATCTGGGAAAATTGTATTTGTATATAAATGAAAATGTTTTTCGGTGTAAATCCAATTAGGATAATCAGGTTAATATTTGTGTAAATGAAAAAAAATGGTGGAAATTTTTCCAGTCTAGGCATATGGGTATCGACATATATATTGTTTGATATATGTATATTGTGTAGAATTTAAGATGTTGGAAGTGGAAACAGAATAAAACTTCTTGACGTCCTCAATTGTGCTCGAATGGAACGATGTGGTAGTGGCCCAACCTAAGACCTATTTTATTTTATTTTTGACGGATTTTACAGGCCATTACTGGCCCGTACGGTTTCGATCATGAAGCAGCTGTTCATATTTTGGCAAGTAACCAGAAGATGCCACATCGTTCTCTACGCCGTGGCCCCGTCGTCGCCGACGACTTAATCACGTCGCAAAGGGTAAATTTGCGAATTGTAATGTATCTGAAGAGCAAGAGTATAGCCGAAGCATATATCTACAATTCTTCTATATAAACAATACCCAAACCGTTCATATCCTTTATCTTCGATTTAAGAAGCTTAGGGTGCATACTAGACCAGAGTTAGATAGTCAAGTCTATAGTAGGCACCAGACACTTTAAAAATCTCCAGCTAGTTTTATCATCATTCATTTCCACGTCATCGTTCATTTCCAATCCCCTTTCTTTAGTTCGGTTCAAATTTCTGTTTGGTTTGTTTGCCTATGAAGCTTTACCAGCAGCTAATTTTTTAACTATGCCAGCACTACTGATTTCACAAACAGAAGCAACTTCTCAGCCGGCAATAGTGAAACTGTTGGAAAAATTTGAACTGTTGGGAAAATTTGTGATGCCAAAATTCGAAAACGTGTGCATTTCTCAAGGACAACTGAGAATATCGCTGCTGTAGCCCGTAGTGTTGCAGAAAATCGAGGTTTGTCAATTTCTCGTTAATCTTTGGAATTTGGCATTCCACAAACGACAATACACTGTATTTTGCATAAAGACTGAAGTCCTAAGGCTCTTAAAGTTCAGTCAACACAAGAAATCAATCCGGTCGATCACCATAAACATATAGTATCTTTGCTAATTGGGCCCTTTAAGTGCATCAATATATGATGCGAATTTTCATCAAATATCATCTTCAGTGGTTAGGCCCATTTTCACCTAGGAGGCTGCGTTAAGATATTATGTGGATATATTCAGGTGGACGACGTTTTTTCAGCAAGACAGCGCAACTAAATAATCGTAATTTTGAAAGAAAAGTTTTCTGACCGTGTTATTTCTCGAATACTCTTAGACTATTTTCTTTGGGGCCACGTGAAAGATAAGGTCTATGTCGATGCTCCACAATCCATTCAAGACCTTAAATATGGAATTCGTGAAGTTATCTCAGGACAAACTGACGTAGTTGTACGAATTAACCATTAAACATTTTATGGAAAGGTATCGTGCTGCAAGCGTATAGTCGTGTCTGTTCTTTTCGAGAGGTTTCATTAAACGAGAACAATTGTCGTTCTTTTTAAATATCAAAACGAAACATCTTATTGGAAAACCTCTTTAGTTGAAATAGAGTATTTTGTTGGAACGATCATTACTTTAATTTATGTGTTGAATAGTAAAATACCAGTTTTTATATCTCGTCATTTTTCTCGGGATCGTTTCTTATTTCTAGTTAGAGCTGCTAAAATGGTGTATATTTCAGTTGATACGTTACCCGTTCTACAGCTAACTTTTTACAATGTCGATAAAATATTCCTTCCATCTCTTCAATTTTGTTTCATCTGTTATTAAGACTTGATCTAGGGTTTACGTCTGTATTTTAGGTAAAGAACCCTTTAAGTTCTAATATTTCAATTTTAAACAAGCGTCTGTTCTCCAGGTTAGGAGCGGCTGATTTTAGTACCTGGCAGTAGGTCTAAAATGCTAGAGGAAGGATACTTGACAAAAAACCAATATGGACAATAAGGAAGAAGGAAATACTACGGTGCAGGGATTCTGACCCCCAGTGCCGGCGATTTGGAAGAGTGTGGAAGCGGGCTCCCAGTCGTCGAAATCCTACGACCGCAATGATTTGACAAAGTCAAATAATGAAAACCCATTTGGACGCAGCTCCAAATTAACGAGATTCCCAACATCCTCAATCAATAGCAATGAAAAAGAAAACGAAGAACTTCGTAAGCAATTAAGCAAAATAGAAAAGTTGACTTCACAACTTAGTAAATAGATCAACATTGTTAAAAATGAAAACGAAATGCTGAAACAGACCCTTCAAGTTAAGGAAATACAGAACCAGCCAGCCGAAGAATTCTTCACTGATGAAGACGAATTACGCGAGGAAACAGACTGGATCCTTAAAAATAATAAAAGAAATAGACCCTATAAAAAAAGAAAAGCTGAATTTTCGCCAGAAATTGTAGCTTCAGACCAGTCTACAAAATCTAATAATATAAAATCAACGGAACAAGAGGCTAAGTCAGCCAAACCCAAGGATAAGGCACCGCCTCCAATCAATATAATGGGAATTACTGAATATGGCGCTGTTCAGGATCTTATGAAATCGATTACTGACAAAGAATTCAGGGTAGTGTCACTAAATAATAATATATGGAAAATCAACACAACAGACGTTGACACATATAGAGCATTAGCCACGAAGCTTACTGAGGAAGGTAAAGAATGGTACACTTATGAAAACAAAAATGACCACCCGATCAAAGTGATGGCAAGAGGTCTGCATCCTACTTGTAAAATAGAAGATATATTGGACGACTTAAAGTGTAAGGGGCTGAAAATAAAAGACACCAACATCATCAAAAAAGAAAAGAAGGAAAGTGATCAAGGGATCAAAATAAACAAGAGAGGGCTCCCATTATTCATGCTTACATTTAATAATAAAGAAAAAATTGAAAACATCTTTAACATTAGAGCTATTCTCAATATGAGAGATAGAATTGAAGCATTACGCAAGGCCACTGGATTAATACCCCAATATAAAAAATGCCAAGGTTTTATTCACACCCAGAAATATTGTAATCGAGAGCTAAGATGTGTAAAATGTTCTGTAAAACATCTAGCGCAAGCCTGCCTACTAGGAAAAACAACTACTCCTAAATGTGTAAACTGTAAAGGAGATCATCCAGCAAATTATGGTGGAGTAACGAAAATACCTGGTTTGTCTGCTAATGACTCCACGTGCTAAGCGTGGCCTATGTGTATAGGTTTTCTTTACGTTCCTTCCACGTTGTAATGAATTTAAAGTTGCCGTGTGGTGCCGCCGAATTCTCCAATTCGAAATAATTACGTATAAGTTATTACTTATATTTTGGTTTTAATACCTTTTGATTTTTTTCTTTTTACAATTTTATTGTTGTCTATACAAGAGCTAGTTATCGAATGCAAAAAAAAACATTATAATGTCGTACTTAAAATTCGGACTTAAGCTAACCATAATTTAAAAACCATGATCCGAACCGTAATTAATTGATTTACGGAGTTCATAGGTTTCGATGTTTACTAACAGGTGGAAATATTTATATAATAAAAGGTATAAATTTTATTATCACAGAGGTATTTGAATTCCACTGAGATTTGACATTAATGATAAATAAAGTATAGCTAGTAAGATTATGAGTGTGATATATGCTGTTGTGATATAAGTTCAGAACAAATTATAGAGGATGCGAGATAGCTAAAGAACTGCAAAAACTGAGAAATAAAAAACTTCAGTTTAAGCAAAACCGTGAGATGCCAGTTCACGGAATATCATCGAAAAACTCAATGAAAGCTCAACCACAAGCTAGTACAGTAGCGGAACCAAAAACATACTCACAGATAGTCCAGCAACAAGAGCCACTTTGTACTAAGGAAAAACAAGAATCTTCAATTCTTGAAAAAATACAACGGAGTATAGAAGCCTTGATCTTGCCTTGATTCGATCATGCGAATTGCAAAACAAGAAAGAAGCCGTACAAAAGCGACTAAATTAACAAAAAGCAGTGAATGAGTTCACTTCTATGATTTCTAGTATGAATATTATTTGTTTGTTTGTTTGTTTTTATCTCTACAATCTGTTTTGGGGCTCGAGGCACTTCCAACTCTTTCGCGGTTCGCTTATTTACGTCCTTACCTTACGCCATTACAGCCAAATCGAGGACGTACGGCTATAGGTCCGATTTACGTAGAACCATCTGCACATTGCATAGCTCCATGCCAGCCTATAGTACTGACATGGAAGATGGGTTGGCCCATGAATTCTGCACTCCAACAGGGGGTCATAGATGTGTTCATTCACACCACCGATCGTAATCGTATGGTGAAAAATCCCTTTACCATCCTGCCCCTATCGGGATTCGAACCCAGTACCTCCCGCTCCAACTGCCGCAGTTTTAACCACTGCGCCACCTGGGCGGTCTAGTATGAATATTAGTAAAACATTAAGAATTGCCAACTGGAATGCAAATGGCCTATTGCCACAAATTCAACCATTAAAATTCGACTCAATAATGAAAAGGAGTATAGCATTTCATCTATATACTGCTCACCGCGATATCAATTGGCTAAAGAAAATTATTCACGTTATTTAAATCGCTTGGATCAACTTCATAATTGGAGGGGACTTTAATGCTAAGAATACGTACTGGGGATCGAGATTGTCAACACGTAAGGGTAAAGATCTATATGCGGCAGGACAAGAATTAAACTGCGAGTTTTATTCTGGGGGTAAACCAACATACTGGCCTACAGATAAAAACAAAATCCCAGATTTAATAGACTTCTTTGTAACAAAAAGAGCATCAGAAAACTATGTAGTGATAGAAAACAGTGAAGGAATATGGTCAGATCACACACCTGTTATTATGACAATGAGTGCAACCATAATCAAGAAAGTGAATTTGCCTAAACTAACAAACAAGAGAACAAATTGGGATGTTTTCCGGAAGCTAGTAGAAAACAATACGGTTTTACAAGTACCAATTAAAACTCCGACACAACTCGATGATCAAGTAGAAATATTAAATAATAATATAATTCAAGCAGAGTACGCCCATTTGTCAATATAAAGTGCCAAAGAAAAACAACTATTCATTGAAAGTGAGAGATTTGGTTAGTGAAAAGCGGAAAGCTCGAAAAATTTGGCAGCGGAATCGAGCATCACAAAGTAAATCGAGACTTAATTATTTAAGCAACAAATTAAAGCAGTTAATCAAAGAAATTAAAAACAATTCGATAAGTGAATATCTAACTGGTCTTTCCAGCCAAAAAGACACTGACTATTCACTTTTGAAAGCAACGAAAGGACTTAAACGACCAAATAAGCAGATACCTCCTATCAAAAAGAACGATGGATCTTGGGCAAGAAGTGGTAACACAGAAAAAACTAAATTGGGTTAATCATAGATTTCTAATTCTTTGATAAAAATTTAGGATTTTCAAATAAAATTATATATATTTCTTGAGAATTCGGTATTTGATTCGTACATTGGCGTTTTATGATTTAGTGAACATACAATGGATGATACATAGATTGGTCTCATTTCCAATTTTATATAAACATTTCTATATATCTGAAATATTAGATAATGAAACAGAGACTAACATTCTATGAGTTTTCCAAATCATATTGTTTGATTACATGATTTTCATAGTTTGAATTTCAACCATATTTTTCTATGTTTTTAAGCAACACTTTTTTTGAATCATAGAACGGCTTTTTATGAATTGGCAAAAACATTGTATAAATGACAGATTCATGTTTTTGAGTGCCGTTACATTTTTGATGTTTATCTTTTTTTCAAATTGGCTTCATTTTAATTGTAAGTTTCAAGTGATTCATACGAATTATTAAAAAATTAAAATAAATTTTACTTTGTAAAATAAGTTTGTGATATTGTGTAAAAAATGAGTGAACATCTAAATAATGTACAAAATGATTCAAAATGACACAGAAGGTGCAGAAAGTAGTGAAAATCAAACTGAAATACAAAATATTTCACAAACAGACGGAGCAAAAAGTAACATTTTGATCTTGTGGGATGAGGAACACGACCTTTTATTGAAGTGGGTGTGTGAAGAATTAATGGCCGACTTTTCCGAAAAACATATAAAAATAGATAGTTTTAAAGAAATGACAATGGCGGATGTAGACAATTTGATACCGAAAGAATAGTATGGATCGCGAATAAAATTTCGGACACATCTTTTAAATTGGCGAAAATCAAATGTAAAATAATTTAATTCTTTTTATCTTTCTTTGGAAAATTATAATTTTTTTGTTTTTTTTTTATGTGGCTTTGCTCTATCCCCAATAGCTGAAACGTTATCCGTCAATGGTTGGTTAAGTAGTTCAAATTTCGAAATTAATTCTTCAATTGTTTCGTCTAATTCCGCGTCACCGTGATCTCCGATTCTAACCGTAGCTCCAACCCCTGCAGAAAGACAGTTATTTCCAAATCAGCATAACGTGAGTTTTTTTAATTCAAATAATGTTAAATTTGTTTTTGTTCAATTTTATTTTAATATAGTTTAGACGTTGGAACAAATCTTATGTGCTTCATTTATCGGAAAGTCGATTTTGGATTTATCGAAGACGAATTGTGGTCTTAATTCATCGAACCGCAATGATTTGTGTGAAATAATCGCAAACTATTGGATTAAAAACGAATTTAATCAAATTTTGTCATCACCTTATCACAAAAAATAGTTGGGGAAATCATTAATTTATTTCCAGACAAAGTTGAGGTATATTTAATATTATACATATAGCAGTGACCAACGAAAACCAAACATATATTGATTAACTAACTTCGTCCCTTTAGTGGAGAGTGACTACCCCATTTCTTATCATTATATCGAAAAGTGGAGGTATCGTTTTAAAGAGGTTTAAATTCTGTTTTCAATATCATTTGTTTGTTAAATTAAACAAAATGAAATGAAAGTGTAGCCAGCTCTGCCGGGATTAAAGTAAGCTCATAAATTTACCGTATATATGTCCACACGAATTTAAAGTTAACGTTTATTTACCTTTTTAAGAAGGTAGGTGAATGTTTTGCGAGATAACCAGTATGTGTTTTGTTTCGGTTGAGTGACTTTGTATGCAAATACATGTATTTGTACAACTATTCTATAAAATTATAAACGCAACTAAACCATTATTTTATTATTTTTGAAGGAATACTTTGTAAGTAAGGACAAACGAATTAAAGGAAAACTAGCGCAGATTTTATAGCCTATGCTGAAAATACCGTGAAAAAGGTGTGATCGAAAGTCGATACAACCTGAAATGACGAAAATCTGCCGACGATAGTAGGTTTGAAGATCAACTAGTTTACGATCATGATATTGATGAAACGGCCATTGGAAATGAGCAGTGGTTAAAAGCTAATAAGCACCCTGAAGCGTTACTTGTAGAAAAATGGCGAGCCACTTTTAATTTGCGAAAAAAACACAACAGCAAAAATTAAGATTTGTTCCTTGAATGGCCGACATTAAAAATACCACAAAATCATTCTTTATTATTGCCAGTTTTAAATCTATCAAACATTAAAAAAAGTCTATAATAATAAAATTAAATTGTTTGAGTTTGGAAATTCGAATATTGCAAAACCATACAATTGATTATATAAACCAACAAAATAGTATTATAAATTCCTTTAATCATAAAATTTTCAATTCTCTGAGCTTGCGAATCTATTCTTTGAAATTGGTAAATAAAATCTGTAGATTAACTAGTCTTATCGTACAATTAATTGTACGAACCAACAAAACATTAGGAGAAATTCTTTAAACCAGTAAATTTCCATTTCTCTGTATTCGCCCATCTTTAGTTTGAAATTGATAAAAAAATTCCTTGATTTAACCAATGTTATCGGGTTAGAATTAGAGAATCATAATAAGTTATATTGGAAATTATGATTCTATGACTAACTATTAAAGAGAACTTTAGTTGAAATCAAACCACTTTTTATATGAAATGAAAGAATGTTTTTTTTCTGTGAAGGAGAAGGCTGTCTTGTTTGCAGCCCACCTCGAAAACACATTCCAGCCCCTTCCAAGGCAATCAGCGGAAGAAAATACAAACCCAGTTAGAAAAGTGGATAACCTAATCATCAAACCAGTAACATTACAAGAGCTAAAATATGAAATTATTAACCACTTGAGTTCAAAAAAATGTCCTGGTTATGACCTAATTTCAGGTCAAATAGTAAAAGAACTTCCCGAAAAGGGCTTACGAAAACTGCTTCAACTAATATAAGCAGCATTCAGACTAAAATACGTCCCATACCAATGGAAGGTTGCAGAAGTGATAATGATTCCAAAACCGAATAAACCGCCTAACGTTAAAACCTCGTACAGGCCTATTTCGCTTCTTCCTATAATTTCGAAGTTGTTCGAAAAATTATTGCTGAAAAGGCTAAAACCAGTAATAGAGGAAAGAAAACTAATTCCACCACATCAGTTTGGCTTTATAGAGAGACATTCTACTATAGACCAATTACATAGGGTTACCGATATAATTGAAGATTCACTAGAAAAGAAGAAAATCTGTTCAACTATCTTTTTGGATGTTGTACAAGCCTTCGATAAAGTATGGCACCAAGGACTAGAATATAAACTATATCGAGACCTGCCAAAGCAATTTTACCAGATATTAAAATCTTATCTAGCTGATCGATATTTTCGAGTTAAATTTGAAGATGAATACTCTGACCTTAGACAAATATCGGCTCGAGTTCCACAAGGAAGTGTTCTGGGACCAATACTATATTTACTTTATACAAGAGATGTTCCAAATACAAAAGATACAAACATTGCAACGTTTGCAGATGATACAGTAATCCTAGCAGTAGGAGACAGTATAGAAGAGTCAACTAGTAAATTACAAAATGCCACTAATGCAATAAGTAAATGGACAAAGAAATGGCGCATTCAGCTGAATCAAACGAAATCTATACATGTCAACTTTACTAACAGAACAGTAAACTGTATTCCAGTTCTACTGAACTCGCATCCAATTCCGCATGCGAAAAAACACGCACAACGGCTCGGTCAACATCAAAATGCAGATATGCGTAATATTATGACCAACACAGACCCAGTTAGAAGGCTTCGAAGGACGAAACATTTAGATTTGGGGCGGTTAATGTAATCTTATAATATACTTGGAGCTAACCAGTGGGTTAAACTCAACAAAAACTAACAAATTTACTAAAGATAAGTTACTAGATGAATTATATTCAGTTGTAATAAAATCCATTAATAAAAAAAAAACTCTTGGTGAAGGTATTTGCATCTTCCCGAGTGTAATCCAAGTGGAACTTCTGTTTTTTCTTTTATCGCACTAAGATATTTTGTAGTTTTGAATCCGTTTTTCATGTCTTGATTCGCCCTTGAAGCAAATAATTGTGATTCATTTTTTTTCCAGACTTCGCACTATTTAATATTGCTCAAAATAATTTCAAACATCATTTTCGTTTGAGTGTCAAAAGTTTTACTATACCATCTGGACTTCGTGGATTAAGAGTTGCTCCAGTTCCATAGATTGACTTATTTATTCAAACAATAAAACTTCTTAAGGTTCTCATTTATATACGAATGACACAAAATGGTGGTGATCTAACCTAAAAGGTCTACTGAAAAATATCAGAATCTAAGATAGATATTGTAAATATTAGATCAGAGTAGAGTGTTACATCCACCAGAAATTAAACTCTGTCAAGTCATAAAAACTAACATTGCGTGTTAGGTAGACCGAAATGGACAAAATTAGAGTATACTACATTTACTATTTTTATTTTTAAAGTTGGTTTGAACCCTTAACGGTTCCGCACTTAGTGTCACAAAGGGACTATAGTGCAATCCTAGGATTTCATCAAACCTCATATGCGCTCTGTAACCTGAGCAAACTGGAACAGTTTGAACCAGGGCAAAGAAGGCAGTAGATTTACAGGAATATTCCTTCAGTTAAACACAAAAGATTTATGCGGTCTAAAGCTGGACAGTTGCTGATGAACTGTAAACTATCATCAACATCTTCAAGACATTCGTCGCATACGACATCACTAGCAATATGTCATGAAGGTGATTTTTAAAACGACCATGGCCAAAAAAGTATAGAAACTACAACTCTCAAGTTGTCCTTTTTCAATGAAAGAACGTTAATTGGTCAGCTTCGGGTTAATCCCAATGACAAAGTACTACGCCTTACGACATATTACCCCTATTTGGGGGTCAGCTTTAGATTCGATGGAGCAACGGTTTTGATTGTTTTGTTTACTATATGAATAGATAGAGAAGCAACTGGTTTAGGACTTACAAAATATGAGCGAGAACCAGTTAGAGCCAAACAGTCTGCAATTTTGTTGTCCTCATTGTCACAATGCGTATAGGAAGTTGTTCGTTACCTTGTTGTTAGAACCAGGGAGGTTCAGAAATTTATTACAATCCCCTATCAGTTTAGAGTTGGTTAAAGGGTTGTTCAAGAAGTTAAGGACACAGTAGGTAATAGCAATTAATTTCGCTTGATAAATAATACAGTAGGTACCCAATTTGCCTGAGATTCTCAGGTCATGTCATGGACAGTAGTAACAGAAACCAGTACCCTGTTCAGTTACAGAGCAATCTGAAAATAATTCCATCGATTCAGATATCTGTTTCAGCAAATCTGGTGAGAACCACATACCCCTGGATAGATAAAACACCTCAAATAATCTGCGGAAATTTAAAACAGGCTCAATAACCATGTCATGTTCTGGCATAGCTAAAGCATTCTAAACCCTTCTAATTGCCGAAATATTAATTGCCGAATGAAATATTGTAACTGGGGTAGGGAGAGAATTAGCTCCACAGCTGTAAGCAAAGTTAAAGCCATGGCTCCAGTTACAACCCGACAAGCGATGTTTTGCTAACAGTTCAGTTTACTATGCTTTACTGCGCCTTGTACATATAACCATGTTGGTCTTAGGGTTTACATGTAAACCCTTATCCACCACTGTTCTATAATGAGAATAACATTGAATTAAATCTGATAAGGTACTTGCCTGAAACTGTCAGAACCAGATCATCAGCATAACTCTGAGTAATTTACTAACACATTCATATAATACATTTTGATTGGTTCATCATTTACAGAATCTGAACCGAATAGTTTGCATGCAACATTTTACATTGCTGGTTAGTTGTCCTTCGTCAGGTAACTTTCTACTCTGTTGATGAAATATTCTTTCCATCTGTTCAATAGTGCGTCATCTGTTAAGCTACGGTTTAGGTCTTTATTCGTGGTACCTAAAAAATAATAGTATATATATGTTGCAATATATAGGCTCGTTTATGTTTTGATGTTTCAATTTTATCAACGTATCCGTCTACGATAGTCATTAATATTTATTTTAATACACGCTGGATCAGTTACGTTCTACATACTGATCTGAAAACAATGACACAGTGATCTTTGAAAGGAGGAGAGTCGCTTTTCGGTGGGCAAAGTGGTCACTGTCGGCGACAATGGCTCCAAGGCGTAGAGAGCGATCTGGCATATTCTATAAATTGCTTGTGATCGAAACCGATGGAGTCCGATTGCTGACACGGTACGGGACAAAACGCCGAAATTAAAAATTCCAAACATAATTTTCATTTGAGTCTTAAACGTTTCACTAAACCATCTGGACTGAAATGTCAAAGAGAAGCTCGAGTTCCAGTCTATTGATTAATTAATATTTTTGTCCCAGTCACTCAGCTTCAATTGGCGCATGGTGATATCCCTTCCCAGACGTACACTCTCAGTCCCAGAATCTGTTTGTATTTCTAATGAAATCCAAGATATCTGGTAATTTCAAGGTCGCCAATTGGTCCTCATATAATAATTGTCAGTCGAAACAATGCAGTCTATGGAAAGAGTATGAAGAACAAGACCACATAAAGTTTCTTCCTCCCCGTTCCCACACTGTTCGCAGTATGAGGTGTTTCGAATTTTCATTCGAAACATATGACGCGATTCTGGAAGCAGTGCTCCGTGACAATGCCGAGCAAGATCCTTAAAGTGCGTCTATCATAACTTAAGAAAGATTGGAATCTTTGCAGGCTTACTGATCCAAAGAAGATTTTGGATAAACGACAAGCGAAGAGATTGTCCCATCTCTTTTGGTACATATCTCCGAAGTGATAGTCAATTTCTTGCTTAAGAGGTAGTGACGTCACTCGTAGATCGGGCTTAGGTCTCTAACAGAGGTGGATGTAAACCCAAACGGGCCAATTTATCGACCAACATATTTCCTTTTGATACCCATATGACTGCGGTATCCAGTGAAGTCTAACTTTATTCAACCTGCCTACGACGATCTCTACAGTTTATCCCATTTACAAAGAGCGTTGCTTTCAAAATTGTAGAATTTACTGCCTGAAAAACAGTAGCATACCAACCAAGGGGATAGATAATTCAACCTCAGAATTTTATTTGTATAACCCGGCACCGGCTAGATTACGGCATACTGATATGTCAGTAAAGATTAACATATCGTTACTCGAAGGATGAGATGTTATAGTTCCACATGTGATCCATATTTGACAGTACCCGGAAGGGCCAAATAGATTGTTGTCTTTGATAGATTGTAGGCGAGCGGCTGTTTGCACTGCACACCTTCTGATCCAAAGATGAAACGGCAACAGACCCACAGCTAACTCAAGAGCTGCAGTAGGTGTGAGCTCCTACTATACAAAGTCAAACAAATCTTTGAAGGCGGTTTTAGGTTGCTCATTGTTCTTAGCCACCAAATAAATGTCCGCTCATTGTTCTAAGCCACCAAATAAATTCGGCAAACGAGACAATTTGTCTGATCATTGAAACGTGGCTATACACGCGTCTAGGTTAGAGCCCCATCATTTTTCAAATCAGTAAATGTTGCATGTTTTGTTGCATTTCTCTTCTATATGTTTTTGCCAAGTAATCTTCCGATCTAACCAGACCCCCAGATACTTGACTTCCGAAGAGAGTGGAATCGTATGAACCCCAATTGTAAGACTAAAGTTTTCCAGAGTCCTGCGTCTAGTGAAAAGGACCATCTCAGTTTTCCTACGGTTGACTGATAGACTCTGGTCACTACACCAGGCTACAACTATTTTAATCGCAGTTTGGCGATATCATCAGCATAACCCTGGCAGTAAAATCCGTTGTCATTTAGTATCTTTCAGCTGCAGAGATCATTGCATTGAAGGATGCATTGTCGAAAGCGCCTTCAATGTCCAGAAACGTTCCCAAGGCAAATTCTTTGTTGTCCAGTGATCTTTCAACTAATTTATATACGAAAGCTCTTCCTACTATGACTACTTGTTTTTACTGTTCAATAAAGGAATATATATTTAAGTAAAAGAGGTAACCCCGGTATCAAGCCGAGAACGTGTACTACAGGAAGTGAACGAAGTATATAAAGACATTGCACAGCAATTAACCTTGTTCGTTAGCAACAACATTTTTCATCTCGCAAAAATTTATAACAAGTCATTAAGTTTTATTCCCCCACACCCAACCACGTGCGAGCAAAAAGTTGATGGTTCAAACGTACTATATGCGCGAGGTGTGCGGTATACAATAATTTTCTTTTCACACCAAATTGAATTATTTAAAGACAATTTAATTCAAAAATCTTGTATTGTAGTACGAGAACTATGTAAATTGTACAATGTGAGAGAAGTCAATCTAATCATCAATCGCGTGGCTGATGGAAATTTAAACTGTGGTTGCGAAGTAGCGCACAACATTAACATAATTTTCCATTCATTTATGCTGATGTATAAATTCTATTCTCTTTCAAAGATTAAGATATGCTTTCATCATTCGAGAAAAATATTTCCTTTTCATTTTCATCTTTGTTATACAAATACATACATGAAAGTCGAATTGTACACACACTCATATCGCCTTTCCGTATATCAACCGAAGATGTACCAACAAGAAGATGTATAAAATCAATTCGATTTCCTTATTTCCATATAGATTTTCTTGATTGTGCTACGCTACGCTCAAGTGGGAAACTGAATATATATTTTCAGTTCGATTTTCTATAAATTACTTTGATATTTACAGTAATTTAAATAATTTTCTTTTTTTTTATATGCAAACTTTGGAAAATTATTTGGAATTTATTTATTAACGGAAATTTCCATAATGTTGATTGTAAAAAGCGTCTCCCAATGCTAATATTGGGATTTCGAAATTTTATTGAATCAATATTTGCCGATTATACCCATACATAATATATCGACCGGGTTTTATATCACCAATCAAGTTGTTAAAAATGTTTGTACATAGTTTTATGGTAAAGAAGTTTGTCATCGCCACAGGTTTATTGTTTGAATATATAAATCGAGTCGCCCTTACTTAATTGATCTCTTCTATTCAGCTGTCTGTTAAATCTTAAATCACCCTCTAATTGCCTTTGTCGTACTATATTTTTTTTTTGTTGTTGTTGTTGTTACTTGCCGATAAAGGAGCAGCACGTGTTTGATGATTTTTGTACATAAATGAAAATCGGGATTATTGAAATCCCATTAAATCGACGGTGATAAGATTATCTTGTGGTATTGTGACATAATTGATGAGTTTCCCCGCTTATCGGATTTTGGTTCGAAATTGGGTGGAAAATTAGAATTTTATTATTTTATTGTTGGATGAATAGCACGTTGTTAGCTATAATAAGGATAAACCTTTCATGAGCAACGTGTAGCTTTAATTCCGCTCTACTAGAACTCTACATGATGGCTGAAACGAAGTGTTAACAAAACGCCACAGAATGTTTATTTTTTAGCAGTTTTCAAATTGGCCGCCCTTGATTATGGTCTTGAAACGGCTGACAGTACCTATGGAGCATGAAAGTGGCTCTGCGTTATTTTGGCCTATACCGGGCGAATCGCTTGCTTGAGATGATCGACACTTTGTTTTTGGTCTCAACCTTGGTCTTCAAAACATCATAAACCGGCAGTGGAATTGAACCGCGAAACGTTCTATCTCAGCCAATCTTGCTTGATCCGCGCTTTATGACTCGGCGCCTAGTTCTGTTGGAATGTCCAGGCTTAACGACCGAAAAGTTTTTGTGTCCAGGTCTTAACGCTCGCTCCAACATATGATCCCGATAATCGGCGAAGCTTGGTTTCGAGTGGCAGTCCGTTGATCCAAATTTTAGGTAGAACGGCCGGACAAGTGAATCTAGTCATTTTGCTTGTTCACATATTGCTCAACAATGAACGGTGATTCGTCGGAGAAAACTAAATTTAGCAAATCGGCACTTTTGTGCAAACGTAACAACTCCTTTGCTCTTTGCACCATGATAATCTTTCAATATGTGATTTTTAAGTCGCTACGGCGCCAATTTGGCCTTCATCTTCGAAATGATATCCGGCGATGTTGCATTTCGTTTTGGTCTACCACCATGGCGTTTTGCAATTTTGCAGTATCGTTATAACGATTTATGGTGCCATACACAAACATTTTATCCACATGCAGATGTTTTAACTGGTTAACAATCTGCTGCTGTGGTTTTCCAGCAAATAATAAAGAACTAGAATTATTACGCTAGAATTCCATTGCGGTTATTTTTTTTCTGAAAATTTCCCACTAAAAAGCTTTTGTATACACGCTTATAATCATTGGCATGAACTGTCAGTAGGGTAAATTTGAGCGCTCTGTCATCACTAGTTTGACAGCCTGAAGTTGGTAACACTTCGTGTCAGTCACCCTGTATACCGAAATTATATTTTGATTCACACATAACTACTTATCTGAGAATTTCTTTCAAAAATTATATAACATTTCTAACTCGTATCAAAAACTATTTCGTGTTATTTCGTGTTATGGTTCAAATAATTCAACAAGATTATTATTATAAGAAAATAATCACTTTCATGTCGATCTAAGAATTATAACTTATAGTTACCTTTATATATCGTTAATGCCATGAACTATCAGGATCGTCTTTCTGCTTACATCCCCCAATTACCAGGCCAATTATTCGTTAATTCCAGTTGGGCGTAAGCCTACACGCGAGTGTAAAGCTAGTTGTACTGTTAGCTAAAGTCTCTCGAGTTGAGGGTAACTTTAAGGAAGAAAAAGGTAGCTAAGTTGTTAAAAGGAGATTGGGGTTTATTTTTGTTGTTGTTTTGTAATTTTTATTTTATTGGTCGATGCGGAGAGTCACTCTTCCTAAACCATAATCGCAAGTGCTCGCTGTCTTATATGTGGTGGAATTCATTCTTTCGTCAATATCTACCCGTAGCACAACTAAAACTATAACAGGAGTATTGATTACGATTCACTTGACATAAATCGTGAGATTTTGGCTAAAAAATTAGTTTAATGTTTGACATTTACTCAATGGGTCACTTTACGCGTGAACGTGAGCCTTCTACTCAAACTGTTATAAATTTACGTGGAAAATTCAGTAGAAATGAAATGCCTACAAGGTGATTGAATCAATGTTTGTTGTAAGTTCGTACAGCCGAGAACATAGCGGCACCAGAAAGTGTCTAATCATCCACCAACTCACCATCGTGCTCAAGAATTGAACATTTCATAAAATTCTGTGATAAAAATTTTAATAAAAACCTCGGTATGAAAGAGTACAATGTTCAATAAGTGCAGGAGCTGAAACTAAATTACCACATCCAAAAAGTTTTCTGATCGCTAATTGGGTTGTGGAACGCTTCGAAATGAGGAAAAATCTGAAAAATATGTTTGGTTTCAACAGAGAATCAGTTCTTTGCACACTTTTAATAATCAACCGTAAAGGAGATGTCAATTGGCCACCACACATTGGACTCGGTTCGACATTATTTTGTGGAGAGCCGTAAAAGACAAGTGTTTAGACTATTCCAGAATTGAAAGATTAAATCGAAGTTGCTATTAATGAGATATATGATCTCTTCGCCTACCGATAGCGGCTCTCCGTTCAAAGATGGCTGTATCATTCGGTTCGGATAAGCACGCAGAACGTAACCGAGCCAACGTGTTCGTTGTCCTTTGATTTCATGCACGATATCAGGAATTTGCATTAAATTCCTGATCGCGTGGTTGAAACAAACTCGGTATGTGCTATCGACGTCGCGTTTTGGGCCATATATCATACGCATAATTTTTCTCTCGAATGTTAGAAGCCATCTTTCGTACTCATCCGTCAAGGTTCAACTCTCACTTCCATACATGACAAAGGATCTTACAACACTCTGTACTGTTTCAGCTTATCCGTATTTGCAATATATTTTAATTTCAGAACTGTACGTAGACGATATAAAGCCCGATTATTACTATTATCGTGACTGATGAGAGATCCAAGATACTTGAATCTCATCACTTCTTCAAACGTGCGGTCACCACTACTGAAATCAATTTATTCTTGGTCCCTTAGACCAGAGATATCATATATTTGGTTTTGGACATATTGATTTTGAGCCCAACGGAAGTTGAACACTGTTCCAGTGGATCAAGTATCTCTTTCACTCCGTTGCCATTTAATCCAATCACACAGATATTATCTGCATATGCAAAAAGTTTGTTGGATTATCAGAATAACATATTGTCCTGAGGTGTTTCTAATTTACGAAGGATGTATTTCAACAAGAGATTAAAAAGTATCGAGGACAGCGCATCTCCTTGTCGAACACCAGAATTAATTGCAAAAGTTCTCGATAACCTGTTCTCAACTTCAACACAGCATTGTTCAGAACCCCATACAACCGAAAATATTCTGAAAATTTCAGTCATGTATACCCCTTAAGTTTGTGAAGTGCTAACTTTCCATTCTGTGTGTGTGAAATCTTTTGTAGTATGTATATTTGTCCAGTTTATGTAACCAATGTTATGTGGCGTATAAATGTGAGCTCATGTAACATGTTCGCGGTTTTAAGTTAAATATATTGTGGTTTATTGGTGTGGTGGGGTCATGTGATTTTAATATTGATGTTATTTTCCATTTAAGTCCAATTGAACTGTCTCTTACACCACATATTTATTGCACAAATATAAGATCCTCGTCCAAGTTTGACATAAATGACATACTACATAAATTAACGTTATTAGTATGGTTTATATACGTTTGGGACAGCTCGAATATATATAAGTAGAAATTGTATATAAGTAGTTTTTGATCAGTTGATCAAATATCATTGCCTAATTATCTAAATCTGAATCTATTGAATGCATCTACATTGCAGATTAGCATCAACATTCATCCCAATATAGATATTTTGCCGGATTTGCATAATGTGGTGTATTAATTGTTCCTTTATAACACGAAATCGTCTCGTTGTCATGTTTGATTATAATTGTTAACAAAACTATTTTAGGTAAATAAATCTTTTTACCATACCTTATCCGAAGCTTGAGCCACATCAGCCAAGGAATATTATTGATCAGATCATTTTTTGTTTATTTCGTATAATATGTCTTAACCTTGGAAAGACCCATAAGAAATGAAGGTGTGAACTTTTTCTTGTAAAAAAACTGTTATGGGTTTCACGGCTTAATGGGATGGTGCGAATTGTTCACATACCTAAGGTAACAAAGCATCGTTTAAAATCTTTTCAAGGTAGATCTATCTTTACACCTTCTTTAATAAAAACGAGTGGTGGGCGACCTTTGAAAGATACCACGACCCAAACCATCACTGATACAGGCATTTGAGAAGTGCGTTGGTTTAAATTGACTTATGATTTGTACTCTGTACTAATCACGATTGTTTTGTTTGTTTAGATATTACTGAACCGTAAAAATTTTCAATCAGAAATAACCAAATTGCTATTTTTAAATGTACACCTCCATGGCTGTTTTATACCACCTGCTTCATTGTGACGTATAAAAATAATGTACGCAAAGCCATGCGCCGTTTGTTGCTATGTAGTTTACTGCTGAGAATGAGTAGTGGAAAGGAGTGATCTCAAATGAGAAACCTCTTCGCTATATCGCTAACTCCCGATGAAGCCTAGTTATATATATATATATATATATATATATATATATATATATATATATATATATAAGGATTTTTCAGATTAAATGAAACCTTTTGCAAATTAATTGAAACCCATAGAATTGAATCCTTCCTGAAAGATAATAAAATACCTTCTGTTTTAATTTTCTAATGATACATTCACATATTATTTATTTCATCACGTATTCATTGAAATACGTATCATTATGCGTAATAAAATGCAAGAATTTCATTATGTCATTTGTTTGATGTTAATCAGTCATAATTAAAAATTATTAAAATGAGTTCATTTGAATCAAATAGTTCATCGAGTAATGTAACATTTTTTATAATATAATTATCATCTACTATAATATGTGTATATTTTTTTACAATATGAAACCACTTTTAAGCACCTCAACCAAGAAACCACAAACGAACCGTCAATTAGCAAAAGATATCTCTACAAAATAATATTTTAATAAAACTGTTTGAAGGAGGGGAAACAGTCCAAAATGCGGCAAATATCGCCGTACTAAATATTAACTATGCTAAAAGAGTGGTTCGTCGTTATACAGAAAATGATTGCGAATTGTTAATAAAAACGAAAGGAAGAGATCGGCCGACAAAACTAACCGCAGAAGTATTAACTAATATCCAAGGGATAATTGAAACTAACCCTGGTTTTACGTTGGCTATAATCAATCAAAAGCTTACAGCATAAAACTTATCACTGAGCCTTTCAAGAATTCAAAACGGCTTAAATAAAGTTCGGATTAGATGGCAATATGATAGTTTAGAAATGGAGTCAATTTATTCGCCAAGATCAATAGCCTTGCGGAAAGAATATGCCATACAGTTTTCAAGTAATTAACCACAACTTCAGCATGGGCTCAACAAAACCGTGAAAAAGTAATATTCATCGATGAATTCGGGGTTAACCTGCGTTTATGCATTTAAAAAATACACCAGCTCGTATCATGCTCCCTTTAGTAAGAAGAAGATATGTCACGCTTACACGGGTTTAAATGATCAGGGTTTATCCATCATAAAATAATATCAAAGTCGACATGCATCATGCAAACCAGAAGAAATTAAAACGTATCTCATAAAGAAAAGATTTAAACTTAACACAGTTACACAACTGCTTAAAAGGGGTGACAATATACCTCTGCCATTGTATTTTATCTTTCGAAAGAACGCAAGACATTAAAAAATTGCAAGACATTGCAAATGTAAGCAGACAAAAAATGTAAATTGATTCCACAGTGTAAAAGGTTCCAAGTTCATGAACATACGCAAAACTTTTGTAACAAAGAGCCCAGAGGTATTAAATGTGTAGGTTAACACGGTACAGATGCATGTACGAAATTAAAAGACCCTCTTTCAAAATGTGTCATCTGCGGAGGGACCACTACAGAGGTTGCATTGTTATAAAAGAGCTGCAAAAAATGGCAATAAAACAAGGAAAAATTTGCAATAAAACAAGGAAAGCATTAACAAGAATATCTACAAAGTTGATGCCAAATCAAACATTTAACATGGTATCAAGAACAAATCCAAATGTTACATATGCTGATGCATTTTTGTCACTATCAGAAGTTCGAGAAGGCAACAGAGCTCTGCTTCAGTTGATAATTCAAGTGATAACCACTAATAAAATACTACAAGATATTCTTCATAGACTTAGTTCACAAAAAGAAAATTAAGAAAGAGCCCTCATATCAATCTTGCAATTAAAACCATAGAACTATCTTGAGGCAAGAAATCCTATTAACTAATGCTAAGGAAGTGAAACAAGAAATAAAGAACCATGTATTACCTAAAATATCACCAGGAGATGACTTGATAACTGGAGAGATTTAATATTGCTTCTTCCATGTGTCAAAACTGTTTGATAGACTTTTATTAAAACGAATTAAACCTGAGATTGAAAAGTCAGGAGTCATTCCATCTCATCAGTTTGGATTTAGAGACAAATACTCCACAATCGATTAAGTCCAAAGAATAACAGATTTAATAGAAAGATCCTTAGAGGAAAAAATGATTTTTTCAGCCATATTTCTGGACATGGCGCTGGCATTTGACAAAGTCTGGCTAGATAGTCTAGTATTTAAATTAGAGAAAACTCTGCCACTTGAGTATTGCGAACTGTTAAAGTCGTATTTGAACGAGAGATACTTTAGAGTTAAGCAGGAAAGATTTAACTCCAGCATAAAAGACGCTAAAGTAGGTGTCCCGCAGGGAAGTATGTTATATATATTTATGTATATAATATATATATATATATATATATATATATATATATATATATATATATATATATATATATATATATATATATATATATATATACCGTACTGTGCAAAAAAATCCGAACAGTTCGAATTCCTTTAAAAACGTTTAATATTGCCTAGTGTTTTTACTTTTTTATAGATTCTAATTTTAAGATTACATTAAGTAACACATCCGAATTCTGAAAGTATAATTTGTTAAAGTTATGTTTATGGAGAAAGAGCTTGAAGTATAAAAAAACGAAAAAAGTACTTAAAATGTCAAAACTAAACGACCAAGAAAAAAGTGTTGTTATGGCGTTATGGATGGAAGAACTGTCCGTGCGTGTTTGGTGATAGGATAGAACGTGGGAAATCATCAATTGCCGATCTTATAAAAAAATATAGGACTATGGGGAACACAGAGCGATCTAAAGAGTTTGGCAGACCGCGAACAACCACAACAGTGCAAGATAAATTTCTGGTTCTTCGTTCCAAGCAGAACCGATTTAAAACTTCACCGAAATTACAAGCCGATCTTGCTACAGCCACAGGTATTGAAATTTCCAGTTCAACTGCTCGGAGAAGATTAATGAACGCAAATCTTACGGCACGCCACTCGCTGCAGAAACCTTTTCTAAAGATATCTTCAAAAATTTGTCGGCTTCAGCGGGCCAGAGGGCACTCTTACTGGACCAGGGAGTTGTGGAATAACGTGGTGTTCTCTGACGAAAGCATATTTAAACTGCATGTGGGAGATGGATGGCTAATATTGCGTAGAAAACCAGGCGAACACCTCAGTGATATCTGCATTCAACAAGTGCCTAATAAAACTGAAGGTGTAATGGTTTGAGGTTGTAGTAATGCTAGTGTTAGTCACTTGGCCTATGTCGAAGCAGGGGTAACCGGTAATGTGTACCTGAACATTCTGGAAAGGCATTGGAAATCATTAGTTTTGGAGCTATTTAGTAAAATTGAGAGCTTCATCTTTCAACAAGACAACGCGCCAGCCCACAGATCAAAACAAGTGATTATGCACTATTTTTTCTTTATTTAAAACTTCTGTATTCATTTTAGGTAAAAAATAATAAACAACTTTGTTACATAACATTTTATTTCTATTTGAAGGTGAAAAGGTACTTGTTTAAAAATTCCATCTACACAATAAAATGACCCCTTATAGTCCAGATATGAACCCAATTGAAAAATTTTGGGCTATTATGAAGCATAAAGTCCGTCAAAGTAATCCAAAAACCATCCAGCAACTGAATCGCCAAGTCTAAATTGCATGGGATAATATTAACAATGACGTGATTCAAAATTTGATTCACTTTGAGTCATACCAAATTTTAATTTATAGTTTAGTGGATAATTTATACATTTTGAAATATGCCTAATTACGAAATTATTATATTATTTTTGAATTTTTTAAAATTAATTCGTTTCAAAAAATATGATAATTCTCTATTTTCGCAAATTCGCACAAATTATTTTACTGAGATCACGAAATTTAAAACCAAATAACATTTTGAGTAAATAATTAGTTAAATAATAAGAAAATAATACTTGGTGTTAAAACAATTGCGTTTCTGAAAAAAATTGGTTCAATTAAAAAATGTTAGCTGTCCGAATTGTTTTGCACAGTACTGTATATATATATATATATATATATATATATATATATATATATATATATATATATATATATATATATATATATATATATATATAATATATATATATATATATATATATATATATATATATATATATATATATATATATATATATATATATATATATATATATATATTTATATATATATATATATATATATATATATATATATATATATATATGTCGGAATATGTTTTTAGTCTTAAACATCAAGTGTAATGAAGTATTTGACTAATCTATTGTAGTCATAAATAAACCAATATATGATTTATTATTTTTGATTTACCAATAAAACTCGTCAGCCCCATATAACAAAATATAACAAATACTATTTACCCACAAAACAATCCCAATCAAGCACGCATCATCATCAAACACAATTTTGTATCCGCAAACCGAAAGTTAAATCAAATCCTTTTTCTCTCAATATCATATAGAAATAAAATTATGTTTATCTAAAACGAAATCGAATCAGATAACTCAAGTTCGCTAAAGCATATTTAACCCTATCAAACCCTTATATCGAAATTTATAATTTATACTCCTCTTATGATTATCGAAAATCATTAGAGTGTTGTGTCTATTTTTATAGTTCCAATTGGATTTGATGTTTAGTTGTTGTTGTTGTATTTTCATCTGAATAGATTTTCACCAAACAACCATATTGTTCGACAGAAAAAAAGCGATTTAAATTCATTTCGAATTAGATATTTACAATATTCGAGCATATGGACTAGTGGTCGCAATGCACCATATTCGAATTAATGTACAATATATAGGGGTTGTATTAGTATAGTTAGGGGAATCGGTATATCCTCGGTACAGGTTTGATATTCAAATTTACTAATTTTTTCCGCAATTTACCACTTCATCATCTATATGTTGGTTGGCGAGAGTTTAAATTTAAACAAATCGCGTTAAATCATTTTCGACGCATCTTATCCCATATACTCCCGTAGTATAGGGTTCAAAATAATCACAAAATTTGGACTTGTACGAGTATCACCGCATATTTAAACATGTGGTTTTTACATCCAGCATATGGGCATAAAAAACATTATTCCGTAATTCAATTTTTTTTGTATTATCCTTTTGTGTAATTCAACTCTTGAAAAACTCTGGGTAATTGCACAAAGCGCACCGATAGCGTACATAATTCGTTTGAAGTACTTTCGAATTATGTAAAATTGAGACAAGTTAAAATAAGAACGTACACAAATAAAAACACTGTATATATTGTAGGTTGAAGTGGTTACTGGTGCACACACACACATATATATAAAGGTGAAATTGGGGTAGTTTTTCTTTACATTACTACCAATCTGTGTTTTTTAATTTCCACTTGTTAATCGAAACTAAAAAAAATCAACTTGTTTCGCCCGGACCACAAAACAAACATGCCACGGGCTCGAAAAAAGGGGAAACGTATTCAACATACGGAGTTTTTATAAATTTGAATCCTTCGTATTCCTGTATATACGAGGGGTGTAACAAAAGTTCGCTTAGTTGATTAACAAAAAACAATTCTTAATCGTCGTCTTTTTATCTTCTCAAAACAGTCTTCAAAATCTTGCTTTTTAAGCTTATCAAGTTCAGTATTAAACTCAAAATCAATTATTTCAAATTTCCTAGATCCGGGGAATATAGTGCTGGGTAGGTCAGGATGCCAAAAGAGATTTTCACCATAGATCGTTTGGGTGGTACGATCGGTGGTGCGAATGAACTCATCTGATACCAAATTTAGGTTAGCATCCGTGTGACGTGACGGCATGGCGCTATGTAAATCTAATATAGTGCGCAGTCACAATGGGCCAATATGGCCTGAGTGACAGATAACAAGACAGAAAAAAAAGCCAAATATCTTCTGATTTACTTATCTTTATGGTCACACTATGTAGACGATAAGTGACCTATTTAGATGAAAACAAGAAAATGAAAGCATATCAAACGATTTCGTACCATAGAGCTTTCGAAACCAAGATTAGAAGATAGTGAATAAACTATCGCACTTGGCAGAAAAGTGATCTTGATATATTGTGAATACCTACATTATTACATCTATTCTGTTCGATGGGATGCTGAATTATACTCCAATCGATCGTTTGAACAAAAATGTTGTTGCTTTAGTTTTTTATGAGATTTTCATTTGTTCATTTGTTTAGTTTACAAAACAATTTGCAATTTTTTTTGTGCTCGTTTTTACGGATTCTGCATATACCACCCGCACATTGTATACCTTCATGCTGATCTATAGTACTGATATGGAAATTGGCTCAGGAATTGCGCAATCAAACAGACGGTCATAGATAAATTCATTCACACCACCGATTGTAATCAATCCTCTTTGCATCCCGCTCCTTTTGGTATTGGAAACAGATACCTCCCACCCTTACGGGCGCATATTTTACCATTGCGCTAATGGTTGGTAGGATCATTTGTTCTCAGTGGAGGAAGTTTCAGTCTTATAAATTCTTATCGACGTTGTAACGTCACCGAAGTCTGGATCTCATTTTCAAAGCCAGCCAATTTTGATGGAAAACTGTTGATATCATTTTATTGAGATCAAGATGTCTCATATGCCCCAAACATCTAACCGTATGAGATTTTCATTTTACACAATTTTAATTGGACTACTGTCGCTTCAACAAGTTAGTGGAGGTTGTGTAAGGTTAAATATGTGGAAGATAAATACTATACCAACCGTTTCATAAATATACATAAAGAACCAGATATTATTGGTCATAAAGGCTTGACTGGTTTTCTTATAGACACAATTATTTGCACGACCCAAATTAATTTTTATTTTTCAATCAAGTGTAATGACTGGATCTACTTCCTCTTCTTTTAAATCTGTTCAAAAGGTTTCCTGACCGACGAATGAGTACTCAGGGTTTCAGTAATAAGTTTAATTGTGTTTTTCATGTTTCGAAAACAATCGATTTAAGATTTTTTGAGGTTTGTTACACTTCAATTACGATCGACTACGGCATCCAGTAACTCTCCTAAAAATAGTTCTTAAACAACTGAAGGGTTATGTATTAGAATGTACTTTTTTCAATTTGAAGACATTTATGTTCAGTATTCATTGACATTTCGCCATTAATAGACTTACGTGAGAAAAATGTTTACGAATTGTGAAAATTTATTTCAAAAATCAGTGTTAAGGTGAGAAATTGTTTCTAGTGCTCTTCGAATATTTGAAGAACTTCATTACTGAACGCATACTATTCGCGTAACAATCAATTAATTTCGACTCACTTTTTCACTATTCGATATTCGGTACCCATCCAACTAGAGTGCATACACTGAACCAAAAGTACCAATCAATATGACAAATTTTAGTGCCAAAAAAATGGATAAATATTTTTCACTATTTTTATTGTTTTTTTGAAAAAATTTAATTCATTCTGATAATTTATTTTCATTTTGAATTAGAATATTACAGTTAAATCTTCATTTATTATATTTTTTTAAACAAAAATACATTTTCAATTATTCTATATGAATAAAATTGTTCCATTAAAATTGCCTTTTCCCATAAAATATTTTATCACTATGATAAAAATGTTTTCAATATGATAAATTTATCAGTTTTTTTTAAATGGTCTAACTGATCAGTTTGCTTTCAAAGTGAACGACAATGTAGAACGTTTTTCTTCGATACTAGAGATATCAAGAAAGTTACTCGGTGTGCTGGTGCATTGTCATGATGTAAAAAGTAGTGCCGCAAATCTTCTTCCCTCGGGGTCAAAATTAATTTTTGAAAATATTTGGTAAACAATCTTCTTTAGGGAATTATAGCAGATACATTTTTTGATCGGATGAAGAAAACTGACATCATTACTATTGTTGCTTAAATGTTACGAGTGGATTTTCACCTATTGGGCTTTATACCACAAACTGCTGTTATGTTTCCGGATCGTACATATACAACCATGATGATTATTTAATATTCGTGATATAGTCATGGCCATTCAAGGCCTTCGTCATATTTGGAAAAATGTCCTGTCTGAAATCTTTGGAACCACTTGAAAATAGTCTGGATAGACGGTACAATCGTTTTATACACAATTTGGCATTCATTAAATATTTTTGTAGTGGCTTTAGTTTACGCCAAAAAACGAAGTGAATCACATAGCCAATTTCTGTTTGCGTTTGTGGTGGAATCTCGTCTGATGCAGCTCTGATCGTCCTGACGTTTTGAAAGAAATCCCATACATCAACTGCAAATTATTTGGTATTTTTTTTTTTTGAAATACTAATCGAACTTTTGTGACACCCCTCGTATATAAAACCCGTACTCTCGTGTTAATCAACTATACATAGTACGTATGAATAACAATCATTTAGGCTGGTTTTATATTTGCTCCGTTTGTATTGTCTTATTCCAATTGAAAATAAGCTAACATCTGTCCCGATTTTTTATATGATGTGTTCCTTATTGTGATCGTTCCAGGGGATTTATTAAATACCCACTCTATCCTATATATATTGTACCTACATACGTATATTGTGAAGTGTAATATATTTATCTTGATGACATATATTATTGCAACAGATTTAGAGGTTGGTACCTACATACAACATATTTTCGTTCATAATCATTGTGTGTAGTCATGAATGGTTTGTTTCTAGTTGATTGAATATGGGATATGCATATGTAAGGAACTGGTGCGGTTCACCATCAATTTATATGTATATATGATAGCATATGGTGGATTGTATTATCGATGAATTTGTTAAATTTTTAAATTTGATTAGATTGTAATTTAGATGCTGAAATAAAAAGAATTTATTAGAAAAATTAATATCAAAATTATTACTTATAACGAAAATCACCCCAAATGACTCCTATACGATATCAATAATCATTAGTACGAAGGTCACTGTTTGTGATTTAATTGTCTTTTGTCAAGGAATTACTAATAGATGGTTGTCAATAATTTCTGGTAGAATTACAAAATATGTGAGTGGCTTTAACATCATATAAACAGTCTCCTTGAGGTAATATTACATGTCACCAACAATGTTGGTGGTTTGATGTAGATTTTCTACTTGCAGTATAACAAACCTGACACTATATAGAGTGATCGTTTTGAGTTGACAGTATCTGTGTTAGCCTTCATTAGATGCTCTTAATATACTACGTAAAATATGTATATACTCCCAGCCAAACAGTGCAAGATACAGGAAAATCTGTTGATCGAGTTAGTTTTGGATTTACTTTTTGCCACTCGTCTTAAATAGTAAGGATGTGCATAATATGATGTCTATATGTTCACTTTTCAATACTTTATGTCAATTTATGGCCAAACTAATTTAGAAATTTATTATATATCCAATATCCAACATCCAATATCCAAAATCCAACATTCAATTTTTTCAATTTTTCAAATGTAATCCTGGCTGTATGCGATGTGGCACCGCCTTGTTGATAACACATGTTAAACCAGCCCAAAGCATGCAGTTGTGGCGTTAAAAAGTTTTCAATCATATCACGATATCGATTCCTATTTACAGTTACCGTTACGCAGTTATCATTTTCAAAGAAGTAAGGTCCAATGATTCCTCCTGACCTAATTGCACCCCAGACTGACACTTTTAATGGATGTGAAGGTGACTGATGAATAATTTGAGAGTTTTTCCATTGCACAGAACTATTCTGTTTATTCAAATATCCATTCAAATGAAAATGGGCCTCGTCACTCATTGATTTTTTCATGAAAATCAGGGTTGTCATGGGTGAGCTGTAACATCCTATTGGCATATGTACGGCGGCGTAAATTATCTTGTGGAAGAAGCTTTTGTGTCAACTGAATCTTAAATGGAAACAAATGCAAATCCTTGTGCAAAATTATGGCCAAACTTGTTCTTTGAATATCAAGTTTCTGAGCACGGCGTTGAATTGAGGTTGAAGGATTGTTTTGAACACTTTCTTGAGTAGCAATAATGTTCTCAGCCGATCTTGCAGTACGTTGTGGCCCATGCTTGGGCCTATCACCACAAACCCTCTTTCTTCGAAATCATTCACTACACGATAAATAGTGCGTTTTGTATTGAGAAATAACCTCTTGAGCTGTAACTGTGGTGCAGCCTTAAGAGTTGCTCTGCTTGCGTTTGGAAAAACAGAAACGGTTACATTATGGGAAATGAGTTTCGTATTTAACCTTCAGAGATTTCGTACAAGTACTGTTGCATTAGCCATTCTATCGTTACAGATAAGGAGAAATGGTAGGCAGTATAGCCTGAAATCCTCAGAAGACATATATTTTATCATAGTAGAGTTCCCAAGATCTTTTTCTAGGTGTTTGTTCATTTATATATTAAGGATTTTCTTACAATTCTCACACTTCCTTTAAGAACTTCCTTACAAGAGAAGACAGTCTCAACTCAAGTCAGCTCTTGTTCTTATATGATTTTGAAATATTTGAAGACTTCCTTTGACAACCAAGTAGATAGGGCTTACCACCAATTTAAGAAGATACAACCTTCAACTACTTCAATTTTATCATTAGCTCATCTAAAGGTCCATCCGATACCTATGTAGATTCAGGTGGTTTAGGGACCAAAACTAGAAAATGACTTACCAAACAAAGTTATAATTTGTGACGTTCAGAGCAACTCAAATAATCCGCAAATACAATTATCTCACAATTATATCACAATCAATCAATTAATAAAATCGATATTCCGTGTAAGTTCTTGTAAGCAATGTCGCGTCACGACCGACCGTATATATACGAATCGCACAGTACGAAGATCAAGTCCGGTAGCATATGCCAGATGAGATAGATTTGATCTTTTCGATCACACAGTCATTCAATGACGTCATCATCAGATCGAAACAGGTCCAAATCTAGGTTTCACATTCTTTATTAAGCTTAAGCTGGCTACATTAGAAGTTGAAGTTTCTTTTTATAAATAGATTGGCTGATATTTAAATAGAAGCAATGCTTTATGCAAGCCGCTACTACATATGCATAGTGCTGTAATTTACAAGAAAAAACTGTTAGTTTGTTTAAGCAAAAATGTTCGAACCATCTCTACTACCGCCTTTTGAAAAAATAGGAATCAGTAATTAGAAGTATTGAGTCCAAGTAGACAACCTTTTATGATATAATTTTCTTAGAGTAAGACATCAATACTATATATTTGGCAATGTTGAGCAGAATAGCAGATGACATAACCGCACAGTGGTGAATTGTCACGATCATGCGGTTGAGACGACCGCTTCGATACGAATCTCGATTCTACAAATCTCCAAAATGACCAAAGTATCTGTTATGAATCGGAATATCATCAATGTTAAGATTAACTGAATATTGATCAACTTCTCAAAATAACCAGTTCTAACTTAGTACCGGACTCTTCAGACCACACGTTTTATATTTCCAATGAAAAACTTTGTCTTTTATATACAGTGTCAAGCAAAACTATAAAGAACATAAATTTTATTTCAACGATAATAGGAAATGGCAATCCTTTTTTTTATAATTTTAGCACATCTGTAGGACATACGAGTAGAACAAATAAGTTTATCAATATTTCTTGGGGAGTTTCATTTCAAACCATTTGAAGATTGCTCTCCAACTGGTCTGCGTTTTTGGACTCATCTAGGGTTCTAACTTTGTTATAATGGTCCAGAAGTCCTCGATTGGATTCTTATCGAAGCTTTTCGCTTGCCATTCAATAACTTCAATTTTTTATCTTTAAACCATTGCTTACCAAGCTTCGAGGTGTGTTTCGGGTCATTAACTTGTTGGAATCTCCACCGAAGGGAAATATTATCTTCCGCAAATGGTACCATCTCTTCTGATAATATATTCTTTTATACACAAACCTATCCATAATGCCATTGATTCTAATTTGAGGTCCAATTCCAAGACCCAAAAACACACACAAACTATGACTCTTTTTCCACCTCTTTATCCTCGTACTTTCTGATCTGCGCACCCAAATTGTATCCATTCGAACCTCTTAAATTAAATTGATCCGACTATAGTACAGTGTTCCACTTACTAGCATCCCAGGGCAAATGACGGGTAGCAAATAAATTCAAAAAAAAATTTTTGTAAGGAATTTCAATAAATGTATTTTTCTAAAATATGTTCCCTTAGTTTTGCATGACAGTGTATGTGACATTCGATTGGATTCGATTGGCATTTGAAGGCCAACATACTACAACAAAAAACCCATATTTAAAATGGAAGTTTCCGATGCTGAGGAAATGCAAGAGTATTTAATGAAGAGAAAAAAACAGTCCCAGAAATCATTGGTATTAAAGGGTACCAGGCTGTCAAAGCTATATAGTGGCATCGATTATCGAAAAGTACTTAAAGATGTCGGAAATACATACTGAAATCTCTCTATGAAACTTAATGATATGAAAACTCAGTGGAACACGTATGAAGAGAAGCAAGAAAAACTAATAAAGATTATAGCTAGTACCCTAAACCGAACATGCCAGAGTAGAGATGAAATTTAAGTGTTACAAAGAGCAACATACTCAATAAAATTCTTGATCAAATGTTGATATTTAAATGCAAAAAGATTAGGGTTTCAATCATTCTCGGAGATACTGTGGGCATCAAAAATGCTAGTAACCGCGTTAAAATCACGCGTGCATTAAATAGGAACTCTTATCCAAAATGCATTAATTGTAAAGGCCATGACATCTAGGAATTACAAAAACAATATAAACAGTTGCGCAAATAACCTTGTCTTTGTAATCTCAACTTAAGAATTGTATGTACAGTAGTCTCAAGGTTAAGAGACAAGAACAATAGATAGCATAATAACAGCCTAGCTGAAGAAAGACGTTTCGAAATACATAGAGGAACTAAATAAAAAATTTAAGAAGCAGTCTGAAATAAATAAACTTATTTTTCTATACCTTAACCACCTGTCGTTTAGATTAAAAATGTGACAGAGTGTACTATACGGTAGCAGAGCACCAATGGGGTTTTGATGGTAAAATGTTAGTAGTAAACTCAGACAATAAACGATTCAATATATCAAATCGGTACATTTTTTGCTCTAACGCCACGGAAATCATTCTGGACCAACAGTTTTTTGAACGCATAAGTAAATTGTCTTTGCCATCGATTATAATAAAAACCGGAGATAATATCGATCCAAGGAGTCCCAGGGTGTGGCAAATCTACTTGGATATTAAATGCTCATTTACTAGGAATGAATCTCGTCCTTAGTTCAACAAAACATGGCATTAGTGACATGGCATATGTTGGTTTAAACTATAAAGATATTAAAACGACCTATCGTACCATTGCCTCTTATCTCCTAAATGGTACTAAAAAATATAACACAAAGTGTATGAGTACATGATGGTTTTATAGGTTTGGTAGCTCGGTTAAGTGAATGTTGGAAAATGTTTATTCCTGGAAGATCAAAATCAAATACCTTATATAGACAGATGATGATGCTAACAAGTACTCAACTAACTCGAAATATTTTAGAACTACTTATAGATGTCCAGCAGACGTGACATATACATTAAAAGAAATATATCCGGGTATCTGTACCACTATCATCGCTTCTAACACCATTCGTTTCACCATTATTAAATCAATTGCTGACATTCCAATAACGCCGTTTACGAAGATCGATAAATGGGAATTAAGTAAGAAACGTAAGCTGCCGGCGTCAAGCAAAATACTAACTATGAAGCTCAAGGTTTAACATCTTCAAATGTAATTTGTGTTCGATTGTCGGGTAAAAAAATTAAAATTCCCGACACAAAAACACATTTCAATACATTTCTCCAGTAGAAGGTGACCAACTTCATAAGTTAGTAAATAGAGTTACCACCCAGGTGGTGCAGTGCTTTTGCTGCAGTTGGATCAAGAGGTACCAGGTTCGAATCCCTATAGGGAAGGGATGCAAAATGGATTTTTTACAATCTGATTACTATTGGTGGTGGGAATGAACACATCTATGATCCTCTGTTGTCGACCTATCTTCTATGTCAGTACTATAGGCTGGATGTGCAGATGGCTAGGTAAATCGGACCTATAGCCGTACGTCCTCGAGTTGTCTGCAAAGCGTAAGGTAAGGACGTAAATAAGCGAACCGCGAAAGAGTTGAGAGTGCCTTGAGCCCCAAAACTGATTGCATAGAAATAAAATAAAAAAAAATAAAAATAGAGTTATCCATGCTAATGAGCAGAATCTACACGAAATTTCGCATAAACCTAAAGACAAATCACTAAGTCCAAGTAATAGAGCCTTGAAAGCCAAACCACTAAGGTAAAGGAAACTTACATTTTATTTTCAAAATGTAAATAAAATGTCGTCGAAAACTGCCATGTTTCACAATTTCATAATGTTACCGTTCGGCAGAAACCAGTGCTAAAAAATCGGGTAGTGCGGAGTTTTAATAGCTATCGACACTTTTGTACCCAGTGAGCTTGTTGAACTAAAAAGCGTGCCTATTAATTGGACCTTTGACGAGAAATTGGATAAAATTTTACCAATGAATATAACGTCGGATGAGGAACATTTGTTCACTGATACTATCTACGGCTCAAACCTGAGCCGAATTTGCCAAATACCAAATGGCTTAGATATAGAACTCTTGACTTAATTTTTACAAATGAACGAAGTGCATTTAAGGTAAATCAATTAGCAACGCCTTTCGTTGTTAACGATGTTCACCATAAATCCATTGATATCATATTGGAAATAGAGAATTTAAACAAAAAATCTAGTCACAAGAGTTCGAAGCCTTTTTACAAATTCAGGGAGGCAGACACTATTAATCTCCATCATTACCTTGAACGTGTTGACTGGACGCGCAAGTCTAATCCAACATGTTCGCTGAGGTTTTTCAATCTGTCCTTAAACCAGAAGATGTTAATAAGTACGTAAATCCCCACCACGCTAGCGTAGGGAACATGTCCATTGAAGTACCACATATCACAATAGCGAAGATATTTACAATACAATATAGAAGATCCTGACCAAATACCTGCTTCTTTTTTTTAAATTACACCAGTTTAGAACTACCTCTTTGCATGCAGTTCAATCAGTCGCAAATCGAATTTGGTAACAGCAGGGCCAAGTCAATTCAAGCTACATCGGGTTTTCCACAAGGTTCCCATCTTGGCTCTTAGATTTTTACTATTTTCATCGACGCGCAATCACTGAAGTCATTCTAAATCTAATTCTATGTGGGGTTTTATTAAACGATGGACGGGGAATATTTATGACCTTGACACAATCAAGATTCTGTATTTCACATACGTGCGGTCGGTATTCAGAAACAAACAATATAGCAACTCTGGAAAATAGACGCGAGCTTTTAAAGTGTTCATTTGTTGGTAATATTTTATTAGGTCACATTGAAGCACAATCAATACTGGAAAATTTACAAATTAAAGTACCCAGTAGACATCTAAGAAGAAATGAGTTCTTGCAAGTTGATGTCCATAGAACCAACTACTGTTCTAATGAACCGATTAACATGATGTGCAAAAACTTTAATCAGATAAATCACCTGTTCGATTTTACTTCTTGCAAGGATACTGGATATCTTAAAACGAAGATTAAAGCAACACTTTACTTCTTCTTGATTTTAATTATTACTAATCAATATTTTATGTGTCTGACTATTACGTCATTTCTTATGTCAAGTCGCATTAGACTTCCATTTGTTTCGTTGCTGCAGTGACACCAGATAATCGCGATGCCATCTGTTCCAAAACCCTTGAAGTCGTTGTTGGATGTGTTGCCATTTCGACAATTTATTTATTGGTACTTCGGTTAATCATGGTTGCGGAATAACTGGCAATACCTATGCGATCAGAAAGTGAGCTGGTGTGAGGATTTCTAAATCGGCTGGATCATCGTTAATTCTACCTAACGGCCTCGAATTTAATAATGCCTCAATCTGGATTATCAACGTAGTCATTTCCTCGAAGGTAAGATAAGCATTCGTTACACGTTTCGAATGATACTTGAATGATTTGCCGCACGTCTCCCATAATCCGCCAAAATGAGGAGCATGGAGTGGATCGAAGTAAAAATGAATGCCTTTCTGCAATAAACAATTTGATGTTTGAGCCCTTTAAGTTCTCTGTTGGTTGCGATGAATTTGGTTCCAATATCGCACCAAAATTGTTCTGCTACTCGACGATGTGATATGAACCGTTTAAGTGGTGCTTGAAATGATGATGTATCGGGCTAACTCCCTACCTTCAAATGGGCTGCCTTAACCGCTAAACAAACGAACACTGCCACATATTCCACATCAGCCGGAGCGTTTCTACGTTTGCTTATTTTGATGTGTAGTGATGCAGCATAGTCTAAAGCAACCTTGAAGAATGGCCGGCTTTGTGTAAACTGGTGCTGGTAAGTCTACCATTTTCTGCTGCGACGATATCGAATGCAGACTGTATATACGATTTGATACTGCCTGAAGATTCTTTTAATTTTCTTCTTAACTCCTGTATTCTTCATTTCAGCTGGAGTGATCATGATCGTATGGTTTGTATTCTTGATTCGTTTTTCTGGATCTAATATGATTGTCTTAAGACCAATTTGAAGAATATTGTTGAAAAATAGTCGCGTGGTGGTTTTGCATGATCTGTCGAAGACCACTCTCAATTTCATCGTACTGCTACTAGCCTTGATGATAGGATGGTGTGATAAATTGTATTTTGCTGCGTCATTAAATGGAACATCATTTGGAGGTAAATAAGTCATATGCCCTTGTCAAAAAATTCTGGACACTTTATGAATTTTAGTTTCATTTCTAACAATCGCTGCTGGGCTGTTTGCAATGAGCAGATAAACTGCTCATTGCATTTGGCCCGATATGATGACCAACTAGTTCAACCTCCTAAAATTTCGTTAATAGTTGATGTAACTCGTCGTTTGGTTGATTGTCCATATTACTGATATGATGGCCATTGAATGATGAGACTTCTTTGTTTTGGTTGTTATAGGTTCCAGGGACTAACCATCCAAATTTGGATTATTGCAATATTGAAAATCCGTTTATGTTTCGTTTTTCAGGATTCAATATGTGGAAAAATATATCTGCTCCCAGTAAGATATCGATCTTACTAGGTTTAAAAATTGTGAAATTGCTTATTTTAACCCCGCAATTTTATGTTTAACCTGAATTGGTTCATTTGGTAGCATGTTCGTGATGTTACCAATGATATGAGCCTTTACAGCTAATTGATATTGGTTATCAATTCGTGAATAGATGGTCATATCGGTTACTCCTCTAATTTTTCCATCTGATATATCGAAATGGAACTTGATGTTCGCTTGAAGCCTAAGCGTTGTGCACATGACTCCGTCACAAGGGGAGTTTGTGAGCCTGAGTTGAAACGCGCTCGAATTAGCTGACGTTCTCCGGTACTTGTTTCACAATTATACAATCGCAGTTGGTAGTACCGTTGATGGCGATGAATAAAATGAATGCAATACGGTGCTGGATTCATTTGTGTGGTTATCTGGTTCTGTTACTTCCCTGTTACAGTTATATAATGGTATCGTATTACTTCTTGAATATCCCTTAAGAGCAGCGTGATGACTTGATGTATAAACTGGTTTCCGCTGGGCTTCTGGTTGACTCTGGATCGAATGTAACAATGTGTGATGACGGCGTTGACAAATCATGTGAATTTTGAATAGCTTTTTGAGCTGAAATATCCACCTTTTAAGCAGTTATGACAGAGATTATTTTTGTTAACAAACTTTATACGAGCATCAATATCGTCGTTCTTAAAAATTGGACATTTAAACAATGGATGCATTTGGTTACACGCTAAGCACTGTGGTGAAGAGTTAGTGTTAGAGTTAGTTATAAATGTCTTTGCAGTAAGCCTTGAGGTGATTTTTTTGAGTACATCAAAAATTTCTCATCACCATTATCCGACCCTCTGCGATATGTAATATTTACTAGACGCCACAGGAAATTTAAAGGAAGATCCTGATTCCTGAAGATTACCTGCCGTTCTGGATTACTTTGTCCAAATCGGCAGGAGGGTACCAATTGCAATACTACAAAGGATCAACACTTCAACTAACAAAACAACAAATTTAGTTTTCCATTTGAACATTTTCCCAACCCACCACCAAACCTAAACATGATATATACACACACACAACAGTACCAAAAAAAACTGTAAAGGAGGCTTAATAAATACAAGTAGATATTATAATATAAAAATAACATAAAACAAAAACAATATTTCCACCACAAAAAACATACATTAGTTTTCATAATTTTTCATTTCACATTTTCAAATTATTATCAAAAAATAATAATAATCGTAATAATGATGATACCAATAGTAGAGCGTATATATGGTATGTACATCGATATACACATGTACTCAACATGTTACGGGTATAAAATGGAAAATATTCTCTATTTTTCCCGCCTTCGCATTTTATTTTCCCAAAATTTTCCGTTCGGAAGAGAGAAGACTCCACCCACGTCGAGTTTATACTTTATAGATGTTCCCAAGCTGAACACAAAAAAAAATAATCATTTTTTTATAACAATTCATCCGTATGGTTTTACCCATCGGTATAATATTGTTTCGAGTCTCGAATTCTTACTCGTTTGAAGGGTGTTTGTTGGTTGGCTGAATATAAAAATGTATATAATCTGCACACATATACATCGAAACGACTCATTTTCATATTTTCCATTCATAAGGAGCGTATATTGGGAAATATACTGTCTGTGTGTGGTATTCAACACTCACACACACACGCGTTTATAAACACACATACTCACTCGTTTCGATAGAGAATATGTTTTATAGAGAAAAACCAGACGGAGGAGGGTTGATTTTTTCATATGTACCATTTTATTATAATTGAGGGGTTCGTAAAACATAAATACCTGATATAATACATAAAATGTTTACATAAGGAGGTTGCACAGTATGATTTTAGTTCAGTTTATGAGATGATTTCAATCAGTTAAGTTGTGAAAATATTTTATATGTGCTTAATCCAATCGAGTGAAGCCCGATTTTATTTCTCGAGTGTAAAGTGATATTTTATAAAATGACAATGGACATTGGTACAAATAATAGTGGTCATAGTGAGTTAAAAATGACATCGCCGAAATTAAGCGAGGATAATGCTGCCATCACAATATCGCCAATTCAAGTGAAAAAGCAAATTAAGCGGTCGTTCGATGTGGCGTTCCTAATGTTGCCCGACGATAAAATTAAGCAAAAACATCAAAATAATAACAATAATAATAACAATAGTGTTAATAATAATAATAATCACAATAGTAATAGTAAAGTGGAGGAGGACATCGATGTTATCAGTTTTGATGACAACGAAAACGAGAGTAGTTTTGCCCGAAATTTTATGTTAAAAAATTTACAAAATCAAATCTACAACCAACACCATCTTCATAATCACCATCGGATGGTGCCACGGGTTTATGACGATCCGACACTGATTCTACCACCGTCGGCCACATCGACAACCGCAATGTTGATCAACAACCATAGCAATAACAGTAGTGATATAGAAATACAGCCACGTAGTGCTTTCACAAAAGTACCACGAATCGAATCGCCACCAATTTTGTCCAATTCATGCCCGCCACTATCGGCTAGCCCCGACCAATTGAGCTGCCCATCAAATAGTCCACCAATATCGTTGAGTCCACCGCGTACACCGCAAAACAATGGCACACCAACATTACCAACACCATCGATAATTTACAATAATTTGCGACCAGAATATTTTAGCGGTGCATTCCAACCCATACCAAATGCAACCAAATTGCTTAAACAACAGCACACACATCTAATGTCGTTCAATCAGCGCCACAATCAACAATCGAATTCGCCCAATTCAAACGATTTATCGCCAAACTATACGAACACGTTTAATCATCAAAACACCAATGGTCATCATCATCCGTTTGTGCCGCAACACGATTTAACCGGTATTGTGCGTAGTCCAGCGGCTGCCGCAATCCTATCAACACTTATACCGCCAGCACTGGCGTCCACATTTTCGTTGACTGCACAAAATGTATGCGCCAAATGTAATATAAATTTTCGTATGACCAGCGATTTGGTGTATCACATGCGATCGCATCACAAAAACGATATGGCCGGTGATTTGATGGCACGACGAAAACGTGAAGAAAAACTCAAGTGTCCCGTGTGCAATGAGAGTTTTCGCGAGCGGCATCATTTGACGCGACATATGACCGCCCACCAGGATAAAGATGGTGACGATACGGAACGTATTTCGATCGATCTAAATCGACGGCACAGTTTAACCGCGGGCTCCTCGAGTCACAATCATCATAATCATTTGCATCTGCATCAGGCGGCGACGTCGCATCATCATCGATCGTAGAATTTATTTGTAAAAAACTTTTTAAAAAATTAAGTGAATAAGTGTTAAAAATGTATTTATTGTTTTTGTGATATAATTTAAAATTATTTATTTATCAATTAATTAAATTATTTATAAACTAATAATTAATCGTGTAGTTAAGCAATAATTAAAATTATTTCAAATTTAATCAATTCAGATAGACCATATATACATACATCTACATATATAAATAATATAAAAAATTAACTCGATATATAGTCTTAATTATTAATTATTAATTAAAAATTATTATTATTAATTATATTAATTATGTGCAATATTAATTGTTAGTTATGTATATAATATATATTCAAATTAATAAAAATGAGATCAGAAATGAAAATCTTAATTATATAAATTAAATTAATTTTTTTGTATAATTAATTCGACCAAGAGACACGGTTTTCTGTGAAAGTGTTCCGCATAATTCTGGTGTGTTGTATATAATACAGATTTCCAGAATTCGATAAGATTTCCAGAATTCTAGTTGTGCTACTCAAATCTAACATCATCTTATCTTCGAAATAAGTATCAAGACACCCGATGGGATTTTGCACCATTTGATTACGATCGGTGATGAGAAACAACCCCTCTTTGACCCTCTTGGTTGGAGTGCATGATTAATATTCTGACACATCGTTCATGTCAGTACTTTCGGCTGGCATGATGGTGTGGTTGTGCAGATGCTTCAACGTAAATCGTCTATAAAGCCGTATATGACCTTGAGCCCTTAATAAGATTGTATAGATTATTGGACGCAAATATTGAGATTTGCAAGTTGCTCCAATTTATTTCACCTTATACCAACAATACTGCTATAGTGAGTCATTTTGTAGTAGAAATTATATCAACTTGGAGTGTAGTAGGTAATTCTGTTTAAACATTACGCCATGAAAAATTTTCCTTAAGAGAATTTAAACGTTATATGATCTCCACGGCTGAAATACATAAATAACTTGAAGCCCACACCTGCAATGTGGTGAATAAAAATTCGACTTATGCAGTGGTATTACTTTCTTGGTGATCACTCAGTAGGAATATCCTTAAGTCTTAATCAGACATTTGAAATAGTATCTTTCAATACAGTCGGCCAAATACTATTGGAACTTCAATTTAGAAATTGACCTATATCGCATAGTCAAATGTGATGCCTAATTATACATTGTCAATTTCATTAAAATTAGTAATACTTGGCGTGTAAATGCCGAGGACGGGAAGAATCTGGTTGAGAAGATAAATTAATATTTGAGTTCCCGATTATCCCGAAGCTGCGGTAGTTGGAGCGGAAGGTACCGGGTTCGAATCCTGATAGGGGCAGGATGGTAAAGGGAGGGCAAAATTTATGGGCCAACCCATCTTCCATGTCAGTATTATATGCTGTCATGGAGCTATGCAATGTGCAGATGGTTCTACGAAAATCGGATCTATAGCTGTACGTCCTCGATTTCGCTGTAATGGCGTAAGGTAAGGACGTAAAAATGCCTCGAGCCCCGAAACAGATTGTAAAGATAAAAAACAAACAAACAAACAAATCTCGTACAACAAACAATTTCGAACAGATAAGAAAGAATTTCAGATGAGAAACCATCAAATCGAAAATTTTGTTCTACCAAAATCAAAACGCAAATGATTTTCAATCATATTTTCAACAAATATGATTTTCTGGAATGTCGAAAGCCTAAACTTCAACACCACATTATCAAATAGTACATCACCGAAGTGAATGAAGGGGTATAACGTAATATTCTCAAAAACTTCGGAAAACATCTGATCCCGCATTCTTGGAAAAAATAATTGAAATATGTTTCTACTTGCTTAATACAGCAATGGTGACGTAACTGCGGTCAGCCAAGAGGCTAGCGGCAGTTTAATCTGGCTGATCTCAGCCTATATAGACTAGGATTAACAGGTTCCGCCAGATAACCTGGAGGACCTGGTCCACGAAAAGGAAAGAAAGAAGATTGGGCTGCTCCTTGGATGTGATGCGAACGCGCATCTGGGGCAGCACTGATATCAACGAAAGGAACAAGAACTCACATTTATTACGAAAACCCGGCAGGAGGTTTTTGATGTAACCTTCGCCTCAGAAAAGTTATATCCTATGGTTAAGGAATGGAGAGTGGCAGGGAAGCATTCGGTCTCTGACCATCGTTATATAACCTCTAGCCTTAACGTTTCTCCTTCCATTCGGAAAGCTTTAAGGAACCCGAAGCCGCCAGCGACAATGGAGGAACTGAATTCCATAGTGGACACAATCACTAGTGCCTGCAATCGGTCCTTTAATGCTGCCTGCCGATTAGTTAAGCCCAGATAAGCAAGAACCGGCATGGCGGTCTTAGGAACTTTGGACCTATCGGAAAGTTTGTAGGATAGCCTTTAATATAGCCAAAAATACGAGAAAGTAAACTGGATGGATCCTGGACTGCTTCAAGTGGGAAATCTTTTAAATTTTTCATTTTTCATCGAAACCCACTTTCCAGTAAGTTTAGACGACTCGAGAGAGACTAATATCAGATCCATCAGAGTCGGTTCTGCTAGTATTCATCGAGAAGCACACTTACTGCGCATAGAGGATTTTGTAATCAAAGAACGGATTCTATGGACACATAAGGTTTTCAAACCTTAAAAATCGCCTGGTCCTGATTGAATTATTCCAGCGGAGATTCAAAACAACTCGAAGATTACTCTCCCCTGGCTGGAAGTAATCTTCAAAAGGTGTTTAAAACTGGTTTATATCGTTGGTTTTTGTTAGCGGTGGACGAAAGTCAGAGTGGTCTTTATTCTGAAAGCGGGTAAATCTTCACATGGCTACCCAAAGGACTTAAGACCCATAACTATATTTTCCTTTCTACTGAAAACCTTGAAAACGCTAATGGATATGTATATTGAGGGCGCCTTTAACAATGTAAGGACAGAGGCAATTCTTGAGGGTTTGTCGTTCCTAGGTTTGGATTACCATGTAAGCGGGTTAATCGATCACATGCTTAGATGCAGGATGGGTTGCTCGCAGATGGAGAAATCCACAATCAGGAGGCGAATGACTAATGGAACCCCGCAGAGATGTGTCTTATCTTCTCTTCTCTAGAACATAGCAATCAATAGGTTGCCGTTAGAACTGGAAAGAGAAAGGCTCGGAGTGATTGTTTATGCAGATGATGTATTATGCAGATGTAATCCCGTTAGTAGATCCACCTCTCTTAAATGGCAAGATACTATAGTTTTTAATGACAAAGTAAGATTTCTAGGCGTAATCTTGGACAGTAAGCTAAGTTGGCAGCCCAACATTTTGGAAAAAATAAACAAGGCTAATATAGCCATTTACTCGAGTAGAAATGCCATCGAAAAGAGATGGAGCCGGAAGCCAGAGCTGGTACACTGGCTATTCACTTCCGTAGTAAGACCTGTACTTATGTATGGGGTGAACGGGTGGTAGAGCTCTTGATAAAGTAACGTACAAAAACGAAATCGAGAAGGTTCAAAGAAAGGCCTGCATGCTTAAAAGCGGGCCGCAGAGAACAAATCCTACACGTGCGTTGGAGGTCATGTTTCACCTTCTCCCCATCGATATTTATGGTAAACAGATGGCGGCGATTTCGGCCACGCGACTATCAGCCATATCTCAGTGGAAAGAACTGTTAATCATATAACCGATGGCAGGGATGTATTATTTAATAATCTGGTGTTGAATTTAAGGCTTTGGCCATTTTGTTGTTTTGTTGAATTTTTTTAGGTCCACAAAGGTTTGTGTGATTCAAAAGCTTCTTTTGTTGCATAGCTTTTTCGCCTAAATATTTTTTTATTTTGTATAAACACACACTTGTTGATATTTTGTTATAGGTTATGTTCTTCACTTTGGCCAACGAGTAGATAGTCTACGAATTAGAACTTTATCTGTTCGTCCTTGATTAAGAACGTGAGAACGTAATTGACGTAAGAACGTACGTGAAAAGAGAAGTTGGAAGTACTTGAACCATAAAACTCATTGCGTGCGTGGATCCAAAACAGTCCGGCCGATCTAAACACAATTATTTTCTTACTATTATTAGCCATGTTTGGCCCATCTCGAACATTCACAACGAATTGTACACTCTTTGTGGTCCATTGGAGAAAGAAGTGAAGATATGGTTCTAAAATTGTGCCTCGATAGTGTAAGACTTTTATTTAGTTAAGAGTGCCTTAAGTCCAGTTCGAACCAAAATCAGCTTATTCGACATAATAGACATCTCACATCTGTATCATTACGGGTAGCAGTTGGAGAATCGTATCTAGCCCAACTTATTTGTATGTCCTAAATAGTTTCCATTACTCTCTTATCTTAATATGCTTGATGATGGTTACATTAGTTAGACTTATCGCATAATTATTCAGAACATTGAGTTTCATCCTGACAATCCTATCAAAGTCGAGGCACGAACTTTGATAAATTAAAAGTTTTTTATTTTTAGGGTGTTCCCAAATAAAACCCAATGACGTAGATATAGTAAACTGGACTTCACGCATTTTGGGCTTGATTGCAGTTGGTATATTTCATCAGTTATTGGCTCAGGCACAATTTAGATAAGCGATTTTTGACGTCGTATGATTAAAAGTGATTCTGTTATTAACTTTATTATGTTTTATATATCGGGTTTTTCAATAAGAACACCTCAACTTTTTTTTGAATAAAACACACACTGTGCGACTTCTGAACTAACTTTTTTTTTATTAACGAATTTTAACATATTAACATTTAAGTATGAAATTCGATTTCTTTTGCATGACCACTTTTTCGCATAAATCGGCCGCAATTTCACGTTCAATATTGGCTCTGAGCTCTTGCAACGTCGCCGGCTTATTGGCTTAGACCAATGACTTCTCATAACCTCAAAGAAAATAATCTAGAATTGTCAAAACACACGAGCGTCGCGGCCACTGAACGGGCCCATTTCGTGAATAACACGCTTATCGAACTTAGTCTTCAATAACGCGATTGTATCGTGTGCTGTGGCCCCATCCTGTTGAAACCACATGTCGTCCAAGTCCATTCCATTCAATTGCACCAAAAATAAATCGTTTATCATATCGCGGTATCGATTTCCATTAACAGTAACGGGGCGATCGTTATTGTTATGGCGACGATAACGTCGGGATGCAACGGTGCCTCATGAATCACGTGTAGGATGCTTCCTGCCCAGTAACGCATATTTTGCTTGTTGACAAATGCATTTAGCCAAAAGTGAGCCTCATCGCTGAAGATGATTTTTCGGTGAAAATCTGCAACATCTTCGATTTGCTCTTGAGCCCAATTCACGAATTGGCGTCGCTTTAAATGGTCAAACGGCTTTAGTTGTTGTGTAAGCTTGATTTTATACGGATGTAGACCAAGATCTTTTCGTAAAATTCGCCACAATGATGTCACAGAAAGGCGCAATTGTTGCTAACGTCGTGTGGGCAACACATTCGCGTCTTCTTGAACTGTAGCTCTGGCGGCTGCGCTGTTTTCAACACTTCGAGCACTTCTTATGGCAAAAAATATGGCGTCGTTCGCCGTCCGTATCGGAAAAAAGTTGAAGCGCACCTGCTGAAACACCCATTATAATCATTCCACCAGACAGGCTGTGTTTGCTGTTGTGGTTAAATTTGTGTATATATGTATACACTATTGGATGTTCCTGTGTAATGAGACATGAATCAAAATATCGCAGACGTAATTGCTTCAGTTCAAAATGAGATAAATCTGTTGAGTTTGAACGACGTACACTCATCATCATAATCGATGTAGTTCATTTTCGGCTAAATGACTTTATTAAGAATAAAAATATGGATTTATTGCATAGTAGCAAACCTACTTCCGTTTCAACCGACTCCATTACAACCAAAAAAGTGAGCAGTTGGTGTAAATTTTGTTATCGTGTCTACATAGTTTGGAAGACTATTTACATATCAGTGATGTTTTTTTCCACAAGTTGGTGACACATTTCACACATAGCTGATTAAACAATTAATCGAATAAACGAGAAGTATTCTGGTGTAATATCGAGAAGACATCTCCGGTCGAATGGCCAACGCCATTGGATCTATTTTTATGAGGCTACATTTAGACGTTGATTAATAGCTAACAATGTTAGAAGAACTCAGAGACAATATAGAACGCAAAATTGTCAACGGTCCAGCCGATATATGTAAAAGAGTGAATAAAAATTGGCGTCGAAAATCAATCGAACCGAAAGCACGAGCGTATATAAATGAACAACGATAAGAGATCGAAAACTACGTCATTTTTCTCCATTTTTGATCGCATATGAAATTGATGTAGCGGTTCAACAACTAACTAGTATTAGAAGCTGCTAAGATCGGTACGCTGATTAACTAATTTTAAGAAACGCAAACTTTCTCCAAACATAATAAACCCCTAAAATTCGCTTAGTTAAATGAAAATGACATTATCTCAAGAAACTGTGGCGTTCTGAGCAACTCCTACAAAATACAATTAAATTATTTCTTGGAAATCAAGAAAGTCGAATGAATTTTGCAGATACGTCTGAAAGTAAGCCAATCAAATATAAGTGGTGCCAATGGTCAAACAAACGATATAATGAATACACGTCACTATCCAGAAAGCTGACAAACTTCAATTATTATAATGATTCAGAAACCTGGCAAAATTGAAACAAAAATTCATTCATATTGGCCCAATATCAACTCTGTCAAAATTGTTCGAAAAATGCTCTTGCAAAAACTTAAGTCAATTCGAGAGAGGAAAAAATTTTTCATGAACCGTGGAACAAGTTTATAAAATCGTATCTGACGTGTTTTTAGATATAGTCCAAGCTTTCGATAACGTATGGCTAACTTCTACATAAAATTAGAGCACAATTTTGGTTAGTTGGAAAACACTCAAAGTTAAGTCTAGACTGTAAGGTCCTGCTGTATATAAAATGATAAGTCCCTCTGGACATATGGTATTCAGCTGTGAGGCTCCGCGTGTGCTTCCTACATAATTAAACTGGAAAAGAATGCTGCATAAATTCTTCGAACAATAGTGAAGCTGGTATGTTTACGCAATGCCCGATTGCGTATACGTAACCGATACACTTCATCAGTACAGCAAAATATACCAGTTAAAGCTAGATCATCATCCCAACGAATTAGCCAGAGATATAGGCCAAGAATTAGGCGACTAGAAAAATGGATCTTCTCGATCTAGCTAGGTAATTCAGAGTTTACGGAATGCACCTTAATACTACGAACTAACAAAGGTTAAGTCTTATCAAATAAATTTATATTAGCCTTTAAGATATGATTACATCTTGTTAGTTTCCTATGTTGGAAAGATTCGAGAATAAAAGCCATAGGCAGTTAAAAAAACGTTATTTACGTCCTATATAACCAAATCGAGCACGTATGGCTGTACGCTCAATTTACGTAGACCTATTTGCACATTGTATAGCTTCATTTGTTGTGTTGATTCACACCACCGCAATTGGAACCCCAACTGCCACAGCTTTAATCACTGCGACATGTGTAAATTCAATTTATCGAACCGATTGTTTGTTCCATTATATAGACGAGCTAATATTATTCCCGAGTTGATCCATTCGGTTTTTTTTCTCTGTATGTCCATGGTGAATAAATTCCGAGAACTTCAAAATTGTAATTCATGGCCAAGCGATCCAGTCAGATTTACTCGCATCTAACGACCAGCTCTGGCTAAATCGGACCTAAGCAGGTCTTACAAGTTTATAGATCTTTAATCGGCTAAGGCCAAATAAGTTGCAGGAACACTAGGTACAATAGAGTCTAAAAAAATGGTGAATGACTTTTTCAGATATACATTGAGAGTTTGGGAAGCCCTTAGTAAAAAACTTGCACAAATACATATTTTCCCATGATTCATATCACTGCATTATTACCATGAAATTACTATGGATAATTACATTATGTTCACAGCATAAAAATTGGTACAAAAAAGTATATGTGAATGTACAAGCACATCTAATATGTGTCGTGTGCTAACATATTCTAGTCAACTACACATATATACGATTACAAAAATACCAAACAAAAAACTTAACATTTTTCTTATCGAAACGGGAGTAATTACCAATCTGGTAATTGGTAAATTTTATAAGTCGTGGTAATTTTTGCATCTCTCTCGAGCAACATAAAAACATTTGCGTAATTTATCTCATGGGAATTTTGGAATACTGTGTCGAATTGGCGAGACGAAAATACCGCGCGCTAAACACAAGACAAACTTTTGGGATGGAAGAGGGTTGATATATCATCGTCGATGTCGTATTTCGTTTCGGTGATAAGTTAAATTTATATAATTTGTATTGTAATGATTGTAAAATAGCACGAGTCGAACACAAGATTTGATTACACTTGCATCTTGAGGAAATTACTCTTATCCATTAAGTAACCACAATATATACAAATCCCTTAATGAATCGACAAAATTCGAGAGATACAACATCAATCATAAAACGGAATTAAATTGTCAATAAATAGTTTTTGGTAAATATTTTTTTTTAATTTAATAAATTGATTTAATTCAATTAGAATATTAAATAATTTATTGTATATACTCGTATATTCTCCCCTGTCGCAACCGCACCACCCAGATATGTATACTAAACGAGGTACTTAACTATTTTAAGCGTGACTCTAAAATGTTCATTGTTTGTCTTCAAAATACATTTCGAGCCCCAATAAATCATCTTCAATCATCATTCGATTTTTGAGCGTAACAAATTTTGGAGTTTATCATTTTATTTTGTTGGGTGATGTATCAATTTTATGTGTAGTGAGTCAAGTATTGACCCTGATTGTACTCGTCTCCCTTTCCACATGGATATACACTTATATACATAGAGGGTTGATGTAAATAAGTACACAATACCAAGGGTGATAATGGATTGAAATAAAAAATCTTTTTTTTTGTTATTAAATTAACTTATGTCTTAAAAATTTATCGCACAGAAACGATGACGATAGTGATTTTGCGACGAGTATTTCCATATTTTCGTTATACCAAAAAAATATGGACTCTTATCTTGTTGTTGCTCTCACTGACGAATTTAATTTAATTTTAAAACTTAAAATTGTTGCCAAATACATGATTTAAAATACTTTATACTGGTATAGTGGGACTAATTTCTAAGATATCCAACACCATATCTTCCCCTCTGGGAAACACAGCTCTGGGAAGTAGACGGTTAAGATTATTCTAGAATTCCGTTAGACCATATTTTATACTTTTCTATACACCGAGCAAATGGGGCAGTGGTTAAACCTGCGGCAGTTGGATCAAGAGGTACCAGGTTTGAATCCCGATAGGGGCGGGATGCAAAAAGGATTTTTCACCATCTGATTACTATTTGTGGTGGGAATGAACACATTTATGATCCCCGGTTAAAGTGCAGAACTCTTAAGCCAACCCATCATCCATATCAGTACTAAAAGCTGCTATGGAGCATGCAATGTGCAGATGGTTCTACGTAATTTGAACCTATAGCCGTACGTCCTAGATTTGGCTGTAATGGCGTATGGTAAGGACGTAAATAAGCGAACAGCGAAAGATTTAGGAGTGCTTTGAGCCCCAAAACAGATTGGAAAGATAAAAAGACAACGGATGTGAAGTTTCCGACGAATAGTGGCCAAATAAATACATATATAATTTAAGACATAATCTATCAAGCCATTATAGTTCGACAAAAAACTATTTTTTTTTTTTATTATATTATTGAAACTAGTCTTTCCAGACTAACCATCAATTTACATCTGAATTCTTACAAACTAAAATATAATGTGGTCACTGTTGATCCAGTGATGCACAGTGCCTGTTCGTTGGTAGGTAGCTGCTCACATACTAACGAGCTCGAAGGGTTTGGTTCTTTTAAGTCTCCTAACCAAATGTTCATTATCCAGTAGCCGAGAGGCTTCCGCATTGACATGTTCCATTAGTCTTGATTCATGCTTCGATGCAAATCGTTTTATTTCGAGTTTTATATCTGGAATCTCCAAATCACGAAGCAAATCACTATTACGAATGTACCAGGGTGCATTGACTATACTCCGAAGTGCCTTATTCTGGAAGTTTTGTATAAGTTTAATGTTAGTATTTTTAGTACAGCCCTAAAGCTGAATGCCATATAGCCAAATCGGCTTAAGAACCTGATTGTAAATCAGTATTTTGTTGCATATGCTTAATTTTGACCTTCGCCCAATTAGCCAGTACAATTGTCTATATTTAAGATCAAGCTCTTTTCTTTTCTTCTTCACATGCTCTTTCCATTTAAGTTTAACATCCAGAGTCATAACCAAGTATTTAGCAGAGTTCACGTTCGGCACCATCACATCGTTTAAGCTGATTATCGGCGGATTAACCAATGATTTATTCGTAAAGTTGACATGGGCAGATTTTAATTCATTAAGTTTGATTTTCCATCGCTTGGTCCACTGGCGAATTTCATCGCTTGCACATTGAAGTTTATTCGCCGCCTCTTCCACAGTTTGCTCTGTTGATAGTATCGCGGTGTCGTCAGCAAACGTTACTATGCTTACGTGGTCGGGCTGTGGTATATCACTTGTATATAGTAGGTAAAGGACTGGACCTAGAACGCTGCCTTGTGGAACACCTGCCCTTATCTCTCTCAGTTCAGAATACTCGTCTTCTTGTCTTACTCTAAAAAGCCTTTCAGATAAATATGATCTCAAAAGATCAATATATGGCCCCGGAAGCATAGCATTAAGTCTATGTATTAAACCCTCGTGCCATACCTTATCGAAAGCTGCTGCCACATCCAGAAATAAGGTCGAACAAATTGGTTTTTCTTCTAACGCCTTTTCTATAATGTCTGTTATTCTGTTATTGTAGAATGTTTGCATCTAAACCCAAATTGGTGACCCGTTATTAGGTCTCTACTTTCTATTATTGGCTTCATTCTCTTCAAGAGTAGTCTCTCCATTAGCTTTGAAATGATTTTTTTTTTTTTTTTTTTTTGCGGTTTTGTGCCCTGTGGGTGGGGGCAACCATGTTTCGTAAATATTTCGAACGAAACATGAGATCCATAGAATACCACCACAGTATCCAGAGCTTGTCGTAGGAGGCGACTAAATCTGGTTGGATCGCTGGGCTGACGACCCGCATCCGTAAAAAACAATAACAGTTAAAAATGTCAACAAAAACAAAAAAATCGGATACCGCTTTGAAATGATAGGGAGCAGTGATATCGGACGATACGATTTAGCTTCATTAGGGGGTTTACCTGGTTTCGGTAACATAATAACTTCCGCAACTTTCCAGGCCGAAGGAACATGTCTTAATCTAATAACAGCATTAAACAAGTAAGTTAGTTTAGCGATAGCTTTCTTTGGCAGTTGCTTTAAAATTTCTCCCGTTATAAGGTCATATCCAGGTGCCTTATTGCTGACTTCAGATTGAATTGTATTTCACTGGTAACTTCTTTCTGGGTTGTTAGAGGAATTCCACCCTCATAATAGCTGCTTTCATTTTCGATTGTAATATCCGATTCAATCTCATTCGGTTTGAAAATATCAGCCAAATGGTTAGCAAATTCTTCAGCTTTTGCTTTGTTATCCCTAGCCCACGAGCCATCATTTCTCTTAATAGGAGGGATTTGCGAAATTGGGGTTTTTATACTTTTAGTTTCCTTCCATAGTGAGTAGTTCGTATCTTCATCAGCGGTTAATTTCCCCAGATACAAAGAAAACGATTTTTCATTTAGCTTCTGAATTTCTCGCTTAAGCTGTTGTGATTTATTATTTAGAATCGTCTTATCAAATGGACTCCTTGTTTGTTGCCATTTTCTCCTAGTTTTTCTTTTTTCTAAGACAAGATTCCGAATTTCTCTTGGGTAACTTTTACCAATGGTTTTTGATACTGTTCCATTAGTATTATTCCAAGCGGTAATCTTAATGATATCGGTGAAATTTTCTACCTCTTCTTCTAGGTCCAAAATAGTTTTTAGTCGTGTTTGTAATTTAATCTTGTTTTCTACTTCAGATCTGAAGCTCGCCCAATCAGTCGTTTTATTGTCAAGTGTTGGTCTCGTTTACTTTCTAATTATCTTGTCGCTTAAGGAAAGTATCACTGCAGAGTGATCAGAGTCCATATCTGAATTATCCTCTACTTCAATAAAATTTGATGAAACTTGTTTTGAATTAAAGAAATCCAGTAGATCAGGAGTTTTAACTGCATCCGTGGGCCAATATGTTGGCTTGCCAGTGGAATGGACGTTACATCCCATTTCTACTATTGCATTTTTAAGTTCGTTACCTTTGGTTGTTGTAAGCCTAGAGCCAAAGTCAACATGCTTTGCATTAAAATCACCTCCTAGTATAAATCTACCATCGAACTGTTGTAGGGTATTCAAATAGTTCGGTTTCTTCAGGTTATATCTAGGTGGACAATACACTGATCCTATCTGAAGGCGTTGCTTGGTAGATGTAATTTCTACTATGGTAAGCTGGGTTTCGGGTAACTGATTATGCTGGCATTCACGGTGTTTAATATAGTTTTTTATTATAACAGCAGTTCCACCTCTTGCTTGGTTATCCGGATGAATTGTTTCATAAAGATGATAACCGTGAATTTTAAGGTTAGATTGCCTGGTGGAGTGGGTCTCAGATATCAGACACACATCGATATTTTGCATTTTTAAAAACGCTTCTAGTTCATGCTTTTTATATTTAATACCGTTAGCATTCCAAGTCGCAATTATCAGGTTTTCTTGGTATATCATTTTGAGAGAGTTGATTAGTATAATAAAGCAGAATTTCTCTGCTCCAATCTTTGTAAAAACTATGATAAATTTTATCCAATTATTGAGTTGGAAAAATCCTAACTTAGTTTTAGATTTTAGTGGTTCACTGTATTGAATTGTGGCCAAATTCCCTAGTGAATATTAATATTTGGGAATATAGTCCCATCTGGTAAAGCGAATGATAAGAGGAATTGGGGCCGAAACGAAATCAACCTATTCTCAAACTTTAAATGGGTTAGATCCTCGACTTTCTTGATTGAAGTCATTAGAGGTTCTTTAATGATATATTATGCCTATAAAGTGAGCCACTTTTGTTAAGCAGAACTGGCGCTGTGGAATGAATCAAACGTTATGTTATGGCGCTCAAATTAAGGACTCATTCAGATACCATGAATCGTGTTGCTTGCTTAAGACAGCAGAACGGTGGACATGGAAGTTGTAACCCGCTAAGGAGTGTGTAACAACTCACCTGTCGAAGCAACTAGCCCTTAAAATGGATGGCACTCATGTCATATATCTGTACATAACCGATATGGCAACGAGTATAGGAGGGTACAATGATATGCATTGAAGTGTTTGGTGTAACACTGCATGGGGCTGTCAGTGGCACAGATCTTGGTGTTAGTAGCAAATAATCGAATGAGATCTTGGAGGACTGATGTGAATAAGGGTTTCGTGTGAACAGTTAGTGATCACGAGTATATCGGTCCTAAGCTCTATGCGAAAGCTGTCATAAACAAAAACGATAAACTTATCGGGTAGTTTCCTTTAATCTCGGGCCCATTAACCTGAATGAGTACATTTTAATTCTTTTAACAAGGATTAATTAGGAATTAATTATTGTACGTATTATTGTAGTTGTTTAAACGTAAGTTTATACACGTAATAAATTTAAATTTGTGCTCTTTACTTTCAAGTGTTGGTCTAGAATTGGTACAATAACTTTGAACTCTAATTTAGAGAGCTTAAAGCAGGCCATTTGTGGCCGAATGTTCTATTTTCAATTGATTTTTATTTTAAGACGTAATCATTAATAAAAGCAGTTGACGGAATAAGTATCTAACGGCGCGAAATGTGTAATTCTTGAACCGTCGTAACACTAACATATGCGAAAGCATTTAATAGTTCTAAACATAAACGATGTTAGCTAGCAATTGGATGGAACTACATATATGACACTTTTAGTCGCTTACTGGGATCCAAAACTTTTAAGTTCCGGAAAAGTATGGTTGCGAAGTTGATACTTAAAGTGATTCACGGAAAAGCACCACCAGGAGAGGAGCCTGCGGCTTAATTTGACTCAATATGGGGGAACTAACCAGGTTCGACCCTACTTGTAAATAAGTAGGACAGATTAATAACTCTTTCTCGAATTTATGAGTGGTGGTGCATGGCCGTTCTCAGTTAGTGGAGTGACATGTCTGGTTAATTCCAATAATGAACGAAAATCAAATTTTTTAACAAAATGCCGATAGGGTTATGTTGTAGAAACTTTACAGACTTTTTTCTTTGCTATCCATATTTCTAATGGGATGTGGGTTTAATACGTAAATCTTGTCTGTAAGTGGAGTCATAGCTGGTGGATTGTCTGAATAAGATACTTGCTTCTTTAATAGAAAAATTGCGTCTATTAATAATAATTGAAGAACAGGTATATGGTGCTCTTAGATATCCTGGATTGCACACACGCTACAGTCCTGCACACCAATGTGTACTCCTATAGTCTAAAAAGACTATAGGACTGCTAAAAAACATTCGTGGATATGATTGTGGACTGAAATTGTACATATAAACCTGAAATTACCAGTATAAGTGTGGGTCATAAACTCGCATAGTTATACAATTTAAAGTAAGCCATATCGAGTCGGAGGGAACAATAATATGCGTTTAAGTGTTTGGTGTAGGCCTGCATTAAGCTGTAATTGTGGAGTCGCCATTGTGGGTAATTCTTGCCAAATAAAAATATAGATCATTTTATTCCTAACCGATTTTCAGTTTTCTTTCCCACTAGGTAAGGTTAGATTAGAGTGGCTGCTAACGCACACTTAGACCGTTGCCAGTCCGTTGTGATACCACAGGATATTAGCCCCCTAATACCATTAACACTCTATTGGATCCATCCTGAGCTACTAATGTAGCGTAAAATGTCCCGCACCTTAATATCTGCAAGATCTGAAAGGTTGTGCATTACTTACCTACCCAAGTGTAAATACCTACTTAGTACTCGCATGTTCACCGAAAAGGCAGGGTTCCGTTAATATTCCTACTATCCTTCTTAGATTCCTTCTGTCCAGAGAGATTAAGGTCTTGGAGCGATTCAAATCCAGCCTTGGCCACTTTTGTCTCGCTCTCTAGCATATGAAGGTGTTAGACCACCTCTCCAGTGCTAAAGCTTCTGCTCTTTTCCTCAAAGCCGTCTCAGTTTTGCTGTAGGCCTCCCCACATTGACCCTTTCAGGCTTCAGCTGAAGAGTTGCACCTTGCCTAGCTAGATCGTCTGCCCTGCAGTTACCCTCGACGTCAGAGTGGCCGGAGACCCAGATAATCTGAATATTGAAATGCTCACTCATCTCGTTAAGAAACGAGTGGCAACCCAATGCCACCCTAGACTTCAACAACACTGCTTCCAGCGACTTGACAGCTGCCTGACTGTCCACATAAATCGTGATATCCTTCTTGGATATCACGTTCTTCCCCACTATCTTCAAAGGCTTATATTTTGCAGGTGGCTAATTTCTACTCAGTAAAAAAATTGTATTGTTCATCATCTGTGTGGCGCGAATTGAGTAGATTCCTGACTTTGAAATCAATGAGATGGCGAATCTTTATGTGGAATCCGCCAACTTCAAAGCGTTCATTGTTTTTTTCCTTTATCTACATTCTTAGGAGCATAGGGCGTCTTCTAGACCGGACCTGTTTGGGGCTATTATGTTTAGTTCCCCCTATGTTTTTCCAAAATGATTTGCTTCAGTTATCACCGTTCTTTTCCAAGTCACTGCTGGTCTTCCAACTTTCCTTTTTCCTTGCGAAATTCATTCCAGCGACATCATGGTTATGTCATTTGATGTCTTTCTCAGCGTGTGTCCTATCCATTTCCATTTCCGCTTCCTGATTTCCTTCTCAATGTCCACTTGTCACCTAAGGCTCAATGTCACCTAAGGCATTTATTCACAAACACTTGGAGTCAGTACTGATTTTACACAGGCATTGAACATTCGAATCTTGGCGTTTCTTGACAGGATCTTATGGAGCATGTTAAAGTGTTTCCTGCTTTGTTGATGCGTTTGTTAATGTCTTCTTCCGTTCCGCCTGTTCCTGATATGGTACAGCCAAGGTACCATATCAAGAACAAGCCATGGAGTCGGTGATCATTAATTAGACAACCATGCTGAATTTAAGTTGGAAAACACCCCGTCAGGTTTACCAAGGGCGTAAAAAGTGCTCTAATGCAAAATGTCTGCTGTGAACTAGTACAGAAGGCGTTCCAAAAGGCAACAAGTCTAAACATATTATATTGCCTTCGAGCTCATTAGTATGTGAGCAGCTAGCTACCAACGGACCATCACTAGGGACACAGTGACCTATTATAATATTTTGTAAAGGCTAGTTTCTATGTTAAAAAAATATTATATTGCAGCCAGGAAAGTGAATAGGAAAGAATATGTTACCCATCTCTTTTTCGCTGAGGTGACTGTATCCTTATAGAGTATTGTTTTGCATTCAGTTTACAGTTTTTCATTTTGACAGCTGGAAAGCTATCGAGTTCAAGACAGAACATACTCCACAGGTTCCTAAAACTTAAAGTAGCAGCAAGAAGCTTAAAGCGCCTGGACTTGTTTTTCCCTATTCTGACAGTTTTTCACAATCTTTTTCAAACAGATTGGTTTTGATTATTTTGGTGTTAAAATGACTCGGTGTTTGGAAGGCACTATTTACTGTATTCTTAAGTGCAACAGCTTGAGTAACCATGTGCTTACCGCCCATGTGGCGCAGTGGCTAGAACACTGCGGCATGGAGCGGGAGGTACCGGGTTCGAATCCCGATAGGGGTAAGATGCGACTAGGGATTTTCACCATTGATCGTCTGGGGTGGTACGATCGGTGGTGAGAATGAACTCATCTGAGACCCAGTTGAGGCTAGAATCCGTGTGCCGTCCCATTTTTCATGTCAGTACTAGAGGCTGGCATGGGGCTATGCAATGTGCAGATGGCTTCTACGTGAATCGGACCTATAGCCGAGACGTACAAAAATAAAGTGGGAAGTCACAATGGGCCATTAGACCCTGACAACACTACAACAACAACAAAAAAACATGTGCTTTTCGAAGCAGACTGGAAGTGGATTATTAAGTGAAAATACTCCTATTAAGAATTTCGAAATCTGAAGTAGTCAAATGGAGACTGTCCTCTATTATTAATATTTTCGATCGAGTGATGTGCCGTAGGACGAATATTTCTATTTCCCTTTCATGTAACCCGACTAATGAAATCCATTGATGGTTGTGGCTTAATGGAAAAATTTAATTCGAGTCGTGTGGAACCAAATTGTTTCTGTCTGAGTTTCGCGGTTCACTTATTTACGCCATTGGATAGCCAAATTGAGAACGTATGGCTATAGTACTGATATAGAAGATGGATTGGCCCATGAATTCTGCACTTCAACAGACGGCAATAAATGTGTTCATTCACACCACCGACCGTAATCAGATGATGGAAAATTCTTTTTGCATCCTTTCCCTATATCGAGAAATTAAAAAATTTAATTAAAATTCTGCACAGGTTCTTGTGGATGATAAAGCAGATCCACCAGTATCTATTTGTCGACGTGCTACTCAATTAAACATCTCCCAATTCCATACAAAATTCAATTGACCCACGAATTATTACCAAGGGATACACCATAACGGCTACAATGTGCCATATGAGCGATGTACCACATTTTCATTTAAATGGATATGTCCAATAAACAGAACTGTCCAATTTGGGCTACGGAGAATCCAAAAGCATTGCGCCAGCAACAATTAAACCCGTATGGGATTATGACTGATATAGTTGTCTAAAAACCGTCTCTACCGGATCATGATGGGAAGGTTTTTACGTCCAGGAGTTCTCAATACTTGTGACATATGGTTCCAGCAAGATTTTGCTACAGCACATACCGCAAGAGAGACAATGGCGATTCTGCTAAAAAAATTTAATGACCGAGTCATTTCAAAAGATGCTGATCTACGCAGTTAACCAAAACGTTTCGGTAAGAAGCGGAACCTAATTATTCATAGAACCAGGATATTAATCTCCAATCCCATGGGATATGATTCATTATTGGCTAGGATCTGAAGCGTGTGTGAAATTGGGTCTTAGTCCGAGATCCACCTGAAGTAACTTTGTACCGTTTTGTTTTTTTTTCTTTCTCTTCATTCTTAGGAGCATAGGACTAGACTGGACCATCGAACTCTATTTGAGGCTATTCTCTTTAATTAAAATGTTTCCAGATTGCGCTTCTTTTGATGGAGTCGAATGCGCGTTCGAAGTTCACGAAGAGTATAGTGGTAACTTCGATTCGTTGTATTGTTCGACAATGATTCGGATTGTGCTGTACATACCAGCTTTTTCCTGAAACCAGTTTGTTCATTTCTTATGTATTGGTTGTCAGTTGATGAGATTCGTTCCATTGCTAATACTTTCATTGTACTGTTGAGCAGGGAGATGCTTCACCAGTTTTTGCATTCTCTTTAGTCGCCTTTCTTTGGAATCCTTATGGTTAAGCCCTCTCTCCATTTTTGCGGAATTCTCCCAGTATATTACACTTCTACTAATTGTGTTAGTGCTCTTGCAGTTGAAAATGCGTCTCCATTGAGTAGTTCAGCTGGTATATTGTTGGTTCCAGCGGCTTTGTTATTTTTCAGCTTCATTATGGCACTTGTAACTTCCCGCTCCGTTGGTGGATGGTTTTATTTTGAATTTTGCTATTACTAGTTGATGATCGCTATGTGCATCTGCTCCTCTCATTGCTCTGACATCTTGGAGAGAGAATAAAAACTTCTTATTTACCAGCACATGCTCAATTTGATTTCTTTTTCTGCCATCTGGCGATGTCCAGGTGTATTTATGCATATTCTTGTGTGGGAATTTTCTGCTGCCTATGAATAGCTGATTTGTACACTGAGAGAAAAAGTACTCTAACTTAAAGAAAACACAAATCATAAATCAAGAAACTCCAAATTAGCAAAAAATCAAGTATAAACTAATTGAAAAGAAAATATTATGCTTCATTTAACTATATAAAACATATTTTCATTTTTAAAATAATTTAATGAAATGAAATTTATTTTCTTAGTTTGAGAAAGCACAAAAGTACTAAATTCAATAAAAAATTGACTTGTTTTGATAACTAACAATTTTGATTTAATAATTTTAATCTTGATATGAGATTTTCACCTAATCTATAAAATTATTCGATTTTTACTCTTAAGTTCAGTATAATTATCAATTGAAATTACAATCAAACGAAGAATCGTAATTTGTCAAAATTTGCTACCATGTTGCTGTTTAGTTTTGAGATAAAAATTGAATTAATTCGAGAGTAAAAATGATTAAAAACTAATCAAAATTAACAAGTTTATATAAAAATCCTTTATATTTATATATATATATATATATATATATATATATATATATATATATATATATATATATATATATATATATATATATATATATGTATATATATATATATATATATATATATATATATATATATATATATATATATATATATATATATACATATATATATACTCAATTCTGTTTTTATGCGGTAGATACGTTCCTTAGCAAATCGCATAAAAAATACACGACCCGCACCTTTTAATAGGGATACGTTCCATATTTAAGATAAAATCAAATATAAAAACTCAAATATTCGCATAAATCTGTCTTGTGTTGGTTCGTTAAAAGTATTGAAAGATTATGACCGCTAACTTACAGATGCGAAGTTCTTATCATCGCTGAAGTCGACAGTCAAAAATTCAGAAAAAATTGGTTCTTCCCGACAATAGATCCCGACTTAATTTCAGGAGCTGATGGTGTTACTGTTTTGACAACTAAATCAATTAACAAACTTTGCAACGGTTTTTTTAGCTGTTTCTGATACCCAGAAGTACCTATACTAACTCTTCAGCTCTCATTGATTTAAAATGCCCGTTCAGAACTCGTTTTAGAAGTCATATAGAGCGTTATTTGTAATTGAACTACTCGCAAATTATGTCTTGTATTTCAATAAGACTGCCTTTCAATGGTTAGCGGTGCGATAAACCACCAAAATTTGTTCTTTTGATCTCCTGTTTAATTTAATCCGTTACAGTACATATATTATCGAATAACTCTAAGCAATAATTATTAGTTAAAAATTAGAGAGGGCGATTCTACCGATTTGATCTATAGGAATGCTTTAATAAGTCAACAATTAAGACAAACAATTATTTTTGTATAAAATCTAATTATAATTAGATTTTAAAAACAAGATCCAAAAAATGCGAAGAAAATATCCCCTAACTTTTCTTATGAATGGGTTACTCATTTATTTAAGAATATGATATAACTTGACAATGATTATGATATGAGCTCGTTATGAAATCAAAAAACCAGTTTATAACTTTATAAGTATTAAATAATCATAAAAGTAATTATTTCTTTTTAATTAAATTATAATAACATTCTGGAACAACAGTTCAAAATTCTATTCTCAAATTAAAAATAAATATTCTTAAAGGAATACCAACTAAAAAATTCTAGAAACATGAATAGAGAATATTTTTTATTGATTTATAAATTTAATAACCAAATTTTATGTTTATTTCAAATCAAATCGCACATATTTATTTTCATTTCAAGTTTAAAATAATCAATTCTGTACATTTTATAAAGATAATTTCAAATCAAGAATGTATTACTAATCTCCATTATAAATTTGAAACTAGAACTGAGAATTTATTTCACAACATAAGTTTTTTGTCTATGAAATATCGTTACTGGTACTGACTTATATATCATATTGATATTGTGACATTTAAGTCCGAATTGTTGTTAGAAGTAGACGTGTTTCCATGTTTGTAAAAATTTAAAAGTGATTGGTGTAAATTATTTTGTTTAAAGTGTTATAACCTATAATTGCTTTGTATATAAGAAGCAACTGTCAATTAATATTGTTATAATAAAAATTGAACTGAAACTATGAGTAATGAAAAAACTAATACGAATGTGAAACTGGAGACTTATCACTGAAAGAGTTCCCAAATTTCAAGAATCAAACAGCAATTATCAAACTAAAATTATAAATTAGAAAATCGTAAGTTATATTTACAACACAAAATATATACTATTAATATATATATATATATATATATATATATATATATATATATATATATATATATATATATATATATATATATATATATATATAAATATATAAATATATATATATATATATATATATATATATATATATATATATATATATATATATTTAATATATATAATATATATATAATATATATATATATATATATATATATATATATATATATATATATATATATATCTATATATATATATATATATATATATATATATATATATATATATATATATATATATATATATGTATATATATATATATATATATATATATATATATATATAAATATATATATATATATACATATATATATATATATATATATATATATATATATATATATATATATATATATATATATATATATATATATATATATATATATATATATTGTATATTTATATAATATTAACTACAACTAGTAATACTTTTAAATACATATTTAGATATATTAAAACTACTCCACTAATATTTGTCACCAATCTGGGGATCTACAACCTATATTACAGAACATTCGAGAGAGATATTCAGACTATAATATAAAACTTCAGCCTCTTATAATTATTAAAAGTAAAAGCATATTCCGAACAAATTATACATGGAATTATTCAAACAAAACTAGAATCCAGCACATCAAATGTTGATCGAATAACCTTTTGCTATACGAATATTAAGTACTCTATGTATAATTGGATAATGGATGAACCATCATGCGTTATGAAGCTTAACATAGTGAAATACATTTGCAAGAAGAGCATCATTCGATTTCAGTCAAAAAAAGTTTTGAAAGAAAATTAAAAAATTTGTAAAGTTCGCTCAAAATTAAAAGTATGTGTTATAAATCAAATCAGATTTAGGAATTAATTTAAGTAACTAAATATAGTAAAATGATTTGTTTGACATATAATCTATTAAAGTCATTGATGTTTATTTGTTTATTGGAATAGATATGCAAAATCATACAATGTTATTTTAAAAAAATTAATTATAATTGATTATAAATAATTATATTAAATTAACTTATTTATAAGTAACTTTATGTTTATAATTTTTATGTAATAAGAATGACTGCAACATAATAAATGTTAATAATATTTGTAAAAACAATAACAGTAGAACATTATATATTTATTTATTTATTTATTTATATATATATATATATATATATATATATATATATATATATATATATATATATATATATATATATATATATACATATATAATATATATATATATATATATATATATATATATATATATATATATATATATATATATATATATATATATATATATATATATATATATATATATAATATATATATATATATTTATTACTAGCATATAAGAATCTAAATGATAATTATTAATGTAAAACAATAAAAGAAAAAATAAATACCATTTAATTATTAAAGTACTAAAAATAAATAATTTTATTTATGAATTACCAATTTGAATTGTGTATTCGAAATTTGAAAACCAAGTATCATTCTTTCTCTAATTAAGAATATGACTTTCTATGTGATATTATAGATTCATCTTTTGAGAAAATAAATTCAACAACTTGAAATTTTAGTTAATTGACTGAAATAAAATATTCCCAATACAAGATTTAACTAATTACAAACTGAGAACTTCTATACTCAACTCTACTTGGAGCCTTCTCTATTTAAAAGTATTATTTTTAAACTAAAATTGTTACCTTATAATTTCATTGACACCAATGAATGTATTTGATTATATTACTCTCAAACCGATTTAAATTATCAGACAAATTGGAGAATAGTTTTCTACATTTCACAAATTAAACAGCTTTAAATGTAGAATAAAAACCATTAATACAACAAATCATTTTTCTTGAAATAACGATAGTATTCTCAATTATAATTACTTTAAATTTTATGAATTTTTTAACAATATTCTAAATCGAAGAATAAATATACATAGCACACATTCAAGTAGAAAATCTGCATGAATTATACTGTTACCGCTTAATATGAGCATACTTTTCTCTCAGTGTAACACAATAGTCGATGATTCTTTCTTGCAGAGTCTAGAGCGTGTTTACCTATGATTGTCGCCATTCCGGTGTTGTCAATTCCAATTTTTGTCAATTTCAGTGTGCACTTGATATGGCGGCTTGTATATAGCTGCTCGTATAATTCATCTTTAATTGTGTTATCTGCTTCTTCTGTTGGCACTCGAGTAGTGATTTCTTTGCTTTAGCAGTTCCACCGTCTTTCCATCTTACTTCGCTGAGGCCGAGAATTTCTATTTTATATCGCTTCATTACCTCTCAACTTGAGCTAACCTTGATGTTTCTGTTAGAGTTCTTATGTTCCAGGTTCCAATTTGTGTCCAGGTACGATAGCCAATGCTTGATATTTTTTGTGTTTCTGTTATCATTTTAATTTCGGATTAATGAATCTTTGGTCCAATGAATCCTAGCCAGTTTCCAGGGCTGCTGGATAAGGTAGACTGGCGTACCAGCGGTAGGTTCCAACTTATTCAATTTTGCGTTTTTACCTCCGTGATGTTCCCAAGCGGTCACCCAAATTTGTACTAACCTAAGCGATGGTTACTAACTAATGCTAATATACTAACCTAGCTAATGCTTAACGTATTAGTAAATGTTTTGCCCTCTATGCTGCATCTGCAAAAAAAAAGAAATGAATTGTTAGTTTCATGCTGCAACAAAGCAAAACTCAATAAGGTGGGCGAATGCGAGCACCCACAAATACAGAATGCAGTCAGGTTTGTTTCATGTCACAACAAGCCTAATCACTAGACGGGTGAAAGCAGGCACCACAACGCATTACGGCATATATCATTATAATCAAACGGAGGGGAAAATTCACTTATGCATATGCCTGATGATTTGGATGATTGATCTTTTCGATCACACAGTCATTCAATGACGTCATCATCAAATCGGAACCGGCCTAGCGAATTACAAGATACAAGTAACAACATAAGCTACACGCTTCAGACCTATCTATCAGTAGCAATAAAATTGATACTCCTTGACGATAGCGAAACATTTTCTTACCAACAATCTAATTAATTTCTAATCCTATTATAAGCATATTAACTCAAGTTAATACCAACAATTTTTTTATTAATATCATTAAAATGTGTCGGTAGGTATGTAAAACCAGCACCACCATAGTTCGTAACAAAATTTTAATTAATTTGTGTTATGTATAATTAAAACAAAACCATTTCACCATTAGCTCTTCATTAAAATCATAATTCACCCCTTTTATGTGTGCGTACATATATTAACCATATATATAGCATGCAAATATGTGTACACACATTAATATATGTTTATCCCAATATGCTCCATTGTTTGGATATTTATTGTGTGTGCGACAGTACTATATAAATGAATATACGTTCGGAGCAACTGTTCACTTCACCCCCAACATCGTTAAAATAACACAACCCATCTACGAGTATAACAATAAAAATCATCTCATTTCAGACAATAAAAATCAATTAACATCCAAATCAATTATAATTCGCAGTGTTTTAACATCCCCCAGTCCCTCCTGTTCGAGTATATATACACATTATAACCACCCCCTTGTCGCATATCATACATAACAACATTATTTCCACCAGGTTACATTTTACACATTTTCGGTTATTCGTCGGTTATATGGAACATAAATGGTTGGATGGGAATTCATTCAACACTTTTGGGGATTTTTATGTCATTTTTATGGTGTAATCACAACAATCAACATAATAACATGTTTATGTATCGTATATGTTTGCACAAAATTATACAAATCGGAATGGGTGCGTGCACACATATAAAACATAAAATAAATATAGGGAGAAGGGGGGAGGGATTGGTTTAAGTATTCAATTTTATACTTTAAAATGGTTAGTTATGAAGTGTCTCAATGATGGCAATATACATACCTTTTATTAAACACTACGCTCACCATATCATAAATTCACCCTTGTAAATTATATTTTGTTTGCTCTCGACTGTATCCTTGTATTCGTTTCAAATCTGCCTCCCCATATACTCGTAAAATTGTCTTTAAGAAAATAGATTGTTCGTGTAAAAAACACTTTGCTTAACTCCTTTTTATTATCCTTAAATTTTATTTAATTTGTTCCGTTTTCGGTGTTGTTGCTTTTTGTTCGTCTCTGTTTTTCCCAGGAAGAAAATAAAATAAATTGTTTTTGTAATTTGTGTGTGTGTGTGTGTTCATGTCTGGAAAATGGGGTTGGCAATGGTAGTTTACTTTTCATAATCATATTTTGGGGTTAAATGATTTTTAAGTAAATAAATAATGAGATTTCATGAGCTGGATGGATTTATACTTTTGTTGTGATTTGTATTTTGTGTGATAGTCTATATATCGTATTTTGGGGTTGATGCTGATTATCACTGAACAGCAGTCGAATGTCAAAATGGTATCAATTATGTTTTTCTTTTATTAATACGACATATTAGAGCTACCAATTTCGACTAAAGCTGCATCCAGAAAATGTCGAGCTATTCACGAGTTTGAAATTGTTTGTTTGTTTTTGTTGGAAGTATTTTTATAAATAAGCTATTGTGAATTGTTAATTACCTATTGTTAATGTCGTTGAATACTTTGTATGTATATAAGTTTATATTCTACTCCATTTCCAAACATACAAATTTTTGGTATTCCATTTATATTTCCTTCACTCTGTTACCTACTTTTTTAAAAAGAAACTTCTAACAAAATAAAAACGGAGTTTTAATTTAGTCTTCTTTTATTTTAGAAACCCAACAGGTTATTGCTCCAGGTGTGTTATTTTAATGGTATAATGTGTTAATGTAATATGTAATCAGTGTTGCCGTTTTGACTGTTTTCCAGTCAAATTTGACTGGATTTTAATACGTTTAACTGGAATATTTTAAAAATATCAGCCGACTGATTATTTGACTGAAATGGTTTTTTGTCTGAATTTCATGTTTTAATTTTACTTTAATTCTAATTGTCATGTTTTATCACTACCTAAAAAATTAAAAATTTCAGCTTTTGCTTTTTCTAATTACTGTGTATTATAGGTTTTTTTTTAATTATGAAATCCATGTCGTTTGTTCATTCGGCATAAAATCTTCCTACAAAAAAAATTCCTAAATAGAAATCTCGCATTTGGTTTTCCCAATTTCATATGCAGTTTTAGTCACCTTAATTTGGTTAAGAGCACAAGTTAAGAAACCGAATGCAAATTCGCCGAACAAATAGCGTGCTTATTATTAGAACCCAAATACGATTTGGGCTGAGCTGCTTAAACCTCCCAATACTTGAAGAAATTATTAAACAAATTGGCATCAGTTGCACTTATAAAGGTCCACAAGAAGATGGAGATGATTATAAGATGCAATACGAGATATTGATATATTATATTTTACTTTAAATTAATATTTTTTATGATTTTATCTTTATATTTATTGAGTTTATATGAAGTACTTAATACAATAATTGATGTATTATTGATATGATTAATGAAGTTAAGGAAAAGTTATCTTCACTTCATAAAATATAACAGAATTGAACGTTTTTAATGTTTAATAGGTATAAATTTAAATGACTGGTATGTTAGCTAGTTTCATTTATTTTATTTTGTAACTGGATATTTTAGCTGGATTAATAATTTTTAGCTGGTTATTTTCAAGTCAAAATTGGCTGGATCACAACTTGTAAAATGGCAACACTGTATGTAATGGCTAATTTTCAAATTGATAAGCTGAATGAAATCAATTATGATGGGTGGAAAATGCAAATGAAAAGCATTTTGGTACACCAAGAATTATGGCCTTATACGAATAAAACCGTAAAATTTGAAACGCCAGAGGAAGAAGAAAAATGTAAAATAAAGATGCCAAGGTATTGGCGTTAATAGAAGGATTATACCAACCTAAAGGACCGGTTCGTAAAGTTTCCTTATTCAAAGAACTAATTCACACAAAAGTTGCAAGTGACCAATCAGTTAAAAGTCACGTGTGCAATTTTTTCAATTTCTGTTATGTAGTTTATCCGACCGTTATGAAAATTGTATTGTCGCAATTGAGTCCAGAGATGAACTACCCACATTGAGTACGGTAAAAATCAAAATATTGGAAAAAGAGCAACGACAAGGTGAAAAGGATATTTGAGGCGTGGAGCAGCAGGTGTTAGCCGTAAAGTCAAAGAAGAAACCTTTTATCAAAAAACGATTTAAATGTTTTAATTGCGGTAAACGCGTCCATTTTGCAAACAGTGGTTGTCAGAAGAAGTCAAATGAAGTAAAACCGCATGGTTCATCAGCATTGCATACATTGCATACCAAAATACAAATTGTGATTTTGGTAACAACGAATGGTGTTTGGATAGCGGGGCAAATCGCATATGTCATGTAAACGAGTTCACCACATATTTGAAAGAAAACGGGATACAACGTCAACTTTCAGTTGAGTATACCCCACAACAGAATGGTGTGGCTGAGCGTGCCAACAGAACGATTGTCGAGATGGCACGGTGTATGTTACTTGAATCAGGACTTCTAGAGATGCTGTGGGCAGAAGCTCGTGGTGAAATATATGCGAGTTTTCGGCAGTAAAGCGGTTGTACTTAACAAACAATCTGGTCGTTCAAAGTTTATGCCCAAGGGGCAAGAATGTATTATGGTTGGCTATTCGGAAGAATCAAAGGCCTACCGGTTGTATAAGCCAGGGACGAGAACAATATTCAAAAGTCGGGATGTTATATTCATGGAAAAGAAAGATGTCGAATCAAGTGATATTTCTACTGACCGTATCATTCTAGAACTTCAGAACAAAGAACCAGAGACTGATCCTGCACAAGCTGCAGTTCCAGTGTTACCAGTTGAGGAGGAAGGCAAAGATGAAAGCACAAATGAAACTAGTGGCAACTTAAATAATTAAATGGAGGTGAACGCAAGAGGTGATTGCATAGCTCCATGCCAGCCTAAAGTTCCGACATGGAAGATGGGTTGGCCCATGGATTCTGCACTCCAACAGGGGGTCACAGTTGTGTTCATTCAAACCAACAATCGTAATCAAGTGGTGAAAAATCCCTTTTTGCATCCTGCCCTTATCGGGATTCGAACCCGGTACCTCCCACTCCAACTGCCACAGCATATATTTTTCAAAATTCGACCGGTAAGGGCAAAAATTCCCCTAAACAATCTTGTGGTGAGCTTGCATTTTGGAGACATAACAAAAGCGATGATGAATGAGTTATCGGTAAGGAGCGCGAGTTTCATATGATACGATTGAAATATTTTGCACACGTTGATGTTTATACAGATGCTAGTATAAGCCAGGATCGAGTAGGTGTAGGAATTTGTGGGAAGGAATTCATTCTTCAGTTGATACCTTCACACCTACAAATTGAAAAAGGTAATAAAAGAGCCGATATGCTTGCAAAACGGGGTTGTTTGCTTGAAAAAATAAAAGAATATGATTTTATGGATGCAAGAGATGTACTTCGTATGTTTACGATGAATCTGTGGACCAAATGGCAGAATGCGTTTAGACAAAAGAGCCAGGAAAAAGGGAAGAAGTACTTTGAGTGGAATACTGAGCCTTTGATTAAACCCTTTTTTAAGGAGATCAGACTACTATGAAGGCGACACAAGAATGATTTGGATGAAAATTGCAACAAAACGGTATGAAAGTAGATCACTGAGTATAAGTAGAGTAAATGTTTTGTTTTGAAAATAAAAAAAAATAAATTTAAAAATAAAAATAAAAACTTAAATCTTGTAAATATAAATTGAGCCATATAACTCCTACCTTTAGAGCTAGTGCCACAGACTGCTATACACTAAAGTCGATAAATTTAATTAAAAATTTCAGTTGCGCAAACTGAAAATCTTAGTTATTTAGTGACATAGGCATTTAGCAATGTCAAACCAGGAACCTAACTAATCCACTTAGTAGAATGTCAGTGCTGTTAGAGGTTGAGTCCTCTAACAGCAGATTGGTGAGTAACAGCAAACTGTGAAGATTAGTGAGTAAATGTGGTACAATGGCCCCGCTCTTGGGAACTTAATCAGCAATCACTAGTTACAGAACTTATAGGGAAAGACACCTCTACATGAAAAGGAATCGCTTAGAGTACGAGATTGAAAATCTCTCAAAGCTGGTCTAGATGCGAAGCCCGAGCTATAGTACTGTTCACTTTGAAGTATAAATTTCTTCGTTGTATCCCATCTGCTTTCAGATAAAGTGTACTTCACTCGATTTTATCTTGGACAGTTAAGAATAAAGAAACCTCCTATACAAAGTTAAAAAGCTATACTCCTGTAAAAGTACCATTATAAAAAGTTGGATTCTAGAACTACATGTCATACACTGGATCTATACTTCTGTCAATAGACCTATATTATTATACGGAATTGCTATTTGGTGACCAGTATTAAACATCATGCCCAACCTGAAAACCCTGATGAGATCATCCTTCTTGTTTATAAATTGAACACTTTGGACCATACCTTTTACTGCTCTGGAGGTTCTCTTTCATATCACTGCCTTAGATACTATAGGTGATCAAATTCCAACAAAAACTACGATAATGGAATCCGTAGATGAGTCAAGGTATACAATGTCATATCTATTAGGCATTCGCATTTTTACAGACAGGCAGGTTGTAATTCAAACGCTTCACTCATATTTTTGTACGTGAAATTTCCTTTATTCTATAAATGAGATGACATCTCCACATTCAGTTGATGTTGGTGCCAAGACTTTGAAATGTGACGAGAAATATAAAAGTATTCGCACGTTAAGGCAGAAATAGCCTCACTATGCAGGAAGCTGAGTGGTTATTCAAATACAACAAACTTCTGGTATAATTATTTGACCAAATCAGTCTGTTTATGGGAGTTGTGACGCGACAATATCTCATAGGCAAACATGAGAGTTGACTAGAGATCATCTCACATGATCAGATGAGAAAGGTTTAAAATAATTTTAATGCACAAGAGCTATTGACCGTTAGGTGTTTATGCCAGTTCTCTGGATAACCATACACTAACCTAACCTAATCTAGTGAAATATAAAATAAATACTTTTAAAATTATTCAGTCTAAAGAAGTACCCATACGCTATCTTTGTCCAATCAACGAAACTAGTACCATTGGTCAAAAATGGGAACCGTTGCAAACTACCAGTGTTCTCAGCTAGTAGGACTTGGCTTACATGCAACGTAAATAAGAAGAAAATATGAGGACACAGCAAAAGAAGTGAAAAAAATGTCAAAAAACGATCGCAATAAACTATACACAGAAGACATCTCAGACTGTAGAAAACGCAGCTGGGTGTAGAGATATGCGCACATTTCGCCAATGTATAAAATGCTCACAAAGATTCCACCATTAAAGAATCTGATTTGTCAAACCTAAACCACACATGAGCAACAATTAAATAACTGGAAAAACTATTTTGAAGACAACTGAACAAACGAACCGGATTAAGAACTTCCAGAGATCAACCATTACGAAATTATACACAATAAACACCGAGCCATCAATGAAACGAAAAATAAAACTATCATCTAGATGCTGAAAGAAATAAGGCCACCAACTAGACATTGCAATGTTACTTTGCCCTTAGTTATGCCAGCAGTTGAATCACCTTCACCTTTGATTGAGATGCGAGCATGGCTTCTTTTTAGTTGCAATCGAATTGACTACAACTTTCGGTGATGAAGCTAGCCTGTGAGCCAGACTCCAATAAGGCTCGACATTTGAGTACTTTTCCAGTCGCATCAAGCACGTTCACCTCTGCTGTTGGCAAAATTGAATATTGGGCATCACCTTTTATAAAATGCGCAACTACTGTTTCTGGACTGCTGGATCCTTGAGTTTCAACCGGTTGTGTGATTTCAGCTCCATGTATAGTTAAGTGTGGTGTTTCCGTTTACAGACCTGACATCGATATTTTGATGGACACTTGAAAATAGGATGTTTCGAACTTAAACAATTAAACCACCTGCCGCTAGACTCTGCGTTGGTTTGCATCGAGTTTAATAAAATCCATACACTGAAGTATTGAATGTCCAATTTGTATTGAGTCACTGGATCAATTTTATAGCAGTAATTTTTATTGTAAAAACACAATTTAATGAGGAAATGCCGTTATGGCAATGAGTGTTCGTTGAGAAAGAATGACCTTCTTATCACGATCGCGTTTATTGAATGCTTGTTAATTCAAAGATAACGCGGTACTGTTGAATGGCCGTTAACTCGCAAGGTATAATTTTATTTTTACGAATGGCCGTTAACTCGCAAGGTATAATATAATTTAATAGTTCTCAGTCAAATTTATTATTTAATTTATAATTTACACCACAACTATTAATTAAATAAAATGTGCGTACCTGCTTTATGTAATAATACCTGTGATTTACTGCCGTTCTATATTCAGATTTTAGTTCCACGTGATGGTAATCCTTAGCAACTCACGTAATATAGATATCCGCTTCAATCCAAAATGAATTCCGAAGAAAGGCTAAAGTTGATTTAGTTTATACCGTTCGTGAGATCCGGCTCGAAGGACCATATGGTTGGGAGCAATCCACTTGAGAGAGTTAAAATTCCAAAATAAAACAAGCGGCGTGCTATTTGTCCCATTGAGATGAGTATATATGTATTTGGGTGGCGGTATTGAATTTCTCGTCACTGAGAAACGACTTATAGAATGAATTCTGTTTTAATAACAAGATGAGTGGAGTGTAAGGCTTCCAAACTTATACTGAATTTATGACAGATAAAATTTTACAATAAAGTCATTTAGAATGAGGCGTATCAAACAAAATTTATCGTCGGTGTATCTAAGATTTAAACCAATGATAAAGGATTGATAAAGCTGCAAACCCACCATAAATTTCGGTATCGCGCTTGATAATACATAAATAAATAGTTTGTAAAAATGAATACAATGCAAAACTATACGAAATGTCAAAACAATTCAATCGTAGAACATGATAATCCTTCATCAATCAACCAACAACTAAGAAAGCAAACAAGCTGCCTTAAAGTCACGAAGGTTCTATAAATCATACCAACACTACACGTGTCATCATAGAACAGTCATACGAATAAACTTCACGTCGAACATGCATTTGACTCAACCAGTCGAAAAACAATCTGGCATAGACACTGTATCGTGATGCCGGAAACAAAGTTTAATTCAATATAAATCAAAATAAATAAAAATTGCCTCGTAGCATATAGAAATGCCGACATGCAACAGAATGTATAGAAGCAGTCGGATCATGCAAAGCAAATTACATTTGCAAAATAGCATCAGTTAAACCAAAATCATGAAACTGGACACAGAACCATAGTACCCATATAATCATGAATCGAAGAGGTTGTGTAATTCGTATACATTTCGGTTATTCTGGAGCCGGTGGCACGAATTGGACATCAATCAACAAAGACTAATTGGAATGCATCCATCCAGTGAAAAACAAGGCTACGACAGTTAAATGCGTATGTTATCAGATCTGCTGTATGGCTGTGAAAGATAGAAATACACCGAGAAGATGACTGACAAGAATAATAAATCCTTTGGGCCACATAAGATCAAAAATGAACAGCTAATAAACCAAACAGATATTGAAACTGAAATAGGAAAGTGCAAGTGGAGATGAATCGGACCCACACTGAGAACCACCTAGCATGAAAGAGGAAAATCATATTGCCAGCAATGACCTGAAATAGAACGGTGCTAGCCGAAGTGAGAGTTCGATAAAACATATAGGGTGAGTTTAAAAGATAGCCTCCTATATAAACAGATAGTCACCCCGTTTTCGGTCGCAGTTTCGTGTCAAGAGTACCGACCTATATTATTGCATAGGGCGGTCTGATTTCTGCCCGCTCTAACATTAAAGTCACCAATCACCAGTCTGACATCGTTCTCCGGTACAGAGCCCATCAGATCATCTAAATTATTTTAAAATGAGGCTTTATCTTGGGGTTGGCTTACGTCAGTGGGCGCATGTACACAGACTATTGACAGGTTGTCTAATCTCATGTGCAAGCGAAACTTACACAGACGATTATCAGACCGCCTGAAAGTCCACTACAGCCTTGTTTACCTATGGCCCAATGAGAAATTCAACTCCAAGGTCATCTCCACTGAGTAGCAATGTATAGCCAAATTTCTTGGAGCACTACGAACTCGTCGATACTCCTTCAAACATGTGATAAGGCCGTCTACCTCAGCAGGTTTTTTAAGTGACTGCACTTTCCACAGGTCGTCAACCCAGTGATCTAACTTGATTTAGTCACCTCCTACGACAAGCTCTGGATACTGTGGTGGTATTCTATGGCTTTTATGTTTCGTGTTGATATATTTACGGAGCATGAATGCCCCCAGCCACAGCGCCAAATTCAATCACATTCAATATTTATCGCCGTCGCATATCCAATCCAATCGCTTCATCACTGTACCAAAATTAAACGAGAGTGTATAAATCCATACGTAGTCGTATTTATAGCCACACACACACACACATCATAAAGTGTAGAAAAATAAATAACATAAAAATGAAAAGCATAACAACATCCCAACAACATTAAACATAAAAAGGAGGAAAATGAAAAATGGAAATACATAAAACATAAAGCATACTCGTACACACTCAGTACAGACAAACAAAAAAAAAATGAAAAACTGATGTGTGGAAAAAATGTTGTTGTGCACTTTTTTATGCTTTATGTTGCTTTTCACATATTTTCATTTCATTTGTTGTGCAACACATACGCGACTACATATTATGTTGTATACAATGCGAGACTCATATATGGGATGGTAAATGCGAGAGGTTGACGATATGAGATGAGAATGATGGAATATATTTATGATATATGGTGAAAATTGTGTGTTTTCCAACTAAGTGAAAATTTGATTTAATCATGAGCTTTTCTTAGCTCCACCACCTCATTGCATCTCTCGTCCTCCCCGCAGAGACAAGGAAACTATATTTTCAAGAGTCGTGTATATATGTCGTTTTATTAAGACAGTTTTACAACGACGACCGCAAATTGCAAGTTTCAAGTAATTTGATTATGCAAATAGTGTTTCTTATATAGTTTTGTGTTAGTATATGTGTTAGTGGTTGGTATAAGGAATATTATTTTATGATTGAAGAAGAAAGTGTAATAACCATAAAAAAAACTTATCGAACGCAAAATTAGAATGGAAATTTTGTTGGAAAATTTATACGATGGTGTGATGGTTTTGGGTGTGTGTGTGTGTGTGCTTGTGTGTGGGTGAGTAATAAAAAAATGGAAAATATTTCGATCGAATATTTATGACCTTATTGTTCGAGCTTTTCAAATATGCTTATTTATAGTGTTTGTACATAAATACAAATATATTCTAGCTGTTCTACCCTTGATAAATATGTTTGTTATCTTGAAACGTCTATATATATGTGTGTGTGTGTTAAGAAGAAAATATAACTACAATAAATAAGAAGTGTTTTGAGATGAATAATTTATTAGATTTTTTATTCATACTTTAAACCGTATAGAAGAAAACTACTGATATTCTGTTAACCTGGTAGCGTTTGGATTGCTACAGTACGGGGCATCAATATTTCAGGGCGGCCAAAAAATAAAAAAATCATCCCAAAATGTAACCAAAATTCACGGGTGTCCGCCGGGATGGTATACTACTTTGTTTTGCCGCCATTTTGCTAAACGTTAGTCTTGACAGTTTATATTTGGCAGTCATGTACACGTGGCAAATTTATTATGATAAAATATTCGATAAACCAACGTATTTTAATCGTTAAAACATTTTTTCAAAATCAATCATCGATAACTGAGACGCTGAGAAAGAAACGTGAAATTTTTGGGAGAAACAACGTGTCAACAAAACGCACTATTTATCGTGTAGGGAATGATTTCGAAGAAAGAGGGTCTGTAGGTGATAGGCCCAAGCATGTACACTACGAACACAACGTACTGCAAGAACGGCTGACAACATTACTGCTGCTCAAGAAAGTGTTCAAAACAATCCATCAACCTCAATTCGAAGCCGTGTTTAGGAGCTTGGTCTTCAAAGAACAAGTTTGGCCACAATTTTGCACAAGGATTTGCATTTGTTTCCATTAAAGATTCAGTTGACACAAAAGCTTCTTCCATAAGACCATTTACGCCGCCGTACGTATGCCAATAGGATGTTACAGCTCGCCGCCCATGACAACCCGGATTTCCATGAAAAAATCATAAAGAGTGACGAGGTACGTGTGAATAAACGGAATAGTCGGTTTTGGGCAGTGGAAAACTCTCAAAGTATTCATCAGTCACCTTTACATCCATTAAAAGGGACAGTCTGGTGTGCAATTTGGTCAGACGGCGTAACGGTAACTGTGAATGGGGTTCGATATCGTAATGTGATTGAAAACTTTTTAACGCCACAACTGCATGCGTTGGGCTTGATAAACATGTGGTATCAACAAGACCCTGTAAGTGGGGGCCATCCATGTTTCGTAAATATCTCAAACGAAACATGAGACCTATAGAATACTACCACAGTATCCAGAGCTTGTCGTAGGAGGCGACTAAATCTGGTTGGATCGCTGGGCTGACGACCCGAATCCGTAAAAAAAGTGACAATGTTAAAAATGTCAACAAAAACTGCAAACAAAAATAAAAAAATCGCCAAAACAACATAAAAAAAGGAACCCCCGCTTAGGTACCCGGACACGAGATTAAGGATCGGCACGTGCAGTCATTAAGAAATTCTGGCGCGTGGACGGCCTTATCACATGCATGAAAGAGATCGGCTGGAGCTCTCCAAGAAACTCGATGGCCTAAAAGTGGCGACCCAGTGTCCCAATGCTATACGTTGCTACACAGTCGAGATGACCTTGGAAATCTTGGAGTTGGCTTTCTCATTGGGGCACAGCTAAAAAAGGCTGTGTTGGACTTCCAGGCAGTCGATAATCGAATGTTTAAGTTTTCGCTTGTACATGAGATTAGACAACCTGTCAATTGTTTGTGTACATGCGCCCACTGATGTAAGCCAACCCCAAGATAAAGACTCATTTTACAATAATTTGGATAATCTGATGGGTTCTATACCGGAGCACGATGTCAAATTGGTGATTGGTGATTTTAATGCTAGAGCTGGCATAAATCAGACCGACTTGTGCGATAACATATAGGTCCGTACTCCCGACACGAAACTGCGACCGAACATTGGGAAAAAATGATGTACTTTGCGATCGCTCATGATCTCAAAGTGGCAAGTACATTCTTTCCTCATAAAAACATCCACTTAGAAACATCGACACATCTATGTAAAACATCCCCAAGCCAAATTGACCATGTGTTGATTTCTAAAGGCCAGGCTTGAATTGTCCAAGACGTGAGATCTTATCAGTCGTCAACAAAATTCGTAGGCAGGGACCGTTATCTGGTCACTGCAAAGCTACGATGGTAATTTACGTACAAGTCATGGGAGGACAGAAGAATATACAACGCGATTCTGCTGCGAAGGTCTGATGAATGAAGAAACTCAACGAAAATATCAAGATCTGGTCAGCAAAAGCATTTTGCGATCCAATTACCAATCTGATGAAGTGAACAGTGTCTGGGTATAGTATTGAAAACTTCGGTTGTCGATGCTGCCCAGCACATAATGGTAAAAACTAAGCCCAAAAATGATTGGTTTGATGAGGAGTGTCGTCTTGCTGCTGAGCAACGAAATATAGCCCACAATGAAGAGCAGACACGGTTTACAATTGCAAGAAAAAACAAAGCAGTTCTTGCTATGAGAACAGCTAAAAGCATTTGTAGACAAAAAAAGCACAAATGGTGGAAGGCTAAGGTCTTAAGAGTACAACAACTCAGTAATGAGTGCAATTCACGTGGTTTCATAGAAGAAATCACCGAATTGCACTATACCTTAAGATGTCTGTGAACTGCCATTTGGGACCAGGTTGGAAACCTCTGTGTTAACGTCGAGGCGGTACTCGATACATGGCGTGAACATTTTTCTGACTTACTTAATGTTCCACATGTATCACAAGCTGTGTTTGAATACCCTCAAAAACAGACCGCAGAGATGTTGATTGAGGATCCATCCTATGAGGAATTCACAATGGCCATGCAGAGACTAAAGAGAAATCGTCCACCAGGGGTTGATTGCATTAATTCAGAGGTCTTGATATTCGGAGGACTAACTTTGTGGAACTGTCTTTTCGACCTTGTGCGATTGGAATAGCGAAATGAAGTTATGCCTGAACAAGGGAAAGTGGCCGCATTATGCTCAATTTTCAAGATGGGTTATCGCTGGAAGTGTGAGAATTATCGCGGTATAGCTCACCTTTGCACAGCATACAAGTTACTATCAAACATTAATCTTGGGAAGAATTACTCTTCTGGTGGAGGAAATTATCGGTGACTGTATAATTCCAAGGAGGATTCTTTCCAAGTACTACGAAACATCTCGCGATGTTATTCCTAGATTTCAAGCAAGCCTCGATCAATGACTCGATCAATGGAAAGAGGCTATGGTATGCGCTTGAATATTTAGGAATACCAAAAACATATGTACATCTCCGTAAAATGACAGTAACGCAGTCACAATGTTGTGTCAAAGTTGAGAACAGGCTATCGAGAACTTTTGCAATTACTTCGTGGAATACCTTCGTCGAAGTCAAGACAATCTCCTACTGCAACACTTTTTGCATAGGCAGATGATATCTGTGTGATTGAATTAAATGGCAACGGAGCGAAAGAGACACTTGATCCACTGGAACAGTGTTCAGCTTTCGTTGGTCTCAAAATCAACGAGTCCAAAATCAAATATCCTCTATGTTCATTTATGAAATCGAAACATATTGCAAATATACGGATAAGCTGAAATTGTACACAGTGTTGATCAGACCCGTTGGTTGTGAGAATTGGACTTTGACAGTTAGAGTACGAAAGATGGCTTCTAACATTCGAGAAAAGAATCATGCGTGTGATGTATGGCCCAAACGCGACGTTGATGGCATATACCGAGTGCTTTTCAATCACGAGATCAGAAATTTAATGCATATTTCTGGTATCGTGCATGAAATCAAAGGACAGCGAGTACGCTCACGTTCTACCAAATGATACAGCGATCTTTGAAGGGAGAGCCGCCCTTGGGTCGACGAAGACGTCGCTGTCGGTGACTATGGCTCCACGGTGTAGAGAACAATCTGGCATCTTCTAGTTGCTTGCAACAGTATGTAGCGCTAGCTCATGATCGAAACCGATGGAGTCTGACACGGTACGGGCCAACGATGGCCTGTAAAAACGCGTAATAGCTAAAAATTATCTTTGAACCTACAATGGCACAAGACAGATTAGTAGAATTTGCTATTAAATCAATTGAAAGCGAATTACTTCATAATTTGGACTATAATGACATAATAGGTGATTTTGATAAACTAAAAGCTTGTCGAATAAACTTTTTGCAATAATCAATTAGCACGTATTCCAAGAGCTTTCAAAGTAAATCCTTTTTCCAGGATAATGTGGAAACTGGATTTTTATATAGGGCGCCAGTGCTCAAAAAGTGCACCGGGTGAAAAAATAGTCTAGCGCCGGCTCTGCTACAGTAGTAGACGATCCGTTCAACCATCTCTATATAGTTATATTATCAGATGACATAAAATCATTCATTTTGGCTGATCATCTGAAATTTGCACCATTAATAGTTACTGAAAAGCTCACGTAAACCTCTAGTGTTAGGGTCTTTAAGCTTAACAATTCACAACCCCAACAAATTTTTATTTGATTACTACCAAAACCATTTCCATAATTATTTGTTGTCTGAAACAACTTTCTGTTCTCTGTATATAAAATTAACATTTGAATTCATTTTTTTAGTTCCACTCTCGTGCTTTTTGGCATTTTTTTAGTGCAGAAAAACATCTTGAAATTATATTTTCATTTTTCAGTTTAAAAATAAAAAAAATTATAATTTTAAATGAAGTTGGTTTACATTTCTGTTTTTACTATTCTATAGCTACAGGTGTTCCTCGTATACCACGGTTTTTGTACTCTATACGAGAATTATAATGTCTAAGAGTATTATTGCTCAACGCATAACTTTTACTCAATTTATTTCAGTTAAGAGTTCATACCGCGGTCTTGAGTTCGATTCTCAAGTTCGTTAGTTTTGGTCAACGCTTCGGACATGATTCGGATAACATAAAAGTCTGAAAGCATTCGTTGAACTTGAACGCCTACAATGTACAAATATCAAATTGTAAACAAACAACATCAAATTTAATCACATCAATCGCGAAATCAGAATTGTTCCTCGAATAAAGGTCAAGATATCCGGTATCTATAAAGTCAGTAATGATCCTGAAATATGATCCGCAACTAACACAAACGCATTCTGTGAGGAAAATATACAAAAAAACACGAACTTGCTACAAAGTTCCGATTTACTGCACAGCTCACAATACTTTGTAGCGCCGGGCTGTTGGAAGACTTTGTAAATTGTTAGTCGAAATTGTGATTTTTATATGTTGTTGTTTTTGCTGGGCTGGTTTCGATCTGATGATGACGTCATTGAATGAGTGACTAGGTAATATCACTAACAGCCAAATATCACTAAGGCAGGCGAATTTGTGGGGCACCCACAAATACAGCATGCAGCTAGAATAAAAGCTTTGATAAAAGCTGTGAAATTTTTGCCAGCCTTATAATTTTACTTTTTTCTTTTACAAAAAGCTTCCAAATCGTGAGCTTTCAGTTGGTTTTAGTACAACACAAAATAAAGCTTCCTTAAATAAATAAAGAAGAGTATGTTTCTGATTTGCTTAAATAATTTAACGGTGCGTTCACAAATCAAAAGCTTCTTATCATGATTAAAAATTAGAGCTGTCACATTGAAATAAGCGATATTGCATAAGTTACTGAGGCTAAGTTAACGTTGACTTAATATCACCTCTAACATATAACGAATGTAAGTTGTGAAAACTCGATACTGTAGCGCCCACAAACTTGGATCTCGAATTTTGAAGTCAACCCCTTAGTTATAAAACTGCCCAAATAAAATTATTCAAGGCAAGGTATACTTAAAAGAGGGAACGGTGATACATTAAGATAAAGAGTACACAAAGACTACTACGATCGACTGCTACTCGGGAAATGGATCGACAACTTTCTGTAAATATCGATATAAAACTCAATTCATAGACTGAACGTTTATTGAGTATTTTTTTTGCGGTTTTTAACGGCCATTATTGGCCCGTACCGTGTCAACAATCTGAGTTCATCGGTTTCGATCACGAGCCAGCTCTTCAAACCGTTGTAGACAGTTTGAAGATGTCAGATCGCTCTCTACGCCGTGGAGCCATCGTCGCCGACAGCGACCTCTTCGCCTACCGAAAGGCGGTTCTCCCTTAAAGGTTCGCTGTATCATTCGGTTCGAATCAGCACGCAGAACGTGTCCGAGCCAGCGTACTCGCTGTCCTTTGATTTCATGCACGATATCGGGAATTTGCATTAAATTCCTGATCTCGTCTTTTTTCGGTTTTTCTTAAAGACTGCACGTTCCACGTGCCGATCCTTAAACTCGTGTCCGGGTACTTAAGCGGGGGTTTATTGAGTATGGATGTGACAAATTTGAGCATTGACTTTGTTGTAGGGTATGGCCATCATATGCATTAGGGTGTAATGTGCCTGTGGATAGGATTAAGCCCATTGGATGTGACATAAATTAGTATGTGAGGATTCACTCCAATGGTAATGCACCTGGTTTTCTTACTTAGTGATGAACCTCAAAATAGGCTCACTACGCGTATTTCGTGAGATCATGTTAAAAAAAATTTCAGGATGTTGTTGATCCGAACAGTGTCAATAAACTGATTCCATTGGTTCCAATTACGATCCAATTCTTCATATTGCACTTAGAACATGCCCGATCGCTCTCTACGTCAAAGAGCCATAATCACCAACAGCAAGTGGATGTACACAATATAAATGTACAATTTCTAGAAGTTTGGCTAACCTTGCCCCTCCTTGGTGTGGAATACCACCACCGTAACCAGAGTTTGTTTTAGATAGGACGTTAGCCACCTTACATAACCGCAGTAAGTTTTTTTATTCAATTCCGAATAGGTAGGCTAAATTTTTCGAAAAGATAAGCTAAGGTGTTGGTATATAATTATAGCTCCCCCAAAATTAATAAATTCAATAAATCCAATGAAACGTTTTGACATGCAACATTCAATCCTTCCAGTTAACGTCATAAAAAAAATTTTTTTTTAACTATAAACTTTTAACTCTGGCTATCTCCTCTCTTATATGAATTTTACGAAAGATACACTCTTGCTCTTCTCTAATTTATTACATCGGTCAGTTGCCACCAGTTTTAACAAACCATTTCATACAGATCTTAATCAATATCATCCTGGCACTATGCAGAATTTTTATAATCATTCTATTTGATTGGTTCTTTGAACGAGGCCACGCCTTGATTCATTTGCGAAGGATTGCTTGGTTTAGAGATTCACCCAAATTCGATACGAAATAAAATATCCTCTTGAATATTCTATACAGTTTGCAGTGATCAGGTTGTACTTTCTAAGGTAGAAAAGTTTGTTTCAGCAAGTCGTTTAACGATTTACTCGAGCAAATTCGAACCCTATTGAACAGCCGAAATTATTTTCGGCCCTTTATCAAATCGTTTATTGGTAATATTTCTAGATTCTGTACAATCCATGAACATAAAAGGTTTCTTTCTAATACTGTTTGCGATAGGACGTTTGCACACTGGCCGGTCATAAATCTCCAAATTGAATATTTACACAAATTGAGCTTTCCCAAGCTGCTTGTGACTCATGTTATCCCAAAAAGACTGCAGCTAATCCGAAAACTAATATGGATTCTAGATTTTTTCAGAAAGGCTTAATTCGATTTGAACGAAGGATGAACTTTTTGATATACCAGTTAAGAAGGACCAAATCGTCAAACTAACTTTGATTTGATTTTGAATGTTCTGTAGTTTTTTTAGTAATTTGTCAGTGCTTACGAATACCAAAACAGGTGTGGCCAGGAACATAGTATAGTGAAAGGTGGATTCAACGGGGTTGCTCAAGATTAAGTAAGCCTGATATATATTCAATGTTGAAAGGACTTTAAAGCTCAGTAAAGCTGAGAGGCGTGTGGAACCGAGTTTCTTACCTTTCGAGATATTATATTCTTATTGATCAAAGCAAAACTATTCTTCCCACTCCTTTGGTGTAACTAGGATATAACTCAGACGAAAGACCACGATTGGCAAATCTCATCTATATGTTTCAAATAGTTCTAAATACTGCAATTTAATTTTAGCAGCAAAATTAATCCTAGTCGCCGGTTGTACCATAATAACTAAGAGAGTTTCTCATCACGCCACGGTCTCGAGTTCGATTCTCGCCGTGTTGACCAAAAATAAACATGCACCGGATGAAAAAGCATTCGTTGGGCAAGATGTTCTTGTAAAATATTGCTTGGTATAAGCATAAACAAAATGGTTTATTGCAGCGTGTAGTCGCTGGTGATGAAAAGTAAACGATCAGGCCATCCTTCAACTCGATTATACCATTCATGAAATAGTTATGTTGTGTAATTGGTGGCCTCAACTTAGTATTTTAAGTGAAGCTGGAGGTCTCTACCGGACTCAGTTGATGAGATTGAGCCGAGCATTAAAATAAAACACGCATCACTATAAAAGGTAGCCGAAGACATAAATACTAGAAAACTAAAATGTAGGTGATAAACATCGGTTATATAACTTTATGGAAATTTTAAAACTTTTAAGGTAACTTAACTTCTCATGTATTTAAGAATAAGTTCCCATAGTAGTACAACAAACTGACGCAAATAGTATATTGCAATCGCTTTGCGTCGATAGCAATCTGATCAAAATATCATTATTTTCCTCGATAAAATCTTCATTTTTTATAGGAAACCTGCAATATATGTACTTTAACGGACGTTACAATATATAAGAATATATTATATATAGTTATATTTTCAATCAAACGCTCTATATCACCAAATCTGATTGTTCTGTGAATAAACACCAAGATATCCGGTATCGACAAAATCATTAGATGACCCGAAACCAACTGAAATGCAATCTGTGGGAAGAATTTACAGAACACGTTCTTGTTTTTCCTCTGCTACACTGCACAACTCAGTGAACAGTCTCCGGTGAGAATACTCATAAAGACTCTCAAAGTATCTCTATGTTAGTTCAAAAAGAACTGTGTTCTTTCCTGGTTTATTGTTTAAAGGGTGAGATTAGTGACAGTAATTGAGGTGGTTTCATATGTTCTGATCAAGCAACGACATAATGCGTTGGAGTTCTGATTATCGAATACTTTTTCTATGATATCTATTTGAGACGGGTTGCTCATTAAAGGCAAACTTCATATAGATTCATGTCCTCCAAAAAAATATATTTTAGACAACCAATTTTGAGTTAATTGCTGTGAAGGCAAATTGGCTCTAAGCAATAAAGAGGCGGATATTTCTGCAGTTTATTACAAAGAGTACTACTTTTACTTTTACCAATAAAGGTTATAAACTATTTCATCCGAAGATGTAGCACGTTTAGTTTTACACTAAGCAGATTACGCCAGATTGATCCTTCCGTAAAAGATTACCATATCTCTGTCAAAGAGGTAGAATAAATTATTGTTGCCTTTTTGCATCTTTCGAAAATAATAATTATGGTTACGGACGGCATGAAATCAGTAATATCACCTCTCTTCTCATTTAGCAGTGCTCGCAGGTAGAATGATTATTTTTGGTCTGTTATCGACCGGTTGTAATTGCACCCTTTGTATTATATAAAAGATCTAACGGAACCAAACCCACCAGTTATATATTAAGGTTTTGCAAATCTCGTATATATGCAAATCTGCTACAATGCCCAGGTAAATAAGTCCTTTCGTGTAAATGAGAGGTTTACCCCCAACTCAGTTTTACTCTAGGGTTAACTGTTTTGCTCTGATCACGACACCAAGATACCACTTGAATAATAGCCATTTAAATCACTATTACATACGTATATAAGTGAAGTAGATTCCATAAAAGAGGAAACAAAAGAGACCTGGCTAATTCGATAGTAATTCTTCTTGTCTTAAGCAAGACGATAAACGAATTAAAAGGTCTGGTCTGCATGCCATGCCTTTCAACTTCGAAGATAATATCAACAATTGTTTCACGACACATTCATTGTTGTGCTGGAAACTTTTGGCCTGGTTAAATCTTGGTTTTTCATCCAATATAGGATAAACACTTCGCCTTCCACCATGATTTTGAAATGTATCCCAGAGCCAAACAAACACTAAAAATATTTGAAAGGTGTTCTAGGATGATTGTTAGTACGTGCGATAGAAAACCACTTAATATCTTGTTTCCACCTGGCGTTTTTGAGAATGGATCAATTATCTATGATATTTTATATTTAGTCACCACCTTGAATCTCTTGAAGTGATTGGTTTGTGATATGATCACCATCTGTGTTTGAATCCTTACTGCGGGAAAGTTGGTTTTCATTAGAAGGGCTTCCTTATTTGTATAATGTTAATCCCATTTCTATCAGTCTGCCCAGCCCCCTAGTCCATAATGATGTCGAGGTTCTCGTAGATTAACTTCTCATAAGGATCGAAGATTACGATTAATTTTAAGGTCTTCGACTTAGACTCCATGAAGCAAGAGTATAGTCAATTACTTCCTGTCGTTTGAATGTCTGACTCTTAATACATAATATAAATGATATAACTTCGATTGAACTGATCTACGAAGTATCCCTGTACTATCTAAAGACTTAAGTTTCTGTACATTAATTGCCGAACACATATACATAACTTACCATTTAGCTATGTAGCATAGAACAACAGAATATGAATTATGATTAATTGTTTGAAAATGATAATGGAAAATTTATTTAAATTATTGAAAAGTTTTGTATTTTTATATTTGTGGAGAGTAGTAAAATGTGTTACTACTTTGTATTTTTTTTTTAATGTTTTGTTATTATGCTAAATAAGACATATTGTGGAAAAAACTTTTCATTTTATTTCCAACTTAATTAAAAATGCAGTTTTTACGTTTGGTATACATATGGAAATCATAAAAAATGTAAAAACTATATAGGCCATGGTTGGCCCGTACCGTGTCAACAGTCTACCTCCATCGGATTCGATCACAAGCAAGCTCTGAAGCAATTAGAAGATGCCAGATCACCCTACACCGTGGAGTCATCAATAACCTCTTTACCGACAAAAACTTAATCTCTCCTTAAAAATCGATGTACCAATTGGTCTGGATCAGCATGCAAAACTTAACCGAGCCAGCATACCTAGACCTTCACAGGAGAATCGCGTTGAATATTCCCCTATCCTCCTTGAGTACGAACACTTCTATTGTATTGTGCTGTTTAGTTCATGGTCACTGCCAATGAAATTGGTTAAAAACCGATACGATTTCACGTCTTGAGCAATACGAGCCTGCTCATTTTTTAAATCAACAAATCGTATCAGTAGACGTTTCACAGAGTTTCTCTTCTGGTGGTAGAAATGATTGAAACTTAGGGACTTCATCGATTTTCCACAATGCTCTCAAACTTCTGTCAGTTTATTGATTCTTCTTTAATGCAGGAGGTGGATAATGTCGATGTAGTAGTAGACTTTTGACTTTGCTGTCCAACTTAATTCCAACCCAATGTTATAAGTTTTGCATCGTTTATAAAGAAGAAGATATGACTCTACCATTAATTTGAACCGTTTGATCGAAACAACTGAATCCCTCTCGTGCAATTGATGTTACACTGACCCATACCAAAAAACGCGATCTTTCCATTTCGTCTCGGTAAGTTTAGGCGCTATAATTAAAAAAGCTTCGGAGATGAAGGAAACTTGAGACCCCTTCCAAATAGGACTCTACATATCAAATTATTTCTAAACCGATCGTTGACTCGAATTAAAGCAGTTGATAAAACTTCTTGTTAAGGATTACTTGACACTTGGATACAACTACTTTGTTCCTTCCGCACTTCATCCTTTGTAGTGCAACTTTTAGCTCCACTGATAAACTGAATCATTTTCCACAAAACAGTTAACATAACGCCTAGTTTTCTTCATGTATGATCTTCCTTGCCAATTGTTTTCTCTAAAAACAGCTTACATTGGTGCAGTAAATTTTTCGTATCAGTCCAGGCATCACATACTACCAGATTGAAAATTTATATCTAAGATGATTCATTCATTGTGCTACTTGTGTGTAGCCCTTTTGCTTCTGGATTTTATGAACTCCATTTTAGACCTATCGCTAAAAAATTCGAAGTCGAAAAACAAAAATCTAAAGTCGAAGATCGAAAATCGCAGATCGAAGATCGAAAATCGAAAATCGAAGATCGAAGATCGAAAATTGAAAATCTAAAATCTAAAATCTAAAATCTAAAATCTAAAATCTAAAATCTAAAATCTAAAATCTAAAATCTAAAATCTAAAATCTAAAATCTAAAATCTAAAATCTAAAATCTAAAATCTAAAATCTAAAATCTAAAATCTAAAATCTAAAATCTAAAATCTAAAATCTAAAATCTAAAATCTAAAATCTAAAATCTAAAATCTAAAATCTAAAATCTAAAATCTAAAATCTAAAATCTAAAATCTAAAATCTAAAATCTAAAATCTAAAATCTAAAATCTAAAATCTAAAATCTAAAATCTAAAATCTAAAATCTAAAATCTAAAATCTAAAATCTAAAATCTAAAATCTAAAATCTAAAATCTAAAATCTAAAATCTAAAATCTAAAATCTAAAATCTAAAATCTAAAATCTAAAATCTAAAATCTAAAATCTAAAATCTAAAATCTAAAATCTAAAATCTAAAATCTAAAATCTAAAATCTAAAATCTAAAATCTAAAATCTAAAATCTAAAATCTAAAATCTAAAATCTAAAATCTAAAATCTAAAATCTAAAATCTAAAATCTACAATCTACAATCGAAGATCGAAAATCGAAAATCGAACATCAAAGATCGAAGATCGAAAATCGAAAATCAAAAATCTAAGATCTAAGATCTAAGATCGAAAATCGAAAATCGATAATCGAAAATCGAAACTCGAAACTCGAAACTCGAAACTCGAAACTCGAAAATCGAAGATCGAACATCGAAACTCGAAACTCGAAACTCGAAACTCGAAACTCGAAACTTGAAACTCGAATATCAAAGATCGAAAATCGAAAATCGAAAACGGAAAATCGAAAATCGAAAATCGAAAATCGAAAATCGAAACTCGAAACTCGAAACTCGAAACTTGAAACTTGAAACTTGAAACTTGAAACTTGAAACTTGAAACTTGAAACTTGAAACTTGAAACTTGAAACTTGAAACTTGAAACTTGAAACTTGAAACTTGAAACTTGAAACTTGAAACTTGAAACTTGAAACTTGAAACTTGAAACTTGAAACTTGAAACTTGAAACTTGAAACTTGAAACTTGAAACTTGAAACTTGAAACTTGAAACTTGAAACTTGAAACTTGAAACTTGAAACTTGAAACTTGAAACTTGAAACTTGAAACTTGAAACTTGAAACTTGAAACTTGAAACTTGAAACTTGAAACTTGAAACTTGAAACTTGAAACTTGAAACTTGAAACTTGAAACTTGAAACTTGAAACTTGAAACTTGAAACTTGAAACTTGAAACTTGAAACTTGAAACTTGAAACTTGAAACTTGAAACTTGAAACTTGAAACTTGAAACTTGAAACTTGAAACTTGAAACTTGAAACTTGAAACTTGAAACTTGAAACTTGAAACTTGAAACTTGAAACTTGAAACTTGAAACTTGAAACTTGAAACTTGAAACTTGAAACTTGAAACTTGAAACTTGAAACTTGAAACTTGAAACTTGAAACTTGAAACTTGAAACTTGAAACTTGAAACTTGAAACTTGAAACTTGAAACTTGAAACTTGAAACTTGAAACTTGAAACTTGAAACTTGAAACTTGAAACTTGAAACTTGAAACTTGAAACTTGAAACTTGAAACTTGAAACTTGAAACTTGAAACTTGAAACTTGAAACTTGAAACTTGAAACTTGAAACTTGAAACTTGAAACTAGAAACTAGAAACTTGAAACTTGAAACTTGAAACTTGAAACTTGAAACTTGAAACTTGAAACTTGAAACTCGAAAATTTGAAAATCGAAAACCAAAAATTAAAAATCGGAAATCGTTAAATAAATCGAAAATAAAAAACCGAAAATTGAAAATCAAAAATCGATTTCTCGTCCAGCTTGTTTCATGATATAAAAATGAGCCAGTGATATTTATATTCGGCGTCTGGGCCAAGTGCGCGTTATTTTCTGTGAAGGATTCAACATTCTTCTGATGTTGAATATGAGGTTTGAAGTGACATTAGGTTGCTCCGAATGGTTCACCGTGTGTTTTTGAGGGCTCAATAACTTCTTAAACGCCTCGTTATAATTGGAATTTGTGATAGCAAAACTTTTACTTACTGTGGTGAATCTCAGTAAGCCTTTCAGGTACTGAAATTTTTAGACAGGTGTTACAGAACAATTTTCGTGAATGGTGAAAAAAACTTGTACAAATCAAAAAATTTGCAACTCCATATAGCCACCGCTGAAGGATGCGATATGGATGTTAGGTAATTTTATTTGTTACATTGTTTCTGCTGCACTAAGAGCTCGTCAAGGTAGGCCATTTGTTCTTGCTTTGTTTACCACCACTGTACTTATCTAATTGAAGTATATTCCTATTATTGCTTGATGATCCAACTCGTGTGCAACCTACTGTTCTGATCTAAATTATTATATCGAAGAAATATCTGATTCGAAGGACCTTACACATTCGATTATCGACTAACACAGCCCTTTTCACGAGTGGTTCAAATATTTTGCAAGATAGTCTTCACTGTGTAGCAATGTTTAGTCTTGTGACATATGATCATCACTTTATGCACACCGAGTTCCTTCGAGAGCCACGAGTTTCAGTCGATACTTTTAGACTGCGCGTTCCCGTGTCGATCCTTAATTTCAAGTCCATGTACTTAACATGCCGGAGGGTTTCTTTTAATGTTGGTGGTACCCAATTTTTTTTGGTTTTGTTGCCATTTTAACAATCTAGGGTTTTATAGATGTGGGAAATCAACCCAACGCTCAACATTGAGTTTCGATTCTAGAAATTAACGTACTGTATCTGTATCAGTGTCCCATCCAACTCCATCCAAGCTTTAAAAGCACAAACATTGTAACTTCGGTTTGTTTATAAAACGTTTCGATGTGGTAAAAAGTTGCACAACGGAAAAGTTTACAACAGTTTTCCAAAAGCTTTAATTTTATCCCGAATTTTAAAAACAGAACTTTTATTTAAGCTTGTGTAAAACAATATATGAACAAAAGAAAAGCAAAATTTTCTTCTTTTTTCCACTCACAATATTTAGTTTATAAACGAAAGAGTGCGGACCAACAACAAGTACAAAAAAAAAATACAAAATGTTCAACGGAAACGAAAAATTGTTTTTTTTTTGTCATTTATTTTTGTGAAAATTTTCCGAACCCGAAAAAATAAAATTAAACAAAATTTATAAAAGTGGCACGAAAAAAATCCGGAAGTTTTGGAAAATACATTTTGATGGGGATGGGGTGGTTTTTGTATTAAGCTCTCTCTCTCTCTTCGTTTCGGTTTTAATAAATTAAATTTTATTATGTCTCTAATTTTCCGGAATAACTGTAATTTATGTTTTAATATTTCCTTTTAAAATATGGAAAATTCATATTGTGTGGTGGAAATAAATAAATAAAACAATCTACTGTTGTCCTCGTATGCGAATATACTCGTATGTAAAATTTACGCTCGTATTGTTTCTGCAAGAATTTACAATATTTTATGCCCGCATTGTATATATGGTTTATGTGAGCGGAAAATTCTTCTCGTATGTATAGAGCCATCGCACAAAATTATTAAATTATGGCTTTATTTATCCACGGTGATGATTTAAAACAAATGCATTCATCATTGATTTATAATTTATATCAATAGGCACAGACATGGGAATCATACGGTAATCGTACTCTGAAAGCTTCATGCGTATAAATATAGAAAATTAAGGGACATTGACACAAAATTGAAGATAAAAATATTCAAGACCTTGTACGGGATATAGCCAAGATAGGCTTCCAACGGTAGTACACTATTCTTCTCGTTATTAATTGCAGTTCCAACCCAGTATCACATTCTCCATCATAAGATAAAAGATGTTCCCGTCGAACGTTTTAAACTTCCACCAATGGGTTCTCCGTTGTATATACTTACTACTTTGCGTACATAAAAACTTGTTGGTCACTGGGTCTATATAAGTCGCTCATTGGCCAAGTTATTCCTCTGTAAACCAAAAATGTTTGCTCATAAACGTGAGGGCTATTATTGGACCTCATATTGGTCTCACAGTTCCCTAATTCGATTTCCCATTCATTGAAGCTATCAGCAGTAGGTTTTGTGGTTTCTGAATTGCTCACATACAATTGCAACATCGTTTTCAACCTCAACATCCTTTTCAACATCATAAACAGCCTCATAATGATTTGGAACAATAATTACTGCTGTTTGCGTTCTTCCGTAGGCTGATTCTAGCCACTCTTTTACTTCTTCTAACTGTGCCTCGAGTGCCATTTCTTGAGACGTGGTTGTCTCCTTGATAGCTAACAACACCTCCTTCAAATTACTGTTTATAGTTGATCTCAAAAATGTTGATCTTTGAGGTGCCGTGCCTGTACTTTGTATTTCCAAAACTGGTCACCTTTTAAAGTTTGGTGTATATATGAAAAATTCTTCCTATGAGTACTCAGTGCCAGGTTTACCTTGACTTTACGAAGCAGATTGACGAATAAGATTTTTTACTCTTCTTTGTTAATAACAAATCTAAAGGATGCCCACGCCGCTTCCTGCAAGTTTGAGGTCTTTTTGTTTGTCTTCGTGTTTGATCTACCCTACACCACTCTACCTCCGTGGCGATCCATTCTTTAGTTTGAACTCGCCCTGCTTATATTTTCTGCAACCAGTGGTACAGTATAGTATTTTTTGTCCTTTTCCCCGGATTACCTCTATTAATATTTGGTGCGGAACGCTTTCTTTTTTTAGATACAAGAAACATGTATTACAATGAAATACGAAAAGCACTAGAAGAAAAGTACGTCCCAGAACATGAAAATAGTTAATAATTAGGCCTGGTTTACAAGTTTAATGCTGGTTAATTGGGAATGAGACGAACGACGAGCTCCATACCGAGAGTCTATACACGAATCCAAAAAAGCTATCGATGTTGTGTAATTTTAACTGGACTCGACACTTTTATACATTCAATGTGATGCTACAATGGTTGATGGGCAATACTGAATACTCCAGGCGATTGCCTTCGAATGATCCAGAATGAAAATTATATGTACCGAAGCAACTCGTTTCTTACTTAATATACGAAACTCATGGTCCAACTAGTGTTGCCCACAGAATATGTAAAATAACTTATGGGGAAGTGACTGTCTGATACATCTAACGTGGCAGAAATTATATATCGTTTTCCTTAAACCGTTGACGTAAGCTCAAAATAAAATACTGAACAATCTAAGAGACACGCAAATTTCATGCAAAATCGACTCCAAAGAGAGTATCGTCAGATCTGTTAGTACAGTTGCATTCGAGTTGAATGGCAAAAATGGGAAACCATTAGGTGTTTATCATCTGAAAGACATTAAGAATTAATGTATTATTTTGTCAGACTAATAATGAGTCACTCGTGAATCGTTGATTCACGAGAACAAAATCAAAGGACCCAATCCAGCGACCTCAAGCTCTCTTGTGGTTTGTGTACCTGCTCGAGACATAGAGCCTGTGTTTTTGTTAGCAATAACATGAATTACAGACTTCTAACTGAAATATGTTGTAATGAACTTACAGCAGTCCTCGTTCAAGTAAAGGAATAGGATATTCGACGTGAGGTTCTAGTGATTTCTTTTTATTTGCCATATGATTCGGAACTTCTTCCTCTGCTCAAGAATTTATCAAATCTTTAGAGTATGCAACCCGTAATGATATTCCAATTATTGCCGGATACGAATCAAACTCACATTACGTATGTTGGGGCAAATCCGATATTAATCCTAGAGGCGTTTTTCTCGTGGAATACCTATCTGCATCTGACCTAGTCATCTCGAATGTGGGCAATAACTTTTTGACATCCTCAAGGCAAGTAGTAATTGATATTACTGTTACCTCACGGAGTCTTAGTGGAAAAGAGTCATTCTGGATGGCATTAGATGACGTTACTCTCTCTCTCTCTGATCGCAGAAGGAGGCGTCGTTATCTCTAACCAGCAATAAACATGAAATTAGAGAATTTAGTAACCCAAGAAACACTGTGATGGTGCGCTTTATAGACTCCATCTCAACCAGTCACTTTTATCTTCAGCAATGAAAATCAGAAAGTGCAGCGCAAGGAAAAGTGCAGCTGACAAGCTTGAAGAAGCACTAATCAGCGCCTATGAGAAGTGCTGTCCTCTTAGTAAACCTTAAAGAACAGCGGCATCATGGTGGACTAGGAATTTGGGCAGAATGAGGAAATAGACAAAAGCCATGAAAACCGGTACAATGGAAAATTGGGACTTGCACAAATCTGCACAAAGAGAGTACAAGTAATGTATCCGAAGAGAAAAAAACATCGAAATGGATAATTTTCTGTGAGGAAATGGATAGTCTTATGGCAACCGCTAAACTCAAGAGAGTTCTCTATGGTTACAAACCTGATTGAATAAATCAAGAAGAGTACAAATCAGGAAGAGAGGTTCAAATAAAAATTCACTTTCCCGAAGAATGGAAAACCGAGATGTGACCAGAAAAATGTTTTCGATCTATCAGCCTATTATCTTTTCTACTTAAATGTCTATAGAACAATTAGTTAATAGGTTCCTTTGGGATAGTAAAAAAATAATCTATGGCTTAAAGGCCGAAAACGGCCCTTACCGCGTCTCAACCAGTGTTAAGACCTTACGAACCAGTGTTAACGAATGGGGCACATTGTAGGTGGTCAGCCCAACGAATGTTTTTACACACAAACGCGTTTTTATGTCATCCGGTTGCATGTTAATTTGGTCAACGGCGGGAATCGAACTTGAGACCGTGGCGTGATGAGAAACTATCTTAACCATTAAGCTACATCCGGCGATATAGTACACTATTAGAAAATCCCAGATGGTCTGGTGAAATTTACATTTCGGTCGGCCTGCTACTGGTTTTTCTTTGGATCAGAAGATGTGCAGTAGAAACAGACGCTTGCCTACAAGGCACAGATAATATATTTGGCCCTTCTGGGAACTATCAAATATGGAAGGAAATGGTCTGGCATACAACTATACCCACATGTCTTCGGGAAATTATTTTGTGTAATTATTACCGAACAGCCCATCCTATGTAGGGGATTAACATATTTCGAATCGAAATATTTAATCTCTACATAAACATTATTGATCTAAAATAGCGAACGCTTAAACGCACTAAAATAAGCAAACGTTGGTATTTGCATTGATGTCACAGATTTATCTACTGTGGTACATTAAGGGTTTTTAATTGGACAATACAAAATAAATATTTTGTATTGAACAAAATCAATGTACGGAATTTCATTCTCTTACCTTTGCGACACCGACGATAGCGGACGAAAAATCATAATTTGTAATATTAATAATAATTAATAATTAACTGTTTTTAGTTTTAAGTGAATGAAATTAATAAAATATATTGAATAAAATTGTGAATTTAAATTAATAAATTGATATATTTAAATAAATATATTACAAATAAAAAACAATATTGTGCTAATTAATACAAAAATAAAACGATAAGTCGTAATATTGGTGACCATTAGACACCGGTTTTTACCGGAACAGCGGAGTTTAGGGAACACGTTTTCGAAACGGGACACCTGGTACGTTATTAACGTACCAGGTAAAAGGTATGTACCTATAAAACACGCATTAAAAAAACAGTACAACACATTATACAAAACATATTGCTACAGCAAGTGACAAAATAAAAATATAACCAGAGCGGATCGCAGAAATAGGCCAAATATAATCATCGACCTTCCTCAATAACCACGTGGAAAATCAACCTCAATACCCTCCGTGGAATTGGAGTATTGAGAAAACAAGAGCATAGCAGTAACAACATATCGATTAACAGCAACAGCAACGGCTGAGGAAACAACAGCAGCAGTAACACCAAAAGCGAGTACCAGCAACAGCAGCAGTAACACCAAAAGCGAGTACCAGCAACAGCAACCAGCTGAAGGAACAGCAGCAGCAGTAACAACACATAGAGTAGCAGCAATAACAAAAGTATTTCGGCAAGTTATTTATATGCAGTATTATTGCAGTACTATTTATTTTTTTTTATCTAAAAATTTAAATAAATTCAAAGTAAAGTAAATTCAAGAAATTCTAAAAACTAATAGTTAATAGTAGTATTTAATTTGCAAGGCATTTAACGCCATTAAATTGATTTTATAGGATAAGTACTAACATATAGTTTTATAAGTTTCATCCGCTATCGTTCGCCTTGGTCGTTACCCGTCGAAAAATATATTTGTGAAAACTTACCGTCCCATATTGCACAGTGAACCCACCATATTATTTTGTATATTACTAAATAAACGGATCATTGCCATTGAAAACGGTGTGTCACCGTTCCAATTGCAAAAATCCAGAAACGCATTTGGAGAGAGAGCGGAAAAGCCCCCACCAGTGGTAAGCTCGCCACTCTCCATTTGGGTAATAATTACAATAAAGAGCATTTTTATTTATATCAAACGGGTGTCTCTGTGCAATTATACGATCCGCAGCCTAGCCCCAAGAGTCGTTGAACTACAAAACCAAGCGCAGCATATAATAGTGGATCCAAAATCCAATAGCTATAGCGCACGATAAATAAATTAAAAAAAAAAACAGCGAGACCAATCTACGTACAGGCTCGCAATACTTAAATATAAAACTAAAATTAATTTACAATGTCGGACGACGAACAAAAAATGGAGACCAACGACAAAGATACTGTGCGCCAGCCGACGGACCTACAGCGACAAGTGACATACGCATAACAGATTTCGCGAATAGTAGGGAAATAGCGACATCAAGCGTCAAATTGCAACCATTATGGACGGCTTCACCACTAAATTGGTTTAGGGTGGCCGAATTGCAATTCGAAACGCAACAAATAAAATCCGAAAAGACGAAATTTTTGCATGTACTGAGTGCGTTAATGCCAGAAACATGCAATTTAATTTCTGACTTTCTGGAATGTCCTCCCATTTCGCAGCAATACCTGAAGTTAAAGAATGTACTTTTAGAGCGATTAGCTCCTTCAGAAGAACAGAAGCTCGCACAACTATTAACAGGGCAACAAATAAGCGACGGCAAACCTTCGGAAGTTTTAAGGACAATTCGCACTCTGGCGAGTTCGAACTTTTCAACAATGATAATTCGATCATTTTGGATCCGTAGATTGCCGGAAATTTACGCATAGCCATCGCAGCGCAACCAGAAGGACAGTCACTGGAGGACTTAGCCAAAATGGCAGACCGCATGCATGACGTCATGCAGAGCAATTATGGCAATATAAGCGCAATCGCAGATAGAAAACACAACTTTTCACATAAATCTCGATCCACACAGCGTAATGAGAATCGTCGTGTTCTCCCTGCTCCATCGCCTCAACCAAAAACGATCGAAGAAAGATTAACAAGAATAGAGGCAGCATTAAGCAAGTTAACCCAAGAAAGCAGAACAAAATCGCAAGGATGGAGACAGCGAAATAGGTCCTATTCTAGAAATAGAAATAACTTTAGGTCGAGCCAAAATGAAGATTCTCAAAAGAGACCGAATACCAATAGGTACTGTATTCTTCATTACAAGTACAGAGAAAACGCTAGATCATGTTATCCGCCATGCAGCTGGGTTGGTAGCCAACCTACAGCAAATCAGGCAAATGTAGAAAGCAACCCAAACCATGCAAAAAACATTTAAAAAGTCCTCAGGTCTTTACGGCACAGACCATTACGAAAACAAGCCGACTCACTATTTACGACAAAATTAATAACCTAAATTTCCTAATAGACACGGGAGCTGACCTGTCGGTGCTCTCTGTCAGACGTATATATGCGTCAAATTTGAATTCTAATAAATACAATTACACATGCAAAATGAATTTTAGTAATAAAACTGATAATGAACAATTGAATTATATGAAGTCCGATCTCGTGTTATCGGCAGCAAATGGCACACAAATTAATACCTACGGCACTAAGTTACTACAGGTTGATATCGGACTCAGGCGTACTTTTATTCACGCATTTATACTCGCTGAGGTGAGTCGTCCGATTATTGGTGCAGATTTCCTGGTGAAATTCGGTTTGTTGGTGGATCTCAAGCGAAAAAGGCTAGTTGATTCAGCGACTCAGCTGTCAATATGTGCTAATGAGACTAAAGCATATATTGCAAGTCCAATACATTTCGCAATTGAAAATGATTATGGAACCATTCTTAAAAAGTTTCCATCGCTCACATCCGAGCCAAATTATAATACACCAGTGAAACATCCTGTTGTTCATCATATAGTCACTGAGGGACATTTACCAGTGACAAGACCGAGAAGATTAGACCCCATTCGCCATAAAGCAGCGTTACTAGAATTTCAGCATATGGTTGAATTAGGCATATGTAGGCCTTCATCTTCTCCAGTATCATGCCCATTACACATGGTTAAGAAAAAAGATCTTGATTGGAGACCATGTGGTGATTATCGCAGATTGAATGCGATCACAACCCCGGATCGTTATCCGATCCCTCATATACAAAATTTTTCTATGAATTTACATGGAAGTAAAATATTCTCGAAAATCGATTTAGTCAGAGCTTACCATTTAATTCCCGTAGCTCCTCAAGATATTCACAAGACAGCGATAACCACTCCGTTTGGCCTTTTCGAGTTTACTCGCATGCCCTTTGGTTTACGCAATGCCGCACAAACATTTCAGCGGTTCATTAACGAAGTCGTTAAGAATTTAGACTTCGTATTCGTCTATATTGACGATATATTAGTGGCATCTTCCGATGAAATTCAGCACAAAAGTCTTTTAGAACAACTTTTTCGGAGATTAGTTGAATATGACGTGTATATCAAGAGTTCCAAATGCGTATTCGGCGCAACTACTCTAGATTTCTTAAGCCATAAGATAACTCCTAATGGTATTCTGCCCTCTCAAGAGAGAATTAATGCCATTATGGAACTCCCTGCTCCTGAATCAATTAAAAAGATTCAACAATTCGTCGGTATGGTTAATTACTACCACCGGTTTATACCGAATTTAGCCGAAACATTAGCCCCAATCCATACGCATTTAGCGACATTACTCAAAAAGCCTAAGACCCCGAAAAATTTTTCGTGGCCAAAGGAATGTGATGATGCATTCCAGCAATTAAAGAGTAAATTGGGTGCAGTTACATTATTAGCGCATCCACTGTCAAATTCCAAGTACAGTGTGACTTCAGACGCATCAAATGTGGCAGTCGGAGCAGTGCTCCAGCAATATAATAATAATAGCTGGGAGCCATTGGCATTCTTTTCAAAGAAGCTTACGGATGCAGAAAGAAAATATTCTGCATTCGATCGGGAACTATTGGCAATATATTTAGCCATAAAGCATTTTAGGTATTTTGTAGAAGGTCGAGAATTCACAATATATACCGATCACAAACCATTGACTAGAGCAATTCAGTCGAGAACTGAACGAAATCCTCGCCAATCTAGGCATTTAGATTTTATTAGCCAGTTTACAACCGATATCCAGCACGTGCAAGGTAAAAACAACGTCGTAGCAGATGCATTGTCAAGAATCAGTACTGAGAATAGCAGTACTGACAATGTAGATATCAATACCATAGAGGCAAAGCTTGACTATAGCGCAATCATTTCAGCGCAACAAAAAGACGAAGAACTTAAGAATATTCTATCTGGTTCGCGTCGTCACAAAGCTTCATATAGCCTCGAAAGTTTCAAACTACCAGGTTTCGAGGTATACTACGAAGTATCGACTGGTACTAACCGTCCGTACATACCCGAACCTTTGAGGAAAGAAATTTTTAAGCAACTGCATAATCTTTCACACCCAGGAGCTCGTGCTACACGTAAACTGATTACAGCTCGTTATTTCTGGCCTAGTATAAATAAAGACGTAACCCAGTGGGCACAGTCATGTTTATCTTGCCAGAAATCAAAAGTCCAACGGCATACAAAATCGCCTTTAGGACAATTCGAGATACCCCAAGGTCGATTTGAGCATATCCACATTGATGTAGTAGGACCGCTTCCACCATCAAATGGATATCAATACTTACTAACCTGTGTCGATAGATTCACAAGGTGGCCAGAGGCATATTCTATGATTGATATGTCAGCAGCAACAATTGCAACAACGTTCGTAAATAATTACATTTCGCGATTTGGTGTACCTGCAACAATAACAACAGATCAGGGCACCCAATTTGAGTCCAAACTTTTCGTCGAACTTACCAGACTACTTGGCTCACATCGCATTAGGACTTCTGCATACCATCCTCAAGCCAATGGGATGGTGGAACGTTTTCACAGGCAACTAAAAGCATTAATGGCCCGTGGCAATACAGCTTATTGGAATTCTGAGGTTCCAATAGTACTTTTGGGAATTAGAGCAACAGTGAAAGAGGATATAAAGTACTCTCCGGCAGAGCTTGTCTACGGACAAACCCTAAAACTACCGGGCGAGTTTCTTATGGATAATTCTCTCACTCCCATGCCAACCCATGATACTGTAATCGAACGGTTGAGAGCAACAATGCATGATCTCATACCAACTCCACCACGAGTAACCGAGAGCAAGATATTCGTGCCCAAATCCTTTCAAAATTGCGAATATGTTTTTGTACGCAAAGACAAAGTACGAACGGGACTTACTCCGCCTTACGAGGGTCCTTATAAAGTTGTTCGTAAATTACGCAAACAATTTGTTGTTGACATCAAAGGCAAGCAACAATCAATATCAATTGATCGTTTAAAACCAGCGTATGGCATTCTTAGCTCAATAGAAAAGAAAGGACTTAAACAAATAAAGCACGTTAATTTTAATTTAGCAAACAATAAATAGAAAATAATTTCTATGTAAGCAAATTCAAGGCAGGGATCTTAAGCCAAAATCATAGTCGTTAACTTAAACCCGACAGGTTTCACATCAACACCCAGGGGACTTTAAACTGAAAGGGGGGTGATGTAGGGGATTAACATATTTCAAATCGAAATATTTAATCTCTACATAAACATTATTGATCTAAAATAGCGAACGCTTAAACGCACTAAAATAAGCAAACGTTGGTATTTGCATTGATGTCACAGATTTATCTACTGTGGTACATTAAGGGTTTTTAATTGGACAATACAAAATAAATATTTTGTATTGAACAAAATCAATGTACGGAATTTCATTCTCTTACCTTTGCGACACCGACGATAGCGGACGAAAAATCATAATTTGTAATATTAATAATAATTAATAATTAACTGTTTTTAGTTTTAAGTGAATGAAATTAATAAAATATATTGAATAAAATTGTGAATTTAAATTAATAAATTGATATATTTAAATAAATATATTACAAATAAAAAACAATATTGTGCTAATTAATACAAAAATAAAACGATAAGTCGTAATACCTACATCTCTGGTGACGATATGATTATCTTTACTAACGGATCAATATGCTGTAATATCTATACTGTCTTTCAGGCGGCAATTTATGTAATTTTGAAAGCAGCATCCTTACTGACAGCCAGGCCGCTCTAAAAGCAATTGTTTCCAATACTGATTCATCGAAACTTGTTTTGGAGACGGTAATTGCCATAAATCGACGAGGCAGTATGAATGAGGTTAGATTTCACTGGATACTCAGTCACATGGGTATAAAAGGAAACGTATTGGACTCCATCACCTTTCAAAAAAAAACATCTACTATCACTTTCGTGAGTTGCACCAGGCAAGATGGGATAACCTAAACTCTTGTCGACTATCCCAAATTTTGTAAGGATCAACAAACCAGTCTTTCTTGAATTATGATAGACGCACTTTGAGGATCTGCCTGATCATTCTCACGGGCCATGTTCTCTGAATAATTATATGTTCCAAATAAAAATTAAGAACATCGCAAACAGTGTGGGGGGATGGGAGGAAAACAAGAAACTGTTGAGCACTTTCATAGACTGTACTCTTTTGAGTCACAATTCCTATTTGAAAATCAACTGACGATCTTGATGATACGAGACATCTTGACCTTCATTAAAAAAACAAACAGAGTTTGGAACTGAAAGTGTACGTAGGGGAAGTGATGTTACGATGGGCTAATCGAGCCTGAGTGTGACTGGGAGAAAAAAATGCTAGTCTTTAGAATAAATGTAGATGTGACGACTATGAACTGATGATTTCGACATAAAATCTGGTTTATCACGAAATTTTTTTGGCTTATTAAGTCTAACTAACAGATTCATAACCATTAATTCTTTAAGAAAATAAACTTTTTCAAAAACTTTAAGCATAAAAACAACAACAATTATGTTCTATTGAGGAAACAACAATTATTAAGTTTTTATAATTACGGTTGAACAATAACAATATGCTTTTGTGTAAAATGTACTTTGCAAAACGGAGAAAAAGTTACAAAGAAAATCATATCTTGTCTTTCACAACACATACACATCAAAATAAATCATTAAATTCGCATAAATTACATAAATTCGATCAATAAATAAAGTACTATTATACGAGTATGTATATAGAATTACGGATATCCGGTGTTATATCCGTTTAATAAATTTCATACGTCTTTGCAAATGAATCATTTTTTTGTTGAGAAAAGTTTTAAAGATTTGTGGCATGTTATGTGTTCTTATGTTGGTGGCATACGAAAATATGCAAATTAAGTTTCTGGTCGAATATAATATTTAAACTTATATAGTTTACGATTATTTATTATCGAAAATTGAACTACATGCTGTAACGGGTGAACAAATAGTTGGCAGTGTGTCTTTCGACTGTATTTTTTCGCGAAACTTTTATGTTTTTCCAATACACACACACACACGATAATTTTAACACCAACATTGTCATGTGCTTAATATTTTACCATATAAATTATTGTTTGTTTCGAACAATTTCGACAACCGTATACTAATTCTCACATTAACATGAGACAAACTTTATTCTTAGTTCATAAATCCATGTATATATGAGCAGTATGTAAAGGGTTATCCAATAAGAGCTTCCGGAAGTTTTTAGAAATAAAACGCATTAGAATGAATTCAATAATCAAAATTTGTATTTGAGACGAAAGTTCGGTTTATGACATTCAATGTTTGAAAATAATTTCTTTTAAATATTGTCCGCAACTGGGTCTATAGGAAGATTCTATGGGTCCAATTTTCCAACACTCTTTCGAGCATTTCAGCTGATATTCCATTTACCACGCTTGTTATGTTCGCTTTTAATGCAGGAATCGATTGTGGAAGTGATTTCAGATACACCCTTAAAAAGTAATCTAATGGCGTCAGAGCACAAGATCTAGTAGGCCAATTCACGGTTCTCTTTCTTGATGTGATGTTCTCATTAAAAATTTTAGATTCGAAGCACTAGAAAGGCAAACGGAACCATATATGTCTGCCAATGATAGGAGTCAGAGCTTACAAAATCTCGGCAATGAATACTTTACGGATGAAGAGGAACTCGAGAAGGAACACCAACCCAGACAAGATAAAGTAAATCTAAATAAAAAAGAAGACTCTACAAAATCCCATCTCCAGAGGTATATATACCGCAAGTAAATGAAATACCAAAACAAACCACAACAGGCGCTACAAAAGGAACCCTTACCACCACCAATTAATGTGAGTAATGTTAGAGATTTTAATATACTCAGAGCAAAAGTATTATCATGACAGAAAAATATGCTACTAAGCGACATAAAAGTATCTGATTCGAATAACAAGGACATCATCAAGGATGATGTCCATAATAAAGTTACCAACATTATCAAGACTCAGAAAAAGTCGACAGTTAATAATGAGAAAATTATTAGACAATAAGGACATATACGAAATTAAGAACTTGCTGTATTGCAAGGTGACTATTGGACTACCTAAAAAGGTAATAGGTATACCTCAGTGTACAAATTGCCAACAGTTAGGGCACACGAAAAACTTCTGCAATATAGACAAGCCAAATGTGTTGAATGTGCAACCACAAAATGTTATACCAACTTGTGCATTGTGTGAAGAAAAAGGTCATCCGGCTAGCTACAAAGGATGCCAGGTATATCAGAAAAAGTTAAATGCTCAACTACCAAGAAAAACAACAGTAGTATCGAGAGAGCTCCTACAGCAAAAGCCAAACCAACAATATGATACTATTAAAGAGAGGGTCTCCTACGCATAGGTGATCAAAACCTCAAACAACAATCTAGCCAAGAAATCAGGCAGAAACTTGTGGTGAATGAGCCAACCTTATAGTAATATAATAAAAATACTCACGGAATTTCAGGCAGAAATGAGACATTATTTCAGCCAGCTTACTAATAGAGTGGATAAACTGGAATATAATCACGAAGTGTGGTATAATTGGAAATGATTTTCTAGAAAAATATCAATGTAAAAAAGACTTTTCGAAAAAATTACTATAAATCGAAATTACTAATTCCGCTCCAATTTTGCTAACTATTTCTAATTTGCCTATACAATTTGATAAAGATTATATCATATTCTCAGAAGAAATAAGTTCTAGAGTATTCGTAGCCAACACTATCGTTAAAGTAGTTCCAGTATCTTTTATCAATTCTAACAGTCCGTAACTTTAAATAACATTTCAATAACCCTATATCCTCTTTCCGAATATAATGTTTTTAACTTAAGTAGCTGGAATAATGAAATTAAAGATCGGATAAGTACTTTGAAGGACGAAATAAACATATCTCATCTTAACAATAAAGATCGTGAATCAAAATAAAAATAAAAAATTTACCAACCGATACACTTTCTATAACAAATTCGTGTTATCACGAAATTCCGTTAAATCAAAATTCTCGTCCTATAAATATCAAACCTTACCGTTTATCTGTGTCTACAAAACATGAAATAAATAAACAAGTATAGATCAGATGCGCAAAGATGGTATAATCGAGCATAGCATTAGTCCATGGAACGCTCCGCTTCTAGTTGTCCCAAAGAAATCTATAGTAACGACCAGAAAAAATGGCGAATCGTTGTAGATTTTAGAAAATTAAATTCCATTACTGTGGATGATGGTTTTCCTCTTCCAAATATTACCGTAATATTGGATCCACTCGGTAAGTCATCATATTTTTCCACAATGGATCTCGCCAATGGTTATCACCAAATTCCGCTTCATCATGACGATAAAATTAAAACAGCGTTCAGCACTCAGTCTGGGCATTACCAGTTCCGCAGAATGCCATTTGGTCTTAAGGGTGCTCCAGCCACTTTTCAGCGTTTGATGAATCGAGTTTTATGTGGTTTGAACGAAATTCGTTGTTTCGTGTATTTATAGACGACATTGTGATTTATGGATACGATTTGGATGATCACAATCAAAAATTAGTAGACGTCTTAAAATGTATAAGAAAATTCAATTTAAAATTAAATCCCGCAAAATGTGAATTTCTTAGAACCGAAGTTTGTTATCTTGGACATATTGTCACTAACACTGTTGTAAAACCCGACCCATCAAAAATAGAAGTGGTCAAAAACCTCACTGTTCCTAAAAATGCGAAGGATATCAAATCATTTCTAGATCACCTGCCTCTTGCGGAAAAACTCCATATTTAACTGGGATGCTAAATGTGACGAATCATTTACCAAATTAAAAGAAATACTAAGTTCACCACCTATACTTATCTACCCAGATTTTTCTCAAACTTTCCATGTTACTACCAATGCAAGTGATTACGCTATTGGTGCTGTTTTGTCACAGATTACTGATACTGAAGACCTTCCAATCGCTTATGTGAGTCTATCTCTTAACTCAGCTGAACGAAACTATCCAACGATAGAAAAAGAATTATTAGCCATAGTTTGGGCTGTCAAAAGATTGCACCCTTACCTATATGGACATTCAGTATGGTTAGCTAAGCACCCAAAACCTTCTTCACGATTGTTAAGGTAAAAATCGAACTCGATGAATATATGAAGTCGTCTATAAACCTGGAAAAAGTAATCAAAATGCTGACGAATTAAGTAGAATTAAGACACCCTCTAATTCAAATAAAATACTGGCAGTAACCAGATCTCAGTCTAAACAAATTTTCCCAGAAATTCAAAGTAACAATTTTGAAACCAATTTGAATGATTCCACTGATTCCATAAAAGTGTCAAACAATATTACTATACATCGTGTAAACCATTAAATAAGCCTAACTTCTGAAGCAGATATACAACGTATAATAAACAAATTTCACTGTACTCCGTTAGGTAGACATCAAGGCGTCTCTCGAACAATTAAAAGGATACAATCTTCCTATACATTCCTCAAGTTACTTTCAAAAGTTCGAAATTACATTAGTCGATGTAAATTCTGTTAAATTAATAAAGTTTGTAAAACAAGCAAGGCTCCTATGAAAATAACAACCACTGCAAAAACCTCTTTCGAAAGAGTATTTCTAGACATTGTTGGTCCGTTAGTAGAATCTTATCAAGGAAATAAATTCATCTTAACTATTCAGGATGACTTAAGTAAACTTTCCGTAGCTCTACCAATTCCATCTCAAGAAACCTATCCCGTTGCTAAGTTTTTTCCCGAAAACTTTGTTTGTAAGTATGGTTTTCCGCAAACTATTATCACTGATCAAGGATCAAACTTCTTGAGTGAAATGTTTCAAGATTTATGCAATTTGTTTTGTATTAAAAATTGAACACGTCAGCATACCACCCCAATCAAACGGTGCTCTTGAACGTTCCCATAAAACTCTGGCTGAATATTTAAGAAATTTTACAGCAAATGATACTTTAAACTGGGACTATTGGATTTCATACGCAATGTTTACGTATTTTTCCACTCCTCATTCATCTACCGGATTTATGCCGTTTGAAATTATTTTTGGTTTTAAACCAACAATACCATCCATATTCAAAAAAAACAACCCCGAACATGTGTATAATTACGATAATTATTGTTCCGAACTGAAAAATAAACTTCAAAATTCTTGTCTTATTGCTAGAAATAGATTAATAAAAAACAAAGAAAGTTCAAAATCTTCTTACGATAAAAACTCGAATGAATCAAATAATAACGTTGGTGATAAAGTTCTTTTAAAAAAAGTTCAGATTCGATTGTGAAGTGAACGAGATTGTTTTAAAATATATTAAATATAAATAAAAACCTTTTGCATAAAACCTTTTGTGTGTTATAATTTAACGTGAATAATTAAAGTGGCTAAAAATTGTTCATGACCGATACGGGCTCACAACAACTGCAACGTTCCTACGTATAATTACCTGAAATGCTAATGGGCTTAATGCCAGAGCCCTTACATGCTTTCCTAAGAACCAACAACATAGATGTATCTTTAATATCAGACACACTTTACAGATAAAAACTTTATCAAAATTACGGGATATAGAGCCTATTGGACATTGCATCCCAGTGGTCGTGCTCGAGGGGGGACAGCAATCTTAATCAAACAAAATATCCTACATTTCCAACAAGAAGAAATTACGGAGCCGCGTTTATACAAGGTTCCGTAATAGCCATTAATCATGGTGGTGCGGAAGCTTAGGGGCGAGTAACTGCCCACTAAGACACAATATCATACGAAATCAATATGTCAACATTTTTAATAAACTTGAACGAAGGTTTACTATAGGAGAAGACTACAACGTTAAATATACTGCGTGAGGATCTCGACTCATAACATCAGGAAACGTAAAAAACCTTCTTAGTGCAATAAAATTGTCAGGTTATGAATATCATTCATCACGTAAACCAAAATACTGACTGGCCTACAGACATCAGCAACGTTCCTGATTTGACTTTTATATCTCGAAAGGAGTTACCTCCCATTGCATTGAAGTCGAAGGCATTGACGACCTTACTTCCGATCACTCTGAGTACATTAGTCATAAAAAAGAAAATGAAACTCAATCTTTCTAATAAATTTACTTATTGGGAATTATTTAGAGAGAAACTGGACAACCTAATTGAGTAACTAAATGCGTCAAGCAGCTCAAGAGGTTACACTCGTATTAAGCAAGAAAGACATAAAGTATAACTACCGCTTGGCGATTCGAGAACTGATAAAAGAAAAGCTTAAGAAAAGACGCATATGGCATAGAACCAGATACATTAGTGATTTTATCAGATAAGTAATAAAGTTAGCCCACTAATTAAACAGCACAAAGAAGCTTGCTCTGAAAATTAATTGAAAAGACGTCCTGAAGCTGACAAAAATTATTCCCTTTGGAAAGCAACTAAAAGATACCAGAGGTCGATAATCCAAGTGCCACTTATAAGGAACAAAAACGAAGAATGAGTGCGACGTAATGAAGAAAAATCAGAAGTGTTTGCACAACATCTGGCATCAGTATTTCAACCAAATGACATAAAATCTACGATTGATCCTAAACCATTCTATAGATCTCCATCAAATATCAGAAGTGTCACTCAACTAGAAATTGCGCAAAAAATAGATATGAATTTGAATCCCAAAAAGTCACCTGGAATTGATGAAGTTTCTCCAAGGTTGTTTAAGGAGTTATCAATGAGAAGTTGTTATTGAAACGACTAAAACCAATGATTATTATACCTGACTTCCAGTTTGGATTCAGAAGTAAACATTCGACAGTTGATCAAGTTCATCGCGACACTGCAAAGATTGAACAAACATTTGAAGATAAGAAATATTGTCTGGCCGTATTCCTAGATGTATCACAGGCTTTCGATATAGTGCAGCATGAGGCTCTTATCCACAAGATAAGTAAAATAGTGCCACAAAATTACTGCCAATTGCTCGAGTCGTATCCCTCCAAACGAAAACTAAGAGTATTTCATAACAAAACGTACTCCAATTTTTACCCAGCCATAGCAGGGCCCCAGGGTATAAAATAAGCATCAAGTGAATAACTGAATACTTACAGCAAGCACCCGATAAAATCAGCCAATGGACCAGGGATTGGAAAATAAAGCTTAACGAGCTAAAATCAGTACAGGTTACATACACGTTGCGGCACAAAAATAGCAACCGCCATACATTTCTCAACGGGTTACAAATTCCCCAAGCCAAATCTGCTAAATATCTCGAATTGCATCTTGATGTAAGATTGAACTGGAATTACCACGATAAACAAAAAGCAGAGCAAATTAAAATAAAACAGATGTAGCGAGATGTATACTGGCTAATAGGAAGACATTTTAAGCTAAGCCTGTACTGTTTAAACGCCTGATCTACGAATCGATAATTAAACCAATTTGGACGTATGATCCAACTCTGGGGATGCACTAAACAATCAAATCGTTTAAATATTCAACGCAGCCAAAACAAATTTCTACGGGTAATAACAAATGCTTACCGCTACGTAACCAACGAGGAATTACACAACGACCTTAGTGTTAAATGCATTGATTGATGCATGTGGTCCAGGAATTAACCATCCAACATGAAAGAAGATTACTGCAACATACTAACAGTGAAGCAATACAACTTCTTGACATAACACAATTTTCTTTCAATAAACCGATGGTTTGGCCACCTGCCCATAAACAGTGCATTTTTGCATTGCAGCCCAAATACGATAGTTTTGTTTGTCGTCGTATTCATTTAGCCAAATATGAGCTTCATCATTGAACATAATTTTCGATAGAAAAACTGTTAAATTTGGAACTGTTCCACTGCCCATAAGCCAAATCGGTAACGCAAAGGATGGACAACCGTAAAATGGCCGAAAATTATTGTTCACTGAACACTGATTTTTGGCCTAAATTTTCGTCATTTGTTAACATTGTTCTTGCATAAGCCTATTCATGGTGACATATCATTGAATACTGAACACAAATGTCATACGATCATGACGGAAGTCATGCATAAATCCCAATTAGAATTCCAATTGGAAAAGATACATCCTATTGGATCACTCTTTACATACTACAACAACTGCTATATACTCGTACATGTAAGGAAGATACACACAAATTTAAAAAAAGTTTTATGTTATAGTGACAAAAAATTGGAAAACTCAAGAAAATTTTGAATTTTTTTATCTCCCCTCAATAAAAAAAAAGCACACGAAAAAGTTTTTCCAGTTATACTCCCGTTCTTTCGATACACTGTACTCGACAATGTTCTATTGTCGGTTCTATGGTTAATAATTTTCATTATTTTTGTTTCCTTTTTTTTATAATTTTTTGAATTTTCCTTTTCCTTAAAATTGTACGGTTGAGAATCGAGTCGGGATTTTCCCTTATTTTTCCTGGTTTATACTCGTACTTCTGCAGCAATAAAGTATGGAAAAATATAAATTTCTTATGTTGTGTATACATATATATATATATATATATACATACATACTGTAAGGATATAAAGGAAATCTGGGAAAATTTTTGTTTATAATAACAATAAATTTGTTGTAATAAATATAGAAAAGGAATACAATAAAAAAAATTATAATGAAATAATAATAAATTTGCTGTATTACAACGGGATGCATTTTAATCCGAAATTATGTATAAGAGGGCGCTGGGTTGTTTAATATTCTTCGAGTTGTAATGCTAATAATAAGGAAAGGAAAAGACATTATTATGTATAAGAAAGATGATCTACTTTCAATTAAACATTGTTGCTAGTTGAAAACAAGCCACGTGGATGGGGGCATCCATGTTTGGTAGATATTTCGAACGCAACAGATCGGAAAACCCATAGAATACTACCACAGTAATCAGAGCTTGTCATAGGAGGCTGGTTAATTTGCTGGGCTCCCAACCTGGAAAGCTAGTATGAAAAATTTGATATCGGATTGATATCGCAAAATTCGCTTATATTAAACATTTATTAAACAGCATTTTTTTCTATCATTTCTATTAGGTCGTCTTCATATAATTCTTGATCTTTCATTATTTCAGCAATATCTACTTCTGTCATATCCTCGAAGCCTTCTCCATCCAATATATGACCTTACTCAATTAGAATATTCATTTCTATAAAAACAGTCTAAAATTGTTATCTTCAACTGCTTTCTAACACGCATGGAGCGTTGATTGTTTAGTTTCAACGTATGACATAACTATATGCTTGACGCAATATAAAATTGTAAATTTTTTCCAAACATTAATAATCAAAATTCTTCATTCTCGAATCTTTAGAATGATTTCATTTTCTATTCGTACCAAAATATATTTATATGACTTTTTAATGTCCAGTGCTTCGAATGTCTAAATTACCCCTTGGATTTGGGGTTGTAAGAGAGAAGTTGTATTTTTGGGTAGAAACACTATTTCAACATTCTACTCTTGTAAATTTTGAAGGTGACCGGGGCATTATCAAGAATAAGAGCTTTGAAAGGCACACATTGAACCCTTTGGCTTGGAATAAAAGGAAAAAATCCGATATTGGATTATTTTATAATAGCATCTTAGGAATTCCTAGATTTCAAACAAGCCTATACGACTCAATTAGGAAGCCTGAAAGGGTCAATGGGAGGAGGCCTACAGCGGAGCTTAGACTACAGGAGAGGTGGTCCAACACCCTCACATGCGAGACAAATGTGGTCAAGGCTGGATTTCAATCGCTCCAAGACCTTAATCTCTCTGGAGAGGAGAGATCTAAGAAGGAAAGTAGGAATATTAACGGGACACTGCCTTTTCGGTGAACATGCGAGAAGGCTGGGTCTAGAAGAACAATTGGTTCTAGAGAAACAAATGACTTCTGTAGAAACTGTATGGACGAGGAGGAGGAAGAGACGCTTGTTCACTTCCTGTGCTCTTGTCCTGCACTGACACTAAGAAGGCATTTACACTTAGGTAGTTACGTAATGCACAACCTTTCAGATCTTGCAGATATTACAGATAGCTCAGGATGGATCCAATAGAGTGTTAGGGGTATTAAGGGACTAAGATCCTGTGGTATCACAAAGAACCGGCAACGGTCTAAGTGTGCGTTAGCAGCCACTCTAACCTAACCTAACCTAACCTAGAATATATAGTTCGTAAAAGTGAAACACCTGAAGATAATATCTTATTTCGACAATCCAATCAACTTTTTGCATATGCAGATAATATATGTGTGATTGGATTAAATGGAGTTCAAAATCAAGTATCTGATCTCAAGTATATGATTTGAGAAACCACCTTTCAAGGAGTGATTTATATGAGATTCAAATATCTTGGATCTCTCATTACTCACGATAATAGTGTTGGAGAAGATATCAAGTTTCGCCTTGTCTCTGGCAATCGGGCTTTATACCCTCTACGTCCACTTCTGAAATCAAAATATCCTGCAAATTCGTATAAGGTGAAATTGTACAGAGTGTTAATAAGACCTGTAGCTGTAGCTTCCATGGCGTTGGCTAAAACCTATAACATCAATTAACTTAATATTAATCAATAGAAATATGTATTGAAACCAGATTCATGCAAAACATAATATTGAAGCCAGATTCGAGCAAAACTCAAGAGGAACTGATTGAACCTTTTGGACGAATCTGAAGTTTATCCTAAATATAATTCTAAAACAACTACAACAACAAAAAACATGTAAGTATTAGTAAAAAGCATATATTTAGGCGAATTATCATATAAAATTGGTTCACAAATATGAAAGTAAATACTAAATCCATAAATTTTTTACTATATGAACATCTAAGAAAATTCATATCTTCAGATTTTGACTATTTGGCCAACATCTTACTATGTTTTTTGAATTGGTCTATCTGTACACTAAAACCCTGTTGAGAGGTTTGAAAAGCTAATGGGGTTTACATCTTAAGATATGAATTTTCTTAGATGTTCATATAGTAATAAATTTATGGATTTAGTATTTACTTTCATATTTGTGAACCAATTTTATATGATAATTCGCCTAAATATATGGTTTTACTAATACTAACATATTTTTGGTTGTTGTTGTTGTTTTAGAATTATATTAAGTATAAACTTCATTCGCATACCTTTTGGTGAGATTCAACAAGCGTTTGCAAACCGCATCCGATTGCGTTGCGTATGAACTCAAGCCAACAAACGCCGATATTTTACGTACGCATAACTTGAGAATATTAACACTTGATGAATAACACTTGATCCAATCAAGCTGAACAATATGCCAAAAAAATGTACATGACTAAGGGATTTATAACAAGATAACGTTCGGTTTAGTAACACGAGTTTAGCAACAAGTACTAGTTGCAAAGAACTATATCTTATGAAAAAGTACTTGACGAGTTTAGCATTATATGTCAACACATGATGCTTAACTCGTCAAGAACATTTTGGAGGTGCTTCAATGGGATGTCCTCATCAGACATTGTTACTTCCAACTAGCACTTCTTCCGATAACTTTAACTGTAAGTATTTTATAGATCAGTTTTATGAGCTATCTATTTTCAGATATCCGATGTTTATTTAAAAATAATTAATATTAATTAACAATTAATCTCAGTTCTATTTGAGGAAGCTTGGCATGGAGGTGGCATACAGAACGTATTCTAAAAATTATTATTGACTGACTAAATTAACAAATTTTATATTAACTAGAAAATGTTACATAATAATTGTTGTAGATCATAACCAGAATCATATGTTAGTACATAGGCTATATGAACTGTCATATTCATAAATAATCCATCTGATGCTAGTCGAAACATTGAAAAGAAGATGGAACCCAGAAGCATAATTGAACGAATGGATGAGATACTTGAGATGTGATTTCGAATTTTATTGAAACACAGAGTGCATTGCCCACTAGACACACAGCATCGAAAATTGTAAATGTTCTGCCTTAGGAAAATAATACAATTTTTAATGTTAATTTATGACGATGTATAGACACCCAGTCAACAAGCAACCAAAATGTGAATTTATATCGATTTTGTTATCAATATGTAATTTTATTTCTACCGACACATTACATGTAAATTGTCAAACGATCAAAATTCAAATTTCAATCAATTTTAAATTCTTCATTACAAAACAATTCGATGGATCAGTCTATAAATTTTCAAAAGAGCTCAGGTTGTTATTTTCCACGAATATTATCAGAATATGTCTCAAAGAATATGTAGACCAAGTATATGATCGCATCCGTTGAACTTGGAAGGATAAAAGAACATAGAATGAGGACCTCGAGTGGATTGCTTCTCGTAAAAATATTCTTTCCTCTTCAAGGTCACACCAATAACAACCTCATTCAAGATCATTTTCATTTGTACTGATTTGCCGTGTACTGATCTTTATTTTACAACGATTTTTGAAGTAAATTTAGAAACGGCCACAATGTTCTACATATTTACAAAAAAAAATAAAGAATAATTCATCCACTTTTTTTTATCCACAATTGATGTCACTCACTATTCCATATTCCGCGTCACCATTTATCTTCGATTGCATTTTTATTATGCAACATGAAATCCAGTATGTTGTTGCAGATAATAATATTGATGGGTTTGGAAAGTTAAATTCCTTCGCCAACAGCGACCCGATTATGATTTAACGAAATTGGCATTCTTTCCAAACAAGAGTAAAAACTGAATAGAGCAACTACCTCTTCATAACAGCAAGAACTATATAAGACAGGAGACATACTGGCAAATCGAAAATTGACTATTTGAGCCAAAAGTATCTTGTGTTAAAGTAGAGATAAATAAATTCGATTCACTGAATCTGACAACTCTTCAATGTTTTACGGACCATATCAACGGCCGAACAGACATATATTTGAAGATGAAGGTCCACATTAATTCCAAATCCAGGAGTCAAAGAGTTCTTCAACTCAACTCGTGTCATACAGATGATGAACAATTTGTTACTGAGTGGAAATGAGCCACCTGCAAAACGTAAGCCTGAAGATAGTAGAATAGTAATCAATGGGCAAATAGTTATAGATGATGAGACTCATTGGAGTTTTCAGACAGTGGTTCTACCTCAAACCATGTTTAAAATTAGTGACACTCTAACTTTAGTGCTAAACACGTACTTTATACTGACACTTTAGGAATGCGCACTTCTAGATATGACCATCTTTCGATCACAGTTGGGATTTTCCATTGATGCCCATTAATCAATGCAGTAAACAATGGTAGAAGTCAATGCAGTCTAGTGAAAGCCACAAACACTAAAAACCAAGGTATTTGCATGATTGTGGCTATAGTTTTATTCATCATCTCACACCCTTGTCATAATACGATAGATAGCACTGTTAAGGATATTCAACACATTCCCATGCTACATATAGACATAGGTCCTATCGTTTCAGCATCACTCAACAGTAATCAGTTCAACCACTTGTTTGAAATTTGCCTATGTATGCGCTGCTATAATCAACACACAAATCCTTCGTTTCGACAGTGACAATATTGCAGTTGATGTGGATATAACTTTGGGTACGTAAGTAATACCTTTTCCAAATAGTTTAGAACTCTGTATATACTAATCTCATAGAAATTCGAAACAAGCAATGGAGTCTTAGAAGAAGGAACACTGAAACAGTTAGACCCATAAACCGTTGTTCTAGATGGTATAGTCCCGTGAGAAGGTGCTGATTTCCAACAATACACTTAACTATGTCATTGATGAAAATGGTGTCCAACCCGAATGTGCCTGTTTACCAGAATTGTATATTATAATCTTGCTGTTTACTGGGGCTGTAAGGTGCAGAGCCACAGCACTCCACGATCTAAAATATTGTATATGTACAATATGGCCCCCAAACATTGTCTATTCATAAGCTCTCAACGGGTTTCTCACACTCAGGAAATCGTAATCTATACCCAAATAGGGTTAAATGGCCTAGAAGTACGCTTAAAGTGATTAAAATTCCTTCTAGAAATTCCACCATAACGAATACATGAAGTATCAATCCCCCAACATATAACGAAATGTCACATATACACAATATGATAACTAATTAATCCAAATTTCCACATGTAAAATATTCGAACCATCAAAAATATAAAAACTCTTAGTACAAAACATCACCACCTACCGATCCTTAACCACTTGGGTACAAACACCATATACAACACTCACTGTGTATACTCGTATACACTGTATGCTCATAAAAACGAAAAATTTATGTTTATTTATTTTTCTTATCATTTTCATGTTTTCTTATTTTTTTTTTTTTGTTTTTCAAATATGGCAAAAATGGAAAATTATTGTACATAAAATACAAAAACAACTCGAAAAGATCAACATGTTTAGAAATATGAAAATATTTTCTTTGTAACAAAAACAATATTACTTCGTCGAAGAGGATTTTTCTTTTTTTTATGTAACGAAGAAGCTGGAAAGATAAATATTTAGAAATTTTGTGTACGAGACTGTATTGTACACCAAGATTTCTTATCAGCACAAAATTATTATTTTTGTTACTCTCTCTCTCTCCGAAGGAATAAAATATAAATATAAATAAAATTCTCTGATATATAAAAATTGACACGCCCTCTTTTTAACAATCCTATTTGCGTATTGTATATACAGTTGAATAGGATTGTACACGCCCATTATACGGAAATATTATCTAAGTGGCGGCGACAAAAACACACACACAACAAAAAAAGAAACAATAAATAAAAGAGAGTCGTACACTCGTACTACAACTGAGCGCGAGAACATTATAGTTGAGGACGTTACACGGGGAAAATGGAAAAAAAACGGAAAATATTGTTGGAAAATGTATGGATATAAATAAAAAGCGTAGAAAAAAATATGTTTGGTGGAAATACAAAATATTTTTTTTGTATATTTTAACTATCACACTGATCCTTTATTTTTTTTTAGCTGCTGTTTGTGTTGCGGTTTTTGAGGTGATGGGAAAATTGGAAAAGTTGTTCGTTTTTTTTTATTTGTTCAATAAATTATTGAGTTTTTGTTAATTATGAACTGATTTCTTTTCGTGTACTAATGGAAAATGGAAAAATGCGATAAATTTGCAGTCGATTAATGATGAGATAATGAAAATGAGTCTGTCGCACAATAAAGACAGCAAAATGAAATGTCTATTCGATATGGGGTTCACATTCAGACAATTAGTTATTTTTACTAGACAGTGAACAAGTTGATACGAGTACTTGAGCTGGACCGTCGATAATTGTCCTGTTTTGATACGATGTTTCGTATGAGGTAGCAGAATCATCTGAAATCTAAACATAAGCAAATTGATAATACCATTACAAAACTTGTGCTGGTTTTCAAGACGCTTATCAGTCGATTGTGGCTCGTTATTGAATGGCTCGAACTTTAGGCAGACAGATGTTATTATTTAATTAAAAATTTTCTTTTCAAAGTTTGGGTTTTCTTTTTGTACAAAAATAATTTAAATGTTCGTTTGTTTATTAGGAAGACTATAGTGCGTTATAACTAGACAGCTCTGGCCAAAACTGAATCGGTTGGAATTGGATAGCTGATATTGCTTAGACAATATCACATAACTTTTGCAAGGGTTTTATCAATTTGCTGATTTTTAGATTTCGGATGATTCTGCTTCCTCATACGAAACACCTAATTTCGTGTGTAATCTCATATATTCTGGCGAAGTAGAGCGATTATCGACAGATCAGTATCAAGGACCAACTCTTTCACTATCTAGTTAAAATTTCTTATTGCCTGAACGTGAACCCTGTATTAAATATACATTTTACACATCACATAGTGAAGAAAGTCATTACGGGGCACTGTCTCATAGATAAACATATGGACAGACTTGTAGTTACCGCACATATTGTTACTGTCGCAACTATGAAGATATCAAAGAGGAAGAAACTATATGTACTCTTACTCTGAAAATGTAATTTTGTATGGGTTTCCTTCTTTTTGGATAAAATAATTTAAATATTTGTTTGTTTGTTCGGCAAACTAACTTGCGCGCGAGGGCTCAATATGGCGTCTCCTACCAATCAAAATGCAACTCGCTTCATGTAAAATCTTGCTGCAGGAAAACTCTAAAAGATCTGTGAATACGGATAGTAACAATAATAGACGGATAGTAACAATAATAGACGGATAGTATTAGATAGCTGATATTGCTTAGACAATATCAGATAATTGCGATGATGAGAGTGCACTGTATTATAGGTAATGGAAGAACAGTGAGGAAGAACTTGTAGCCTCTTCACATATTGTTACTGTCGCAACTATGTAGATGTCAAAGAGACAATTTGGTTTTCTATATAAAGGTTTCCTTTTTTTGGTTAACAGAATTTTAATGTTTGTTAGAGCGGCAAAAAATGGTCCTCAGGGCTCAATATCCCGTCCCACCAATCAAAGTGATCATCGCACTTTGATTACTTGCGTCATAGATTTTCAGGAAGACGAATCTATAGGACAATAATCGATTTATAGTTTATCGGGTTCATGTGTTGCATAAGAGATGGCACTTTATTACTTTAAAATGATATATATCGTATTTATTTATGTTTATTTTATTAAAATAGTAACATTTGTAAACGATACCGGCCAAATGGCCACTACAGCTACGCTTGCAGCATCCATATTCTTTTCATGAAATTATCCATGACCAATTTGCACATTTGATGCTATGTGTCCTCGATAACTTCACGAATTCCATCTTTAAAGTCTTGAATCGATTGTGGAGCATTGGCCTGGACCTTATCTTTCACGTGGCTCGAAATAAAATAGCTTTTAATCACAAGATCTCGATGACCAATTGTGATCACCTCTCCGAGAAATAATACGGTCAGAAAATTTTTCTTGCAAAATTGCGATTGTGTGGCACATAGCGCTCTCTTGCTGAAAATAAACGTCGTCCACATCAATATCTTTCTAGCGATAAAAATTATTAATCATAGCTCGGTACTGCAATCCATTCACGGTAACAGTTGTACCAGTTTCATTATCGAAAAAGTAATGTCCAATCACACCCGCAGTCCAAACACCGCACCAAATAGTGACCCATTGAGGATGAAAAAGCTTTCAACAACTTTCTTGCGCGACGCACACGGTTCGATTCTTCACATCACTAACTTGTCTCAACAGCTTAAATTTTTTCATCAGTTTTACTATTTTCGGCCGAGAAATTGCTTCATGACGACAAAAAGTAGTTTTTACTTGTTAAATGTCCAAATATGACAGCTGTCCAAATAGCAGGCTATTCGAAATGAAACCTCTTATTGGAAAATCCTTTACATATTTTTTGGCTGAACAATAAATAATTTTGTCTTGTGACTATATGAAGAAGATCTAATTATCTGTCTATCTCGTAGCTAGCATAAATAACCAAACAGATCGGGAATCGCTGTTGTTAGTGTCCTTGTTGTTTTATATTTTGTACAGAATTATTATTATTTAACAATACCGAAAGCTGCTGGTACATTTGAAAACAGAAAATAACCGTCAGTCGTCAACGTTTGTTGACTTAAAATTTATTAGATCACAGACCTCATAATCTCTTTCGACACCTCCAAATCACGTTGCCTTCAAGTTACTTTTACAATTATGGGCATACGCACAGTTCGTCGGAAAATGGTATCTGGTTAACCGACTTTTATTATGACAATCCTCAATTCAGAATCTGTGATAACCGAAAACGGAACTCAAAATTTCAGTCATTTATGTCACATGAATCTTAACTTTGCATCACCACCGGAAGTCGAATCGGTGAGGTGAACAATTTATCAAAACACTTAAGAAGCACATATAAAGAGTAAATTATTCTTAGGTCGCCAGATCTAAATTGTGCTAAACTGGTTAGAAAAAATATCAAAACGTCTTATTTCTTTATTAAACCTGGCATTATAGATAAACAAATTGGTCGTTATATCGAAATAAATCACACGAAATAAGAATTGGATCTGACAATGACATTCAATCCAACATCTTTCAACACCACAAAGGAATAACAAACAAAGACTATCATGATCATCTGCAATAGTAGTGATGCTTTCACAATTATATAAACATTAGATGTTTCACATAATAATCAAGTTGTGCTAATCACACTAACAAAAATCATCATCATATGCAGGAATATTGGGAGATGAGCCAATCACCATTAAGGCCGCAAAGGGATGCCCTTAAAATGTTTTGTGCCCTCAGTAACTGGCGAACTTCGACTATCTAAACTGAGCAACCATACGGATTTGATGTCTCGGGTTGTGGCGATGACCTGGTTATAATCATTAGAATCGATTTGTGACAATGATGCATTGAACTTTAATAAAACCGTCACAGTGCCATTTACTAAAAGGACTGTTCTGCTGCTTAGGACTCCCGTTTTGATAGTCACAATTATTCAAATTTTCTAAGAAGTCAACGTTTAGGGGTAATACTAGATCACAAACTGACCTGGAGTTAACACATCATCAAGGTCTATTAAACAGCCAGAGACACTTTTTGAACATGCAAATGCTTTACGGTAATACTTGCGGATTGAAACCAATGATAATCTATTGGTCATATTTAACAATTATCATACCCATGGTCAACTCCTTGGTATATTGACCAACAAATGCTAAATACGCAAACTTTACTCAATAACGTAAAATGCATGTTATTGGTATTACTGGATCAATACGAATATGTTCGATTGCAGCTATATAGAAGCAAAGGTTATTCCGAATTCATCTGAATATAAAAAAGAAAGTTGCCTTACTGCAGCAGTTGAAGATACGGTATAGCGGAATTTGGTGGGTCATCAAAACCTATCTAGTACAATTTCAATACAAAATACCCACTGAAAAGACCTTTCGATTATATGCCAGCAAAACAAGAATTTCATAAATCTGGCAATTCCTCGGTATTCCCTGAACGAAATTAGTGGAGTCGAGGCCAACCAACCCTCATTTAAGGTACTCAGATCATGTTCACTGTACTTAGACGGTTCATGTTCAATCATAACATGGGAAAATAGCCCACAAATTGGCTCAAAATTCCAGGTTTAATACAATCTTAATCAAGAAGAATCAAGATTCAAGCTCTTAGTAAACCCAAGATGAGGCTTTACCACTTTAACAAAATTGGGCAAAGTAAGTTCGAAACATGTTATTTTTGTGATAATATGTCATGTGTTATTGCACCACATTACACTTACGACTGCACCATATCTGGGGGAAGAACAATAAGTCATAATGGACTGACGTCAACATGGGTGAGGAATATTTTCGGTTTCACTCATAGGCTCAACGCCCATATGCGAATAAGCATAGTGTGCATCATTGTTCCAATATCTAAATCTAGATCAACCTCACTGAATATATCTCCAAACCTTAGAGTTGTGTTTATTTGAAAAAGCTTTAAAAGTACTCAATAAGATTAATTATCAACTAATCCTATCAACATCCTGTCAGGAATAAAAAAAACGTTTTATCTCATTCACAAAACCTGCTCTGAAATAAACGATAAATTAATTAACTTCATCTCGATACATAATTCTACGGAAAACAAAATCTCGACAAAATTGAATACAATACAAAAGTAACAAAGCCAATTACCACCCCAACAATATCTTCACTACATACGTATACATACATAAAATACAAAACGTCGGGAAAATCCACAAAACAATTTCCAAAGAAAAATTTATCGTTCTACTTTTGACCCCAAAAACAAAACAAAACAAAAACCGTAACCAAAACGAAACAATTTTTTTTATTGTTTTCTTTCTGTTGTGGAAAATCGGCTTAATGTTTTCCACAAAGTATTTTTTTGTGTGTGTGTGTGTGCTCTTGTTCAAAAACTAAATACACTTCTCCCGGTACACAATAATAGAATATTAAGCATTTTTGTTGTCATCGTTTCAAAATTTATAGACTTAACCATTTTATAAACCGTGGCGGATATAATGTATATACAGTCGGCCTACCATATTGTCTATCGCCATGGAACACGAACCGAAAATCATGGCAATTGTTTGGAGTAAATGTTTTTTTTTTTAGTTTTAATCCGGATTTGATCAAAAATTACTGATAACAATGTGATTAATGACTAAAGCAAATATTTGTATTAATTTTTATCACACAATTCCTGTGGAATTCTCGTATAATTGGGGACCAACAAACCGTGATGGAAAAACAAATCGGATAAATAATGATGGAATTAAAAATATTTTGATTGTTTCAAATGCGATTTAGAAATTGTATTGTTTAGGATTTTGTTTGTTTAAATCTTTATTTATTGTTATTGATTTTTAAGTGGTTTTTAACTATAAGAATTTCGGGTTTAAGGATGTTGTAATCACTATATACAGTGGAATGGTATCTTGTGAACTAGGTTAATCTTAAAATAGTTTTCTCTCTTTCCCTCTTTCCTGCATTATCCTACTATCAATTAACAGTCAATAATATTTGTGTTTGTTTTTGGGATTTAACATGTTGGTTCTCTTCAAGTCTCTTGCTATTAATTGTAAAACCTCTCGCATAAAGCAAAAGCTACTTAATGAAAAAGCGGAAATCATCAAAACACGAGCTTAAAAAGTTTATTCATTATAAAATATGTGGCGCCATAAATCTAAATTGTAAACCTCACGCCTGTAGCAAAAGCTCCTTAATATAAAAGCCTCAATCGCCAAAAATGAGCTTAAAAAAATTATATCATTTATTTAAACATTATAAAATATGTGACGTCATAATTGTTAATTGTAAAAACTCTCGCCAGTGGTAAAAGCAGCTTACTATACAAACCGCAATCACCAAAAAACGATCTTTAAAAGTTTATACCCTTTATTTACAAACACAATAGTCGCTTTCCAATCGACCAACCACTAGTATACTCACTAGTAATTCGGTTCTTGTCTTTGCTTAGTTTAATATGGATAATTTAGTATAAAGTATAAGAACCGAAAGAACCTTTCAAGTATAAGAACCGAAATACTAGCGGTTCACTAGTTGGTACTATCGATTTTTTGACTGAACGACATTACTCAGTTGTAATTATAATTGATGATAAAATATCTTGTATGTCAATTATCGATAAAACCGTGTATTGGAGGCGGACATTGATAGAAAGGCAAGGAATTTTCACGAAGAGGGTTCGATGTTTAGATCATAATATAAGGGCAACTGTCGTTTCAAGTAAATAGTCGTACGTAAAGATCTCCCATCAATCCTTTAAAATTCAGAACTGAAATGGTAGCTTGGAAGGTTCTGGTAAATCGTTTCCCTTGAATATCAAATGTATGCACCGATGTATCAGTTATAGTTTATACAATTGTATGCCATTGGTTTACCTTTCACAATCTTCCTCTGAATGAATTTTTTGCGTTAAAGACCAATTCTAAAAAATTATATATACTTTTAACACTATTAAACAATTTTTTTATCAGACATCGAGTTTCCACATAACATTTTTTGCTGTTCCAATATCATTTCTAGCACTCAAATGATTGTCAATATGGCTTGGGTTGGGTGTCGGAATAACCCCACTCTTAGGTATAAAGGATACAATCACCTTTCTCTACTGCAATAGTGTAAGATAAAAATTATCTTCGCCCACGTATTATAACCACTGCACCATTTAACGAATGGCCGAGTGGTTATGATACACAGTATATAAGAATGATAAAAAGGTTCGAATCCTACCTCATATGATGGCATGTAGAACCAATGAATCGAACCATCGACGAATCACAACAGATTGTTGGCTTTTTGAACGTCATTTTGTTAAGTATTTTATGCAGCTGATCGGCTTGTATTTTGTATTGAAAGGTTAGATAAAATTATTGACTACGGAACTATATATGTTCGGGTATGTTCCGTTTACATTAGTTTCATATGGTGTTATTATGAGATCGAGCTTCTTAGAATAGGCCAGGAAAAAATTCATCTGTGAAAAAAGTTAACGAGTTTAGAATTTCGAGTTAGGCTGTTTCTAGAAAATGGTATATGGGATGAGGAACTTTAACACATTGGTTTACTATTAACGAATTATTCATGAGGCACCGATCATGCATCGAGCTTTTAAGACATTCTGATTAGAGTTTTTCCATATAATAACTTTTTGCTATCCCAATATCCTTTCCTAGCCCTGAAATGTTTCATTCTACCACATTATGGGCCTTACCTTATAAATAAGAACTGTTGTTATCATGTACGAAGCCAGGGCCTACAACAACTACATCATTGAATTAATGGTGAGCTTCAACAACGGACTGGTACTTTATGGACTAGCATTAAATATTCGTCAATCTTCTCCCCTGACATCCATTTTTCATTTAAAGCTTGCAGAACAAATGGACTAACCCAGCTTCCAGCCACTACAGATTATATACAATGAGCAGATGGGTAGTAATAATCCTGGTGGGAAGGACTGTAATGTTGGTGGAGTTCTTGTACGAGTTAAATGTTCAATAAGAAACTGTAACATAATGTGTACATATAATCATGTTAAATACGTTTCTACCAGAAATTGAGATGGTATCAGATTGGGAAGATATCAGATTGACTGAGAATGAAAACAGTTAATGTGGTCGTGCTACGAAATAAGCAACTCACATCATCAGTGAAACAAACTTGCAGTGTATAATCAAAGAATATGGATTACGATTATACTTCAGCTTCTAAGTCGTGTCTCGGTATAAGAGCAACCTGGAATATATTAGAAACGGTTTTACATCGTCCCCTTGCTAATATAAGATCATCCTGACGAAGGCGCAATCCAATTTTAAGAGGATTTGTTGGTGAATGACCGTGTCAATTGTAGGCAAAAACGAAAGAAGATTATCTTTGGAACACCCAGTAGCTGCATATTATGACCGTTAAAGGCCAGGTAGCTTGATACTATGATCATTTCAGTTCATGAGCATAAGACTTTAATCATTACGCGAAATCTAAGTACATAGTATGGATTTGTGAATCCAATGTGACATTTACTCTATGTTCATGAGAACAAATATCACCTGAGTGCGCAGTATTCAAAACTGGCATTAGCCTGCGTATGATATGAAGTTGTCCGAATTCGACATGAGCCAAGACTTTTTGAACTCAAACTATGTTCCTTGGTAAATTGTAATATTGATTGGACCACCGAATCGGCGATACGTAATAATGGATAAACGTCATAGAAACGGGCATTTCAATCATGCAGTATATCTTAGGCCAGTGAATAAAACGATCGTATCTGTAAAACTGTACATTTATCCATTAGTTGGTGGAAGTAGTCCCATAATAGTGAATTGTTGATCAGTGACAGGATAATAAACAAGATTACGTAAAATAGGTTATACTGGACCAAAATATTGCTAGAAGAAGTGGTTCATATTGGAACTGGTGTGATCTTGAGAAGCAGAAATTAAAGTCTGAATTTCTAAGTCTGCTTTCTGTGTCTTGAGGATCGCGTTATAGTCGAAATGAGTAAACTGTTGATACTTTGTTCTTAGTAGTGCAGTCTGGTATTGACGCATTGACTTGTGTAATCTAGGTGGTGCGATTGACTCGGATTGCCACAGGTTTTTGGTCCGTGTGAATTGTAAAGTCCGAACATTCGCGTATTTAGTATACCCTGTCGTTTAATTTTCGAATATCAAGGGTTTTCCAATAAGAAGTTTCATTTTGATATTTTTAAATCAACCAAATGGACGCCACCGCTACGGCTGCTGCACCATATCCTTTTCATGAAATTTTCCATGACCAATTAACACATTTGTAGTTAGTTGTATGTGGAGCATTGTCATAGACTTTACCTTTCTCGTGGTCTTAAAAAAATGTCAAAAGGTATGAAATCATAAGATCTCGGTAGCCAAGAAACAATCATTCTTGGATTTTCTGAGCCCCAAATGCGTCAATTCTGCTTATTAACGTAGCCTCCGATGTGTAATAGCCTAATCACTGAAGATGATATTTCGATTAAATCCGGATCATTTTAATGCATTTAACCGTCTTGAATTTTTGTGTTAACAGAACTTTAAAAGCCTTAAGACCTAAGTCTTTATGCAAAATACGGTGTAATGTCGTTTGTTGGAGACACTTCCAGAGATCGAAAAACCTGGGTTTTCTTCAACAGTACGTGCTATACAGCAGTAATATTCTTAGTTGTTCATTGGGCAACGCACACGGTTTTGATTCTGGACATTGTCACATTTTTTCAAATTTTTCCCACCAGTTTCACTATTGAAGGTGAATTAACGAAAACCGAAAAGTGCTTTAGTTTTACCAACTATAATTGCAAAATTTTCACTATTTTTGTAGTGAATTTTAACAAGTTCAATGCGTTGTTCAACGCGATGGATGCCAAATCGATGTCAAATATCAAAAGATGACAGCTTCAAAATTGACAGCTGGTCAAATTATTATTCAAAATGAAACCTCTTATTCTAAAACACTTTATTTGATTGTTGTATATGAGCCTAGAATCAATTTTGATCTCGCCAGAGCTTAATTTATTGCCAACCAAACCGTGAGTAGACGCCAATGGTCTGCAATCGCGCTCTTTTTATTGGCCATACGAAATGGACAATATACGGATTCATTTTCAGGGATATAGAACCTTAATAATCGCGTTGGATAACTATTCTCTTCAGATTGAGGTAAAATGAGTTTTGGTGGACATTTGGGACCTAATCAAACTAATTAAAGCTTAATCTGTAAAAGAGTGTTCTTGCTCACAGGTGGTTTGTAAAAATATGACATTTGCACTTATATTACAGTCTGCTAAGTGAGAGACATAATAAAGGTTATAAATAAGAATCGAGCACTAATATTTAAATAGTTACAAATAGAAGCATACATAATTGAATGACATCAAAACACATATGCGCTTGTAGAATATAATTAAATTAAAGTCATAATCTATCATATGTACATGCACCACCAGGACGTGTGTAGGTTTGTACACAGTATACAAAGTACAAACAATACAACAAATTTTTAATATTTTAAGTGCAATTTAACATAAATCTATAATTAAATACTCTACACATATCTAAAAGTTAAACGACCTGCTAAAATGTCACAGATGGTCCCAGTATTTATCCATCCCTCTATGTACGTAAACTACCCAGTTATTATTGGTAAAAATGTTTTATACTTCACGAACAGAACAATATTGTATTATTTATAATCAGAGAAATTGAGATGATTGAATGGACCCTTTTATCCCTTACAATGCTTACTATTATTATTTGTATAGTTGTCGAGTCGAGTAACTCACCCCTAATACTTATTTATGACTTGTTTGAAATTCTATTCAAATTCATTTCAAATTATTGTACATATATAGTTTAGTTCATTTGTTAGTACATTTATCGAACTATTTACTAGGATTGAGAATAGCATACAATCCGTCAAGCATAAAGGTACAAATAAAAATATTTACACTTGGGGTTTACTTGTGATTAACAAATACGTCGAATTTGATCCTAATTTTTGTATTTGGTTTTTCAATGAATTTCCTTTCACCCTATCGTTAATTTTCAAAACATAAGGATTTTAGGCACTTGTCAATATGTTTAGGTTTTGCATAACATGCATTTAGAGTTTCGTATTACAAACTGGTGTAAATATGAAATTGTGCGTGTGCAGCACACTGTACATACGTTTCTAGAGCAACTACCCTTTGTCATATTGGGCACAATGTACCACATCCCAAAAAATGTGATGGGACTTTGAAATGATTACCTTACGAGTTTAAGAATAAATATATTGGCCTTCATTCGAAGAACAGAATCTGTTTGTTCTTCGAATGAAGCCCAAAATCCAATATATCTGGTGTGGTCACGGTCGATCCTCAAATAGGAATCGTGATCCAAGGCAGTGCAGTCTTTGACTAGAGTATTAAGGACAGGAGAGCAAGAGATTTGCTCAGCAGTTTTTTTTTCTCCTACCTCACTCTGTTCACAGTTTGCGTTGTTTCGAATTTTCATTCGGCACATGTGTCTGTTTAGTGAAACGAACAAGATCCTCAAAGTGCGTCTATCATAATATAAGAAGCACCAGGATCTTTGTTGATTTATTGTTCCAAAGACGATTTTGGATAGACGAAAAGAGATGAGATTGTCCCATCTCTTCTGGTGCAGACCACTAAAGTGCTAGGATATTTCTCTTAAGAGATAATAACGTCATTCCAAGTGGAAGATGTACCCAAACGGGACAATATGTTTCCTTTTATATCCATCCAAGTATAACTTCATTCAAACTGCCTAGTCGATTCAACACAATTATCGTCCTCAAAGCAAAATTGGGATGAAACTGTATTGGATTTAATCGCCTTTGACTGGTCTGTGATGCTCTCAAAACAGTAGTATCCCTACCAAAAGAGATAGATAATTTCACCTCAGGATCTTAAAGTGTGTATAACCCGGCATCTGCAAGATAACAGCATACTGATCCATCAATAAGGATCATCAAATCGTCTCCGGAGAGGCAAGATGGTCTGTAGTCCCATTTGTGTTATTCGGTAATAATTACACGAAATAATTTCTTTGCTTCGACACTATAGTGTTCGAGGGCAGATGATGTTTATGTGCTGATCCACCTCCCTCCACATTTGTAAATATTCAGAAAGGCTAAATAGATGGTCTCTGCCTATCAAGAACTTCAGTTGGTATGGTGTGATTAGCTCCCACAATACACAGACATACAAGTTTTTGAATGCGATTTAGATTTTTCCCTCCAACTCCACTCAATGTTCACAAATAAGTTTGGCAAACGAGATTATGGGTATGATAACCGAAACGTAAGGCCAGTACAAGCGTCAGAGTTTCAAACCCCATGACTTACCAAATGAGTGTGTGTATTTTTAGTAAGTAAACATTTCACTTCTATGAGTTTTGCCAAGTAATCTTCCAATCTAACCAGATGCCCAGATATTTGCCTTCTGAAGAGAACAAGATGGTATGAGCCTCTTTTTTTACACTAAAGTTTCCCAGAGTACTGCGTCTTGTAAAAAGAACCATATCAGATTTCTCAGGGTTGACTGATAGACCCTAATCACTACACAAGGCTACAACTATATTAATCTAAATTACAACTATATTTACCAACTATAGTATTATGGTAATGTCACAGATATAACTGTGACTGTAAAATTCGTTGTCGTTTAATTGAACTAACAGTGAGCTGGCCACAAGAGCGGAAACAGAATTCTATCTGGACTATATCTCTTTCTGGCGGTCACTGAAGTTGTATCACAACCTTAATGTGCAGTAATTCTCCTTGGCCTAAGCATGGCACTAAACCGCAGAACCGCCTCCATGCCATGTGTTTCAGCTGCAGAGTTCATAGCTCTGAAGAAAGCGTTATCAAATGCATTTCGAAGTCCAGAAACATTCAAAGCAGCGCGGTCTTTTGAGATAGTATGAAGGACAGGTATGCACAAATGTGCACCACAGCTCTTTCTTCTCCTGCCCCACACTGTTCGGGTCGTTCTGAATTTTCTATTTATTTATTTACAGCAACTTCATATTATTTTGAACTGTATATCCTATTTTGAGCTTTAAGCTAATTTCTTATAGAATGTAAAGTTTATATTCGAGATATTCAAAACAAATGGGCTTAAAATTTTTCACACCCTGTCATTAATACTAGCAACACGGGCTCAGTTTTTGACTTCTTCAAACTCTCAAATTTTGGTCTAGTATAACTGAAAGGGTAGACGAGATTTAATTGGGGCTGCTAAACATTTTTTGATTGCTTGAGTACAATTGCATGGAATTTATTAATAAGTTTGGAAATTTTTGTGTTGAATAATTCACTGGACTTGAATGAAAGTCAAAGCCTAATTAGAGAACAATGTCCCGTGAATCGTGATTAACCACTAAGATCCTCAAAGTGCGTCTTTCATTATTTTAGAAGTACCAGGATTTTTGCTTATTTCCCATTCAGATAAGGACCCACAAAAGTGGAAGATGCACTCAAATAGGCCTATATGTTTCCTAATATATCCATGTATCTGGGTCTCCAGTGAAGTTTAACTTTCACTTTGGTTTGAATACGGTAATTGCCTTGAAATGACTAGGCAAGTCGATTCATGCCAATTACCGTATTCCAACCCAATCAAACAGTATTAATCGCCGTTAGAGCTGCCTGACTGTCTAAAATGAGAACTGACGATCATCTCCTCTGCATAGATCCTGCTTTCAAAATTACAGCAATTTTCGCCGAAAGCCAGTAGCATACCAACCATGTGGAATAGATAGTTTCACCTCAGAATTTGGTGCACACGAAGTACTTCGACACCATAGGCTCCGAGAGCATGTGCGAGAGTTATGGACTGGCCCACCTCCCTCTATATTTAGCAATGCCCAGAAGGGCTTAGTTGATTGTATTGATTTTACACAAACAAGTGGGTGCGCTGCACATACTTCTGATCTAAAGACTGAGCGGCAGCAGACCCACACCAATCTCAAGAGCTGCACGGGTGTGATGTGCATATCTCCTCCAACTTCCAGACAGACAAGACTTTGCATTCGGCTTAGCAGTGCCCCTCAAACCCAACTTAATGTTATTGGCCACAATATATCAAACTATATATTATGAGATACTGATAACCAAAACGTATACGCCCAGTAGACGTGTCTCGGTTTCAAGCCCCATGATGTACCAACCGACTGTTTGCATTTCCATTCAATGTTACATTTTTTATTGCATTTGTCTTTCAAGTGTTTGCCAGATGTTCTTCGTAGCTAGCCAGATCCCCAGATACGTGTCTTCTGAAAAAAGATCCAGGTTTTAAAAGACTTAAATTTCCCAGAGTCTCGCGTCTTGTGAAAAGAACTATATCACAGGCTGATAGATGATGATTTACCAATCAAGTTGACCACAAGAGTTGAGACAGAACATCACCCTGAGGACAATTCTTTCTGGCAATCACCGTAGTAATTCTTACTTATCGACCTTAGCACTAAACCACCGAACAAGTGTGGTCTTCATGTCATGCCTTTCAGCCGCATAGATCATTACATTAAAGAAAGTATTATAAAACGCACAGTCGACGTCTGAAACACTCGAAGGCAGATTGGAGGCTGGCCACACATTAGAAGACCCACGGACCCGATTTTCATGAATGCCAGATTAGAGACAATATTAAATCACATATAAATACTCACCATACGATCGCCGTTAATCTCTATCTATACGCCTCAGGTTAATATAAATGCTCTTCATTCCCGCTCCTGCTTCAGGATCCCAAACGACAAAACGGTCTCCTTCCATATATGTTTTACTTTCCCAACAGAGTACACCAAGACTCCTGTTGCGGTGTGGACTGTATTATTTCGTTGTAGTAATAAAACAAGAGTGCTGCTTCGTTTAGGTATTTTACTCGACTAAAAATTGACATTAATTTTTTTTCTTATATAATTCAGTGTTAGGTAACATTTCTTTTATTTCATAACGTTCAAGTGCTGGACACAGCGTCAACATTTCGGGGCGCCTAGAATTACTAATTCAACACATTACGATTATTACGAACCTTCGATAGATAAACGGCTAAGCTTTGTCACAGCACGCTGGATTATTCCTCCCTTTGTCCTTAAGGTAACTACTCGAATATGGTGATCAGCCCGGGATGTACCTTTAATACTTGACCTGAGGGCCAAGTTGATGGCGGCATTTTATCAACATTATCAGATATTCTTTGATGATCTGTTCCAAAAGGACTGATGTTGTTGTTTAATGGCTCTTCATTTATTCAAACGATTTTGAGGGATGTCTTCGATATTGGGACGGTTTATTGCGGTTAATGGGCGACCAACCAAAAATGTTTCCGGAGTGAGCGCTCACAAATCATCGGGTGCCATTGACATCGGCCTCGAGTTGAGACAAGCTTCTATCTTTTTTGACAGTGTGGGCAGTCGCTCGTAATCGTAGGCTTGATTGTGAGTTATTCGTCGAAAATGGTGCTTAAACGACTTGATATAGCAGCTTTCGATAGTCCACCATAGCTTGGAGATCGTGGAGGGATAAACTTCCAAATTATACCTTCGTTGTTACAGTGGTCTTGTAGTTTATTGATGTTATAGCTTGCTCGTCGAAAAAGAATTGAATTTTCTTTAATTCGTTAGCTGCTCCAACAAAGTTCAAAGCTTTGTCGGTATGAATCTCACAAGGTTTGCCTCTGGTCGATATGAATCGATATAAAGCTGCAAGAAAACTACTGGTTGATAGGTCAGACAATAATTCGTTTTGCATGACCTTTGTGCTGAAGCAAACAAACACGGCCACATAAGTTTTATATTCAGCCTTGCTATGTGGATTTGGATTTCTGGTTAAAAATGGTCCACAAAGATCGATACCAGTGATAGTAAACGGTGGATTGGAAATGACACGAACAGCTGGTAAATCGGCCATAATTTGCTGTTGCAGTCTTGGTCTTTGACGATGACATTCGATGCAGTTCCGGTAAATCTTGTTAGCAAACGATCGCCCATTGATGAATGCAAGAAAATGTCTCCCTTTGAACTGCCTTTAGGAGTTTCTGCAAAGCGATGTGAAGCTCGTCGTAGGTTAATCTCTCCCCAGTTCGATGGATAAACCTTTTATCTCGTCCAAAAATTCTACAGAAATTGTTACAAAATCGACTACAATATCCAACGACATTTAAAAGCCTTCGAAATGAATTAATTTATGGATCAGTTCATAAAAAATGACATCATTATTTTCCGCTTCCCGGCAATGCAAGATGGCGGAATCGTCTTTGATTTCCGGCAATTCTGACAACTCCGAATGAACACTGAATTTCGAAGGCCATTCTGCTTCGGTATTTAATAGGAACTCATGCCATTCCACCACAACTTGTTTGATTCAGCATCTTTAGGCATTACACCCCGTGATCCGCTGGATTAAATTCCGATGGTATATGTAACCATTTGACCGGAAATGGGATTTCTTGAATTTCACAGACTCGATTGGACACATACGTCTTTAACCGACGTGGTGATACTTGCAACCAAGATAATACAATTGATGAATCGCTCCACAGTATAATACTTCTTGGTTGTAACTTTGTGGCCTCAAGTGTTTTTGACAATAATCGACAGAGCAATACAGCAGCATTGAACTCCAATCGTGGAACTGTTTTGTTTTTCAATGGAGCGACACGCGATTTGCTGCACATAAGAATCACACGACATGAATTGGCACCGATAGTCCGCAAATATAAACATGCACAATGACATGCACCATACTGGCTGGCGTCAGCAAATCCGTGTATTTAAAGATGTTGCTCATCTATTGAAGAGATACATCTATAGAAATCGTTATTGTTTGAATTGATGGTATACATTTTCTGAATTGGAGCCTCATATTTCTTTATAGGCAACGGATCGTTCCATTTTAATTGCTTTGACCACAATCCTGGCAGGAAGATCTTAGCCAACGCGATTTTTGGACCAAGAAGTCCAATTGAGTAAAAAATATGAGCTATCTCTGAAAGTACTGTGCGCTTTGTTGGTTTTGTGTTGCTAGTATCGAAGTTGATATTGAACAAGAAATGATCGCTTTCAAGATTCCAAGTGAGACCCAATGTTTTGATTGTCTCATTGAACTTCATTGATGATGGTGATGTAGTTTGTTCTTCATCTTCTTCAGGAACTGTTGGTAACACTGCCTTAGAATTGGATGCCATTTTTCGTAAATTCATGCCTCCCTTTTCCAACATCCGACGAATTTCAGATAATAATCGTTTAGCTTCATTCGCTGCCCCGTCAAAAGATCATCCATATAAAAATCATCAATATGTTCAGAACCACTCGGAAATTGTACAGCTTTATCCAGGCTGATTTGTTTCATACGATTAGTTGTAAAGGATGTTGATCTTCCACCATCCTTATTTGTCGATACATCTTCGTAATATCTCCAGTAAACCCAATAAAATGTTTTCGAAATCTCAGCACGAGCTTAAACAAATCATCTTGTATAGCTGGACCGGTAAGTAAAATGTCATTCAATGCAATTCCAGTGGTAGATTTCGCTGATGCATCAAATACGACAGGAGTTCTAGTTGTGCTTTCAGGTTTTTGTACTGCATGATAATGTAAATAATGAAAATTTGGCTATAGTTTCATTTTTGTGTTCCTTATATTCGTACATGGACTTAGTTTCACCAATACAATTTGGGTTGGTGCCTAAAGGCAAGCGTACTATATATATACCTTCCATTATTATCACGCGTCGTCGTTTGTGCGAACAGTTCTTCGCATTGTTTCTCTTCTGATGTTAACCCTGGCTTGGATTCGATTTGTTCTTGCTCGAAAAACACTGCCACCATGAACTGCAAGTCATCGTTTGTGGCTACCTCTGACACGTATGTAGCTATCTTTCCGCCCACAATATATCCAATTCTCGTTTCGATAAATGCTGGAAGTTCACTCGATACCTTCTACTGACTGGACATCAATATATCATAATAACAACGAGCTCCTAGCAGCAAATCGTCTGGAGCAGGCTTATGGAATTCGAGACCCGATATGTAGTTAGGAAACGGATAGGATGGTAATGGAACCTTTTGGGACAGAAGATTTCCTGTAATACTTGGAACGACATGTAATTCAAACGTATCCTTGTAAGGTACTCTACCATTCTTCGCATGATAGTAGTACTAACGCGGTATTTCGATTTCGAGAAAGATTCATTTATATACCTGAAATTGAAAGAATGCTGAGTATCTTGGGTAATCCAAGACGACATGCCAACCCACCGGTAATAAAATTAGATTGCGATGCGGAGTCTAACAATGCACAACATTGATGCAGATTTCAATCTGCATCTTCGATTGACACGATTGTGGCAAGCATAATTTCATTGGGTCTTGTTGAATGAGCCACCACCGACGAACACTCACTGAGAGAATCTGTATTCGGACCCATTCCCACTGAGGCTACTCTTATGTTGAGTCACATGAAGAGTGATTGATTTTTTCTGACCTGAACTGGAGCTTGACACTTTCTCCGCAGCCTTGACTTAAGTTTTTTGTATCTTATTGTGGTATTTCGCCTCAAGCATGACACTAAACCACAGAACAAGTGTTGTCGTCATGCCATGTTTTTCAGATGCATGGATTTATCGTTCTAAAGGAATCGTTATCAAATGCACCCTCGATGTCCAGAAACGTTTCTAAGGCAGATAGGAGATTGCTTACACTGACCCGATTTCCACCATGCCGGATGAGGGACAATATCAATTGATATATAAGCACTCACCATACCACCGTTGATTCCGATGACATGTGTCTCATAGTCTCGATGGTCCTGCTTCATGTCTCAAAAGTGAAAACTGTCTTCTTTCATCTATTATTCATTTCCCACCACCAGAGTGCACCACAACTCGGGTTAAAGTTGTTTATAAGTTAGTATCTTTGACTTCGTTTCAAAAACCAAAAATCCAGAGAACTTACTCGACCAACTACATTGACCACTCTATTCTCGTTTTTGTGGTTGTTCGTTGATACCTATGCATGTTGGGTTTAGTCATAATCGAATGATTTGTCCCACTCCCAGTTCAGATCTAAATCCTGCATGCGTGTAGGATATACTTAAGACAAAGAGAAGTTGAATTTTTTGACGAGCCTTGTACGTAACAGAAATCCAATCAATCTGTTAATCGATATAGCATTTTGTTTTGATATTAGATTAATGTCAGATCAAAAACTAGAAACAAATGTAACATAATCACCTGTCGCCATAAGGCATCTCCAAATAATCATACAGAAACGTCTTAGACACAAATAATTTTCCACCCCATATCGAACTACATACAAATTGATATTAGATGTAGTAACGAATGTGTGTGTGTCTACCACCTATATATCGTTATCGAAATAAAATATTCATTTGGGATATGAGGCAACAACCAGAACAACACTCAATAAAACAAATCCAATCAAAAAATCATTAAATTTAATCTTTTCGTCGTACCATAACTGAGACGAAGATGAAATCATTCGTTCGATCCTATTATACGAGTATAACTTTGAAAGATTAAGTCGCTCCATTCATTTATGAAACGTATAAAGTCGTAAGACATAAACACATGAGACAAAAAGGTCAATTGAAAAGCCATTTATCATTGTCGAGAGTTTTCGTATCTTATATAAACGAAAGAAAAATTAATTTCTTCTCGAGTTATTGTCTCAACAAAAACAAAGACGAAAAACTAACAAACCGAAACGGTTGAGAAGCACAAAAAATTATTTATTTTTGGAAATTTTCCAATAATCTCAACTCTTATATAATCGATTTTGATTTAAGGGCGGTAAAATTCGCGATCACATGGGACTCACTATCCAACATAATCATAAATGAGATGATTAAAGGTATCGGTGCGGTTTTTTAGTATTCCCTGGACCATATGTTAAATCTAAAATCAAGCCAAAACTAAATAGACGAACAACATATATACAATTGAGATGCTGTATACAAATATATGCACATATGTTCATTCGACGACTCCGACCCAACATAATGTTTATATAGAAACGGGAGAGTACTCACTCGTATATGTTTATAGGATGGGTGCGCACGGTGGTGGTTTTATTGTCAAATCACATTTAGTCATGATGGTTGGTATTTTTGAAAGCACTTGTTGTTGTGTTTATTCCCGCATATATACATACGCATGTAACATGTTATATATATGTTTGATGATCTCCAGAGGTTTGATGCGTCGCCCTGCTCACTATATATACATAATAATGAAATTTTTAATTGGAGTTAAAATGTGTATAAATATATGAAATATGAGATGAAAATTGATGGCAATTTTTGATTAGGACATTGTTTTGTACCACTTTGGATTTATATCTCAATGGTGACTCAGTTGTGTCAAAATTGTAGATAAGATGTAATTGGTTCAGTATCTAGATAGAGAGACCATACTGGAACAACAAACTCTGAAACGGGGTCTGAAATATAAAAAGACAATGTTAGAATCTACATACCTGGGTCCGGTTGGTCGGAGATACCTCGGTCCATAAATCCAATCCTATCCTTTTCTTAGGTGCTAACCTGTAAAATATGATCGAGACATGGCCACATACATCGAACATTGAACAAATATGAGAAACACATAGGTGCATTGGCCGACTAAATACACCTAATATAAGAAACATTTTACAATAAACAGCCACAGAAAACAATCACAATGAACAAACACTGATTACATGAACAAATTACATAAACACGAATTCACTGTAAACAAAAACACAAATAACAATCACCACACAACACCACAAGTAGAACACAACTTTCCCCATGACAGTGACACTGATGCGTCAGCCAAATGGCAAACAAGTTGGTTGCATCTCGACATCAACCATAGCTGAACCTTGATGCTACAATATAGATGGCGTAAGGGAAACGAAGAAGAACGTGTATTGCTCGATGTACCGTGAGAGGTCGTTAAATTATAAAAGGTGATGCGGGTCGGCGAGGGCTTTTTGTTGGATGATTGGCGATAGAATCGAGGAACGAGAGTTTTTTTTGTTTTGAGAGATAACTGAAGTCAGCAACAATTGTTACATAAAAAAAAAATAATAGTGAAAAATAAAGTGAAAGTACAGTGAAAGGAAAAAATAAGAGGATAACCAAAGAATGGTTTATCACGCTATCGGTGAAAGGTGAACGTGTATTGTTTCAAGAGCCACGTGGAGAGTGGATCGGCAAGTGGAACGCGAGCGATCGCGATGCTTGATCGACAAGAGAGTTCTAAAACGAGCCATAGATAGAGACGAAAAGGGAACACGTGGATATGCTGGCGCCCTATATTATCAAATCAAATTATCTGCTAAATTGGAAGGTGGAGGAAGAGCAAGGGGAGAGGAGGGCCTAGAGCGATGTATCATTTGTGATTGTAAAAAGTTTTGAAATATAGTGTCAAAAAAGAAGTAATTTTTTTTATTTGTTAACGCTCACGTCACATTTGTCGCCCAACGTGGGGCCCGAAAAAACGGTCTATAAGCATACGAGTAACTGACACGTGGTTGTGAAAAATAATTTTAATAAAACAAGCAGTGGTCAACGGATAGACCCTCAGTGTGAAGGTTTACCTTTTTTATCCATGGAGTAGTGATTGCACTGGTCGTAAAAGTTTATAGTTGAAGATTGCTTGAGAAGAATTGTTTTGGATAATTTGTTATCATTTCTGGGACTATTAGCGGGGAACTCACCTTGCTTTCGGCCTAATGTACTAAGATCTAAAGAACTCAAAGCACTTTATACCTTAACACCTCCTTTAAGTTGTCAAAGTCATGTATATAGTAGTCCTCTCATCTGCAAACGATTGCTCTCGGTACCGGAATCTGTGTCCTATGAATGAAGACCAAAGTACCGCAAAGTACGCATTTCATAGTTCAAACAAAATTGGGATCTATGCTGGTCTATTGTTTTTGGATAAACGGCCCATTGATTGAATTGGGTAGGTTGACCCATCTCTCTTGGTCAAGATCGTTAAACTGAATATCGATATCTTATTTAAGAGATACCTCCAACACGTTTGTTACCGAAAAGAGTGTTTTTATCTTCAAGTGAGCGGAGGTAAGTGCTGCACTCAAAATAAAAAAAGGTTACCCCGCCTCCATGTATTACAAGCAGAATCAGTCAAGTGGCCAGTAGTGCATTACAATCTAAATATTGAGGTGGTTAACAGAAAGAATTTATCAACCATTGTCAATGCCATTAGGAAAAAGGTTCACTCGAGGTCGTAAATCTTCTTTTCAATCAGAGAAATAAAATAACGCCCATTCAGAAATCTACAGAAAAGGGGCACTGGAGGGATTTAAACATAAAACGAGGAGAAATTCAGTTGGACATAAGTCACCGGGGAGTATAGGATAATTATAAGAGAGCACTAACCATTCTTCAAAAACAACTATCAAAGGATGAGAAAAATGGAATAAGCTTCCTTCAAAAGAAGAATGAAAGTTTTACTAAGAACCGAGAGAAAAATATTAGGATACTCGTTGTGAATAATTTTCTAGACTTTTAGTTCCTATAACGCGATTGAGGTGCTGAGTCACCATTTTAGAAGTAAGGTTTTGTTTACGACTCTACAGTATATATAAGAACCAGTTTACTCATCAAGCTACTGTTTAGAAATGAGAGATCAATCGCTGATAAAAAGAAATGGTATCTGTGCTTTATTGACATTTAAGGAGCTTTTGACACCCCTTTCAACTTAATCCATAAGACCAGTGGAGAAAAAACCGGTGACATTGCACCAAAGCATAACTAGTTCATTCAGTAGTCAAGTGCTGGATTATCACAGCTCATTTGGAAAATGAGTCCGTTACCGTTCGTTATGAGCGTGGAGCGATTACTTCTCCTTTCGTTTCATCTCCTTTAAAATATGGTATTTGGTGATTTATTGCCTCCTACCACTGTACCACTTTATGTTTATATCTGAATAAGCTTTATTTAGGCTCTAGATACGATATGAAGACCATACTGGAACAACAAATTCAAGTCCTGGATCTCAAGCCAAAGTACTGCAAAGTTCGTATATCATAGTTCAAACAGAACTAGAATCTAGATTGACCCATCTGTCTTGGTAAATTTTAACGGTCAAATTTTAACGACCGTCTTGTTTATTGTTTCAGGACCTACAAAAGTGGTATAAATGCATTTGGTCGGGTCAAGTTATTGACCATGTAAGGTCTCCGTCCGTGCGGGGCACTCCACTCCGTTAAACAAAACTACCTTAACTAATTTTGTTCACAACTTATTATTAGAGTTATAAATTTATTATTTATTAAATATAGTTATTTAAGTTTTTAATATAAAAATTAATTATTTCTTATAAATTAAATTAAATTAAATTTTCACAACCGTGTGTTTGCTACTATCGTAGATTACTAATTGTATTGCAAAAAATTAGAAAAACAAGTTTCGATAATTAAGCAGATGAGATGCGTGCACCACTTGGTGAACATGAGCAAGAAAATATTCGTGCTGTTGCTATCGCCCATTGGATGGCGGCACCCGACCTCAAAATGACCGATTTCGAATGAAATTTTGTCATTTTTAATTATGTAGCGCCTGAATAATTCAAACTGATTTATATCAGCCGCTACGTGTACCCCCTTCGCCGATAAAAGGCCATAAATAGTTGTGAAAAATTTGTGGTTGTCAAAAGATGCATCGTGATCATGTAGAAACCAATTCACGTCATATACCCGTAATCAATTGACCGGAGTAAAAATATTGGAAAACTTGAAATTCATTCAGTGAACCAGCATGATGTCCGGAACCAGAAGATGCTTCCGAATTACTCATCCGCAAATTCTGAAGTTGCCTAATCTTTTTCCAAATTTATAAAGTAAAAACATATAAGTCGAACGGTTAATAAACTACCTTGGGCTTTACAAGAAAAACAACCAAGTCAAAAAGCACCAACAACCAAAACAAATAGTGTAATCCGTTTTTTAGTGCTCGTAATCACTTTCAATCTATCAATGGAGATTGACTGTTGTTTATCTTTGATAGAAATTACAAAGTGTTTGCGTAGGCGGCGGATTACTTTATAGGGACCTTCATACGGGGGTTGTAAGCCAGTACGTACTTTATCAACCCTGACGAAAACATATTCACAGGTATCCAACGATTTTGGGACGAAAATATCATTCTGTTTCCGTTTCCGCGTCGTAGTTGGTATGAGATTTCTCATTGTATATCGCAGTTGTTCTATTACTGTATCGTGAGTAGGCAAAGGTAATTGAGGATTTTCGATAAAGAGCTCACCAGGAAGCTTAATTGTCTGTCCATAGACGAGTTCCGCAGGCGAAGACTTAATATCCTCTTTTACCGTAGCTCTAATTCCAAGTAAAACAATGGCAATGTCGGAGCTCCAATTAGTCGTGTTGCCTCTGGCCATGAGTGCGGCTTTCAGTTGCCGATGAAATCGTTCAACCATGCCGTTAGATTGGGGATGATACGTTGTAGTACGTATTCTATGTGAGCCAAGGAGCTTCGTTAGCTCTGCAAAAAGCTTGGACTCAAATTGACTACCCTGGTCAGTAGTAATATTGACCGGTACCCCATATCTACAAATATAATTCTCAACAAAAGTGGTTGCAATGGTTGCTGCCGAAATGTCAGTCATGTAGTATGCTTCAGGCCAGCGAGTAAATCTGTCGACACACGTTAGTACATATTGATAACCCTTATATAGATGGTGGCAAAGGGCCTACTATATCTAAGTGGATATGTTCAAATCGACAAGGTGTAATTTCAAATTGTCCAAACGGTGATTTTGTATGTCGTATCACCTTAGATTTCTGGCAGGATACACAAGACTTGGACCAATGCCCAACGTCTTTCTGCATACTTGGCCAGAAATAACGTTTATCTATCAATTTTCTCGTCGCTCGGACACTGGGGTGAGAAATGTTGTGCAGGAGGTCAAACACAGTTCGACGTAGTGGCTCTGCGATGTAGGGTCTATTAACCCCTGTGCTCGTTTCGCAGACAATCTCAAAGCCAGGTAATTTAAAAAGCTGTAGTTGCATCGATGCACTACGTGGACGTCCGGAACCAGAATCTTTGGAATTATTCCTGAGCAACTTCTGAAGTTCTAAGTCCGATTCTTGGGCTGAGATGATTCGTTTGTAGTCGAAACAGTTATCGTCTGTCGCAACCTGGTCTGGTTGAGTTGCCAATGCGATGCGGATTACCTCTGGCATCTTTCTCGACCATAATGATCGGATAATTCTATCGGAAAAATTATCGCCAGCAAGATTTTTTATGTGCCTCAAAGCCTCCGATGGTCGCCGATCACCAATATCTCGACCACTCAAGAGCGCCTCCAGCTGTTTTTCTTCGGAGAGGGCCAGTCGATTTATGAGCGTATTTTTAAGCACAGTATAATGATTTTCAAGTGACGGATTACTTAACAGGTCAGATATGGTATCACACACGTCCGGTGTCAAATTGGAAAGGACATGAAAGTATCGTTCCTTTTCTTTTACGATGCGTTTGATGTTGAATTGCACTTCTGCCAATTGAAACCACACCTTTGGGTTACTTGGCCAGAAAGTGTTTAGCTTAATGTTTGTTAATTCCAACTGTTGCGTCTCTGCTTTGTCTTCTTCCATCGACATGTTTTTTTATTGGGTGAAAAATTTGGTTTCAGATGAAAATTTCGGAATGATTACCGTATGAACAATTTTTCAAAATGTGTTTTCTTTTTTATTTGTTTTAATAAAAACAATTTTGTTTGTTGAGAATGCAATGGAGGGTTTTTACGAAACGACTTCCCTTTGAAAATCTACGAGTTAGACGTTGCACGGTAGTGAACATTTTTACAAGTGTTTTATGAAATTTATATAATTGACTCTACGTTATAATTTAAAATTTGGAAAAATGAAATTAATTTTATGTTAAAACAAATTTACGAAAAGAAAATTAGATTTTAAGTTTTTACAAAGATTTAAGCAAAGAAAAAAATTGTATATATAAAAAAAACTTGCGTTTTGTAACCCGTTATATATATGGGCCTAGCTATTGTTTGGTCACTGCTGCTGATGCAGGTCCCTCGTGGGCACTCGCCGTCGCCGTACGGTGGTACGGTGGCTTTATGCTGCAGGAAACTTCCCTCGATGTCCCGAAATATTCGTTTGTTTGTATAAGATATCCAATTAAGTTGTATTATATTTGGTTGTTTATGAAATATTTCATCAATCAGTGTTTTCCAATATGGTTTCAATTGGTATTGTAATGCCGATGTACCGCTGATTTTGTACCGATTGATTTTTGTACCGCTTGTTTTTTTAAATGTGCTCTGGAAACAATCACTCGTTTGATATATTGCCGGTATTTTCGATGTTGTTTTTATATGTAAAAAAATTTTGTGTAAATTTAATTCGATCGCCAAAATAATACAATCGCGAAAAATAAAAATTTGGTATTATATATGCACTCGTACCTGTTGTTGGTACGGTTTGTTTTGTGTACCGTACCAAGCTCAATGTTTTTTCGCTCACTGGATTTTTTAAAATGTTGTATACTGCGATTTAAACCGCTGTCGAAGGTCACCACTGTAAGGTCTCCGTCCGTGCGGGGCACTCAACTCCGTTAAACAAAACTACCTTAACTAATTTTATTCACAACTTATTTATTATTAGAGTTATAAATTTATTATTTATTAAATATAGTTATTTAAGTTTTTAATATAAAAATTAATTATTTCTAATAAATTAAATTAAATTAAATTTTCACAACCGTGTGTTTGCTACTATCGTAGATTACTAATTGTATTGCAAAAAATTAGAAAAACAAGTTTCGATAATTAAGCAGATGAGATGCGTGCACCACTTGGTGAACATGCGCAAGAAAATATTCGTGCTGTTGCTATCGCCCATTGGATGGCGGCACCCGACCTCAAAATGACCGATTTCGAATGAAATTTTGTCATTTTTAATTATGTAGCGCCTGAATAATTCAAACTGATTTATATCAGCCGCTACAACCAAACAAGTTTCGAAGAATCAGTATATGAGAATTAACTGCCCCTAAAGCGGCTAGGCAGTAGGAGATGGTCCAGAATCCAGATACGGCAATCAAATATTTATAGTATTGGTTATTGTGGTCTGGAATATGGCTTTCATTGACATATAATACTAATTTTCTAAACAAAGTTTGAGCAATCTAGCAGTGCTCATCACGTCCATGAATAACAAAGAGAATCAGTCAAGTGGCCAGAAGTGCATTCTCAACTAAATATTCAGGTAATTAACAGAAGGAGTTAAACAAACATTTTTAATAACATTACAGAGAAAGTTCTGATCCTTACAGAAGCTTGTCTGTCTGATGAGAAAACGCCCACTTATTCAAATTAAATTTAGTCTAGAGATCATACAAAATCAGCCACTTGAATCGGCGTTCCCTTACTAATTGGAAACATTACAAGTCACCCAAAGTCGTAAAGCTTTTCTTTAATCAGCTTCCTAATATTGTCCACTCAACTTAAGAGAAGAGTTGTCCAATGAAATGAAAGGGATTCAACCTCAATATAATACAATTTAAGAGATAAGTGCAACTTATCTCTTAAATTGTAGGATCCAAAAAGAACTTACAGAGATACGCAGCTAGACTACAATACGGGAATGAAAGTTTTACTGACAAGCGGGAGAAAACTATTAGGGTGCTCGTTGTGACTTAATTTCCAAACTTTTAGTTCCTTGAAAGCGATAAAGGTGCTGGGTCACAATATTAGAAGTAAGGTTCTGTTTGCGGACCTATATTCGAATAAGTTTACTTATTAAGGCAATAAATCAACCATGACGTCTTAAGCAGTTTCGTTTTTATAGGAGTGAAAAAACAATTGCTGGATAAAATTACTCTCTTTGCATGGAAGGAGCTTTCGATAATACGTTTTTCCGATTCAATTGATAAAAATAATGGAGAGAAATAGGTGACACATCACTACGGCAAAATTGGTTCATTTTGTGCTCAAATGCCGGATTATCATAGCGCATTTGAGAAATGAGTCCGTCACCGTTAAGACCGTGAACCGATGGCTTATATAAGGAGCGTTTTATCTCCTTTAAAATATGATCTTTGGTGATTGACTGGCTCCTACGGTGTTAATAAAATACATAAACAATGAATTATACAGGAATACCTTCGGGCTGCACGAAATGACTGTATCGCAAGATTAATGACAACATCAGTACCTCATAGTGATGTATCACGCAACCAGGAGTGAGACCAAAAAACTCTATACAGTAGAATTGTCGTTCTTTTTTATCACTTACAAATTTATTTATCACGCAGAAAGTTGACATCTCGCTTAGGAAGTCTACACATGGTCAGCTTGACTTATTAGATATTGGAATTAACTGACACGTCATACCACATAAATTATCTTTAACTGTAAAATTGTCAAAAAACTGAACTTAGTAAAGCGTGTCCCAAAATGCACTCATGTTTTAAATTTTCATCTATTTATTCGCTTAAGTGTTGCCAACACATAACAACGGAAACGTAAACCTCGCCCAGGAAAAGAGTTCACTGAACGGATTATGAAACAACAATAAGTGGATGCTGATTTTTCGAACCAAATCATTTTAGACGATGACTCATTTTCATCTTCCAATTTATCTCAGAATTGGGGTTCAGATAATCAACAACTAACTTATGAGAAATAAAGAGAGTGAAAGTCATTTCCCAGATATGGTATTTCACAATTTTTAATGTAATGGTGAGTCACATTCGAGCATCATCATTCCAAACCACCCGGATGATATCACCACGTAAACGCTATTTGAATGAAACCCAATTGGTGGTAAAAATATTTGCTTTGGAATTGTCATATGTTGCGATCTAAGCAGACTTTGTTTTTTGGTTTAATTTAATCTTTACAATCTTTGGGGGTTCAGGGCACTCGCAACTTTTTTGCGTTTCCCATTTTTACGTCCTTACTAACGCCATTTCAACCAAAACGTGGACGTATGACTATAGGTTCGATTTACGATCCATCTGAACATTGCATAGCTCCATGCCAGCCTGTAGTACTCACATGTAAAATAGGTCGGCTAATGAATTCTGCATTTTAACAGAAAATTATAAATGAATTCATTCACTCCACCCATCGTGATCAGATGGTGAAAATCCGGTTTACATCAATATCGGGATTTGACCCTGGTACCTTTCGCTCCATAGCCACTGTTTTAACCGCTGATCTAAAGTGAAATGTGATGTCATGAAATGCATTTTTTCAAAACCATGCTGACAATATCGCAACCTACTTTTAAGGAATCCTAAAACACTCCATACCAGCACCGTACCTATAGACAGAAATCTTATCAGCGTGAGAATATGTACTAAATCTACCGTTTAACAGACAACTGGAGGACTACATCAATAAATTACTTTTATTGCTCAAGACAACGATAAAGATGATGATGATGGTAATAGAACGATATTGTAAAATAAAACCAACCATCGCTGAACTCTAAAAAGGATTTGTCAATCTTACAAAATAAATTGCCAATAAGAAACGAGATGAAAAAAAAATGACGAACTTTAAAAAAAAATTGGCGACATTAAAAAAAAATCCCATTTTCTTTATTGACAAAGCTTTGTGTTTTATGTTCTTGGGAAATAAACTCGTACTTCGTTGGTTGCAGGATGTATATCGCGTCTCTCTATATATATACGAGTATATAGAACACAGTTAGAGTCGAGACAATTTAATTTCGTGTACCAATTTGTTGTCTGCGGCGTTTGATGAAAATCAGTTGAATCCATTCTACTGAATAAAAATAATTTTCTGCAGTGGTAGAACCCGACCTTCTCGGCCGGCAATAGTGAAACTAGTGGAAAAATTTGAGCTGTTGACCTAAGGTCTTTAGACTTTTAAAGTTCAGGCTGGTCGATCACCATAGAAACGCCGTATCTTCGCTGATTGGATCATTCAAATGCATCAAAATGATCCAGATTTTTAATCCAGAATTTTAATAATGATTTTTTTATGGCCGGAATTGGAAGATAGACGGCGCTACGTGCCACTTAAGCGGCGAAACAGTCGTAATATTACAAGAAAAGTCACCTGACCGTGTTATTTCTGGGAGAGGTGATCACAATTGATCAATGCTACATAGTAGAATTCGTAAAATGTATGAATTGGTCGTAGAAAATTTCATGGTGCTGCAATCGTAGTGGTGAAGGCCATTTGGCTGGTATCGTTTTTTAATGTTAATGGCATACCGTGCTCTTAATAATGAACTGAACATTCATTAATTTCTCTTTCTGGAAACTTCTTTCTGGAAAACCTTTAGTATATAGGCACTTATATATGTATGAGTAATTGGCCAGCAATGGGAACTACCATAACAATTTGTACAGTATTATTTCCTAGCACTGTCGTCAATTGTCACAACATACCATATATCTGAATTGATTTCCCAGAATCCTCTTTATTAACCTATGATAAATTTTTAATCACTGTGACTTTTTGAATAGTATTGGTACTGGTTGTTAGTAGGTTAGCCTAACGAATACACAGTATTATGAGAAACTGTTATAACCACTATATGGCTGTAATCTATTTTGATGAAACAATATCGAATATTCGTAACGCCACTCTTACTGAAACCCGTCAGGTCGTGCAGGCAAAAACATAAAAATCAAGCCTATTTTGAAGAGGACAGCCTATGGTGGCAGGATATACGAATTTATTCCCTCTCGCCATTAGTAATATTTATTTGCCAGTGGAAATATTTTTAGATTTATACCAGTATTTGAAGATTACTTAGTCCGGTGTTGCTCCAAACAATTGTCCTTCGCATTTTCATAGCTCCTATAAAAATCATTAGATACTAGACAAAACTCTCCTCCTACATGTTCTCCTTAAGGGTCTTGTAAGTAATTCGACTGCTTTTATCAAATGTCTTCCATAATTTCTCAGAATCATCTCTAGGACTTCCGTTGCACTAACATTAAATCTTTTTTATTTATCGTTTCTTCGTGCTCCAAACCTTAGTCTTGACGGTGCTCTTAATAATGTTGATGTATCTCCTATTAACTTTGTAAATGGTTCCCATAGCTTCGAGGACCACTATCCTGCTTTTAACTTGCCTTTTGATTTTATCACTAGCCAGACTACTTCTATTGAATTATGGCAGCCCTTGTTAAAATTATCCACAAGCTTCTCCTACGTCTTTTAGAGTACGAGGGCTCTCCTGGGTAAAAAATTATATTGCAATTCCTTACAATTTTCCAGTTGATTTTTTTTATAGTCCTTAAAAGCTTATTGGGTTACCTTGTGAATACAAACACCGTTCTGTCCTCTCGGCAATCATTTGAAAAACACAGTCGGATTTTAGTTTAATATTAAGAACCTGCCTTCTATTTCTTGTGATAAAAGTAGGTTCCACCCCAACATTCCATATTAAGAGGTTGGTGTTTAATACATATTCAAACAACAATTGCAGCTTGATTGATGTCCTGAATTTTATTTTATTTGCTTCTAAAACAAAATGAACCAGTTTGGCTGCTGGAGCTTTGTTTCCCGGTTCATAACCAGCAAGAATATGTAATAGAGCTATATACAGGCAAATTCAGAAGAGACGGTGATATTTCCCGAAAAGCTCTTGGAGGTCCTTGCTAGTCGTGCCTAACTACTGAAGGCAATTCTCCCTGCTGAAAAGGACATTCTTTTCCTATACAAGACTCAACTCGTCTTTGCATTGTAGCGTGCCAAAAATAAAAAAAAATATAAATTTATTCTATAGTTAAGAAGAATAAAAAAATTGAAATAATAAAATTAGGAAACCAAATTAATTAAAATATATTAACAATTTATTTCACTTTTTTTTTTTTTCTTATAATTGAAAAGTAATATAATATAAAAATAAATAATAAAAAAAAGAAATTCCAAAAAAATAATATTACATAAAAAAATAAATTTTCTTAAAATACGAATTGTGGGCTTTTATTGAGCGAACCCCGTGGTAGAATCTGTGAATAAAAATAAAAAAAGACGTTAGTCATATGCTTTGAAAAGAAAAAAAAATTAATATCAGGATGAGATGAAGTTATCGATATTGATGTACACTTTTAGATATCAATTTAGTTTTTTTCTTTAGTTGGGCGCCAGATACCAAAAGCACGCTTCGCCGTTAGCTCAACCCGCATTCCACTCTAAGCGTGAGTTCACCGAATAACTTCAACACAAACGATTAAAACAAAACTATGACACCAGTTGTTATGCTCTTCGCAATGGTAACCACATATTATAAGCATACGATTAAAGATATAAGATAAAATATAGTTCGACTTCAACTCACCCGATCCTATAAGGCAGCTCGTTTCTCGATCAATCTCGCACTTTCCCCGGAAGTCAGGAAATATTATAGATGTTTTCTGGTCCTGCAGCTGGATCCGTCGTCTGTTTACGGCTTCGACAACTGGATACGTCTCTTTATGTAACCACAGCTGAGTTCGGATAATTCCCAAATGATTAACGTTAGTTTCCCTTTTTTTTTTTTATTTCCAACTAGGTACTAAACCACTTTCCGATATCTCTATTACACAATTTCTCTATTATTCACACACTTATAAGTTATTGAATTTCTATCATTAATTCAACCAAAATATTCATTCACTTCAATATTTTTTTTTGAACATATATATATTTATATATTAACGGTATATATACATATATTAAAACAAAATGTATATAATAGTGTAACCACTATACTTATCTCCACGAGTTTTCTTTATCCATTCCTGATCCGCTGCTCTGTCTCGGTTTCTCTCCATCCAAAAAAAAAACCACTTGTTCACCCGAGCTTATATAGGTTTTTTTTCTTTCCATCTCCCTGCCGGAAACTTCCATCAGACCATTTTTCTAACATGGCCCCGACCAAAAGCTGAAGTCTTGCACGATTATCTATTTATCGATAATCGTACTTTGATGTCGATTACCATTAACTCTTATTATTAAAATGAAATATGGAGCATAACCCGGATTGAAATTTTACATTTATAGATAAATCAAATTATAGTGAAGGTTATGAACTCGGCTTACAATTCCGAAATACATACCACAATCTATATCGACATCTATCGAAAATACCTTATTTCTTTTTTTTTTCAAACCAAAAACCCGAGATAAACAAAATTAAGATCTATACTTAAACAACAGAATTCATATTTTATGGAATAGAAAAATGAAAAATAAAACAATAAAAAGGTACTAAAATTTAGAACCTTACAGCATTATCCACAGTCGTCCTCCATTGATATACTCTGCACAACTTTTGAAGAACCTGAATGTCTCTACTGAAGAGCCCCTACCAACCAAAGTCGTTAACTATATTAGCCTTCACAAGCTATGTAAGATTTATCCTTGTAATGACAAACTGAAAGTCCTTCTTGACCTCCTCCTGCTTTACAATAAGATCAGATGGCTATCATCAAGACTATCCGAAGTTGGGAAGCTTAAAGCTTCTGAGGATTTGCGCTCTACTAGCAGCCACCGTCTTCACTGTTATCGCCTTCCAGTATAGATCTACTGATCTCTGATCTGTACACATTCCTCCTTGTCAGAAATTGCGTCGTAAGGACGTCACAGTATCTTTAAGGTGGTGACGCATGGGAAGTCACTACCCTTCTGTTATCAGTTTTTCTGGCCAATCATACAGAATCCTCCGCTTCCTAGGTTAGCTGCACCTCTAAAATTTAACCTAACATATCGAGCAGCTTATCAACCCTGTATTGCATCTACCAATTAAGAATATGTAAATGTTTTGTGCTAGTTGGGATTGACATAATATCAAAAATATTTTGCTCAAATAAACAGTAGTTCACTCACCCTTTACTTAATTCTGTGATAATTTCAAACGTACGGGTTCATCAACAACAATAAATATAAATCATTTTATAAACCACACTTGGCATAGTATGTGGTTTGTGATAACAAAAATATGCTCATCCATTTCTAAGCCGATAATCTTTTATTATCTCACTGTATATATTATAGTCTTGGGAAACTTCCAAACCGCACTACTATATCGTTTGTGCACCATCCTCCACCTACCATGGTTTTATAACAATAATAATTAATTTACGAGATACATTCGTAGGTTGGAGGAAGTGTCTATTTATATTATGCTGTACCAAAATCAGTGAGTTCTAACTTCACTATATATATAGTCACGTGCCACCTATTAATATCACACAATTAATTCCAATGTACTTATACTTTTTTGTGTTATCAAAATTTGTACTTTTTGTGTGAACTTTTGCCTAATGACTAAATTATACTACACGAGAAGTTTATTTAAGGGGGATGCTGTGACACGTGACTTTTTATTTTATAAACACAGATTTTGTTTTATGTAATTGATATATACGAGGTATTTCAACTTGATTATCAAATTTATATAAGAAAGTGGTGAAGCACACGGGTCAAATAATATACGAGTATATCGACTATATATCGCACCCTTTTGGCTGCAGCCAACATCCCAATATGTAATATTAATAATCGTAATGAACACAGAATAATCATAAAAGATGATCACATCTTAATCCTAAATAAAAATAAATATAAATAATCGAAGAATTTGGATTTTACCCTCTTCGTATGAAATGACAATTTTCCAACCCCTATTTAACACGCATGTTTGCATCTTTATAGTAAGTATATGCTATTTTAATAAGACCACATTGTGATATAGTTTTGATTCCCGGATATATATTTCGGGAATGGCACTTCTTTCGTTTGTATTCGAAAGATATAAATAAATTATATTTGGATTGTCAGTTTTGACAATTTTCTATCAGATCGATAAGAAGAGAAATCAATTATTTAATTAGAAAATATTTGTATTGAATTATGTATGTGCGATTGGTTTAAGGAGTTTCAACGAGATAAGAGTGTATATATAGTACGAATGTGTATGGGAGGCATGACGGATCAACGACTGTATGGGTATTGGCTGAAACTTGTGGTTCTCCAAGAAACTTGCTGCCCGAAACGTAGTCACCACGTGTCCGAAGACCTCATTGCTATACAGAAGAGTTGACCTCGAATATTATGTAGTTAGAATTCTCAAGGTTGTGTTGAACTTCCAAGCAATTAATTTTGGGATTTGTTAGCTCCACCTACGTAATAGCTAACCTTGTGACGTTTACAACAAGCTGGCTTGAAGAAAGGAACAACAAGCTAGCTGTTTCTAGCCTTGGAACGCTTCTAGCCCATTTAGGCCTAGGTGAAAAAATATGCCTTTTAAATACCTCTTTTGGCTAAAGATGGTTCATTTGTTGATCTTTAGTCTCGGTTTTAAATTTTCCAGCTCCTTCAGAATATACGAAGGTTCTAGGATCAGGCCTGGGACAAAACCTGGGCCTCGTACAGGCCTTGGCAGGTCGCAGAACAGGATAAATCCAGCTCAGCTTCCTTCCATGGAATTGTTGTTAGTACTCTAACCACAGCGATTAAAAGCTAAAGGATCTCCAGAAGCATAAGGTGTATTCAACTCTTTTTGGGCAATTCTGAGTCATTTTTGGATATCCTCTGTCTTTTGATCTGGTTCTCTGGAGAGGGAATTGTCGTATCCGGCCTGTTAATTCTTCCAATTTTGCCGTCAGAATCAACAAGTGCAATTTTCGGTGCTTGTCTTTTCCCTCGTTGGCATCCCAAGATTTTCTTCTTAATTGAAAAGCCTTTAACCACTTACGGAGCTGACCGCTAGTGCCAACTTGATTTCTCAAACAGCTTCGCACTAGACGACCTACAATCCAAGGGTGTTGTAGTTACACACTCAGACACCCACTGTTCACTGAAAGCTGAAGTTTACTCTTCTGGAACCATAACATAGTGTTCGTCTAGTCTAGTATTATTGTAATATCTACGAAAGTGTAGAAGGAATAATATTCATCAAGGTTAGATTTTTAAAACAGCCAACACATAAAGTATTCATTCCATTCTGAATATAAAAACCAGTAACTCAAATCTAGTTATGAATTAGTCAGAATAGTTCAAGATTTTTAGAATAGTATCCGTTTGTAGATGGCACTACCCTACTCGTGGTCACTAGAAATCTCCGAAATTATTGTGGAACATTTCTTCTGATATTCCTATAGTTAAAATGATATTTTCTGATTATCTTACTGATATTTTTTGAAATAGTCACGAGGAGGCGCCATTGTCGATGCGAGGTGGTAGCTATCATCGATTCTCGGATTGGTGGGACTGCACAAAAAATATTAATTAATAAATATCGGAAAGCCGTGTAGCAGTATGGAGTGTTATTGTGGGACAGTATGTCAGAATTGTCGTTTGTGTAGATATGGTTGTGTTGTTGAAGGTTACATATACCTTCAAGAATATCATATTAAACAATAATGTTTATCTATCTTACAAGGAGGTCGTGAATAGCTTGTGGTGAATAAGTAAGAAATGATCTAAGTCAACCTGAACTCCACGGAAGCTGTGGTTACACGATTATAAGTACAATGTTACGCTAGGCTGAAGTTACCTTTTCAGGAACAAAGTTAACTATATGACCCAAGATTTGATTTCTAAAACGGCCAACAAATGTAGTATCGATGTGAAAAATTCAAAGGTTCCAGCTTCCATTTTGGAAATGGTTCGGTATATTAAAAATTTTTCTTTAACGATACAACCTTATTGTGGTAGATATGACGAAATTGATTGTGGTAAATATGACGAAAGTCGCGAGGTCACTGTACTTACTGCCTTTGAACGTCCATTTAACTCAATCATTCGAAAATCACTCTGGAAGGCACTCGAAATGCGCATTTCGAAGAAAATAATTGAACTTATCAAAGTTATAAAATTATTATCTTCACTGCTATTCCTGATAACACACCTTCATAAATGGTTTTACGAAATTACAGAAGCTGTAAGATCACGCAAAGAAAGTCGGTCTCCATACTCTAATCACCAATATACGTCAATACGAAGACGTTGAGATATTCGAATACCTCGGTTCTACTGTAGCAAAAACAGACGGCACGGATGAAGACATCAATCAACGCATTTAAAAAGCCGCCAGAAATACGCTCAACATACTTTACAAGGCTTGAATGCATCCGTTCCATCAAGAGAAACAAAGCTACGATTGTTCATGTGTAAAATCAGTTCTTCTGTTTGGGTGTGCAAGAAGAAGCACACACAGCAGATCACACAACAAATACAAGTGTTTGTAAACAAATGCTTGAAAAAAATAACAAAATGCTTCTATGGTCAGATAAGATCAACGATGAACAACTTCTGGGACAGACAAACCAAACACAAATTGAAATCGAATCGATCACACACTGAAAATAGCCTCGAATGAGATAACACGAATATCATTGTAATGGAGTTTACAAGAAAGGAGGCAAGTTATGGAAGGTCAACAATGACCTGGAAGAGAACGGTATTATAGCCGAAGCGAAAAATTCGGTAAAACATTGAGAGAGAAAAACAATAGCACTCAATAGAGTCAGATGGTCTAGGTTTGTGGGCGCCCTATTCTCCTAAATTGGAGTTAAGGAAAAAAGAATTTTCCATTCGTCAATATTTTTCCTTTATTGAGTTCGAATCATTGTAGTTTCTCGTTTGGTCTCCTCTAAACAACAAGGTGGCTTGGAACAAGAAAGGAGCTGTATAGATCATATCAACACTTATGGTATCCATTGGAGGATAACTTCACTCCCACGAGATTGGGGATACTCAGGCATCAATTCTACATACACGCTGCCCTTAGAACGTCCCGTTTTATTAAATCTAATCCACTCAGAGAGTCGGGGAATAGAACTACTCTCCTTCTTCCATTTATTGCCAGTTTGATTCCTTCAATAATTCCAATTAGCTATAGGAGAGCATAAAACAGATGAAGTTATTTAATCTAACTATTTTCTCTTTTTTCTCCGTGGGAATAAAAATCCCACTCGGTCTTCAATTACCCTATAGCACCTGTATATACTTCCACTTGTTCAACGTGGTTCATTTGCATTCTTTTAAATTATCTCTTAACCGAGAACTCATTCATTTGTTGTGTCTCCAAATTAGCACACAAAAAGATTGTTAGAAAGGCTTTTTGGACCACCCTGCCGAAGTTTTGAAAACGTGTTTATATTTTCCAAACTGAGTTTCGTAACGTCGCTCGCATTGTGGAGCATTCTCGTTTATATTTAATAGGTGCATCAACTAACTCAGACCATATTATAGAATGTGAATTGGGGTGGAATTGAGCGCCTCAGCACCACTCTAGCGCATGCATTCTCAACTATCATTAATTTTATAAAACCAACCTTGATCCTTCACGATATGTAATTTTGGAAGACACCAGATTATAGTTCTGATTGTCAATGCGAAGCACGATGTCCAACATAGTGTTGTTTTATTGGGCCGAAGGCTTATAGACTAGGATCAAAGTCAAACGTGCTGTTGATCCAGTTGGAGATAATACTGTGCAGGTGTCTTACAAACACTGATGGAATGGTGATTGGTTGAAAGTCACCAGGTTCCACCGTCATATTTTTCTTCGGTAAAAATATTGTTCTCGCCTTTTCAAGGAAGCTTGGGCATCTTTCGCACCATATGACGAGGTTGTGTGATGCATATGGAGTATTACTCAGATCTGTCTGGACCTGGTGACGTTGAGAGTAACGGTAGTGATGCTTTGACCTCATCTTTAGTGATGGGTGCCCAGACACCATTTAATTCCATGTATAACGACTCATTTTCGGTCGATATAATCTCTTCTCTCTCCATGAGTGCCCTTCAGAAAGACCCTTTCTATAACGGCTTTTATGTAACGACATGCGTACTGTAAGGGTAAATCTGTAGATACGGCCCTACATGCCTTGGTACGCACAATTGAGAGATCAATTCACTCAAACGAGTATTGTATGGTCGCTTTTCATATCGTTCAGAAAGAGGCAATCCTGAAAGGGTTATCGTTCATGAAAGTGGAATCCTCCATAATCAAGTTGATCAGTCATATGCTGGGAAGCAGGACTGTAAAATCAGAGTCGGGGGAGTCTACCATAAGAAGGCGAGTGTTTAGGATAACCCCACAAGGGGGAGTGCTGATGACGTGGCGATCATGGTATCAGGTAAATTTTTACCGACCATTAAGGAGGTAATGCAGAATGCACTTCTTATTATTACAAGATGGACCAGTAAATGTAAATTGCAAGACTGAGCTGGTACTCTTCACTAAGAAATATAAAATTCAGGCAGTTGACCCACCTACCGTAAACGGCACTTAACTGGCCTATACTGATAAAGCGAGATTTCTTGGTGTAATCTTATACAGTTTACTAAGCTGGAAGCCGAACATCTTGGAGAGAATCAGTAAAGCTACGACGGCGATGTATTCGTGTAGGAGAGCAATAGGCAGACGTTGGGGCTCAGACCGGAGCTGGTACACTGGCTCTATACTGCCGTAGTAAGACCCGTTCTTATGTATGGAGTGAGTGTTTGGTGGCCAGCACTGGATAGAGTAATCTATAGAAAGAAGTTAGAGAAGGTGCAAAGGATGGCCTGTATGCTCATAAGCGGGGCACTGAGAACAACACCTACTCAGGCCTTAGAGGTCATGTTACACCTTCTTCCAGTAGATATCTATGGCAAACAGATGGCGGCTAATATAGCCACAAGACTAACGGCCGTGTCTCAGTAGAAACACGTTTAGGCAGGTCACTCAACAATAATTGGTTCGCTAAAGAAGGAAATGGCGAACCTTGATTATATTACACCGATATTATGCTTCGAAAAGGGTTTTCAAACATTTATCCCTTCAAGAGAATTCTGGGGGAATAAGCTAGCACTGGAAACCGAAGCTATACAATTCTACACGGACGGCTCGAAGCTAGATGGTAAGGTCGGAACTGGGCTGTTCTGTGGAGCATTAAATATAAAGCACTTCCGTTCGTCTCCCTGACCACTGCAGCGTGTACCAGGCGGAGATAATAGCGATTGAGGAAGCCTTGAACTGGTTGAGGCATAACGTGATATCCAAGAGGGATATCACGATTTATGTGGACAGTCAGGCGGCTATCAAGACACAGGAAGCAGTGCTCTTGAAGTCTATGGTGGCATTGAGCTCATCTTAACGAGATGAGTGAGCATTTCAATATTCAGATTATATGAGTCCCTGGCCACTCTGACGTCGAGGGTAACTGCAGAGCAGACGAACAAGCTAGGCAAGGGAGTTGTACCTGAAAGCTGAAAGGGCCAATGTGGGGAGGCCTACAGTGGAGCTTAGACTGGCTCTGAGGAAAAGGGCGGAAGGTTTAGCACTGGAGAGGTGGTCTAACACCCTCACATGCGAATGTGGCCAAGGCTGGATTTGAATCGTTCCAGAACCTTAATCTCTCTGGAGAGCAGAGATCTAAGAAGGATAGTAGAAATATTAACGGGACACTGCCTTTTCGGTGAAGGCTGGGTCTAGAAACAAATTACTTCTGTAGAAGCTGTATGGACGAGGAGGAGGAAGAGACGCTTGTTCACTTCCTGTACTCTTGTCCTGCACTGGCACTAAGAAGGCATTTACACTTGGGTAGGTATGTAATGCACAACCTTTCAGATCTTGCAGATATTAAGGTGCGAGACATTTTACGCTACATTAGTAGCTCAGGATGGTTCCAATAGAGTGTTAAGGGTATTAGGGGACTAAGATCCTGTGGTATCACAACGGACCGGCAACGGTCTAAGTGTTCGTTAGCAACCACTCTTACCTAACCTAACCTAACCTAACGACCCTGATGTTGCCGAAAGTTTCGTTGAGTTCGTGAGTCCATTCTTCCCTTCTGCCTACTATTCAAACAGGCAACATCTAACTGTCTTGGCCGCAACCACTGCATGGGCATTGTTAGAGAGAGAGAAATGTTTTAGAGTGATGGTCGGCTTCTATGGAGTTATCAAGGTTTCGATATAATCGAGGAATGCATCAGCTGTTATTTCTGGGGTTCGGTTAAGGTTGTTACCTGTACTCTCAGAAGCATTCGCCTCAACGGACCTGTTCGCAAACAAAGTCATGAGAAGTATATTCATGTGGCAAGTACCATCTCTCGTCAACTCGATCTCCTTAAGGGTTAACAATGACATTTCGTCAACACTCCAACATATTTTGATGTTTTTCCAGTTCTCTCATTTTTTCGACTTCAACGGGATGAGCTTTACTGTTATGCACGCCCTCATCTATTTTGGCAGTAAATGCACGACTGCAACTTTTTATTTGGTTTGTGACCGTGATATCCGTGACGTGCTCTGTTCAGTAGTACCAAATAAAATAAGAACAAAAGGGCTAGAAACCTCTAGGTTCAAAAAAGGCTTCTTCATTAGCCGTTAAATTATGTTGCGTTTCCACAACGTAAAATACTGTTTCCAGCAGGTACCACGAGGAGAAAGAAGATAGGCACGTTTATGATCTCATTTTAGAGAGTCATATATAGTTACTCACGCCGTTTATTCGCGCTTGCTTGAATTTCCTCACGTTGACATTCAGAGCACTGCATGCTTTGTTACTGATTGCAAGCTTTGATACTGACATAGTTTGGTTATTTGTTTTGTGTGTGCGTTCACTGTGAAATTTCAAAGTGGTCAAGTTTCAAATGGAAAACCCGCGGTATATATGGTTTACATTGTAGTGGATTATTGATATTGTGTCCTTTCAATCGTCGTCTGTTGTTGATATTAAAGCATGTCCATAATTCATTTTTCTCACGTCACATATAAAGACCCTATACATGCACATAAAAAACAATTAACAAGTGTTAAAACACAGACTAACCAAAAAAAAACCCAAAATCCTTTATAATTCTAATAAAAACTCAGAACCGCGGAAAATTAAAATAACGGATTTTTTCCGCAGATAATACTCTTGTACAATATAACAACAAAAAACATAATCATGTTATAGGAAAACAGACTCGGAAAAAGGACATCACTAGAACTATATATATAACACAACAGCAACAACAAAACTAATAAATTTAGGGATCACAGAAAACAATTTAAAAAAACTGATATAATAAGGAACACAGATAGATGTGTGAACAGATTATATTCTGACATAAAAATATTTATTAAATATAAGAATAAGAAAGTGTAATAATATTAAATTGAATTTTCACACTTTGTTATTTTATTTTTCCCTAATCAACCCTTATTTTAAGATTAAATCTTATATACACATATATGTGATCGTGTAAAATTGACCATATTTTCGACTCTCCCAAAACACTATCAACAAAATAAGATTTTAAAATACTGTAAAAATTAATAATTGAATTTCTAGATGGCTGTATCCCTATACCGTGTACGAAAAGAAAATGGGAAATTCTAATTTGATTTGGGCAATCTGAAAATATGATTGATGTAATCGAATATATAGACAATTGGCAATATTTTTACTATGTTGTCTCTTGAGACACTATCAAGTCGCCTAATTGTTTAAAACAGCTATATATGTGTAGAATATGTACATCTGTGTAAAATGTCAGCAACGCAGTCACAATGTTGTGTTAAACTTGAAAAAGGCTATCGAGAACGTTTACAATTAATTCTGGTGTTCACCAAGAGATGCGCTGTCCCCGATACTTTTTAATCTCAAGACAATATCTTATTCCGACAATCCAATTAACTTTGTGCATATGCAGGTTATATCTGTGTGATTGGATCTGTGCTTCCGTTGGTCTCAAAATCAACGAGTCCAAAACCAAATATCTGATCTCTGGTTTTTGACGCCAAGACGCAATTGATTTCAGTAGTGATAACCACACGATCAGACCCGTTGTCATGTATGGATGTGAGAGTTGGACCTTGACGGATGAGTAAGAAAGATGGATTCTAATATTCGAGAGAAGAATCATGGCTCAAAACTTGACGTTGATGGCACATACCGAGACAGCAAGTACGCTATCTTATGGTCAAATTCTGGGTGCGGATCTGAACCGACTGATACAGCGATCTTTGAAGGGAGAGCCACCTTTCGGTAGAGGAAATGATCGTCCACGGTGTAGAAAGCGATCTGGCATATTCTGGTTGCTTATGTTACAATATGAAAAGCTGGCTCGTGATCGAAACCGATGAAGTCAAATGGTTAACATGGTACGGGCCAACTATGGCCTGTAAGAACCGGTCAAAAAATGAGTTTCTTGATAAAACATACATTATTGATACACTAAATAAAGCTCATTACAAAAACTGAATATCCATTAAGGCTTTATTAATAAAGACGGCTTGGGTATAACTCTATATCGATAAGATATATATACTTTACCGTTAACAGCTTTAAATTCAGATGTTTTTCTTATTTTATTTTGTCAAATATATTACTTCCAAGTTTATTACCCTCCCGTACGTCGAGTGACAGCAATATGATTATATGGGAAAAGCCTTTGAAAAATACGATTTTTTTTTTCGACAATGTACGAGTATATATGTTCATATAGTTTGTGTGTAACATAACGAAAACCTCAAGAATGTTACAAAAGATAACAGCAAAAAAAAATCATATTTTCCATTTTCTCATATACCCTCACACCGCCCGTTGAGTTTTTTCCAATGCTTGATTTTTTTTATTACAAATTTTTCGCCATCTTATATATGTAGAAGTTGTGTACACCCTTACTATGTACCGCCATATACGAGAAAATAAGTTCAATTTTCCACATTTTCTTCATTTTTTTTTATTATATTTTCTTATCAGAACATGGAAAATAAGAAAAAAATAATAATGTTGATGACACTCTCGTTATGGTAGTCACTAAAAATGTAATTTTTTCATTCGATATGGTCGTTTTTTGGACTTTTCCGATTCGGGTTTTATTATTATTCCTCTATTTTTATTCAAAAATATGTTTTTCATATTTTCTTCGTATAAATGCGGTTCTCGAACAAGTTACGAGTACATTCGACAGATAACAGAAAATTACAATTCCACATATACAGAATTTCAAACCAGAATGAGTTGTTATTTGAGAGATGTCCATTTGCGATTGCTTAACATGTTTGTTTGTTATCTTTTGTCATCTGTTTTAGGTTGTCACTGTCAATTCTTAAGCGACTGTGTTTTACCGTCTTGCATTACTACTTTGTGCTAGACGAAAGAACGGATGACTGACCTGAAAGCTGGCAAAATAAGGGTAGCTAATTTAAGTAAATTTTAAACAAACTTACCCTAGTAAGTTTACGCAAGTGTACATTAAATATACATTCAAAATATATTTCTTTATTTAAGGCTTGGCTCCGAAAATTCACACTGATGTCGTCATAGGTCTAGTTTTACAATGTTCTCAATTTAATAACATTTTGAAATAATTTACACGTAATTTTAACCCGCCATAATACTCGCTTGGCTTAAATTGATACATTTAAATTGATGCATACATTTCGTTATAGGCCAAACCTTCCTCACTCATTACTCTTTGCTCTCTGAAATTTAGAGAAATTGATTAGGGGAGACCAATATCAGTTGCAGAACATCCTCCACACAATCTTTGTCCTCACTCAATCGACGTTTCTATACAAGCATTCTTTCCAATTTATATGGTTCAGTCTGATTCTCTCGATTGTTTTCTGCATTCGTACGTCTCTTTTGACTTCCTTATATAAAAGCATGTTTTCACAAGTCTCTGTCCTCTTTCCTTTTATTAAATATTTAAAACTTTTCTTCAACAGATTCATCTGAATCATTGGAAGTAGGTATATATCCTATATCCTTCTTTTTATTCTTCTGAACTAACTTCTCAACATACCATGTTTAGTTAACACATCTGCGCTTTCAATCTCTTCGACCTATCTATATAAAATATCGATTGTATTGTTATGTCTTTGGAATCGGAACGCGATAATATTTCTCTATTCTCAACATTCATAGTCAATTTGATACCTTCAAATAATCCGATTAGTTGCGTGTTTTTCTTAAACATAATTTTAGCGATAATTCATGCAAACAGAAAGGGAGTTAGGAGTGAGATGTGGACCAGCTAGTTCTATATATTGTGCTATATGCTTTACAATCATTTCATTCCAAAACTTATTTTAACTTATTATTATTCTTACGATTTCTTTCACTGTGATCCTCTATCTCTTGTAATCAAGAGGGCAATCATCCATATCACACCACATAGTAAGTATTGCATATATTTATAATACCACTCGGGCACATGCATTCTCCACTAGCATTAATTGGCAATACATTAATTCAACCACCAATTTTTCAATCACAGCATCAATACTAGTTCCTTGCCCGATTATTACAAAATCGTTTGCATATTCTAGAACAGTTTACTTATCAAACGATGAAGTGGTTAAAGTTGCCGCGATTGGAGCGAGAGGTACCAGGTTCGAATTATGATAAGGGTAGGAAGCAAAAGGGATTTTCACCATCTGATTACGATCAGTGGTGTCAATAAACACATCTTTGACCTCTTCTTGGAGTGCACAATTCATGGACCAACCTATCTTCCATGTCAGTACTATGGAGTATCGAAGCTTTAGCCGTATGTCCTCGAATTGGCTATGGCATAAATGTGAACTGGGAAAGAGTTGGGCCACAAAACCGATTTCAAAGATAGAAACGGACAGAATTTGATTCTCAGTATTGATGCGGTGCATCTCACTCGTATATATATAGGTTGTATAGAGTTGGCGATACCTTGTGGAAATTTAGTATACGCCAACTCTTGAACTTGTTTCACTCATTAAATTTTTTGTCCACGTAGATATATTTTCCGTAAAAATGTGTTGTAATTTCTACGGTTGACGGTACCACATAATCATAAGCCCAATGTCCAAAAATATTATAACTATTCTTTCATGTTATGCTTCTTTACCTCACACACTTTTCCATATACACCCGATTACATAGTGGTTCTATCCCGTGTAGGAATTGCACCAATCTCCATTTATCTAATATGTTTGAACTCATTCACACTTTATTTAGTATCTAAAGTAAACCGTGTTTTGCTGATTCCCTCAACAACTGAAACATTTTATATGCGGTTCGATCCGGGACTCATAAATTTAACGTTGTGTAACACTCGGTGAAACTCCTTTCATACATTTAATTGTTTATAATTAACTCTATTGAACAAACTGCATACATCCTTAGTCGTATAGTGGTATATGTGTCATTTTAAACACATATTCCCGCTTACTTTTCCTTTTGGTTTTGCGAGTGTTCGCCAAAAGTGACCTCTTCGCCTAACAAAAGACGGTTCTCCCTTCAAAGATCGCTGTATAATTCGGTTTGGATCAGAACGTAAAACGTGGCAGAACCAGCGTACTCGAATGTTATAGAAGCCATGCATCATTCGTACTCATCCGTCAATATCCAACTCTCACATTCATACATGGCAATGGGTCTGATCAACACTCTGTATAATTTCGTAATATCCGTATTTGCAAGATATTTTGATTTCAGAAGTGGACGAAGAGGATGTCCTATAAGATGACTGTTCCTAAACCCTGTTCATAAACGATGACTTTTCTCGATTAATCAAGTCATACATGCTTGAAATTAAGGAATACCTGCAGTACATTTCGTAATGTTTCGTATTTCTGATAAAAAATCATCCGTTGCAAGAAAATTTGATGAGTCGTTCCACGAAAATTTGACCGATTTAGACGGAATCCTCCTTGGTAGTCACCGATAATTTCCTTCGCCAGAGAAGTAATTCTCCTCAAGGTTACTTGTACGCAAATGAGAACTATATCGCGATAATTCAAGCGATCACCCTTCTTGAATATTGGGCATAACGCGGCCACCCTTCTTGAATATTGGGCATAACGCGGCCACTTCCCATTCTTCAGGCATAACTTCATTTCGCTATACAAACCGAACAAAGTCGAAAAAAGTTAACCCTCCGATGATAAAGAGCTCTGAATTAATGCAATCAAGTTCTGGTGAACGGATTATTCTTTAGTCTGACCATGGTGAATTCTTCATAGGATGGATCATCAATGATCATCTCTGCGGCTTGTATTTGAGGATATTCAAATACAGCTTGTGATACATGTGGAACATTAAGTAAATTAGAAACATGTGCTCGCCAAATGTCGAGTATCGCATCACGTTAACACAGAAATTTCCATCCTGCTCCCGAATGACAGTTGACCGAGATCTTAATGTATGGTGCAATCCGGTGATTCCTCTTAAGACCTTAGTCTTTCACTATTCGCGTTACTTCTGTCTATACAAATGCGTTTAGCTGTCCTAGCAAGAACTGCTTTGTTTCTTCTTGCAATTGTAAACCGAGTAGGCGTTTCATTGTGGGCTATATTTTGTTGCTCAACAGCAAGACGACAGTCCTTATTGAACCAATCATTTATGGGTGTAGAATGTAGATTTCATTATACAGATACCCGAGGTTTAAATACTGCACAAACACTCTTCACTTCACCGCAGACTGGCAGTTGGATCTCGAAATGCTATTGATGATAAGATCTTGATATTTCCAGATACTAGTCACTGTCTACGAATTTTATTGACAACCTATAAGATCTCACATCTTGGACAATCTGAGCCCGACTTCGGATATGACCTCGGCGAATGTGTTTATGTTTCCAAATGAGTGTTTTTATGAGGAAAGAATGTACTAGCCACTTTGAGATCATGAGCGATCGCCCAGGATTCGCCGAGGTCATCTCCGCCGTGTATAGCAATGTATGGCCTTGGGACACGCGCTACGAGTTCCAACCGATATTCTTTCTCACATATGATAAAGCCGTCAATCGTGCCAGATTTTCATCGCGCCAGTTATTGCATGTTACACTTGCCAAGTTCAAGCTCTTGATCTGTGGAGAAAATGGGAGTGTGAATATAACGATAAATGCTTAATAAAAGGAAAGATGAAACAGAGAGTTATGCGCTACTCCTTTGAGACCCGTTAAATAAGGAACTCAAAGGAGATGTACGAATGTCAAGAACAATCGGGAGAATCAGACTGAACCATGGAAATTAGGAAGACTGCTTGTGGAAACGTCGATTGAGTGAGGATAAGGATTGTGTGTTGTGTGGCATGGGGGAGGTTGTTGAATATTTTATATTAGTCTACCTGAAATATAGTCGTCTAAGAATTTGTGGAAATGAGTAATATAATAATTTAAGATCAACAGCAAGACGTAGATGGGGAATACCAGTTCTCTACCGATAAATATTGTGCAAAATGTTTAAAATGAAAGTTTATTGAAAAAAAAAATGAACGATATAGATCTGTGGTGAGGTGACATGACTGTCAATTAATAGAACCAAGCCTTCAAATAAAAAAAATAAGGTCTTGATACTGTGGTGGTATTCTATAGGCTTATGTTTCGTTCGAAATATTTACGAAACATGGATGCCCCCACCCAGAGGGCCCAAAGTGTAATGAACCCGCTATAAAAAACAAAAGAAACTTCTGTTTAAGATCGTATATATAACCAATATCTGCCCTTCCGATTATAATTTATCATTTTATGATATCCCATTTCATCCCAACAACTTATGTATCGCAAAATAATAAAAAAGCGGGATAAAAAAAATCATTTTTTTCGCGGTTGAATTATAATTTAATAATGCGATGATTGGATTTGTAGCACCCAACCAAGTAAGGAGTCTGCAAAACAAATAAATAATAAAAACTGTATACGAGATAGTTTTGCCCTAAGTATAATTTTTTTTTTTGTAGTAGTTAATTTAATATTTTATTTTTATCTATTTAATTTTTTTATTACATTTTTTTTATTATTTTAATCTAAATTGCCACTGTTGTGTCTCTTCTATTGTCACTGCGAACATTCATATTAATTCAAGCATTATCTTTTGTTGTTTGGTGAGAAAAATGCACTTGTCACGATTGGATTTTGTAAACTAGATATTTAATTGTTCTTCGTCTAAAATCAGTTTTTCGCAAATTATTAAGTGTTTGAGACGTCACAATGACTTGGCTACGAAATAAATACTATATTGAGATGATAAACGATGGTGCACGTTTATAAATAAAAAAACCATTTGACTGATATAAAACAATAAATTAAATTAATGTATTCGTCTTCAGTATAAAAGTGCATGTATATCCAAAAAAAAATGCCATAAATTTTTGTTATGGCAACAATATAATCCAGTCATATCGTAACGTAATAAAAATGTTCCTTCTGCACAATGGAAAATTCAACCTAACCAAACGCAATAACACAATTATTTTTATGATGATTCAACCACACACACACACACACCAGCGATTTATTTTTATTTAACTCCTTCTTTTATACTGGCTCGGTGTGTGTGTGTACTCAGTGTTTTTCATCGTGGTTTATGATTTGTTTTTCCGAAAAATGTTTATGGAAATTCCCATTAAAAAATATCCCACAATCTTGTTTCTACACGATTTCATTTAATTACTTCACTTAAAAATTGTGTATAGAGAGGAGACCTCCCTTTTGTATATATATACTCTCCTACTTGTTTGTCTCCTACTGCCGCAGCAGAAAGTTTTCCATATAAAAAACAATAAACTTTATTTACACTCTCGGGGAAATGATGCCTAAACGATAATGATATTTATCCAACCTAATTTTTGTCTATTTTTCATTCAACGTTTTTCTTGTGTTCTATTTTATCTAATTATCCATCCTCCCCCCAATTTTCACCCTCCCCGTTTGTATAATTATTTTAAATATGAAATTACCTTTTGTGATTTGACACTTGTCATTTGCGAGGGTATAATCATTTAAAACCAAAACACCACCAGTATCGGCTTATATAAAAGGTTTTCCGATGAGAGGTTTCATTTTGAATAGCCTGCTGTTTGGGCAGCTTTCAATTTTTAAGACGTCATCTTTTGACATTTGACAGGTAAAAATACGCTTTTCACTTCTGTATATTGCTGCTGTGCTAAATCTGGTTGGATCGCTGGGCTGACGACCCGCATCCGTAAAACCGTGAAAATGTTAAAAATGTCAACAAAAATAAAAAAATCGGATACCGCCAAAACAACAAAAAAAACGAACCCCCGCTTAAGTACCCGGACACGAGATTGAAGATCGGCACGTGGAACGTGCAGTCATTAAGAAAACCTGACGCGTTGGACGGCCTTATCACATGCATGAAAGAGTATCGGCTGGAACTCGTAGCTCTCCAAGAAACTCGATGGCCTAAAAGTGGAGACCATGTGTCCCAAGGCTATACCTTGCTACACAGTGGAGATGACCTCGGAAATCTTGGGGTTGGATTTCTCATTGGGCCACAGGTAAAAAAGGCTGTCTTGGACTTTCAAGCAGTCGATAATCGAATGTGTAAGCTTCGCTTGCACATGAGATTAGCCAACCTGTCAATTGTCTGTATACATGCGCCCACTGATGTAAGCCAATCCCAGGATAAAGACTCATTTTACAATAATCTGGATAATATGATGGGTTCTATACCGGAGCACGATGTCAAATTGGTGATTGGTGACTTTAATGCTAGAGCTGGCAGAAATCAGACCGACTTATGTAACAATATAGCTCCGTACTCCCGACACGAAAATGCGACCGAGAATGGGGAAAGAATGATGTACTTTGCGATCGCTCATGATCTCAAAGTAGCAAGTACATTCTTTCCTCATAAAAACATCCACTTAGAAACATGGTCACACCCACGTAAAACATCCCGAAGCCAAATTGACCATGTGTTGATTTCAAAAGGGCGGGCTCGGGTTGTCCAAGATGTGAGATCGTATCGGTCGTCAACAAAATTCGTAGGCAGTGGCCATTTTATGGTTGCTGCAAAGCTACGATGGAAATTTTCGTACAAGTCAGGGAGGACAGGAGAATATACAACGCGATTCTCCTGTGAAGGTCTGATAAATGAAGAAACGCAACGAAAATATCAAGATCTTGTCAGCAATAGCATTATGCAATCCAATTACCAATCTGATGATGTGAACAGTGTCTGGGAAGTACTGAAAACTTCGGTTGTCGATGCTGCCCAGCACATTCTCGGTGTAGTGAAAACTAAGCCCAAAAATGATTGGTTTCATGAGGAGTGTCGTCTTGCTGTTGAGCAACGTAATATAGCCCACAATGAAGCGCAGACTCGGTTTACAATCGCAAGGAAAAACAAAGCAGTTCTCGCTAGGAGGATAGCTAAACGCATTTGTAGACTGAAGAAGCGAGAATGGTGGAAGGCTAAGGTCTTAAGAGTACTCAGCAATGAGCACAATTCGCGTGGTTTCCTTAAAGGAATCACCGAATTGCACCATACCTTAAGATCTCGGTCAAATGCCATTCGTGACCAGGATGGAAACCTCTGTGTTAACGTCGATGCGGTACTCGATACATGGCGTGAACATTTCTCTGATTTACTTAATGTTCCACATGTATCACAAGCTGTGTTTGAATACCCTCAAATACAGACCGCGGAGATGTTCATTGAGGATCCATCCTATGAGGAATTCACAATGGCCATGCAAAGATTAAAGAAAAATCGTTCACCAGGGGTTGATTGCATTAATTCAGAGCTCTTGATATTCGGAGGGCTAACTTTGTGGAACTGTCTTTTCGACCTTATTCGATTGGTATGGCGAAATGAAGTTATGCCTGACGAATGGAAAGTGGCCGCGTTATGCCCAATTTTCAAAAAGGGTGATCGCATGAAATGCGAGAATTATCGCGGTATAGCTCTCCTTTGCACAGCATATAAGTTACTGTCATACATTATCTTGGGAAGAATTACTCCTCTAGCGAAGGAAATTGTCGGTGACTACCAAAGAGGATTCCGTCCAAATCGGTCAGTCACTGATCAAGTTTTTTCGCTGCGGATGATTCTTTCCAAGTACTACGAAACATCTCGCGATGTACACCAGGTATTCCTAGATTTCAAGCAAGCCTATGACTCGATCAATCGAGAGAGATTATGGTATGCGCTTGAATATTTAGGAATACCGAAAAAATATGTACATCTGTGTAAAATGACAGTAACGCAGTCACAATGCTGTGTCAAAGTTGAGAACAGGCTATCGAGAACTTTTGCAATCAATTCCGGTGTTCGACAAGGAGATGCGCTGTCCCCGATACTTTTTAATCTCATGTTGGAATACATCCTTCGTAAAAGTGAAACACCTCAGGACAACATCTTATTCCGACAATCCAATCAACTTCTTGCTTATGCAGATGATATCTGTGTGATTGGATTAAATGGCAACGGAGTGAAAGAGATACTTGATCCACTGGAACAGTGTTCAGCTTCTGTTGGTCTCAAAATCAACGACTCAAAAACCAAATATCTAATCTCGGGTTTTAGAGACCAAGACGAAATTGATTTCAGTAGTGGTAACCACACGTTTGAAGGAGTGATGAGATTCAAGTATCTTGGATCTCTCATCACTCACGATAATAGTGTGGGCGAGGATATCAAGGTCCGCCTTGCCGCTGGCAATCGGGCTTTGTATCCCCTACGTCCACTGCTGAAATCAAAATATCTTGCAAATACGGATAAGCTGAAACTGTACAGAGTGTTGATCAGACCCGTTGTCATGTATGGATGTGAGAGTTGGACCTTGACGGATGAGTACGAAAGATGGCTTCTAACATTCGAGAGAAGAATCATGCGTGTGATATATGGTCCAAAACGCGACGTCGATGGCACTTACCGAGCTCTTTTCAATCACGAGATCAGGAATTTAATGCAAATTCCTGATATCGTGCATGAAATTAAAGGACAGCGAGTACGCTGGCTCGGACACGTTCTGCGTGCTGATCCGAAACGAATGATACAGCGAACCTTTAAGGGAGAACCGCCTTTCGGTAGGCGAAGAGGTCGCTGTCGGCGACGATGGCTCCACGGCGTAGAGAGCGATCTGGCATCTTCAAACTGCCTACAACGGTTTGAAGAGCTGGCTCGTGATCGAAACCGATGGAGTCAAATTGTTGACACGGTCTGTAAAAACCGTTAAAAAAAAAAAAAAAAAAAAAAAAAAAAAAAAAAAATATTGCTGCTGTAGCCTATAGTGTTTAAGAAAACCCAGGTTTGTCGATTCCTTACACTTAGAGATTCCACGATCTTTGGAATTAGACATTCCACAAACGACATTACACCATATTTTGCAACAAGACTTAGGTGATATTAAGTTTTTTTTCTATTTTGCCAGGTACAAGAATACTCGTAAATGATTTGTGTAAGAAATAACAGTTTGGTAATTCGTTTTATTTCTTAGACCTCTCAACCGATATGGAAATGTTAGAAGAATAGTTTGATTTTGATGCAGACAGTGATGACTCATATTTATGTGAGACCGATGAATCGACTGATGAAGTCACCGACGAGGACACCGAAGAAGTGTCACTGAAAAGAAGAAAAAACCAAGATATACCCCCAGGTTCAGTTCGAGAATGGAATTAAAACTTGGTGGATCAAGTCGATCCACCAAGTCTTATAGCTTTTTGGGGAATCCAGGAATTAAAAGAACCACTGATAATTATATGACTGTGTTTGAATTGATAGAATTTTTTTCACCAATTTATTTGTGAAGAAAATATTTAATGAAACCAAAGAATACGCTGCTCAAAAAATACGAAAGAAAGGCCCATTGCGTAGGAAATTTAGCTTTCACGTTTGGAAGTATACGAATATTGAAGAAATGAAATGTTTTCTGGGTTTGCTATTTCACTTGGGCATATGTTCATTACCAACCATTGAGAATTATTGGAATATACAGAATCTATACAATTTGCCGTTTTGAAGAAATATAATTGCTGCGATCCCTTCAGTTTACGAATAACGAAACATCTGATAACGACGATTATACAAAATCAAACCTATGTATTAGACCATTTTAATAACACAATGAGCTCAATTTATAGCCGAAAACGACCATTTTCCATTGACGAGTCAATGGTGCTATGGCTCGGAACACTACTGTTTCGCCATTATATAAAAAATAATCGCCACAAGTTTGAAATTAAACTTTGCGAACTTGGCGAATCTGGTGGCATAGTTTTAAAAATTCAAATTTACCCCGGTCGTTCACAAAATCCTCCAACGAAGTTGGGTCGCTCTGCTTAGGTTGAGTTGAATGTCTCTACCTTACATGGTTATCTTGATAAAGGTCACGAACACTGATGACTTGTACAATTCAGTTTATCTTACATAGACAATGACAAGTCGATCAACCTATATTTGTGGGACCTTACGTTCTAACAGAAAAAAAATCCCAAAGAGGTTGTCAATAAAGCGTGAAAATATTTCAAAAACACATTTCAAAAACACCAACACAGTAAGGAAATGTCAGGAATTGATCGGTCTGATCAAATGCTCTCTTATTATACAAGTTTGCGTAAAACGCTGGTACAAGAAACTTCGTATTCATATCTTTGAAAAATATTACAAAATGCACACATGATGTATTCAGGCCAAGAAAATTCACCAAAATTAATGTTGTTGAAATTTCGATAGATAGTTGTGCAGCATTTAATTGGAAATGTACATACAGTTCAAGAATCTTCAAACAAACCATCAGTGTCTTCTATTGGTCAGAGATGCATTATTTGAAATATATTTAATTTTTTTTTTATTTCTTTAAAAAAAGGCTCAAGGCACTCCCAACTCGTGGTTCGCTTATTTACGTCCTTACTTTTACATCATTACAGCCAAATCGAAGCTATAGGTCCGATTTTCCTACCCATCTGCACATTGCATAGCTCCATGCCAGCCTATAGTGCCGACATGGAAGATTGGTCGCCCCTTGAATTCTGCACTCCCACAGGGGGTCATAGTTGTGTTCACCCACACCACCGATCGTAATCTCATGATGGAAAATCCCTTTTGCATCCTACCCTTATCGGGATTCGAACCCGGTACTTCCCGCTCCAACTGCCGCAGCTTTAACCACTGCGTCACCTGGGCGGTTATATTCCATTTACTGAGAAAAAGATTTTTTTTTTAAATTTACTATAAAAAATACGGGTTTTGTCTTGTTCTTATTGCCAAATTATAATATATTTTGCCAGACTTACTGTTTGGGGATAAAAACATATTGAATTTACTACGAGTTCACTGTAAGTAGTAGCAAAATGTGGTACACCATATGTAGATGAAATTTATTTTCAGCGAGATGTCGCTACATGCCACACAAGCAGTATAACAATCGAAATTGTACAAGAAAAGTTTCCTGGCCGTATATTATATCTTGAAGAGCAGATCACAATTGGCCACCGAGATCTTGTAATTTAACACGTTTAGATGTTTTTGGACCACGTGAAAGTTAAGGTCTATGCCTATGGTTCACAATCAGTTCAAGATCTTAAAGATGAACCTCGTGCAGTTATCGAGGACATACAGTCGCAAATGTGCGAATTGGTCATGGAAAATTTCATGAAAAGGATATGGTGCTAAAAGGGTTGTCATGGCGGCCATTTGGCCAATATCGTTTTTAAATAAACATTTATTGATTTCTCTTTAAAAATACTCGTTTTTTAACTGCCAAAATGTAACCTCTTTCTGGAAGCCCCTTTATATACACATACACAGAGCGACATCGTTCTACGCCTAAATGTTGTGGGTTCAAGAACCTCCCAAAATATTATAATATATAAAAATGAGAATCGTATATAAATGTTAAACAGTAGAAACACATTGAAATTTCAAAAATGACTCTAATTTTTATACGTATTCTTCAGATTTTTTTTTTTTTTTGCCTTCATCAAAAAGTATATGATCTTATCGTCGAGCCACAGACATACGCCTAGAGGATTATTTTCCATTTTTACCACAGAATAAAAAAAAAGATGGGTTTTATATTGCCTTGACACATATTATAACGATATCGAAATGTATATATACAAGAAGGAACCCCTTCCCCTTTTTAGAATTAAATCGAAACTAAAAATTTAAATGGTTTTTGCCATCAGCATCCAAAGACGAGGAAATACTATAAAGTCGTAAAGTTTGAGATGATTTTTCTATATATTTTATGTCATTACAGAGTAAATTGAATCCGGATAGTATATATAGTGTATATATACACAATATGATATACTCGTAATGTCGGGAAATATTTTAAATCTTATTCTCACTCCCAAGTTTATTTCGTTACAACAGAAGTTTAAGTTGATTAGCTATAGTGAACAAAATGATAACTTTGAACAAAACTGCTCGTAAAAAAATTCTAGATGGTCATATTGGACGTAAAACGTAGTATGGCGTAGATACTAGAGCGATATGCATAATTTGCCATATCCACAATGGTCATAGTGTCCCATTTCATGGCCGCTCACTATATCGTCGACTGACTAGTAGACTATGTAATTCCATACGGTCCATTGATTAACCATCAATTTAAATTCAATCAATTTTATAAGCTCAACCTACTTGGTTCTGAAAACGTTATAAGTTGCTAGTTCCTTGCATCTATCATAATGGGTATATAATAGTTTGAGAGAATATATCGAGTTCTGGTTTGCCAAAGGTACTATATATGCGCAGACGTTCCACAAATGCTATCCTAATATCATGATCTATTCTACCCACGCCACAACTTAGATTATCATGCTATAGGTATATGAATCACATTCAATCGTTAAAATTCGAAAATAAATTTTATTTATCTGTAAAAATGTAGGAAATGCAACAGCATAACATGTCTTGGATAAAAGTAAGATTATAAATCACTTATATGGAATATATATAAAGTCTTATTATAATATTTCTATACTTAGGAGCAATTTCTTTAAAAGGTCCGTAGCTATACTTTGTCTATGCCGCCAAACACTAATGTAATGTATAATATATATATATATATATATATATATATATATATATATATATATATATATATATATATATATATATATATATATATATATATATATATATATATATATATATATATATATATATATATATATGTTACGGTTAAAGCCCGAAATCGGCGAATGTCCGAATTTACAAAAAATGTGAACCGAAGTGTACCGAAATCCATTAATAGATTCTATATAATCCGTTCCTACATGCGGCACGCAGTGCGACATGTTTGCTTATCCCGGCTCCTACGTCCCCCGAAGTTGAAATCTAAAGCCCCTCGGAGGGATAAGCGGGGGGGAGCGCAGCGACCTCCCGCGTGCCCGTGAGAGCTAGCGAAGCCGTTAGCCTTTACAATTCTAGAAAATCATTCTAGGGTCTGCTACGAAATCATTCTAGGGTCTGCTACGAAATCATTTTTTAATAAAAATAATTAAAGAGTTAATATGAATATAGTCTAAATGTGTAGGTAAACGTAGATTGAACATAAATTTTTGTAAATTCGGACATTTACCAGTAAATTCGGACATTCGCCGCATTTCGGGCTTTAACCGTAACATATATATATATATATATATATATATTTATATATATATATATATATATATATATATATATATATATATATATATATATATATATATATATATATATATATATATTTATAATTCTTCTGATGTTATTGGGATTAATTAAGAGTTTCTAGAATCATACCAGTCAGACAACTTCGATTTAGTCCTAATTTTATTTTAGAAAATTGCTACTGTTGCAAGACTCATAATTGACCAATGATAACAGCACCCACATTAGAAAACCTGCCTCCTACCTCTAAACTGTATAATCTAAGACTTTTCTCCCTCGTCTCACGGTTACAGTATACAATATAAAGATAAATAAATCGTTTGTATGCTAAATCTGTCTTTTCATCTTCAACTTAATTAACTTGCAACACAATCAACCACGAAAAAAAGAAATTAAATAAAATTTTAATTAATTATATTTTTATGTTATTGTTGTTGTTGCTACTGCGGTGAACATATATACATATATTTAAGAAAAATGAAATATTATTCAAAAAGAAAATGAATCCGCACCACCGAACGAAATTGGAAAAAAATCGTGAAAAGAATATTTATATAAACAAAAAAAAATTTGTTTTTATTATATTGATAAAAATTTTAATATTTTATTTTATATAAGAAAAACAAAAGGAAAATTTATTGTTAAAAATTAACAGCGCGCACACAAGAGAAAGAAACGCGATGGAAAGATAATATTGAAATAAGAACAAAAGGGGTGCTTGTGGAGGAGTATAAGCGAAAAATGTCATAAAAAATAATTAGGAAAATTGAATATTATGGAAAATTTATAAATGATTTTTATGTGGTAACGAGTACAAAATTTGATAAGATAACAAGAAGATAAATTATATTGTCTTTATAAATATATACTATATTAAACGACGAAGCTATATATAGTGATGGAACTGAAGCCAACCGCATACGTATAGTTTTGAGTTTACATATTTTTATTGGCATATTATCCTGAAATGGTTGTATCATAAAAAATCATATCAGTTACCATAATGTTTTCTGAATGGCAGAATAATTTAAATTTTTATATACGTTCGCATATATATGTTTGCCTTATCATAACCTCATTATCATCGTCAATTGCTCCAGTCATTTTGTCTTCTATATACATACACATATAGAGAATATGTGTAAATATATATCTACATATATATAGAGTTTTCGTTATATCGTCTTTACCCTACGTCTCATATATTTCGCGCCACCATATATATGAATATGAAACAAAACTAGATTCTTAAAAAAATAAGGAAATAAAATCTGGTATAAGTAGAATAATTTTATGGTTATTGTTATGGTTCAGTAGATATATAGCTGTGTGATGAATAAATTTTATATATGACGTACAAGATGATTTATTATTTTTAATAAAACCGTCGTTGTATTTGTAAATACATGTACTCATACATACATATATATATATATATATATATATATATATATATATATATATATATATATATATATATATATATATATATATATATATATATATATATATATATATATATATATATATATATATATATATATATATATATATATATATATATATATATATATATATATATTGTATGAGAGCATATTCACATCCATTAAATAAAAACATTTACGCATATATTTAACAAAACCTTAATATATCGATATATAATCAATAATTTATTACCGCTTAAATAAATATTTTAAACAACAAATTTTTAAACTTAAATTTGAGTGCATTATAAAATTATGTATGAAAAAATAATAATTATTATCTCTACTGTAATAATAACATAATATTGACAACAAAAACTCATTTATATTGACAACAACAATCAATATTGACAGCAACAAAAACTAATGTGTATATTATTTTAATTGAATCCACATTCAGGGGTAACTAAAATGAATATCTTCTATTTGGAAAGATTAGTTATATCGTTAAATACACAGTTGTGATTTTACATTTAAATAATGTTTTTTATATTTTTACACGTAACATACGATGATAACACCATTTAATAATACATTAGAGGTAAGTCGGACCAGTTGTTTTTCCAGGTGCGCCTTTTTGCAATGAAGCGATTTAGGCCTCCTACCAGAGCCATCTTTGATGGCTCTGGTAGGAGATTAAGATGGCTCTGCTCCTACAGATGGTGAATGTGATGGAAGTTCGAAAGCATTCAAAGCATAAACACATATAATAGGTATTCCTGTTATGTTAACAGGTATATATGTAACGATTATTGAATATATTATAGTGTCCGCACGACTGCTTACATTACAGGAGTTTTTAGACATATTTCTTTCAAGTTTATTGTCTTTCAAGCAATATTAAATGGCATGCACTTACTCTCAAATAAAAGCATTAAATTTAAAGTAAAAATATAATATTGATTAGATCGGCGCTTACCCGATATACTATCAACCTGATTTTTATATTGGGATCAACAGATAAGAAACTATATTAATGCTAACCTCTAACGAGCGATTTACTATGGTAATTCCTTTCGTGTATTTTGGAAACTCTATAGAATGTATTAAATCAACTTCTAAAGGGTGATTTTTTAAGAGCTTGAGAACTTTTTTTTAAAAAAAAACGCATAAAATTTGCAAAATCTCATCGGTTCTTTATTTGAAACGTTAGATTGGTCCATGACATTTACTTTTTGAAGATAATTTCATTTAAATGTTGACCGTGGCTGCGTCTTAGGTGGTCCATTCGGAAAGTCCAATTTTGGGCAACTTTTTCGAGCATTTCGGCCGGAATAGCCCGAATTTCTTCGGAAATGTTGTCTTCCAAAACTGGAATAGTTGCTGGCTTATTTCTGTAGACTTAAGACTTGACGTAGCCCCACAAAAAATAGTCTAAAGGCGTCAAATCGCATGATCTTGGTGGCCAACTTACCGGGCCATTTCTTGAGATGAATTGTTCTCCGAAGTTTTCCCTCAAAATGGCCATAGAATCGCGAGCTGTGTGGCATGTAGCGCCATCTTGTTGAAACCACATGTCAACTAAGTTCAGTTCTTCCATTTTTGGCAACAAAAAGTTTGTTAGCATCGAACGATAGCGATCGCCATTCACCGTAACGTTGCGTCCAACAGCATCTTTGAAAAAATACGGTCCAATGATTCCACCAGCGTACAAACCACACCAAACAGTGCATTTTTCATGCATGGGCAGTTCTTGAACGGCTTCTGGTTGCTCTTCACTCCAAATGCGGCAATTTTGCTTATTTACGTATCCATTCAACCAGAAATGAGCCTCATCGCTGAACAAAATTTGTCGATAAAAAAGCGGATTTTCTGCCAACTTTTCTAGGGCCCATTCACTGAAAATTTAAATGAAATTATCTTCAAAAAGTAAATGTCATGGACCAATCTAACGTTTCAAATAAAGAACCGATGAGATTTTGCAAATTTTATGCGTTTTTTTTAAAAAAAAGTTCTCAAGCTCTTAAAAAATCACCCGTTAGTTTAAATGGAGCCGTTATAGGAGCTTATGACATTTTGATTGAATGATTATTTGACATCTTAAAGCAAGGGTATATAAAACCTCGTCAAGCTCAATACTTAGGGTATATAAAAGCGCGACTCAATTGAGACCTTACGACGGACTATTTGTACGTGTTGGTGCACGTTGTGGGTGGTTAAGCCAAACAAATACTAATGCTGCTTACACACAATCGTTATTAATGTCATCCGGAGTATGTTAATTTTTGCTCAACAACGAGAATCTAGCTCGAAGCCGCGAGAAACTCTCTTAACCATTATAAGCAACAAACATACTATATTAAACATATTAAATTTGAGAAAAATTTGTATGGCAAATAATAGCTATAGTAACTTCTCAAAACCCTGATGTTATCCAATCTACTAAAGTAGAAATTTCAAAATTTAATTTAACCACTTTACACCAATCGATTCTTATAGATATAATAAAATTATAACTCATTGTACAGTGGTGGTATTTATTCATGTATGTTAGCCAATCAAGGCTTGTAAATTGATAAACCTCATTTATCTGATAAGAAATTGACAGGTACCCGCCTACCACATACTACTTGAGTTATAAAATAAATTACAAAGCAAACAATAACCTTTTTTTTTTACTCGAACGAATTATGTATATCTTTTTTGTTGACAAAAAAGCTAATGACCTTAATTCGCGTACGTCAATTTTTGTATTCGTTTGTGACTCTTATCACTTAATATGACATGTTGTCACATAATTTTTGAATATACAAAATAGTAATAACATGGTGAGTGCAAATGATGCTATATTTTAAGTTTCTGTCGTCTACGTTTGATTCTTCTTCAATAATATCATTGTTGTTGTGAAGTGCTGATCATTTTAAGTGAAATGGTAAAAATCTCGGTACTATACAAAATAAGCGTACTACATATTGTAGATTCTGTGGAGCTGTAACGGAGATTATGTAGATTTTGCAGTGGTAAGAAATCACTATAGTTTTTAGATAATTATGTAGGTATTTCTATCTGGGAAACACACTAGACATATTAGATGTGACCTTTTTCCAGTCATTTGTAGTTGGAAATAGGTATTTTTAGCTGAGTACAAAAATTATAAACAGATTCACGTTTCCGAATTTGCCGCTATCGAGTTTTGGCGCTTCTGCCCTCGTTTCAGAATAGGTTTGCCTAAAAAAGATCTTAATTGTAATAGAACAAAGGTTAAATTATAAATACATCATATTTAATGTTGATATAAATTTGCTCTATTTATTAATAACATAAGTTTTATTATCATTTAAATTAATTATAAATTCTATAAATTTTAAAATACACAAAACAATCAAAATAAAATTTAAATTAGAACAAAAAAAAATTTAATAAAAATAAATCGAATAAAATATTTGTTTTATTTTGCTTATGTTAAAGTATTATGTAATGTATGATGTTTATATAATTTAATGAATACATAGTTTTATTGTTTTTGTCTACACATCAAAATAATATATGTATGTATATAATATATAGTTTTAGTTTAAGGTTTGTTTAATAATAACATGATTAATTGGTTAAGTAGGGTACTTAGAATAGAAGATATATAAATGATTTAGAATTTTAGATGAAAAATTTCAACCAAAATCATAAACCATAATAAAATTCGACAAACACAATAATGTATAATAATGTAGTATATAAAAAATAAAGTGTACATATGTGACTTAAGAATATATATAAACTAAATATGTGTGTATGTATTGTATAATTATAAAAAAATATTATTGGAATTGCACAATGGAATTTATACTTTTAGCCGCCTATTTGTTAAATTAGTTTAACGTATTATTATAATGTTTTAATATTTCAATTTCCTAATGAATTTTTATTTTTTATAAATTTTTTGAAAGGATTTTAATTTTTAGCAATCTGAGAAGTCTTCTAAAAAATCACAACAAGATCTAGTTACTTATTTCAACAATTTTTAGCTATTTGTTTATAATACTTTTTTTTAATAGGTTTGTCATTTCTACTCAGTCTAACTACAATATAAATAATACTTTTGTTTTTTTATTGTTTAATTTCAATTGTTAATAGCGTTTTATTTAATACTATCGTTTTGTAAATTATTGGTTTAGAAATTAGACTAAATATAAAGGATTCCATGTCTAACAGTAGAAACTTAAAAATATTCTTTGTTATTGTGATCGATAGCGATAAACGAGAAAATAATAGCACAACAAGAGCTCTATTTTATTCAACTATTGTGGTTCAGTAGGCAATAAAATTATGGTAAATCATTTTGATCATACATATTTATAAGTATCATCATATAATAAGATTCTACAGACTGTTTATTTTAAAAAATTTTGCTGGTTAATTTTGCAGTTAACTAGTTTATAAACGAGAAATTCAGAATACAAAGCCACTTAAAAAAGAAAAAGTATTATAATTGTATACTTGGCCCCATGTTGGGCGCCAAATATTACGCCAAGACATTACAAATGATTTTTTTGAAGTATATTAACAGTAGTTATTTTAAACTACTATAGAGACAGCAAACTGTCGTCCCATCTGATGAACCACAAAGTCTTTAGTCATTATTATAATTATAAATCATGTTTCTCTTTGTAATGAAATATTTCGAAAAATATCACTTTCATATTTAAGGAGTGTAATTTCTCTACGTCGTGGTTTGCAGTCAACCACTTTATAAACGAGAAATTCAGAATACAAAACTGCTTGAAAAAGGAAAAGGGTTAAAATGGTCTACTTGGCCCCATGTTGGGCGCCAAAACATTACGACGGATATTTTTTGAAATATAATAACAACAGCTATTTTGGTCTACTAGAGAAATAGTAAACTCTCGTCTCATCTGATGAACCACAAATTTAGTCACTATCATGATTATAAATCATGTTTCTCTTTTTCATCAAATATTTTGAAAACTGTTATTTTGACTGTATTAAAATTGTATAGTTGGCCCCATGTTGGGCGCCAAATAATACGCTAAATATTACGCATGATATTTTTTAATAAAGATCGTACTAGTTCGAAATAGTAGTGTTTAATTGCTCGGTTACAATAATGTGACTATAAAAAAACATAATTTTACACCGCTCAATCGATTTTAATAAAAAAGGATATTTTTGTGATCAAATTTGACACAGAATCCACCAAACATAAAAATAATAAAATAATCGAAACCAAATATAATTAAAAACTAATTAGAAAACTGAAACTTATTATTAATAATCATTTCATTTAGCATTTATAACTTTAAAGCAACCTTGATTAATTTACTGACATTAATTCCAATTCGCGATCCCACGCGCATACTTCATGATTATGATGATCGATATTATAATATTCAGACTGCTGATCGAATTGTTAATGGTTGAGTTGGGGAATAAATTCGTGAATTAATAAAAAAATTATCGTAAATTAAAATTTTTAACAAAGATCTCACTTTGACGTGGTTTTAATTAAACGTAATAAATATAATAAATTTCCCAATTTCTTAAATAATGTCAAAAATTCCTCAAGTTCGCTTTGAGTTATAACTAAATATTATTTACCCTGCCAATCTTTTATAACATCTGGTTTATTCTGACCAAATGATGAATTTGCCGTGCTATTTAACGAATCGTTATTTTTGTCAAAATTTAACGACGTATCCGCCATTGGTAACGGTTTAGCAACACCAATACGAACCATACCTTTTGGTGCTCCCTTTAGGGCCTGTACGGCTTGATCGAGCGATGCATTTTCAAGATTTATATCGTTAACGAATAGCAATCGATCGCCTGGAATCAAACGACCATCCAATTGAGCAACACCACCCGGAACCAGCGATCGAATAACTATAAGTGTGTCATTAGGATCTAACGGATCTTGATAGTCTAAAATTGAAAATCCGAGTCCACGTTCACCTTTAACCAGTTCGATTATTTGTGGTTCAGAACTCCACATTGCCAGTCCAGTTAACGGTTCCAATGATCGAGATTTCATTTTTGAAAAACCATCTTCGTTTGGTACTGCAGTCGTTGCCAAACTTCCATCAGATTTTGCTTTGACGAGTCGATCCGAAACGGGTAGTAAATTTTCTAAATTTTGTGAACCACCAAATCCATATCCAAGTGCATTACGAATGGTTTCCTCAGTAAACGGTACCATATCAATTGCACCTCGACCACACACCATTCGAACATCTTGAGGCAATTCTTTAAGTATCGATACAACTTCCAGATGATTCATTCCGAGGAGTCGTTGTCCATTCACCTCTAGTAATTCGTCTCCAGATCGTAATAAACCATTTTGGCCGACAGGCCCTTCAGGCAAAATCGATCGGATATAGTGATGTGGTCTAACTTCACGTCCACCCTCCACATCTACAGTTCCTTCCAGCGATATTCCTAGTCCACTGGACGCAGCAAATTTACGAATTTGTGCCACAATAATGTGTACATCATTTCCGATAACACTTCGCCACCGTTTTTTAATTGCATTCTCAATTTCTTCACTCAATTCCGGTTCCACATAGTATTTGTGACGATTAATCACCGACGAATTTGCCGTCTCGATCAATGAAATTTTTCGTACCGATGGTTCTGGTATATGATGGTGATGATGTACAAATGTTGTCCGTGGATCTAATAATTCCTCATCATCATCGACAGCTGATTCGAGCGTATCATCAACCAAATCGGTTGATTTCATTTTAGTTTCCATTGAGTCACGAGCTTGCGATAAACGACGCGTGGACGAATTAAGTGACGAATTTTTAACACCCGCAACGGTCGCTATTGGAACAGTATTATCGATTGAATGTTTTTTCTTAATTAACACATTATTAGCCTCCATTAGAACATTTTTCTCGATACGATCGATCGGATTATTCAAAATTATATCCTCATTATTGACAATACCCGGAATAATCGGTGATTTATTCATTGACGCACGCCTAATATGATCGTGTGTCGAAAGTGTGGGCTGTGTTACTACAATATGAGATGGTTTCATTGATTGAGCACCGGCCGTTGTAAGAGATGTAGTTGAAGTTGAGATTAAAGTATGTGTAGGCGGTGTATTTGGTGTAGATGGTTTCAATTCATTTGCGGCTATTGCTTGTTGTAATTGTTCATATTTAGGGCCGCGCAAGTAGCGCTCTAAACAGAGTGTAACGATTGCGCCGCTCTGTTTTAGTACATCGACGGCTTGATGATTAGAAAATCCTTGTAGCGATTGTCCATCAACTTCTATAATTCGATCGTTAACGTTGATACGCCCGCTTAAATCGGCCGCACTTCCCTGTGAAATACTTTTAACGAATATACCGGATAGTTCTTCTTTCTCGCATACATATCCTGCGATCGTTATACCCAATCCATTGTGATCCTTTTTAAGTTCGACTATGAATCTTTCTGTTTCGGGCATTTCCATTTCGTTCGACGAAGAGTCGCCACGCTGATCAGATCCCGTTTGGAATGAAAAACGATTATTTACAGTTGGGGTTGGTGTTGATGGTGTCGATGTAATTCCGAATATTTCAGGATAACCTGCAGCGATAAGATATCGTTCTAGTTCGTTAGGATCACTCATTAATCGTGATGGAACAATGGCAGTTCCATCGATGTCTTGTTGTGATCGAAGTGGATCAATTGGACGAGCGACCACTAGTCTAACATGTGTACCCGATTGTCGTAATACAGATGCAACCTGTTCCGATCCCATATCATGTAGATTTACATCACCAATTTGGAGTATATGGTCGCCACTCTGTAATCGACCGTCACGATCGGCAACACCACCCGCCAATATAGTTTTAACTATAACACCAGATGTTCGAGCACCAATGATTCCTATAAATGATTGTATGACAAAACACTTGATATGATTTGATATATGTAAGTACTTACCAAATCCTAGACCTGTGCCATCATTAACTAATTCTATTGCTTGAATTTGTGTCCACTCTGATGCCATCAAATCTGATGAATTGTGCTTCGACACATCACTAACAGCACTGGCTGGCCGATCCTCGTCGTGACTGCCACTGCGCGATACAACCAATTCAACAAGTCCCCTAGCCTTTTGTAATACATTAACAGCCTTGTTAGAATATTTTTTTTAAGAAAGGGATATAGTTAAAGAGAAAAAGGAGAGACAAGACAAATTTACACATAAGACAATTACCAACACCCAAAGTAATTAAAAATGCTTACCTGATGATGTGAAATATTATCGAGGGTCGAGGTTTGATTATCAATTCCTAGAATTTGTTCAGATTCGTTCGAAATCGACGAATTAGCAATTCCAACATGATGCGATGTCAAAGATGTGTTATAATTAAGTGATCCGGCCGATACATTAACACTACGCTCGGCAGCCGGACTATTAGGACTGCGTGGTGAAATTTGGGCGGACGGAACACGTTGCTCATCTGGATAGTCCGTATCGTAGATTTCAACATTTGGTGGTACAGAAATTACCAAATCGCCCGAGAGCGTTATATCAAAATCGCCAGGCAATATAGATGGATGCTGTGCTATTTGTCCGTTAAGCTCACCTAGCGAATCCTGAATCTGAACAATATTACGAAACACTGGATCCTGTAACACGTCCAAAATCAATTTCAAATCATCGGCTGTGCTCATCTGCAGCTTGAGATCATCCGAATCGTCAATGGCTTTCTTGATCGATTCAAATTGCTGCAGTGCATTTGATACATCAGTATTTAAATGCATTTTGAACTATTGAACTGTTTTCCTTAACGCAAAAGGTGCAATTTCTAAAGTTTTAAAGGAAATTCAAAAAATAATTTTCGTTCACAAAATTTTTTGTATTTCGCAATTCCAAAACACAATATTTACAACAGACACTATAAATAATTAAATAACATTGTTCGTATAATGTTGTATTACTTAAGCAATTTACACAGTTAGTTGTATGGTAAATTGATTGGTATTAAAATGAAAATAAAATAAAAAATTTTCTCTCGATGAAAAATCGTAAATTCATTCAACACAAAACATTTTTTTGACAACTCAAATCTTTTATTATGGGAGTGTTTTTATACCATGGAACTTTTCTTGATTTGACATTTGCAATAAATATTTGAGGGTGCGTTCGATTTTTATAGTTGGCGCTCAAATTTGAGCAAATTATTTTAGAAATATTTTTTGGCCGTTTAATATTGGTAAATTTAAAAAGGAATAATAATTAAGAAAAAAAGTTGTACGACCAAATGGCACAGTGGTGAAATCTGTGGCAATTGGATCGGAGAGTTCTCGAATCCCGATTGGGACAGGATGCAAAAGGGATTTTTCACCATGTGATTACGATTGGTGGTGTGAATGACCACATATATGTTCTCCTGTTTGAGTGCAGAATGCATGAGTCAGCGCATGTTATATAGCATCGAGCAATGCAATGTGCAGATGGTTCTACGTAAATCAGACCTAGTCGTACGTCCTTGTTTTGGCTATTTAATATCGTAATGTAGGGCGTAAATAAGTTGACCACGAAAGAATTAGGAGAGTCTTGAGCCCCAAAACAGATTGCAAAGATAAAGACAGACAGAAGAAAATAGCTACCTTAGATGGTTAACAGTTTTTGTATATTACTTTGGTATGGTTAACAAGGTTACTTGAGTATACTCTGAAAATGTCCGAAGTAGTCGCAATCCAAAACGAAAGAGATTCAAATTTCGCAGTTGGAGTCTGTAGTACCAAGACCGATTCCTTCGAATCACGCTAGGAGCAGGATAATAATAGGATTTCTTCACCATTTGATGTCTGCGAATGAACAGATAGATGACTGTTGGAGTGCAGAATGACATTATGTCAGTACTATATATTGGCTTTGGCTATACTATAAATTGGCAAGTTCGCAAGGGTTTTCCAATGTGCAGATGGTTCTACGAAAATCGATCAGTATTGTACATCCTTCAGTTGGATATGTAAAGTCGTAAAGTAGGACGTAAATAAGCGAATCGCGTAAGAGTTATGAATGCCTTGAGTCCCAAAAAAAACAGAGCTGCTATTGAGTTTGTTGTTTATGACATATTTCAGAATATTGACGTACTGTTGCTAAGCAATTCAACGATTACACTCCTTGCAAGATGTCTTATCAGATATGAAGTATAGGATCATCATTAGAAGTTGAAAGCAACATTCAAAATCGAGCCAGCAGTTATAAAAGATTCAAAGAATTGCCAATGGCTAAGCAAAAAATGGCAAAACCTCACCGAACAAAATATCTATAAAGCAACGAAACCAACAATTGATCAAAAATGAATCTTACAAGAAGCGTACAAGTTGCTTCTTTACTAAGGTTATAACCGAAACCCAACCTACGGATTGCCGATGTGGTGAAATCAAATAGAAACATGTATCCAGTATAAGAATAATTAAGATTTATATCGTTTGCCATTGCTTAATTGTTTGGCAATCTTTGATGCCGAATAATATCTATCGGAAAACCGACAAAACCATGTGGGTGAGGTCATCCATGTTTCGTAAATATTTCAAACGAAACATAAGGCCCATATGATATCACCACAGTAAACTTAGCTTGTCGTAGGAGGAAAGACCATGTGTCCCAGGAATCTACATTACTACATAGAGGAAATGAGCTCGAAAGTCTTGAAGCTGTATTTCTCATTGGGCCTCAAGTAAAAAAGGCTGTCTGAAACTTTCAAGCCAACCTGTCAAGTGACTGTGTATATGTGTTCACTACTGTTAAATCGTTGATTGATGACTTTAATGCTAGAGCTGGCAGAAATCAGACCGAATTGATCTCAAAAGAGCAGTCTCGGGTTGTCCAAGACGTGAGATCTTATCGGTCTTAAAAAAAAATGGTAGAAAAGACCATTATTTGGTCAGTGCAAAGCTAAGAAGGAAATTTTAGTACAATGCACGGAAGGCCAAGGAAATATCCAACGCAATTCACTGTGAAAGGGTGAAAGTATTGAAAATTCTTTTTCCGGTGCTGCTTAGCACACTATCGGTATATTCAAAAGAACAGCCATGATTGCCAGTGCAATATAGTCTAAATAAGCCAGTACAATATTGTTTAAATTTAAGATCAAGCTTTTTTCTTTTCTTCTTCACATGCTCTTTCCATTTAAGTTTAACATCCAGTGTAACACCCAAGTATTTAGAAGAGTTCGTACGGCACCATCACATTGTTTAAGCTGACTATGGGCGAATTAAACAATGGTTTGTTGAAAAGTTGACATGCGCAGATTTTAATTCGTTAAGTTTGATTTTCCATCGCTTGGTCCACTGGCGAATTACATCACTTGCACAATGAAGTTCGCCGGCTCTTCCACAGTTTGCCCCGTTGCTAGTATATCGGGGTAATCATCAAACGTTGCTATGCTTCTGTTGTCCGACAGTGATATATCACTTGGGTATAGTAGGATTGGAACCAGAACGCTGCCTTGAGGGGCTCGTGCCCTTACCTCTCTCAATCCAGATAAATATGATCTCAAAAGATCAACATATGGTCCCGAAAGCATAACATTAAATTTATGTATTAAGTCCTCATGCCATACTTTATCGAAAACTATGCTGCCACATCTAGCAATAAGGTCGAACAAATTTGTTTATCTTCTAACGCCTTTTCTATAATATCTGTAATTCTGTGAACCTGATCAATTATGGCATCTGAATCCAAATTGGATTCGGTATTAATTCTTTCCTAATATTGGCTTCATTCTCTTCAAGAGCAGTCTCTCCATTAGCTTTGAAATTATAGGGAGCTGGGATATCGGACGATACGATTTAGCTTCGTTGGGCGACTAACCTGGTTTCGATAACACAATATAACTTCCGCAACTTTCCAGGTAGAAGAAACATGCCGTAGTCTAATAACAGCATTAAGTAGGTTAGTTAGTTTAGTGATAGCTTTCTTTGGTAGTTCTTTCTTTAGAATTTCTCCTGTTAAAAGGATATTCCAGGAGTCTTGCTGACTTCAGATTAAATTTTTTTCCCTAGTAACTTCTTTTATGGGTTATAAGAGGGATTTCAGCCCCATAACTGTTGTTCTCATTTTCGATTATAATATCCGATTCGGTTTCATTCGGTTTAAAAATATCATCCACATGATTAGCAAATTCTTCAGCAAATTGGAGTTTTTATACTTTTTGTTGCCTTCTATGTATTTCATCAGCGGCCAATTTTCCAAGATACTAAGCCGAAGAAATAAAAATAATTATTGAGAAATACTTGATTTTTAATGTTTCCAGACGATATGATAGAGAATTATGACACATCTACTAACGGAGCGAGCCAAACGTAACAAGCACTAAACCGAAGCATAGTAACGCGGGAGTTGATAATAACCAGATCCAATACGAATTCGTTATTACATTGCTCACCCAAAACAACCATTGTCAATCAATAATAGAATATAGATAAATAAAATATGGTTGGAAAAAGTAATCTAACAGTTAGCTAGAACTAATGACGCACGTTATTTACTGTAAATACAATCGCATAATGCAGTGATAAGTATATCAAATCATACCTTGTATGATGCATAATAATCACATCAAAACTGGCACCTATCCATAAAACAGCAGACTAAATTATTCAGTACATTATGTATATTTCACAAGATTTGTTATACAATTCAATCAAGTTTTGACTTCATTTTGTTTTGTGTAAGGTACCAGAGACTTTCTTTTATTATCAAAAGAAGTATGGAAGAGACTTTTTATACAATCAACTCCGAATCACCGAATCATCACCGAAAGGCGGTTCTTTCTTTAAAGATATCTGTATCATTCGGTTCGGATTAGTACGCAGAATGTGACCGAGCCAGCGTAATTTGCATTAAATTCCTGACCTCGTGATTAAACAGAACTTGATGTGTCATCAATGTCGCGATTTGGGCCAATATTACAAGCATGATTCTTCTCTCGATTGTTAGAAGCCACCTTTCGTACTCATCCGTCAAGGTCCAACTCTGACATTCATGCATGAGAACGGGTCTGATCAACACTCTGTACAGTTTCAACTTATCCGTATTTGCAAGATATTTTGATTTCAGAAGTGGACGAACCTTGATATCCTCTCCCACACTATTATCGTGAGTAATGAGAGATTCAAGATACTTGAATATAATTACTCCTTCAAACGTTTGGTTACCACTACTGAAATCAATTGCGTCTTGCTCTCGAAAACCAGAGATCATATATTTTGTTTTGAATGCATTGATTTTAAGACCAACGGACGCTGAAAACTGTTTCAGTGGATCGAGTATCTCTTTCACTCCGTTGCCGTTTAATTCAATCACACAGATATCATCTACATATGCAAAAAGTTGATTGGATTGCCGGAATAAGATATTGTCTTGAGGTGTTTCACTTCTAAGGACGTACTTCAACATGAGATTAAAAAGTATCGGAGACAGCGCTTCTCCTTGTTGAACACCAGAAGTATTTTTTTTTTGTTTTTTACGTTTTGTTTTAATTGGGTGCAGGGCGAACATTTAGACAGTCCTACCTCCTTGTAACTGTCAGAGCTCCTGCACCCAACGTGCGATCCTTCAAGTAAAGGTTGATAGCTGCCTTAAACTTGTGCATTTTATACTTCAACGGAAACTGAAAACTAACCAACGAATTCCACTTCTTAGATATTTGATAAATAAATTCGCGCTTTGCATCTTCAGTTCGAGGTTTCGGCAGCTTCATCGTAAACCTATGCGCATTAACCGTTCCTCGTGTTACCCGTCCTGGCGTAACAAATGGTGGTATTTTCTCCTTTAATTCTGCAGAACATTTACCATTTATTAATCTATAGAACACGCAGAGTTCTGCAACATCTCTGCGGTGTTGTAGACTGTCTAGATATTTCGTAAGTCTGGGGTTTCGTATTATTCGGATGGCACGCCGCTGAACTCTACTTTAACATAGCATTGTGACTGTTACTGTCATTTTACACAGAATACTTACCCTAAATACTGCTAATCTTAAAAGCTAATCACCGACCAAATGGTGCAGTGGTTAAAGCGGCGGCAGTTGGAGCGGGAGGTACCGGATTCTCGAATGCCGATAGGGGCAGGATGCAAAGCGATTTTTCACCATACGATTACGATCGGTGGTGTGAATGAACACATCTATGACCCCCTGTTGGATTGTAGAATTCATGGGCCAACCCATCTTCCATGTCAGTACTATAGGCTGGCATGGAGCTATGCAATGTGTAGATGATTCTACGTAAATCGGACCTATAGCCGTACGTCCTCGATTTGGCTGTAATGGCGTAAGGTGGTAGGACGTAATTAAGCGAACCGCGAGAGTTGGGAATGCCTCGAGCCCCGAAACATATTGTAGAGATAAAAACAAACACTTTTTAAGACAAGTAGTCTAGACAATAACATCTAGAAAAGTATAAACGACCTCAAAGCTTCTTAATCTATAACCGATCATTCTAGAAGATTGGAGAACCATAAATTATAACCAAATCGCATTTTTTTCTGGAATTTACGATTTATAAGCTTATCAGGGGGGTCAACCAATATTGATCGATAATTGAAAGAAAAGAAAACAACAATATGATTATGTTTTAAATTAATATTGTACTAAAACGTACTTCTTTAATATATTTTGTTTTTCATTATTTTAATTCACAAATTATAATTATTTACAATTTCGTTTAAATATTACAAGGTGTGACAAATTAGTGTCACGTTTTTCATATTACAATAATAATGTTTTCTTTAATGAATTCTATTATTTAAATTAATCTTAAAACTTATAAAGAAAATTATATAATATTAATAATTACAAGTCTCAGTTATATAGTTTTTATACGTTTTTATATCCAGATATATCACAACAGTCCCACATTCATACACATATAGAACATAACTTAGTTTTTGTTTAAAAAAAAAAAGCAAAAAAGATTTAGATTAATTATGATTAATAATTGAAATTAAATTATTTACACAAAGAAACTACGTTTTGTCTTTCATTAATTTGGTAATAGATCTGATAATATACTTTTTGCAGACTGTGTGAGATTTTCGGGAAACTTAATATCAAAAGCAATTAATAAATCGCCTCGTCGTGATGGTTCTTTTGGGAATGGCAATCCTTTGCCTTGGATGCGACGCACTGTATTTGGACGTGTAATCTCACCGTGTGTATTGATTGGAATTACTTCACCGGATAGTGTTGGAACCTGGACTACAGTACCACATAGTGCTTGTTTCAATGATATTTGAGCCGAATATCGTATATCGCTGCCCTCGCGCTTAAATTGCCCATGTGGCTTGTCGCGTATGATGAACACAATATCGGCTGGAATTTTACCAGGTATTTGATCCCCTTCTCGTTGAAATGTAATTTTTGTTCCAGCTTTCCATCCCGGTTTTACATTTATATTTAATACTTTATCTTCTTTACGGGTCATGCCATCCGGTTGGGCAGCCATACGTGAGATTTTCATTTTTTTAACACAGCCTTTTTCAATGTCTTCTAGACTAACATACAAATCGTGTTCGATCGGTGGATCCTGTTGTTTTGTTCGTCCCTTGCGATTTGGTGAACTATTTACATTGAATGATTGGGAACGGAATGCACCGCCAAATGGCCCTTTGTCGCCCATTTGCATAAAGATATCGTTGTCGTCCATATGAACACCTTCGCCAAACGAGCGCATCGGATCAGATCCAAAGAATATACCAAACGGATCGGATGATCCAAAGAATTGGGCGAATGTGGCACGTGGATCACCGTGGAATTGATACGAAAAGTTTTGTCCACTTTCACTTCCTGTCCCGGGTGCACCACCTTTCAAACCATCCTCTCCATATTTATCATAAATGTCACGTTTCTTTTTGTCCGATAGCACTTCGTAAGCTTCGGCGACTTCTTTAAATTTCTCCTCAGCTGCTGGCGACTTATTTTTGTCGGGATGATATTTAAGTGCCAATTTTCTGTATGCTTTCTTAATTTCATCGTCACTGGCACCTTTCGAAATGCCCAAAATTCCATAGAAATCTTTACCCATTTCGACTATTAATTTTATTTACCGTTAACGTACACTATCTGGAATTATACAAGAAATACTATTTTTAGTACATATTTTCTTTTGTTAATTAAATTATTCTAGATATAAAAAAATCATAAGATACGTCATCTTTAATTTAAATACCCACGACAACAACAACAATTACAAAAATAATAATAAACGAGAAGCAACCAGAAAGTTTACGCATCCACTCTAGCACAATACAAAAATCATTATTACGAAAGCGAGAACGATAGACTACTTCTCGAATAATCTAGAATTTTTATACGCTGCAAAAAAAACAGTTCGGAGATATTGACACGTGAATGAAAGAGACGTAAAATACAAAAACATTGATGTGTGTGCAGCAGCTCGATTAAAATATTTATGAATGTCGAAATGTCATATTTGATATGTAAAAATACAGAAATTAATATTTTGATAAAATTTAATTTATATTTCTAATCAGTCTATATAAATATGTAGCATTACGGTTGTATAACTGGCTGTTGATAGAATCGAGTAGGGATATTTTAAATAGATATCTGTGGAATACTTTTTCATCTCAGTTTTATAACCTACCCACTACCAAAACGTCTTGGGAGATGTTTAATTTTCTTTCAAATGTTGCCACACAGATTATTAATCAATATTTAAAGTTAAAACATACATTGTTATAATCTATATAAATAATAAGATGAAACGAGTACGTACCTTTTAAGAATAATATAGTTTTTTGTATCCACAAAAATAAAAACTTTCACAAGATTTTGCTTCTCAAAACCAAATCACTTTTTTCACAATATATATCAACACTTTTCTTTATATAAACGTCTTTTATTATAATAATATAGTATAACACAATCCAGTAAATAAAATAAAGATATATAAAAAAAAATAGTTTTTTCTTCACAACACTTCACAATCGATGCTTTACGTATAACGTTTGCTTTAAAAATGTCTACGTGAAAAAATTTTCCTGCCTTTATATAAAATTTAAAGTTCGAGAAACTTCTAGAAAAGTGCTAGAATTTTATATAATTACGCCTTGAACCAACATTGTACGAACGTTAAATATTTTCTCTATTTTCGGATGATTTCTAGTAATAGCAATAAACGAACGGAATTAAATATTTAAATTGACCTATATTCATAATTTTTTATGAATATATAAAAAGTAATCATTTCGATATATTTAATAATAGAATTGTGATACATATTCTGCATTATAGAGCATATATTTAGTTATTTTGGATTTTTGGCGTAATAATAAGTTACTTGTTTCAATACAATGGAATTGTTGATCAGGCAACACCTAAACCAAAATCTGTATATTTTGTAGCAACTGCATTATTTTTAAAAGATAGTATCGAATAGATTTATGACTTATTTTTGGCGGAAAATTTGGGTGCAAATCTATGATTTATATTCACCAAATAGTTTCTTCTGATCAGTACCGTAAATTTGTAAAATATCGTTAGTTTTGAGTGGTTTCAAAGACCATTTAATTCTAATAAATAATTTAGTTTTTATCGTAGATTACGACATAATTCGTTAAGTAGATATTGGCCAATAACATTCTCGTTATCGTAAAATAATTATGTACATGACTCAATATGAATACAAATAATGCAGTCGATATCTGTGGTCAGGAGGACAATGACTTGAGTCATTCTTATAATTCTAGAATTTTTGATTATATTTTAATTACATCAGTTTTGGCTGAACCAATTTAACAGTAACAGCTGAAGTTGTACTGTATTTAAACTATTTTTAAGGGTAACTGATCGATGTAACTGAATGCAAATGTGATACAATTTAAATGGTATGATCGATTTCGATTCTTGAAAGTGAAGATCACTTCTATGATTCGATATATGGCGTTATTTCTTACAAATATTTTTATTTACACATTGATGATGCATGCGATTTTTTAACAGATTGAAAAGAAAGAATCATCCAGAGTATAATTATCTAGAATTGTTATGCAAATTGATATACATATATGTGAGGTGTTTAATACGGTGATCAAATAATAATAAACGTATTCCTGTTAACATCAACCCATTTAAGTTCATTTATCGAATCAAAATTGTCTAGCAACCCTATTATCCGACGTCCCTTGCATGCGATCAATACATAGGAAAGTTCTCGAATGTTCTTTCAATTTCTTTTTCTTTATTTTCGTAATCAAGATTACACGTATGAAATTTATGTAAATAGTTCGATTATATACGATAATTGATTATTATTTTCATAAACATCTGATAATATAAACAAATACAGTAAAATATCAAGTTTAGTCTTATATTAAGGGGAACTAACTTGACTATCTGGCATCATTGAAATTGATTGAAATCAAGATTGGAATGAAAGTAAAGTGAGCACTTGTATATGAATATGAGGAATACAAAGCAACCAGACCGCAAAGTCCGTACACGACATACCAACTTTATAAGCAATCTCCTCATATGAAGCATTTTCCAGTTGATTATTGTAATTGGGCTCGAATGACTAAAGTACGAGTGTTAGGATCTAATGACCATTGAAGTAGCTATAAACAAAGTAATTTCAAATACTTGTCTCTATTTTTTTTTAAATTGGTTTTTATAGGCCGTAATTGGCCCGTATTATAGTGTCAACAATCTGACTGCATCGGATTCTATCACGAGTCAGCAGTTTATACTGTTGTAAACAATAAGAAGATGTCAGATCGTTCTCTATGCCGTGGAGTCATCGTCTTCTTCGCCTACCGAAAGGCGGCTATTTGGTTCGGATCAGCTCACACAACGTTACAAAGCCAGCATACTCGCTGCCCTTTTGGTTTCAAGCGCGATATCAGAAATTTTCATTAAATTCCCGATCTCGTGAATGAACAGAACTCATAATGTGTCACCAACGTCGAGGTTTGGGCCATATATCATACGAATAATTCTTCTCTAGAATGTAAGAAGCCTTTTTCCTTCCTCTTCCGTTGTGATCCAACACTCACTTCCATACATGACAACGGGTCTGATCAACACTTTGTACAATTGCAGCTAATCCGCATTAACAAGATATTTCGATTTCAGAAGTGGACGTAGAGAATATAAAACCCGATTATCAGCGGCAAGGTGAACCTTGATATACTGTTCCACACTAGTAACGTGAGTAATGAGAGATCGAAGAAACTTGACTCTAATAACTCCTTCGAACGTGTGGGTATACTATTAAAATCAATTGCGTCTTGGTCTCTTAAACCAGAGATCAGAAATGTGGTTATAGGCTGGTTGAGTTTGAGACCAACTGAAGCTGAAGAATGTTGTAGTGGATCAAATTTTTCCTTCTCGTTGCCGGTGTATCCAATCGCAAAGATATCATCTGCACATGAAAAAAGTAGCGAGCCCAATGGATAAGCGTTAAGCCAATTTTTCTGTTCCTTTTACGATTGGCTTAAATACTTTGCTAGTAAAAATGGTGAACAAAAGTGCTATATAATTTTGTTTGTGTCATACTTTTGACAAATTAATATACAGTGTAATAATTTCAATTAGAATATTTTTATATTCTAATTTCGAAAATTAGGAACGAAGAAAATAAATTTGAATAATGAAATGAATAAAAAATTTATTCACCTTTGATCACAGCAAATATTCAAACCAACTTAGTTTTACAACAAACAAATTGCAGCAACCAAATCAGACAACACCAAAAGTATAAAAATAAAGCAATCAACAGCAAGAAAATATGTATATACAATAAAAATGGCGTTCACGATAGTATATTGGTAACACATGTGTAATCCGTCCGGTGAGTAGAATTTTTTAAGTTTTATATTATAAAAACCATTATTACGCATTTATTCTCCATAAATATTATCGATAATATCTAATGTTTCGTTTACATAAATAGTTTTTGAGTATTAAACAATAGTATTTCAAATATTTGAACATTTTTTTACAAAAAATAAAAATTTTAATGTCGGTGAATTATTTTTTTGTTTTGTAATCGAAAATTTTGACAATAAGATTTTTATTTTTGCGTAATTTTGTACAGTTTAGTGCTTTGCAGCCATGTGAATAGTGATTACAGTATTGTGTGAATAAAAATGGTTTTAAACAGTATTATTGAAATAGTTTTACATGTGTGAGCCGTAAATTATTTCTGTTTTTAAATGTTATGTCAGTCTGTCAAACAAAAAATCGAAGAACCACAAAAAGGTAAAATTTCTAGAATTTCACAATTTTTGATCATGATTAAAAAACCAATTATTACTTGGGCTTCAATGTTCGTTTGGGATATATTAGATTCTCGTCAGTGCTGGTTTTATGAATGTCACTTAAATTCCCAGAACACTAATCTTTTGCGTAGTACTTATTTATTGGACTAAATACTCGTACTGTGGTGATTCATACATAATGCAACTGGATACGTATTATATCCTATGGATTATTCGAAATTTGTGTGGTTAATATAATTTATTGTACATATTTGGTAGTTTGATACTGATAGTGCAATTCGACAGATTAGTTATCTAATAGGATAAAATTTGATCCATTATATAACGACTGTTTTTATTTGTAACCCTGAAATGGGAAAAACAGATTCAAATTCCTCTTAACGTTTTCTAAACATTCCATCATGTGAATTGTGTAAAGTTATCGTTTTTAAATCTGGCTGTTTAAAGCATTTTAGCATACTAAGGATCTATGGTTAGGCAGCTGAAGAAGTTCTATATGGGTTGATTCGAAAGCTAAAGAGAAAATCGAGTGTAGTCTTCTGTATACGGCCAAAAGTTTTATCTATTAGTTTCACCATAAAATTTGATCTTTTTGACAGTTTTTACAGGCTATTGTTGGCTCTTCATACTGTTGCAAGCAACCAGAAGATGCCAGATTGCTCTCTACGCCGTGGAGCCATCGTCGCCGACAGTTATCTATTCGTCTAAAGCAAGGTGGCTTTCCCTTCAAAGATCACTGTATCATTCGGTTCGTATTAAAACACAGAATGTGACCGAACTAGCGTACTCAGAACATCGCAAACTGCTAACAGTAGGGAGGAGAAGAAACTGTTGATCACTGCTTGTGCTTCTGTTCCTTACACTCCCATAGACTCCACTGCTTTGGATCCCAATTCCTGATGATCGTGAGGATTCCAGATATCTTGAACTTCATTAAAAGAGCAAACAGATTTCGAGACAGAGTGTACGTCTGGGAACGGATGTCACAATAGGCCAGTCGACGGGGAAAAAACTCTAATAACGATGGTTAAATTATTTATTTATTTACAATAATTTAGTACTGTCACATCGAATTTTGGCTTACAAGATAGTGTAGTTTGTAGAATCCAAAAATATATGTAAATAAATAGGTTTTAATAAAGTTTGTCGAAATATATATGCTGCATTTAAAGTCGGCCATCACATTCCAACTCTGTCCTTTCAATAACAGTCATTGGTCAGAAGTGTTCATCCACTTTTATTCTGTTCCTAATTTTTCATGAAGATTATTCACAACGTCATAAAATTGTTCTACTGTTCTACAGAGGACAATATGCTGAACCTACAATAAATTTTATTCGGAGGTCGAATAAAGTTTATTGAAGGTTCAGCATATTCAGTGTAATGTATCCAAATTCTGGTTTTAAATTATTTTAAATTTTTGTGCGAAAAAATTAACTTCTCAAAAACTACACGAAATATAAGAAAAATGCTGATATCTCACATATCATCTGGAAACTTTTCTTCTAAATTTTCTGTTGTAACAACTTTAAGGCCGAACATATAGGTTTAATGAACGATTTTGGTTTACACGGAATTCACACAATAGGTTAAAAAGAAGAATCCTCATTTGCAATGTGAAGTTTTACTTATAACTTATGATCATATGCTAAATTATCGTGGAGTCTAACCAATGGAGCTTAATCATTGGCACTATATCTTTCTACTCAACAAACATACATACTTTCTTAATCTCGGAAACGAATCTCAATTCAAAACCAACCAAAAATGTTTTAAAACTCTGCACTCGATTATAAAAATAGAAATGAAATATGTACATATACAAGTTTTATTCCAATATTATATCTAATCTTCTTTACTATTAAAGTTAAGCTGCAAAGATTGTTTTAAGATTGAAATTTTTGGAAACAAATATCGAATATGAGTTACATATTTGTTTATATTATATTACATCTTGGTAGTAGTTTATTGTTGTAGAACAATAACCCAAACGAGAAAGGGTCAGTCTTAATTTCTGCTATATACATAGTCTCAACAATAATTAATTAAAACAACAAAATCGGTTTATAAAAAATTTACTAGATGTACTATTTATAATACACATATTAATAATATCAACATCTTATTAGTAATAAGTAAATATTTAGTATGTAATAAACTAAAAATAACATCTTTTTCAAAATACAACTTAGAACAAATGCTCATCTTTTTAGGTTTTACAGTAAGTATATGAACCAAATGTGTGAATGACTCATTAATTAATTTGTTTTAGCAAAATTCGATAATTGTTAACAGGTCACAATGATTTCCACATTTAGTAAATAGAGTTTTCCCATATATTCATAAATTAAAATTAATTTTAATAATTTTCCTCAACAACGATTCCAAAAAAATTATTTTTTTATTTATTTATAATTTTAGGTGATTAACTATTTATAAAACATATTTATGCGCCTACATGCAAAAATTAGCTAAATTTAATATTTTATAGTATTTGTTTAATATTAAACGCATCAGTTTATTTTCCATATCGCAATCAAACGGAAATTATTAATTAGTTTATTGGTATGGGAACAAGTAATAACGATTGATTGTGTGAATAAAAGACATTTTTGAATGAATAATTTAATTTATTTCTTCACTATCCGAAAATTTTCAATTAAATATTTAAATGACCTCCCAGTAAGTTTTCTTAATTTTTCTGATTTTTGCAAAACGGGTGGGGTGTATCCAAAAGTTGATGAAAATATTATAATTTCCAATATTTGCAAATTCATTAAATTTCAGATGATTAGTATTATGTTACTTGAAATAACTTAGCTGGTTAAAATAATTTCTAAAAATAAATATCAAATACTGATAAATAAGTTTGTGCAACTTTGCAATAAATAAGATCGATTTCTGTTAAAATTAGGTGTTGATTACAATTATATTGTGTATCGTATATATTCTAAATCAGTTTTAATTGAACTGTTGGCTCGATTGTTTTTAAGTCGTATTGTGTGTTGATTAATTTTTATACTAAGTCATGTCTTTAATCAGCTATCCAAATTTACTGGCTGATCCTAAAATTAAGAAAGTTAGTTTTAAAGGTGATATGTTGCTTTTGTTATCCATCAAAGTGATTTATGATCTTCTAGACTTAAAGCCATGTTGTTGGTATTGATTTTAGAAATAATTTTTGTTTAAATAAATACGTAAGTGTCATGTAATAAAAACTTTCAAGCTACTAACAGTAACAGATACATTTTATAAAATGTGTTATCGATTAGTTCTGTTTGTGTGATATAGACCAGGCTTAACAATATAAGGGTATGTGAATTATAAACTTCTAAGTAATTCAATAAATTGTTATACATACTTGTTTGTAAATAAATCGTTTATTAGTATTTTGTCGAGACTTATTCTTTACTAGAATTTTTATCGTATTTTAACTTCCTGTTGAACTAAAGTGTGATTTAAATAGTCATAAAAAATCCTGGAAGTGGAATTCAGTTTTGTATCTAACGCGTAATTCTTACTGAATTAGTTGTCGATTACAGTTAATTATCGGTAAATAATTCTTAACGTTTATCTTGACGACATATCTTACTATGATAATTAATCATAAATTTTATAAACTAATAAATTTCAGTTTTAATCATAGATTAAAGCCTATTCATAAAATTGAATAGAGAATCGATTTCCATAAAACTTCACTGAGATTTTTTAATTTATCAAACTTGATAAGAGTTAAATATTGACGTACAGTAAAACCTCGATATACCGGACCCTGAAATTTTGGACTTCGGACAAATCGGACACATTCTGGTCATATGGGTACTAGAACACTGTGCCATTCAAAGAAACTTGACCGCCGAATTTTTGGCCAATGCTGCTCTCTTAGCATTAAAAAATGTTAAAGAAGATATTAAAAACTTCAATTTCTGTAATAGTGACCTTAATTTGAGGTTTAGTTAATACGCTCAGGACTTGGAGAGAGAATAAAGATCGATATTCTTACGGACATGGTCTAACATACATAAAACACTCAAAATATACTTAAATCTGCGTATTGTTCAGAACGAAAATCATGTATTTTTATATAACGGACAATCGGCTATTACGGACTGCCTCGTTCGATTTAGTCCGGTATATCGAGGTTTACTGTTTTTTTTAGGTAATTTTATGCGATATTCTTTGGTAAAAAAAGTGCTCTTTTTGCTCGAAACACGTGCGTTTTTGACATTATTCTTCTTTGGAAATGATCTCGAGCACTTTTTTTGATCTCGAGCACTTTTCAAAAATCGAGATTTTTTCGCAGATTTACCCACACATATAAATTTTTAAATGTCAAAACAATATAAACAAAAACAAAACGCCATTTTTAATTTCATTTGTGAAATATATTTTGTCGTAAATGTGTGAAGTTATCAAAATTAAATAAAAAGTTAATAGCAATAATAATAAAGGATTATAATAAAATAAATCTATATATTTTAAAAATTTGTGTTTGTGTAGCATAATAATTTGTATTTTATGTTCACCAATACATCGACAAAAAGGGCAATTTTTTAGGGCAATAACAAAAAGGGAAATAAAAAAAAAGTGCTCATTTTAATCTCATTTTGGAAAGAATATCACATTAATTAAGCTTCAGAAATAGTTTCTCTTAGATCTAAGCATATTTTAACAATTTGGCTGCCAATGTCGTAATGAGCATACACTATAAATTTTACCCAACCATGCTAATGTTATTCTAGACATCATTCGAAATTCTGTTTTCCTCTGCCATAGTTGTTATAGACATACATGATATACATTCATTCATATTTCCACACAGAGTCGTTATGGACTGGACATACATCCCAAAATTTCATGTTACTAAGCCAGTGTTTATTCTAGATTCCAAATTCTATTTTATAATGTTAGTGTTAAATGTATGTATTTAATTATGTGCATTGAAATGTATGTGTACTGGAACAGTGAGATGGTATTTCAGATGTATGTAGGTCTATAACAATACTTGCACAGGAAAACAGAATTTCGAATTTATGTCTAGAATATTGCCATGGTTGGGTAATTAAGAGTGTATACTCATTACAACATTGGCAGCCAAAGTGTTAAGCAATCATTAGTAACTACAAGAGTGGAGTAAGAAGTCTGGTTAAAATAAAACAAGGTATAATATTTAACAAGGTATAATAGGTTTTCCAATTTTTCGTCAACCCTTAAAAATAGGGGTTTGTTATATCGATGATCTCCTCTCTTTCCACCGAACCATTTTTTTAAGTCCAATAAGTCTTTTTCCACCGAACCATTTTTTTAAGTCCAATAAGTTGCAATAATATTCACCGTTGACTGTTCTCCCCCTTTGAAGGTAATCGATGTGGATTATGCCGCGTGTATCCTTAAAAACTGGCCTTGACCTTGTTGACCGATAAAACCGCCTTAGCCTTCTTCGGAGCAGTTTCGCCAGTAGAAATCCACTGTTTAGTTTGGTTTTGGTCTCCAATTTATAGTGATGGTTTTCGGTCTATAGTGATGAATCCATGTTTCACCTACAGTTACGAAACGACTCAAAAACTCCTTTTATTTCGCTTTAACATCGCCAAATGTGCCTCTGTCACATACAGGTGTGCGTTTTTGCTCGATTATAAGCAAACGCGGCACCAACACGCGGATTGCTTCTTCATATTCAAACGTTCGAAAGAACAGGACGCTTGCAGCTCTAGGTTGCAAAGGTCTGAAATAAATTCATACATAAACATAATTTATATAATTGCATTTAAAAGTTCACATTGCTATAAATTATATAAAATTTCATGTTAGGCCTGTTGTCATTCAAATAAATTCGTTTTCTTTTTTTGAATGGTCCTGAAGTCCGGTCATTAGTAATTGTCAATCAAATGAAGCCATATTATATTTTTATGTATTTTCAATAATATTATAAACAGGAAATACAATTATTTATCATATTGTTTCAACTTCATACTCTTCCCATGTTACGATTAGTTTATAAATGATAAATCTTAACAATAAAATATATATTATTTATCACAATGTAAGATGTACGAGGGCAGTAACAAAAGTTCGTTTATTTGGAATAGCAGCTACAATTTTTGATGGGTTAAAGTAAACTGACACCATTTCTTTTATTGTTGATTAGTATTGCTTAGCTTTAATGGGTGGGTTTTTTCACCTGCACTGCTGTTTGGTTTCCGGATGAAAATTTAGAACGACGATTCGTAACCAGTAATAATTTTACTAAAGTTTCAAGACTGCCAATTTTCCAATTTATTTTAGGAAAAATTTAGGCTCAAAATTCTTTTTGGGCCTCGTTTAAAATTCGTGGAACCCGTCGAGCAGATTTCTTCGTGTATTCTATATATGATTATTTAATATTGGCGATTCCGCCATGACATTCAAGGCCCAACTCATGAGCAATAATTTCTTGTGTTTTTTGTGGTTTTCGTCAACTTTCAACTTCACTACAGTAACGCCATCAGCGGAAGATTTTGATCGAGCTCTACAGAAAAATGTCCAGTCTGGAATCTTTTAAACCACTAGGACATAGTCTGTAGAGCAAAATGCAATTTGGCATTCATTGAATATTTGTAGTGGTTTTTGTTTACACCGAAAACTGAAGAGAATCAAAACGTATCTCGGTGTGCGATGGAGGTGGAATTTCGTTTGATGCATCCTTAGCTATTTTGGTTTTTCGTTTGTATTTACCGATCGTTCTAAATTTTTCAAATATCTGTTGGTTTTTTAAAAAAATATTTAAGAGTCGACTACTAAGCGAACTTTTGTTAATCCCCTCGAATAGAGGGAGAGGGAGAGAGAGAGAGAGAGTGAGAGTGAGTATAGATCAAATTATTTAAAATATTTGAAATTGGCTTTAATAGCATAACAGACTTAAATGTGAATACAGTGATCGACTCATTTACACAAACGTATTTTAAGCTATTCTGTTCACTCTATGGTTCAATCTAGGGAGGACTGGTCGATCCTTAAGCCATTTATAGAACGCCCAAGTGTTACCTTACAATTCCATTTTATACTCGGATATTTAGAATAATTAAAACCGCGCACTTGATGAGATCACTGTATATTTTATCGTTTATACAATAATATCAACGTTATGAGTTTATTTATATGACGTTCTTAAAATAAAATACAACATATTCAAATTAATTAGTATTTATATACACGTACTTCGTCGTATATTTAATTTCTGGACTTTGTTTAAACATCGACAAGAAAATAGTCGTTGCATTTTTATTTTACTTTTATTTTCATTTAAGGAAAAATGTTTATGATTGGTTGCCAATTTTTTTAAGTAATAACTTTCTTGAGGCAGGGCTATGTTTACATAACATGAACAACCTCTAACATACATACTTCGGTACAAGATGATTAATAGTTAGGGTTGGATTGTATGTAGTTTGTCAATACATAATTTTCACCCTGTACTACACAGTACATGTGGTCACTTTACACTTATACACATGTATTTTATAAATCTAACTTGTATGTGAATCTAAAATAAAATATCGCGCTATATCGTTATTTTCGGGATTTCAGAGTTTTTTAAAAGAAATTTTTCTCAACTTATTTCTTTCTTAATGGTTACTTTAAAATCTGTGCATCGTCTTAGGTTTTTGTAGTTTATTTAAGAATAAATTGTTTTTGATATATAAAATGTGGGTTTTATAAATACTTTACAAAATGTTAATAATTTTCAATAATTATTAGTTAAAAATCGTTTTAATTGTTTTTAAGTAAGTGATCAATAGAATTTGTGTGTGTTTTGTGTGAATGTGATTAAAAATGTGAAAATTTTGGTAAAAGGCATGTGATGGTATTTATATACATGTCAAAATTGGTATATAAGCGATTAGACATAAAAAATAGAAAAATAAATTTTCTTATACAATGTTAAATATAGATGCGACGAATCATCATTAAATAACTTGTGTCTTAAGAAATTATAAAATAAAATATAAATCGGAAAAAGTTAGGTCAAGGGAGTTTGAAAATACCTATTTTATATATTAGTTGTTTAAGGACTTTTTAAGTGTGAATATTTAATTAATAACTACAAAGACTTTTTAAAATCAATTCCATGTGGCTTTTTAAAATACTACCATTGCCCAAGTTTTGCTATATAAAATATTTATTTTGATCACGAATATAATATATACATATGAGTTCAACTGACCACCCCATGTTCCTTAAAAACTTGTTAGGTTACGGTCTCTAGAGATCTATCCAAATTTAGTACATATGTGTTTAAACAATGTTATGTCGAGGCGGTTGGTTTTTGCCCGTATATCACACCTAATATGAAATATACATTTTCCAAAAAAAAGCAATTACAGATATTAATTTTCTTATTATTCTTTATAAGAATAATTATTCTTTGTACGAAAATGTGTTTATTTTGCCAAGTTTTTGTCAAGTAGATTGAAATACAAGAATGTATTGTATGTAACAGGAAATGCAATCACTATTCATAGATTATGTGACTTTTGTGCTCTATGGAATATATATTTTTTAGTCAATTTTAGTAAAAGCACGAAAGTGATTTAGTATTGGTTTATTGAGTCTATTATATAGAGATATATTGTGTTAGATGCATGCTTTAGAATAACAAAACTAAAACATAAATTCGGATTAAATGTAAATATATGAGGGGTTTTGTAGAACATTCTTCTAAAATCGATGAATCAATTCTGTTATCGTATAAAAATATGCTAAAACTGAGTCGATAATTTAAACAAAGACTAAAAAGTCGATTAATTAAACAGTGCATATTATTGGCAAAATAATATACGCGGCATTTTTATGTTCTCCATGACTCAAGCCAAATAGGTCCATTGTGACATCCATTGTGGCCAAATTTACGTAGAACCATTTGCACATTGCATAGTTCCATGCCTGCATATTGTACTGACATTGACAAGGGCCGGCCCATGGATTCTAAACTCAATAGGGGTCACTTGCAATCATAGTTCATGTTTATATAATGCATTTCACCATTTCAGTCCTCTTTGACAATGATTATTACAGGTCTCATAAGTTAATTTTTTTCATAATTCACGGTTTAGTTTAAATTTATTTTAGTCATAGTTAACATACTAAACTGTAAGATTATTGAAAAAATGAAGGTTCAGGACATGGAGTTAAATAAACAACAAACTAATTTGGTTTGAGTTCGGGTTGGGATTTGAATGCAAAGCATAATTTTTTTCTTTATTTCAATTTTCGTTTATAAACGAAACGAATATCTCTTGAGAAATTCAACCCTAATTTTCGTGATAAAAATGGAAGTTTAACGCATGCTTCCACAACTTCGGAAGCTTTATCGAACGAATAAAGTTTCGATTATGACTTTCCTTCCATTCAACATTGTTTGTTTAAGAGAGTTGTGAAAGGGTTTCGTAAAACACAAACTGTTTGTTCACGTTTAATTCAAGGTACACATTATCAAAATTTACTGAGTAATTTTTATCCAAAAAAAGCTTTTTTTTACCCAGAATTCATCTATATAAAAAGAACTAAAGTTTAAGGAGAAGAAAATAGTTTTTTTGCTTAGTAGTGTTGTTTAAGTTACATATCCACAAACTTAGTTTTGTTGAAGTCGGTTGCGTACATTTTGAGCTAACGTATCAAATAGGACCTGTTTTTTTTATCCTTACAAGAGTTCTATCTTCAGCTTCTGTGGTTCTCCGCGGTCTGTGTCATGCTGATATTTTATTACATTTTTGACTCCGCGCGAAAAATGCAACTCTTCCACCACTAGTCGGATATTTCCATGTCTTTGCTAGCAATTCCAAATACTTCTCTTTCTACGTAACTGGAATTAAACAATATCTGGAATTAAAACGGCGAATCTCCAGTTTATAAAGGAAAGAGGACATACTAAACTATGTTTTATACAAGAAGTATTTTTATTTATACTGTCTAAGGGATTGTAGCGGCCTAGAGTTTGATTCTCTCCGTTGATCAAAAATTGACATCCTCTGAATGACATTAAAAGCGTGATTGTGTGTCTTAAAGCATTTATTGGGCTGACCTACCTACAATGTGCGTGCGTCATCAATACGCATTAATGGCTTGTAAGGTGAGGTTAGGGCCGTTACGACCTTTGATTATTTTTATGCAAAAAATAATTCAACCAGTGTTGATATTTTATGATAGAAGCAATTAAATTTGAATTTATAAAATTCTTCAATGATGCTTGAACCGTAATGGGTTCATGATTTTGGTTCATTTTGAAAAGATTTAAAATAAATGGGTTTGGGAATTCTACTTTAGTTTTGTAAATTTTGTTTATAAATTTTTATAAAAATAATTGTTTTTAAGTAAATTATCAATTTGAAAATAAAATGGAAATTTTACTATTAAATTTATTTAATTTATCGTTTTCAAAGAAAATGCCTTGAAACTAACACAAATCAACGTTTAACCCATTCTTTCATTCACTCGTAAGTTATAAATGCCTTAAGCACCAAAGTTAAATAAATTAATTTATATTTAATTACAGTAGCAAAAATACTTTTCTAATTTATAATTAATAATCTATGGCTTAAAGGCCGTAAACGGCCTTGACCGCGTCATCTAACACTCTAAGAACCATTTTAAGGTATTGGTGGTGCACATTGTAAGTGGCCCAACGAAAGCTGTACTTATACAATCGCTTTTTATGTTTTTCGGAGCATATTATTTGGTCAACGGAGAGTGTCGAACTCGTAACCGCGCCGTGATGAGTCACTCTTAACCATTAAGCTACAACCGGCGACTTGATTTATAATATGAAAATCTAAAATATATGAATTGATTCGCGGTTTCTCATTTTTATAGAAATGAAATCGTTTATGGGTTGTTACGTTGACAACATGTTTTAATAGCCAATAAAGATGAACAAATTTTTGTTCCCCATTTAATTCTAAATACGAACTTTAAAGATGATTGAAATAATAACAAAATTGATAACATCCTACGAGGGCTGTCCTAAAAAATTTTCGAAAATATTTCAAAATTAAAAATGCTTTTCAAAATATTTGCTTTTAAGATTTATACACTTTTCAATACGCTCAAACCATTTATCGAAACACTTACTAGTCCTAAGATAGTAGCTCCAAAACAGTGTTTTAGAACGATTCTTCAGGCGATAAAAATTGTTGTCCACGCATCTTAACTTTGATTGTTGGGAACAGGAAGAAATCAGATCGCAGTTGTTAAAAATTCGATCGTTTACGCACTCAAATACTCGATTGTTGGGTGTGATGTGTGTGAGCTCTCATTATTGTGATGCAAAATGATTCCTAGTTTTAGGTTGTTTTTGATTTGACTGTCTTATGAGTTTCAAGAGCTACAGTAGCTTCATTATCGGTTTACATTATTCCCAACGCTTCAAGCTCACACAATTTATATTGGTTTGTCTTAGAATTGGAAGACTCAAACAATCGATTGCCCTTTTTTGCCCTCGCCTGTCAACAAATGTGGAATTCAACTAGCACATAGCTTCGACACCTCTAAATGTACGTCGTTATTTCACGATAAGTCACATGACGAGCCTCTTCAATCAGTTTCAGCATGGATGTTTTCTGGCACAACAGCTGTGTTTCGACTACCTTCGTTCGAGTTTAAATTCATTGAACCAATTTTAGACACTAGACAAGAAAGGTCCTTCGTCAATAAAAGTCGAATGAAGTTATTCGAAGCACTGTTGTTGAGTTGAGTTTTTCGAAAATCATCACGAAAATGTTCACGCGATAAATCCAGTTTTTCACTGAATTCAATTTTCCAAATAATAACAGATAACTTCTCAAAAACAAAACCTGCAAGAAAATTACACTGTAGTACCACCATTTTCGGAAAACCGTAGTATTACCATTTTCTTAAATAAAAGTTTTAAGAATCCTCGTATTTGAAATAGAGGTAGCGGTTGGTGCTTGTCCGAGGCTGTTTAATTTTGCATACTAGTACCTTTAAAATACAGTGGTAACATCGCCGTCAAACTGTCCTCAGGGCACCAGTTAAATGCCTCACCTGGCAGTGACACATCTAAAACTGAATAAATGAATGCAAGCCTCACTTCACTCAGTTGATACAAATAAGATATTAGACCCCATATATATTACAAATTTTCAATTTTCCATAAAGTAATAAGTTTATGTAAACAAACCAACAGATCTGTTTTTTAACATACTAAAAAAAGTGTTTTACTAATTTAATTTCCTAATTTTAATTTTATTAGTTTTTTACATTTAAAATTAGTATTCAATAATTATGCTAATCTATTATACTGAAACTAATTAATTCATTAATATATAAGAATTAGCATATCGGGTGTTTCAGTAGATAGAAGAACTTGTTACAAACCAAGCACTCCTTTTATCGTCTGTCTTGTGAGTGCGTGTGTGTATGGTCTAGAGTAATTTTGAGTTTTTACTTCTATTTAAGCAAACGAAAATTTTATCGAAGAAATTTTATTAAGATTTTTCTATTGTAGTGTATGTGGTGTGTGTAGTGAAAATTTTATTTCGGGAACTTATTTTTAGAAGAAGAAAAAAATATGTATAAATTATTTTCTGTTTTTCTTTTTTCGAGAGTTTTATGTAATTTTAAAAGTCACAATGCCTGATGAATACTTGTATATGTGAAAGATTACTCAGAACAACGACAGAGACCACGTTTTTCGCGTATATTTTTATTCCGACTTTGAAAATTTATTATTCACAAAATTAGTTAAGGCAAGACAATTTCGTGGCAAGACATTTGCAATGTTTTATGATTGTGGGAAATGTATGTTTCGAAAAATAAAAACAACCGGTGAATCACAGGTTGTTGTAGCAAATACATTTGATGATTGAAACTTATTTATTTTAAATTACTTATAATCTATTTTACAATTGAGGTAACTCCTCAGTTTTCTGTTTTATTCTCTACGCATTAAGATTTTCAATCCACTGCCAAGGTAAGTGGGATTTGATGACTTTTTTATTTTTATATTTGCTCTGAATAATATTCACTTTTTACCTTTGATATAATAATATTCTGGAAACATTTTATTTGGCGTAATATTTATGGAACTTTATAAATGTAATTATTAGGTATTAAATTTGTCACTAAGATGTATTATAGATTGAAGCTAAAACAATATTTCTTTAATATTTTTAGATATGCAGTGTGCAGAAATCGCTAGCACTTGTGTCGTTCGTGATACTACGCCAGGTGCAAAACAAAAAAAGCTTACAGTATTAGTTCGGCCATCATTTACAGTCAATCAGTTATATAGCACAATTGCAGTTCAATTTCCCTATGAAGAATTTGAGCTAACGTTAAAAAATGATACTGGCAATGTAAATAATTTCAGATACATTCAGAGTAAGACCAAAGTAATTTATATTTTTATTTTATTTTACACAGGTTTCGTTAAAAGATAAAAAAGATAAACTATTACAAGACGTTGGTATAACATTCAATGTCGAAATTAAATATGTGATTTTATTAGAACAAACACCCCAAGCACGCAATAATAGCAGTACTGTGATCTGCAATGATAAGAAAAATGATGAAGTTTTAGTATTTTCAAGTCCATCGAAAGAATCGTCCGACGATGAATTGGCGTTGGGGGCATCGGCTAGTCCGGCAGGTAGTGATTCTGGCGAACCGAGCAGTAATATACCGCTACCACCGGCCCTACCAATGCTACAAGGTGTGGATTCTATTACAAGCAATTATAAATCAATCAAATTTTATTCGTCACCAGGACGTGCAATCGGTTATGTCGGCCTTGTTAATCAAGCTATGACATGTTATTTAAATAGTTTGTTACAAGCATTGTATATGACTCCAGAATTTCGTAATGCGCTGTACAATTGGGAATTTGATGGTGTTGGAGAATCAAAATCCATTCCATACCAATTACAGAAATTATTTTTAAATCTACAAACTTCGTCAAAAGTTGCAGTTGAAACTACCGATCTGACAAAAAGTTTTGGGTGGGATTCAACCGAAGCATGGCAACAGCATGATATACAAGAATTGTGCCGTGTTATGTTTGATGCACTCGAACAGAAATTCAAAAATACCGCTCAATCGGATTTAATTAATCGATTGTACGAAGGTAAAATGATCGATTATGTTAAGTGTTTGGAATGTGGTACAGAAAAATCACGTGAGGACAAATTTTTGGATATTCCATTACCGGTGCGTCCATTTGGTAGTGCCGTGGCATATGGAAGTGTTGAAGAAGCACTTAAAGCCTTTGTACAACCTGAAACATTAGATGGGAATAATCAATATTTTTGCGAAAAATGTAATAAAAAATGTGATGCACACAAGGGTTTGAAATTTTCTAAATTCTCCTACATCCTGACGTTACATTTGAAGCGATTTGATTTCGATTATCAAATTTGTCATCGCATTAAACTCAACGATCGTGTTACGTTTCCGCAAACATTAAATTTAAATGGTTACATTGGCGATGGTGCTCTAATATCCAATTCCTTATCGAATGGAGAAATAATATCGTCGGAAAACGAAAGTATTGAAAGTGCTATTAAATTGAGCGATGATTGTAGCACGACCGATAGTGGGTCGGCTCTTGATGAAGATGGAATATCACCAAATTACAATACTAATGGTTTAAATAACGAGAATGATTTACAAGAATATGATGAAGGTATTGATATGACGCCAGGTATAGATTCAAAACAAAATTTAGCGAATCAATCTGGCCCTTTTATATATGAACTATTTGCAATTATGATCCATTCGGGTAATGCTTCGGGTGGACATTACTATGCGTACATTAAGGATTTTGATACAAGTGAATGGTTTTGTTTTAATGATCAAACAGTTCAAACAATAACTCAAGAAGATATACAAAAATCATTTGGTGGTGGCAGTAAGACGTACTATTCGGGAGCTTATAGTGCGTCGATTAACGCTTATATGCTTATGTATAGGCAGATGGATAACACGAAAAATTGTAAATCAATGAAATATGAAGATTTTCCCGATCACATTAAAAAACTTTTAACAAAACTTAAAGAAAAGGAAGAGAATGATAAGAAATTAAAGGAAATTGAGGCAGAAATGCAAAAATTAAAAATATTCTGTTCTCATCCGAAAAAGAAACAAATGACTGATTGTAGGTTGTTCAAAACAAGCGATGCAACACTTGAAGAAACGTTAAAGGATGCATATAGTCGACTACATTTAGAGAATATTGTGCCAATAGAAAGATGTCGATTGGTCGCGTACGACTCGAAAACCGAAAATTGTGAAGTAAGTTTCGAGCAACGAGAACAAGATGAAATTGGCGATATAATGCGAAATTTATCAACGAATGAATTGCTCCTAGAGATACGTGAAGAAAATTCCGAATTCGAAATTTATCAAGCTGGAGGTATTATAACACGTGTTTATTTAGTGGATACAGAGACTCCTGATATAGATGGGCCAATCCAAATACGTTGCAATGGTAATGGCGGTATTGTCGAGATGAAAAAGTTATTTGGCAAAAAATTAGGATTAAAAGCGGCACATATTAATATCGCAATGGTGAGTGTGAATGGAAAAGCTACCCTCTTGCAAAACGACGATACAACGATTGTCCGTGATCAAATTATGCCTTTAAATAAATTGTATGTTGCTGTTAATGTTCAAGATGTTGACAAATTCAAACAGCTCGTAGAAAAAATGGATCAAATAATTACTTTGTATATGGTACTTCCAAAAACTGACAAAGCAACTTTGAAAAAATTAAATATTCCGTCATATGAACGATTATCGATGGGGGTCGATGAGGTTGATACCGATGAAGTCGATGCAAAACCACTTAATTCAAAACAAACGAAGGTTATTTCATTTACAGCATCATCGGTGATAACAAATAATTTAATGGAGGCGGAATCGAACAGTGAGGATAGCAGTTTAAGTGATGGAGATCGCACTCTAGTCGAATCACCGCCCGGTGATCTTAGCCGAAATAATTCACCCATTGTCTTAGAGTCTTTTATAAACGATGATGAGGCACCATTAGAAAACGGATTTGCTACCAAGAAACCACCTAGTCTATTTTTCAAAGCCACGGAATATTTTGAACCAACGCCACGCACCGATAATGAACCCCAAGCAATGTTAAAAGTTCTTGTCGATCGTAATATGCAAATTGGTAAATTAAAAGAAAATTTAGAACCGATCCTTAAAGTGTCGCGAACATATTTTAAAATATTTAAAACATCAGCCCACGGCACCGAAATGGAATGCAATCGAATGAGCGAATCGCTTTGTTCTTATAAAGATGGCGAAAGACTGATTATTGAATTAGGCCGTAAAGGAGAATATAAATTAAAAGTTTACTTTTTGAAACTGTCCGACATCACAGATGATACAGAAGATAAAACGCCATTCCTATGTGATTGGGTGTTCCGAAATGGGGCCAAAGTAGGAGATACTAAACGAGATCTATTGGCATATGTTTCCCAATTGGATTCGAAATATAATATTCCGTTTGATAAGTGTCGATTGAGGAAAAAAGGAAATAATAATCCACAAAATGTATTTATGGATGATCAGCTATTTGACCGGGATATTGATATTAGTTCGCATCAAGAGGTTTGAATAATTGATGGTTTTGAGGTTTGACCATTCCTAACATTTCATTTTTTCCTTCACTATTTAGGTTATTCTACAAGATGTATCTGATGGTACTTCACAACCAGTTACTGATCCGGATGATATTGTTGTTTTTGTGAGGAGATGGAATTTAGCCGAAATGACGTTATCACCGTTCCATGAAATTACAATGACAAGTAAGTTTTTTTTATCTTATTTCAGAGAAATAAATATACAGTTTCCAAGTTGTGATAAGTCTATATTTAATTGTAGACTACATACTTGAGAACTCTTTTATTTCAAGCTCAGAGCACTAAGAATGTATAATTATTGTGTAGTATAAATTTTTGACATATATTTGATAACTATTCCCCTATATTCACAATTATTATTTGTGCTCTCCGAAATATGTTGTTTAGATAATTTCCCCACCTATGTTGGAGTATATCGTTCGTAAAAGTGAAACACCTCAGGATATCTTATTCCGACAACCCAGTCAACTTTTTGCATATGCAGATGATATCTCTGTGATTGTATTAAATGGCAACTGAATAAAACAGATTGATCCCCTGGAAGAGTTATCAGCTTCCGTTTGTCTCAAAATCAACGAGTCGAAAATCAATCTGGTTTTCGAGACCAAGACCCAAGTAATTTCAGTAGTGATACCCACACGTTTGAAGGAGTAATGAGATTCAAGTGTCTTGGATTTCTCATTAAAATATAATATATGGCTTAGAGGCCGTAAACGACCCTACCGCGTCTCAACTGAGACCTTACGAACCAATTTTTTAACGATTGGTGCACACACTGTAGGTGGTCATCAAAACGAATGTTTTTACATACAAACACGTTTTTATGTCATCCGGTTGCATGTTAATTTTTGGTCAACGGCGGGAATCGAACGCGAGACCGTGGCGTGATGAGAAACTCTCTTAACCATTAAGCTACAACCGGCGACTGGATCTCTCATTACTCACGATAATAGTGCGGGAGATGATATCAAGGTTCGGCTTACTGCTGGCAATCGGAACTTGTATCCTCTACATCCACTTCTGAAATCAAACTATGTTGCAGATACGGATAAGCTGAAATTGTACAGATTGTTGATCAGACCGGTTGTCATGTATGTATGTGAGAGTTGAACCTTGACGGATGAGTACGAAAGATGGCTTCTAGCATTCGAGAGAAGAATCATGCGTGTTATATATGGCCCAAAACGCGTCGATGATAGCACATATCGAGTTCTATTCAATCACGAGATCAGGAATTTATTGCAAATTCCTGATAACGTGCACGAAATCAAAGGACGGCGGGTACGCTGGCTCGGTCACATTCTGATTGCTGATCCGAACCGAATGATGCAGCGATCTTTGAACGGAGAACCGTCTTTCGGTAGGCGAAGAGGTCGCTGGCATCTCCTAACTGCTTGCAACAGTATGCAGAGCTGGCTCGCGATCGAAAGCGATGGAGTCAGATTGTTGACACGGTACGGGCCAACAATGGCCTGTAAACACCGGAAAAAAATATATTGTTGGTTAAAACTTCGTGAGTAAAATATAAAATAAGCTGTCTATAGCGTCTGTGAAGGTTTTAAAGTGCTTGAATCACGGTGCGATATCGCAATTTATAAGTACTGCGAGTTTCAGTAACGTTAGGGCCTTGAACATTCATATAATTTGAATCTTTCATAATTTGTAACTAGTGATAGTATAACCGTGAAAGGTTCAGTAGATAGAATAAGATGGAGGCGTTGACGAATAAAAGGCGAAAAACACTATCACGTCCAATATAACATACAAGTTATATAAGATACGAGTATGACCTAGAAGTTTTGGATGCATAAAATATTATTATCTTTACAAAGGTAAGAATAAAAACCGGTCATAGGAATTTTTGAAGAACATGCAAGAAGGATGAGTCCGGAATCTAATGACTTCTGCAGATACTGTGGTATGTGATATAGGAGGAAGTGACTGTTTGCCAAATTCGCTGCTTCCGTCAGCACTAACATGCAGAAGTCATGTATTTAGGAGTTATATATAATAAACGGACGATACCCTGTAATAAAGCAAATATAATAACTGGGTTTATCGTGTATCCAATTTTAATTTTTTAAAATATAGTCACTTCCTTTCTTCAAATTTTGCCAATTAATTAACCGTTATCTAAAACGACCGCCGCCGGTCTAATTGTGCTGTAGCAGACACTCACTTTAATCTAACCTAACCCTTATCTATCTATATTGATCTTAAATATATTGAAAAGGTTCAAAAAAGTAATGTTAAATAATGAGGTGAAGACAAACGAAAATATTGTCTACGATAATTGAAAGAACGAAAGGTTTAAGAAACAGTCCGTTATATGTACAATAAAACGATTACACATGAAATTCAATTCAATATTCTTTAAAACTCGCTTGTCGGTTTGATATCGTAGCGATCATATTTGACTTGGGTGAATCGAATCAAGGACTGCTGATTCGTTAATTGCACGAAAACACGTCATAAAAACTCGTTTTCAGAATCCAGTCGATATAACTAAAACTGATTTCTGTGGCAACTTATGAAGAAGATTAATTTCAAAATGGTAGTTTGGCAATTTTAGCAGGTTATCTCTGCCCTTGGCTAGAGTTAAAAAGTTCCGAGTTATTAGTTCATAATCTGATTATTTAGGTGTATGATCTATCTATCAGCAAATGACTACTAATTCGAATTTCTTCGCTAATATCAAATATATGTCCAAATGTCAAAACTTATTATGGGTTGGGATTCAGTCTTAACTAAATAAAGGATGATCCAATAAAAGCTTCTGGTTTTTTGGGAATAAAAAGCATTAAAATCAATTAAATAATTAAAAATTGTATTATATTTGTGACGTAATTTCGGTTTATGACATTTAACGTCTAAAAATTATTTCTTTAAATGTCTGTTTCTTAGATGCTTCATTCTTTGGGTTCAATTATCCAGCAATCTTTCGAGCGTCGTTTCGCTCGATATTCTGTTAATTACGCGTGTTATATTCGCTTCTAATGCCGGAATCGATTGTGGTTTATCGATATAAACAAGTGATTTCAGAAGGTAATCTAATGGCGTCAGATAACAAGATCTGGTCTCCAAGATTTGCACGTAAACCGCACCAAACAGTGCATTTTTCAAGATGCATTGGAAGCTCTTGAATCTCTACTCGATGTTCATTAGTCCAAATGCGACAATTATGTTTGTTGACGTATCCAATGTACCATATGAAAGACTCAGAGCTTGAGAACGGCGACGAATTGATTGATTGCCATCTTCGTGTACATTTTCACGCACAGCAGCAATATTCACATTAGGTCGACTTGTACACTCTCTAGTCGGGTGATGAATATCCAATCATGAAAGAGGGGTTCGAAATTTATTGATTGTTTCGCAAAATAGTGCGTTCAGTTGGACGATTATGAACACCATAAAATGGTTGAAGAACACGAACACAATTTTTCACTGAAGACTTTCACTTTTTCACTAATTATTGAAATTAATTTCCATAATTTGTGAACGTTGTTCTCTAAACTTACGCGAAATGTAAGGTGAAATGTTCATGGTGAAATGACAGTAACTGTGATATTTAAATGATTATCAAACTTTTACAGAAGCTTATCCTGCGAGATTCTAATATTCAATTTTACTGAAACTTTCCGTTCCAACAATAAATGTAAACGTTTATTGGTTCTTATGTGTCAGTATTTTTTAAGAAATAATCAGAATTTTGTAGTACGAGATATACCGCAAAAATTAATAACAAACTAAAACTATTTAACTTTATTAAATTGCTTTATGCTTTTCGCCTTAAAGTTATTACACTGTTCCATATGCTCAAACCATTTATTAAAACATTTGCCAGTAAATGGTAGCTCCAAAACTAGGTTTTTGAACGCTTCAGTCGCTTTTTCACGCGACAAAAATCGTTATCCACGCATTTTACCTTCGATTGTTGGGAACAGGTAGAAGAGTTTCACCCATCAATTCGATCGTTTGAGTGCTGAAAATACTCGCTTTTTCGATGTGATGCAAAATGATTAAAACAGTTTGTTGAAAACCTCAGCAAACAACAAATGGTTGTATATCAATTAGAATTGACTGTCTTTTCATTTTCAACAGCCACAGTAGCCACATGACCGAGTTTCGAGAAGAATATTATACGCACATATTCATGATTCGTTACCTGTGTACGTTTTTGGCCAGACACTAACCGACACGATCCTTGTTTTGTGTTCGTCAGTAAATGTGGAATCCAATGTTCACATAGTTTCCGCACCTTTAAATGTCCAAGATCGTATGCACGCTGGTTATACTAATGTCTAGACATGCCTCGATTTTACGTTAAGTTACATGATGATCTTCACAGAATCGATGTTTCTGGCACAACATCTGTTTCGACGACCTTCACGAGGCTCGTCCGAAACCGAAGCGAAATCAATTTTGCGTCTACTTTGTTCTTTATGTATTATCATTGATTACAATATAAAATGATGGTTTAACGAAATAAATCTTTTATTTCAAAATAGTTTTAATCATCAGAAGATATTACTAACAAACTTATTAGTTTATTTTAATCAATTACTTACTCAAATCAAATTGACTTACTCAATTACATCAATTAATTAGTTAATTTTAATTACTCAAAAGACGGTTCGACAATTCCCTTTGAATATCAAGAGGTCCCAAATCATTGAACCCCATATAATTTTTCTTTGATATCTCCATTCCAAACAGAAAATATTGCGATCATATTTGGGCGTATCAAGACTTCATCATTTGTTGGTCTAGTTTTCACTTACCTAGAGTCTGCTAGATGGCATCAACAATCTAATAATCAATATTTCCCAAATAGAGTTCTTTTGATCAGTGATAATTAGATTGCAAAATGTTATTGCTGACAAAATCATGGTATTTAAAAAATATCCTGGTAACTGCCTATGAATTTGGAGTAACCGATACGATCTCACAGTTTGAATAACATAACTCTAGCTTTTCAAAATTTGGCCTCGAGATGATTTACGTAGATATGTTCATATTTCCAAGTGGATGTTTTAGTGAGAAAAATTTACTTGCCACTTAGTGATTATAAGTGATCGTAAGATACATAATTCTTAAGTATTAAAGTCACTAATCTGACATCATTGTGCCTAGGTATAGAGACTTCTGTTATATGAAGATTTCAAAATAGTTTTTATATGAAGATTTCAAAATAGTTTTTGGCTCTATTTAAAATTTTTAAATTATAAAAGTTAACTAAAATCCATTTTTTTTGTTTCAGATGATAATGAGTTTAGACAAGTTTTATCCGAAATTTCAAAAATACCACTCGAACATTTAGAATATACAAAGGTAAAACAAAAAATATTTTGCTTATATTTGTACTTATTATGTTAATCGTTTTTTAATTTACTAGATAACTGGTATTTTTTCGCGTTCCTCGATGTCAGTGGGTAGCCTGCTCACTATCCAAAGTTGGAATGCCCAAAAATTAACAATCGCCGATTTCCCAATGAATGGTTACATCTATTGTTACAAGGACAATCGTGAAAAAATCAAAGAAATGACACCAGAAGAGCGTCGTGAAATACAAGGTCGGGATAGTTCGCGGTTAGATCGACTTGGTGGTACACCATCGATTCATTCACCGCGCAAAGAGCGTGCATTAAAAATTTATCTAGATTCATCACCGCGGCCTGATCCAATTTAAGTGTGTAGCGCATACTATTTCAAATTCTTATATAGTGAATAATAGTATGTGTGTGTGGTGATTGCGATGATCCAAAATAAGAACTTACTAATGTTTGACTGAATTTTTCTGTTTGTTTTGTTCTAATTTAATTAATCAATTATTTTTCGTTTTTCTCTTATGATTATTATTATTGCCATAAAGCCAACGTTTTGTAAATAAATTGAAAAATGAAAAAAATAGTATTTTATTAGAAACATTTAGTTTTGTTACAAATAATATTTTTTTTGTAATCGTGAAAATTAAAAAGGAAATGCAAAGATTTTTGAAATAATTTATTTAATTTAAGTGTTCGTGGGAGTATGATAGGCTACTAAATTATTTTTTTTTGTATTACATAAAAGCCGAAAGTTTTGCATAAAAATAATGAATTGCAATTAATAAATGCTTAAATTTGGTATTGCAAAAAATTATATAATTAATAAAATGTTTATGTCATAAAGTGAGATGTAAGTGGTTTAGCGCTTATTGGCCACCAAAAATATCCAATAAATCGATTAAGATTAACACAAACGACATTTAAAACCCAATTAGCTCCAATTGTGTTTTATATATCGTCATTGTGCCTCATATTATTTAATATTAAGTTTGTTACCCAATTCAGTTATTTTCACATTCATTAATTTATTAAATTAATTACAAATATGTACCAATCGTTTTTTTATTTTATTTGTTTTTCGTTAATTATTTTTTTCTGTTTTCGAATATTTTTATTACATTTAATTTAATTTATATACATAATATATTTATGTTAAACAAACAAAATTATTATTAATATTTGTAATTATTATTATTACATAATTTTTATATAAATACATAAATTTTTGGTTTTGTACATATTTAAAAAAAAAAAAATTCACAATTAATTAAATTTTAAATCTAAAGCAAACAAAAAATAAAAATTATAATTAATATTTGTATTTTGTTATTTTTAAGGATTAAAATTTTTTTTTTTCATACAACATTATAAACAATAAAAGAAAAACAAACAACAAAAATTTTCATTAAATCTCATTTAATAAGAAGAAGAATTAATTATTAATTAGTAACTGTAAATTTAATAATGTTTAATAAATGAATGAACAGAAAAGAATGAAGTAAATAAATAATGAAATCATTGAAATGCATATTTTGGAATTTTCATTGCTTTGTTTCAGGACATTGAATTAGCATGGAGCTACTTATATGTAGTATAGAGCTATATACAGTGCGGTTCAATAGATTACCGCCACTTAATTCTGAGAAGCAAAAGTCAATTTCCAGCCGGTGCGTGTGAGATAGAAAAAAATTATAAAATAGAGAAAGAAAGAGTATTTAATGCTGAATACAATAGCAGATATTAAGATAACTAGGTATGTGTTTTGATTTGTTTTGAACAATGAGTCAAAAATTCATGACTATTTCGGTTCATTTGGTTACCGCCACCAAACATATTGTCGTTTTTCATGAATCTTAATAGTTCACTTTTGAAAAACTTGAAGTTAAATATGTATTAGTATTATTATCATTCAGTTTTTAATAATGGGTAAAAAAAAGTGTCTAACTTTATCAGATAGGGCCAAAATGAATGTCTCATCAGGAAAGGCTTTCAGGCAGTTAAAAAAAATCACCACTGAATGATGAACGGAAGCAGAAACGATTAGAATTCGTAAAAGAACCCATGACTTGGAATGTGATGCAAGGCCAAAATGTTAATGACTGGTAAAAATTCGTATTAGGAAAGAGGAAGAGTTTTTGAATCGCCATCATAGTAGGGAAGGGGGCGTAATGGTCTAGGGTGCAATATCTTATTATGGCACAATCGATTTGGTATTTCAAAGTCCAAAAATGATTGAAAACAGTTACAAGACGTTACTGGAATCTGTTTTCCGTAAAATCCATGACCTTTTTACACAATTCTCATGGATTTTCCAACAAGATAACGCGCCAATACACACAGCTCGCGTGTAAAGTCGTACATCAAAAGCCAAAAAGTTTAGCTATTGCCGTGACGATATTCGCCGGACTTAAACATAATAGAAAATGTTTGAGGCTGCACTTAAGGATCGTATTTTTGAAGTTATTCAGCATAATGGAAGTTCCACTAAATATTAGAAATTATATTTTAATATTGTATTTAAAAAAAAAACATAAAATTTGGTAAGAAATCATACAAAATGATATTATTTCATGTAATTTTTCAAGTGGCGGTAATCAAATGAACCGAAATAAATTCATGAATTTCTGACTCATTTTTCAAAACAAAACAAAAAACATAGTTATATCTGCGTTTTTGCTTTTTGCAGTATTCAGTTTTAAATACTCTCTTTCTCTTTTTATAATTTTTTTCTATCTCACACGCACCGGATGGAAATTTACTTTGGCTTTTCTGAATTAAGTGGCGGTAATCTATTGAACCGCACTGTATATGTGTCGCTTTCCGTAAAATCAAAGCTTTTGGGCTCCGGAGGAAGTATGGTTGTACAGTTGAAACTTAAAGGATTTAACGGAAGATCACCACCAGTGGACCCTACAGCTTAATTTCGCTCAACACGGAGAAACTAACCAGGTCTGAAATGACCAAGAATATAATCATAAATGAGTAAAGTCACTCCGAGCATTAATCAAAGCTGCGACAAACTTGTTGAAGCTAAAAAAAACCTAGTAAATTGACAGGCAACAACAACAAAGCAGCCGTACATTAACAACAGCCAATATATTTCAAATATTGATTTTGTTTGAGGTTGACAAGCCCTGTTCCAAAATGGAACTAGTTATATTTGCTCTGAATTAAATAAATGAAATAAAATGGTAGACAAACATTATAATAGGTAAAAATTGTAGTGAACATGTGTTAAGTTAGTGAATTAGTGATAAATGAATAAGATATGGTGAAATATGATCTTATTCAAATAATTAGAAAAATCAAAAACATTTGACAAATATGCATAATAACTACGTGACACAGTTTAATTTTTTGTTGTTGTGTTGTGTATTATTTTTATTTTTGTTTTGTTTTGCATTTAGTGCATTTTACTAGACAAGTAATAAAGTCAGGGCAGTATAACTTGAAATAGAAAAATCCAAGCGCGACGGACTCACATTGGGCGGCTCCTTGGTCAGCGTCTGTTCTTCATATTAGAAGCGGCTGTTTTAAATACCTGGCAGTAGGTTTAAAATGCTAGAGGAAGGAAACCTGACAAAAAACCAATATGGCAGAGAATAATGAAGAAAATACTACGGTGCAGGGATTCGGATCCCCAGTACCGGCGATTTGTAGGAGTGTGGAAGCGGGCTCCCAGTCGTCGACATCATACGACCGCAATAATTCGACCAAGTCAAATAATGTAAATCCATTTGGACGTAGCTCCAAATTATCGAGATCACCAACATCGTCAATAAGTAGCCACGATAAAGAAAACGAAGAACTTCGTAAGCCATCAGACCAAATACCAAATATGATATCTCAACCTAGTGTGGATCGCATGGAAAGCGTGAGCCAAGAAAACCTCTACGATGTCACTAGAGAAAACGCTGGTTTAAAAAAATCACTAGAAAACTTAATGCAACTCAATGGTCAACTCTTTAAAGAGGTTCAACAGCTTAAAGAAGAAATTGCTGTAATTAAAAGTGAGAAGAAACAAGTAAATGAAACCCAAAATGCTATAGTCGTCTATGAAACAGATGACGATGAATTGACATATGAAACGAGTTTTATACGCAAACAAATTGTTAAAACTAAACGCCAAAATAAAAAAAGGAAAGCAGAATCCTCGCCTGAGGTGGAACAATCAATACAAGGCGTAAGAAAACCACCGATAAACCAATCTGGTCAGCCACGCAAGGACTTAGTTAATCTACAGAAGAATGTACAACTCCAAACAGCTAGCACATCTAACGTGTCTCAACAAAAAAAAATAGAGTTAAATGAACCAATGAAGAAAGAGATACCACCTCCACCCATTAATATTCTTAATGTTAGTGAGTACGAAACAATTAAACAAATAGTCAAAATAGTGCCAAACGACAAATATAAGGTCACTGCACTGAATAATAATGTTTGGAAAGTAAATGCAGTTGATCCAGAAACCTACAGAATGTTAGCAAATGCAATTAGTGCTCAAAACATTGAATGGTTCACGTATGAAAACAAAGCAGAGCAACAAATCAAAGTTATGGCCAAAGGACTACATCATACATGCCCAACTGATGAAATAATTGAGGAACTTAGTCAGAAAGGATTCAAAATCATAAATGCTGTAAACATTCTGAAGAAAAAGGTTACCAAAAACTCAAACGATGAAAGAGTAACAACCAAAATCGGCCTACCCCTATTCATGCTAACATTTAACAACACCGAGAGCATTGATAAGATATATGGAATCAAAGCAATCTTGAACATGAAAGTCAAAATTGAGACATTAAAAAAGAACAGCAGTAGAATTCCACAATGCCACAACTGTCAGGCATATAACCATACTCGAAAATACTGCAATAGGGAGCCTAGATGTGTAAAGTGCGCTGGGAAACATCCATCAAAAGAATGCAACAAAAGTAGAAGCGATCCAGCGAAATGTATACACTGTGGGAATCACCACCCAGCAAATTACAGTGGCTGTGAAGTTGCCAAACAGCTGCAAAGAATGAGAAATAGTAAAAAAAATCCAACAGAGAACATCAGAACTCTTAGTTCTCAACCTAGGACGCCATCCTATCCAAACCAAATCCCTCTTAATAGCGCGAAAGTTAGAGCAGGCACGACATATGCCCAAATGGCTGGCCAAACGGAAAATGTCAAGAAAGGACCCAGTCAGGAAAATCATGTCCTGCAAGAAATACTGCAGAAGTTAACCACTATAAATTCTCATCTGGCGACGCAAGATCAACGACTAGAATCTATGAGTGAGCTACTAAAACAACAAGAAAAAAGACTAGAAACACTAGAAAATACATCGATGAACCAAAATAAAAAAATAACAGACGCGACAGGTAAAACTAGAGAAATCATTGACTACCTTAATTCTAATCCATTCAAATTAAACAAAAAAACATAATGACACACTATTTAAGAATTGCTACCTGGAATGCAAATGGTCTTGCGCAACGCATTTCAGAATTAGAAGTATTTTTAAACACAAAAAACATTGATATATGCCTAATCTCAGAAAGTCACTCTACTAGAATCTCGTATTTCAAAATTCGTGGATACCAGTGCTATCAAGCTCTTCACCCAGCAGAAAGAGCTAGAGGCGGAACAGCAATCTTCATCAAGGAAAATATTAAACATCAAGAAGAACTTAAAATAGAGGAAGAAGCTATGCAAGTAGCAACTGTTTCTATTGAAACCAAAAACTACAAGAGCTACACTATATCAGCAATCTACTGTCCACCCAGATATAACCCAAAAAAGGAAGACTACATCAAACTTTTTAAATCGCTTGGTAAAAATTTCATTATTGGAGGCGATTTTAATGCAAAAAATATATTTTGGGGATCAAATCGAACTACTCCCAAAGGAAGAGAGCTATTTGAAGCAGGCAGAATATTAAAATGTGAGTTCCACTCCAGTAGAAAGCCAACCTACTGGCCGACAGACGTAAATAAAATTCCTGATCTTCTAGACTTCTATATATCCAGAGGTATCTCCGAAAATTACCTAGTAGTTGAAAATGAAGAAGGACTATCATCGGATCACTCTCCAGTCTTAATGACAATAAGTTCCACGGCAATAAGGAAAACAAGCCCTCCAAGACTAACAAATAACAAAACAAACTGGGAATACTTTCGCCAGCTAGTCGAAGAAAGCGTCAATCTACAGGTGCCGATCTCGAACGATCATATGATAGAAGAAGAGCTGGAAAATCTCATTGAAAGTATACAGAAAGCGGCATGGGAAAGTACTCCCATCCAGCATGATATAATACAGAAAAGTATAAGCTACCCAGTTGAAGTGAGAGACTTGGTTAACGAAAAAAGACGAGCTCGCAAGACTTGGCAGAGAACTAGAGCTCCTGAAGATAAAAGAATCCTAAATAATCTGTGCAACAAACTTAAACTGCTGATAAAAGAGATCAAGAATGAGTCAGTAGCTTGCTTTCTAAGTAACCTGACAGGTAAATCTGACACGGACTATTCGTTGTGGAAGGCCACTAAAAGTCTAAAAAGACCTAAACTGCAAGTGCCACCCATAAAAAAAGCTGATGGAACCTGGGCTCGCAGCGATAAACAAAAAGCTGATCTTTTTGCCGAACACCTAGAAATTACCTTCAAACCACCAACTGGGCAGGTAGAGAATGAATATTTAACACCGGTCAACAAAATAGACGAGGTACCTCTCCTACCAGTCACTGTGAAAGAAATCAAAGAAGAAGTAAAAAATCTTAAAGATAAAAAGGCTCCTGGTTACGACCTGATAACAGCAAAAATAATCAAAGCACTACCAGAAAAAGCACTACGGAAGCTACAGCACATAATCAATGCTGTCTTTAGACAAAGTTATGTTCCGAGACAGTGGAAAGTAGCAGAAATAATAATGATTGCTAAGCCTAATAAACCGTTAAATGACAAAACATCATACAGGCCAATCTCTTTATTAACAACTACATCAAAAATTTTCGAAAGATTGTTTCTGAAGAGACTCAAGCCAATTATAGAGACTAGGAAACTTATACCACCACATCAGTTTGGGTTTCGAGAAGGCCACTCAACAATAGAACAGGTACATAGAATCACTGATACGATTGAAGAGGCGTTGGAAGAGAAGAAGGTATGTTCAGCAGTATTCCTAGACGTAGCCCAAGCATTTGATAAGGTTTGGCACCATGGTCTGGAATTTAAGCTTCAACGAGATCTACCAAAACAACATTTTGAATTGCTTAAGTCATACATAAATGACCGTTATTTTCGAGTGAGACAAGAAGAAGAGTACTCAAAACTAAAGAAAATATTGGCAGGAGTCCCACAAGGTAGTGTGCTTGGCCCTGTGTTATACCTTCTGTATACAAATGATTTACCAAATATAGCAGAAGCCAGAATAGGGACTTTTGCTGATGACACTGCAATTATGACTACTGATATTAGTATTTTCGAGTCAACACGGAAACTACAAAATGCTGTTAATACAGTAAACACTTGGACAAAAACTTGGAGAATAATGCTAAACGAATCAAAATCAACACACATCAACTTCACCAACAAGAAAGTAGAATACATCCCGATTAGACTGAATTTTCAACAAATTCCTTACTCAGACAATGCGAAATACCTTGGCATGACACTAGACACTAAGCTTAGGTGGAAAGCACATGTTAAAAAGAAAAGACAAGAATTGAATTTTAAATTCAGAAAAATGCAGTGGCTTATTGGAAGAAACTCTGAGCTGACAACGCAAAACAAACTACTATTATATAAACAAATCCTTAAACCTATCTGGACATACGGCATTCAACTTTGGGGCTGTGCAAACAAAACTACAGTTAAGATCATACAAACATTTCAAAATAAAGTACTACGTAGCATTGTCAATGCTCCATGGTATATTAGAAATGACAACATCCATCGAGACCTTAACATGGAATACGTCAGTGATGAAATAATTAAGCTTGCAAGGAGTCATGTACTGCGACTGCAGCAACATGACAACGAGGAGCTGCGGAACCTACTGGATCACACCAATGGACCAAAGCGCCTAAAAAGAACAAAGCCTTTAGAATTAGTGGTTCCCTGAACTACTGAAATCAAAGGACTGGACGAAATGGGATGAACCGATTTTTCTCATCCCATAAGATGCTACACTGCTTAAAAATACAAAACATTTACTAGATAATCACTGAGATTAGTTGTATAATATTATACAGAAATATAGATTTCTTAAACAAATAAAAAAAAAAAAAAAAAAAAAAATATTGATTTTATCAGCACGGACATTAGAAATTAACCATGGAGAAATTAATTAAAGAACAAGGGAAGTTAGCCACCTCAATAGCAGAACTCCACATCAACTATCAAAAAGATGCTGTACAGCGGAAGAAATAGGTCACGGTTATTTTCAAGAGAGTAGAACCACGATGGAAATCTACAAAAAATTCATTGAAGACATGCGACAACTACTTAATCCTCGAACTAAATTAAGAACAGCATCCAAGCGTGAGCCACAACAGTAAGAGTGAAAACCGTTAGGTTGATTCAGAAAATCTAAGAAAGTTAGGAATGCATCAAGACATAAAAATGTGAGCGCTCTATAAAGAAATAGAGTTTGCAAAAATATTGGTGGAGAACAACAAACCCACCCAATCGTTACAACTACCACTGCATATGGAGAAGATGATAATCACTATTGTAATTGAAAGCAGCTTTTAAAAATGATGTTCGGCTACAAAAAGTTGACAGGCCGCAATTCTACGGGGATTATGAAAAATTAACAAGATTTGCAGATACGTTCACCAAGCTTATAAACAGAAATAAGCAACTAACCAACACCCATAAAATTAACGAAAAATAACACATCGGAGGTGCAGCAGTGAAACTCATCAATCACCTAGAATCAACAGGAAAGAACTATGAAAACACCTGGGGGATATTGTGTAATAGATACAACAAAAAAGTTATTTATTTCAAACAACTTCAAGTTACTTCAGGGTAATATACAAATACTAAGCAATACTTGCCATGGACAATATTCGTCACAACAAAATTCAATCAGGTTTTATTTACACAATTCAAATAATATTTGTCACGTAGGGAAGGAGCTACAAAATCGACGTATAAAGAAGATCATAACTCGCGCAGAGTGCATTCGTTGTTACTTATGCCAAAACAACTAGAAACGGAACAGAAATATAATGGAACGCATTCCCACAAATAATCAACTTCCAGGTGGAAACAGTTTAAACCACTTAGCGGATCTCTACCGAATAATGAGCGTCAAATATTGGTTTTTCAACAATAAAATTTTTATAATAGAAACACAATTTATTAACTCTATTTATTAAGCCGAATATTTGCGTTCATCATGAGAGATCGAAGAATAATAATTACAATTTGACAATAATCAAAATGTCGTTTGGCGATTAATTATAATCACCGCCTTTTAAAGAGACTAATAATTATTACGTAATTATAAACTTTAGTGCATTCTACATTAAATATGGAAGGGAGATATAACAGTTCCTCCTTTCCAAATTTGTTGACATATACAAAAATGATTTTAAACAAATTTTTTTTTTTGACTTAACATTTACATTTTACATTCTGAATTCGCAATAATTACTTCTAGCATTGGAACCGCACGGTTTTTGTTGAAACGCGTGATGACCGCCGGACTGGAGTTTCTACATCTTGCTCATTTGCCAGATGTGGTGCTGGTGCAGTAATCTGTGATGTTGTTGATGCTAGTGCTTCGTGCGGAATAATTTTGGTTGATTTATTTTCAGCTATCAACGGCAACATGAAGTTTGGGTAATCCCGTTGAGTTGAATTTGATGATAATGTTGGATAATGATCGGCAGAAACTATCGGTTTGTATTGAGCATCATCTGGAACTGCGACTCTTGTTCGAATCTGATTCTGATGTCGCTTCCATATTCCTCTGTTGGTTTTTACTAAATACAAACGGTTTCCTACACATTTGGATATGTGACCTTTTCTCCACCTGGTGGTTCCTCTAACAGAAAAATCTCTGACATACACACTGTCGTTAATTTTAAACTTCGTTGAGGGTATGTCTGAATCGCGAAAACGTGAATGTTCTGCTAACGAAGATAGCAAAGTTCTGGGTTGTCTACCATGTAACATCTCAGCAGGAGACTGATCGCAGATTCTAAGTGGTGTAGTGCGATATGTTGACAAAAAGTTTGTAAGAGCCACATCACTCGAAGTTCCATCAAAACAATTCTTTTTCAGAGCTGTTTTAAAGGTTCGCACAAACCTTTCAGCCTCTCCGTTGGATTCAGGATGGAATGGTGCAGACGTCAGATGTTCAATATTATTGAGACGACAGAAACTTTTAAATTCCGAAGATGTGAACTGTGGACCATTATCACTTACAATGGTAACTGGTATTCCCTCGATTGCAAAAATTTGTTGAAGAGCCCGTATTGTACAGACCGAAGTTGTCGTTGACATTTGGACAGCAAAGGGATACTTGGTGAACGCATCCACAACGATTAGCCACATTTTTGACATAAAAGGCCCAGCAAAATCAAGGTGTATTCGATCCCAGGGTTTGGAAGGTGTTGGCCATTCAGTAAATTCTTTTTTCGGTGTGCTGCCATGAATTGAACAACTCTCACAGGATTTGACCATGTTTTCGATATCCTTGTCTATCGTTGGCCACCAACAATATCTTCTAGCGAGCTGCTTCATTCGGGTTATGCCCCAGTGTCCATAATGGAGCAATTCAAGCGTTTTACTTTGAAGAGCTTGTGGAATAACAACTCGTGCATAATCTGTCTGTAAAAATATAATATTATTAAACGTGGTAATTGTGTATTGACGTCGATAACAGGCGGACAAGTAAGACGTTTTATTTAAAGATTGTGGTAAACTTTTTGGCCAACCAAATTTAATGTATTTTAATACCTGGCGCAGTTCTGATTCTTGCTGCGTGTATTTTTGGATTGTTGCAGCATCCATTGGGCAATTTTGAATTGCTTCTTCGTAACCATCATCGATAAAATGACAGGATTCTTCGCTATTATCAAATTTAGTATCAGGACCACTTGGTAGTCTGGATAATGCATCTGCATTGCCGTGTTTATGTGTTGGTTTGTACATAATTTCGTACTCATAGCCCATCAAAATAATCGCCCATCTTTGTAACCTATTGATTGTGTGTACAGGTAATTTTTTATGTGGACCAAACAGCGTAAGCAGCGGTTTGTGATCTGTCACAAGCTGAAATTTTCTACCATATAGAAACTGGTGAAACTTCGTAACGCCGTATATAATGGACAACGCTTCTTTTTCAATTTGGTTGTAGTTTTGTTGAGCTTTATCCAAGGTTTTGGATGCAAACGCAATAGGATATTCTGTTCCATCCGGAAAACGATGTGATAACACAGCGCCAATGCCATATGCAGATGCATCTGTCGCTAATATGAGCGGAAGATCATCGCGGAAATGAATTAATTGAGCCGCGTTCGCAATTGCTTCCTTTAATTGATTGAAAGCGTTTTCTTGATCTGTTTTCCATTGAAAATGTGAATGTTTAGAGCGAAGGCGATTCAATGGAGCTGCTAATTCAGAAAAATTGTTAATAAATTTATTATAATAGTTCACCTTTCCAATAAAAGATTCCACTTCTTTCAAGTTTTGTGGACGGGGCAGTTTCTTGATTGCGTTCAAACCAGTGATTGAAGGTTTAATGCCATGCTTGTCGATTATGTGTCCTAGGTATTCTATTTCGAGTTTTGCGAATTCACATTTGTCCAAGCGGCATTTAAAACCATTTTCTTCCAATCGATTTAGCAGCATTTGAAGGTTTTTTAAATGATCTTCATGTGTCTTTCCGGAAACAATTATATCATCTAGATACACTGCGCAAAATTCTAAATCGATGGTTAGCTGTTCCATTAATCGCTGAAAAATCCCAGGGGCACTGGAGATCCCGAATGGTAATCGTTGAAACTGGTAAAGCCCAAACGGTGTATTTATGACCATGAATTTTTTTGTTTCTTCTGAGAGTTCAAGTTGAAAATAGGCATCCCTCAAGTCAATTTTCGTGAAATATTGTCCTCCCTGTAATCGGTAAAATAATTCATCGATACGAGGAATTGGATGTCTATCGGCTTCGATTTGTGGATTCACCGTCACTTTAAAATCGGCACAAATACGAATCTCTCCATTTGGTTTTTTGACGGGTACAATGGGTGTTGCCCACTGCGTTGTTTGAATAGATTTCAAAACTCCTACATCAACAAGCCGATCCAATTCTTTCTTAACAGCTGTTTGGATTGCAAATGGAATAATCCTTGGTTTGAAATAACGAGGCTCAGCGTCAGGTTTTAGCTTGATCTCAGCCTTATACGATGAACATTTCCCCAATGTATTTTCAAATAGCAATTGATGGTTCTGGCAGATTTTGTTAATGTTGCATTTCAAATTGCATTCATTATTGTCATCGGTAACAGTATATATATCATTGTCTCCATGAACTATTTTGAAATTAAGTGTTCCAAACCAATCTAAACCCATAATATTCGAACCATTTTCTTGTTCCACTACAATTAATGGCAAATTACAGTTATATTGTTTGTATACAACGTCTACAAAGCAAACACCTTTGACTTTGATTGTGTTGCCTCCATATGCCCGAAAAATCTTCGATGTTGGTTTACAAACAGGACTACCTAATTGTCGGTAGACACTTAGACCTACCATAGAACATGTTGCACCTGTATCAATTTGGAATGAGATTGAACGACAGTTAAGCTTCAGTCCAATCCATATTTTATTACATGTGTCATTAATTAAATACACAGACGGTGAATTAATATCAATTGAATTGGTAACGGCTATATTTCGATCCCTAGCTGGACTTGGACTTGAACTAGAACGGTAACGATGTTTGGAAAAATGATGGTCTCTATTGTAGTTTGATCTTGAATTGTAACGCCTACCGTTAGATTGACCTCGTGCGTAAAAAGGTGATCGTCCTCTCGAAAATGACCGATCTTTTGAACGAGACATGCACACACTTGCTATGTGACCTTTTTTTCGGAACTGATCACAAATAGCTTTGGAAAATCGGCACAGTCGACGATCGTGTTCCTCAATACAACCAGGGCACGAACGGTAAAAATTTGAACTAAACCCACGTTGTTCACGAATCCGGCTTCGAAATCGACTAGCACTGCTAGCAGTGGTTTCATAAATCCTGGCGGTTTCCAGCACTTCTTCGAGACTTGGGTTTTGTTTTTGTAAACATGATACGCGAACTACATCATGTGGTGTGTTAATCACGATGGCTTCCCTTATTAAGTCGTCGACAAAAGAAACTTTACACGCTTCATTAGAACATTGGAACACACAGTTTCTAGCCACGCCTCGGAGATCTGCGACCCACTCTGTGTAACTTTGATTTGGTTTCATAACAGTTTTACTAAATTCATAACGCGCTGCCAATATATGCGTTTTCGACACAAAATATTTTGTTAATGTACCACTTAAATCTTTAAACGTTTTACTTACCACGTCCCCGTTACACAATTTTTCCAATATATTGAAGATGAAATCTCCGACGGATGATAAGAAAAAGGCACGCTTTTGATTGTCGTTTTCAACACCGCTCGCCAAAAAATGTTGATTCAGCTTCTCCAAATACATAGGCCATTGATGCTTTTTCTCCTCAAACGGTGCAAAAGGTGGAATTATAGCGTTCTTCGATTTTAATGCATCACCCATCCATTTTTGTTGGTTTTCCATTAATGTGTTGATGAATTGATTCTGCTTAGTCAATATCTGTTCCAACGCCGCCTTATCCATCGTTGAGAAGAAATTTTAATCCTCGTCGCCACTTTTATAATAGAAACACAATTTATTAACTCTATTTATTAAGCCGAATATTTGCGTTCATCATGAGAGATCGAAGAATAATAATTACAATTTGACAATAATCAAAATGTCGTTTGGCGATTAATTATAATCACCGCCTTTTAAAGAGACTAATAATTATTACGTAATTATAAACTTTAGTGCATTCTACATTAAATATGGAAGGGAGATATAACAAAAATAATGTTTCTAATCCAACTTTAGCGCAAGTTTAATTCTGTGGTCTTTTTACATAAGGGCATAAGTCGAGTTATCACCAAATCGACTTTTTGAGATATTCGAATGCCCTGTACAAAACTACATGAGTCATTAATTTTTTTGTCGTTTTATAACCATTAGAAACGGAAATATTCAAATTTTTATAAAATCTCATCTTATAAAGATTTCCTCCTTTAAATCATTTAAGATCATAATTTAACAAAATAAATATAAAAAACAGAAGGTTTTTTCACATATCTAATTAGTAGAGCAAATAAAACTTACTTAATAATTGGCCTGATAAAGTAAAAAATAGATTTGTCAAAGCGATTCAGATCAAAATAATGTCGCCCTGAAAAATCAAGAAAAACGACTTATGCCCTCATGTAAAAACACCACAGAATTATTAAAATATGCAGCCAATTGGCAGTCCCAGCAGCCAACAAAAAAAAAAATAGCCAACGAAATATTTCGCAATCAATAAACACAAAGAAATGTTCACTCCAATGACTGTAGAGGACTTCAATGTTGAGTGATTGGTCTGGTTAATTCCGATAAAGAACGAGACTCAAATTTCTTAGCTAGATGCCAGCAGGACTATGGTGTAGAAACGTTGCACACTTTATTACCTCTGTTATCCATGTTTCTAACGGCCACATCCTTTACTACGCAAAAATTATCTGTTAGTAGAGTCTTACCTAGTGGTTTGTCTTTGTCTGAATAAGACATTTATTTCTTAAATAGACAAATTGCGTCTGGCAATAATGAGATTCAGCAATAACAGGTCTGTGATGTCCTTATCAACGTGTCCTCGTAATAAATACCGGGTAAATCACTGAACCACCTACGTGGTTGGGGTTGTGAACTGAACTTAAATCGGGAATTCCCAGTAAGTGCGGGTCATAATACCACTGTTGTAAATGAATTTTAGTTACCAAATTGAGCTAAAGTATCGGAATTAATTCATAATCTGTTCATCATTTAGTTGTTTTCCCTGTATTTCAATTTTTTTAAGGGCATCTACTAGGCTGAACCATCCTACTCTGTTTGGGGGCTTTAGCTTTTTTCCCATTTCATAATTACCAAACAGCGAATGCACTTGTTTACGAACATTAGTATTTTCTTACTTATTCTGTGTGTTTCCATGTCTCACATCCAAACAGTAGTAACAGTGATTTCACATGCGACTGGAATATTCGAATATTGGTCTTGCTTGACAAGGGCAGACGAGTTCCAAACTTTATGTAGCATGTTGAATGTATGTCTGGCTATATTAATGCGTTTGTTTATGTATTCCTCTGTCCTATCTGTTTTGGCTTTTGTGCAGCCAAGGTATATTCTCTTAAGCCAAGGTATTTTGTCAGAATTCCATACTGCTTAGATTAAATTAACGCTCCGATTCCCGTAGTCGTGTCACTTGTAACGATAGACAAATATTGGTATTCTCTTAGTCGATTTGTTCGTCAATTATTAATTGAAGTGACAATCTTTTTATTCTAGCGGTCGTTTAAAAAATTTCTTGTCACTTGGAACGACATTTTAGGCGCGTGAAAATTTCAGTCGACATATTCTGCAGTTGAAATTATTAGTATTCCTTGATTAAATCAGCGATTGACGTTCGTTGCATCAGGTCACTTCAATCGACTAGCAGAATACAAATTTATAGATTAAGTGACACGACAACTGTCACGGCGAATTAAGTGACACGACTAAGGGAATCGGAGTGTAAATATTATTTCCATCTCTTTAACAATGCTTCATCGTTGTTATTACTTGACCAGCATCGTCCCTTATAGGTGATATGTTTGTAATTTTGCGGTCTTTCCTTACGCACTGGTACAGTACTCGTACATTATGGATTACTACTGCCTCTTTACCAGCCTTGAGATTTTTTTCTGCATATTTCCTTCGATCATTTATTGCCATCTTCTTTACTTGAAACGTGCTGTTTCTTCGTTTCTGCGTTTCACCTCTGCCGTATTTTGTTGGTTAATTTGTACCTTAAGTGGAAGACGTTCCTTAATCTTTTTCCTTGTATCATCACTAATCAAAGGTTTATTGTTTTCTTGGAAGCTCATTACGTGGTCTATCTGATTTGTAGTCCTGCCATTCGGTGATGTTATTTTGTGTCGGAACTTCTCCCACCTATTAGTAACTGATTTGTGATGTAGAAGTCTACTTGATTGTTTGTTGTTTCACACATAATCAATGTATCCCCTTGTACGATTTAAACGACACTCTTGTTCGATAATACTATTGTGGCTTGTAATTGTTCGTTGTTTAATTTCCATCTTCGGTTGAGCAGAGCACTGAATGGGTGGTTGTGTTTAAATTGAACCACGCCACTATCGTTATGCTGTTAACTGCTTTCATTATTATGCCCACGCCTTGTTCATGGATGTCACCACATACCTGAGAATATCATATAATTCTCGTTGCTTATATTTACTTCACCCCTAGAATTTCGATGTGATAGCATTTCATATGCTTTTCTAGTTGTGCTAGTCTTGAGGTTTTCGTAAGTGTTCTGATGTTACAGTTCCCGATTCATGGCCGTGTACGTTGGTTGAAATTTGATTTACCGGTTTGTGTTGTTATTTCTTCTAGTATTCGTTTCTGAAATCGGTGTGATTATTGTTAGTTTCTATCCCGTGATAATAAAATATTAAGAAATAATTTTTGAAGATTGTCATAAGGCAAACCTCCCCGCTTCGAGCTTACCTTTATTTCGTTCGCTCAATGAACATAAAATCACATTATCAATTGTTAACCGAGTTTGCGCTTCATTAGATCAACAGCAATACTATACTCCTAATCAAACCAATCATTTCTTGGCTTAGTTTTCACTATGTTCTGAGTTTGCTGGACTGCATCGACAACCGAGGTTTTCATTACTTCCCAGACAAAATTCAATTCATCAGACTTATATAGTAAGTTTCTTCATATACAAGACCTTCAAAGCAGAATCGTGTTGTATATTCCTCTGTCATCCCTGACTTGCATGAACACTTTCTTTTGCAATTACCTGCCTACTAATTTGGCTGTAGTCCGATACGATCCTGATTCCATCCATTTAAAATCAACACATGATCAATTTGGCTTGAAAAATTTTCCGTTTTATAAGGAAAGGATACTTGCCAGTTTGAGATCATAATTGCATTAAATTTACCAATCTGGTAACCATTTGGCCAAATGAGAAATATTCCTTGGGGCATATGCGATCAAGTTTTAATCGATCAAGTCGCTTGAAGGATAACGAGTTCAAGTTAATACTGAGGTTAATGACACAGATTATCATACATGTGAAAAGGTGTCGATCCTTAATATCGTGTATGGGTACTTAAGCGGAAACTGATTAGTGACATAGTCCCCACCAAGTTTGACTTAGCACATGCCAAATCGATGAGAGTCGTAACACTATATAGGTGTTTTTTATAAAACCAATTCTAATACCAAGCAAAGAACTTACTAACCTTCACGTTAGAGCCATCTTTGTACACCCAAAACATTCGATACTAAGAAGGAAGTAATACTCGCCATTGTATAAGAGAACTAAAGCAATATCATATTTAATGAGGATGAAAGAAAAGTTTCCGAATCGAATTGGGAATGAAAGAAAACAATAAAAAAAACATCTCCATGAACATACATCTCCGCGTTCGTTTGTGGTATGCCTGGGCTATTATTGCAATACGGTATTGTATCTCTGTATAACACAAGACTGTATACAGACATCATGGATACCGACAGCATCGCCATCGTTAAGGCCATGAAACAACACAATAAAGTATTAAAATATCGATTGCATGGTGATGATAATTGTGTATTGTAGGTATATACTCGTATATAAGAAGATTTCATCCTTTGCAATTTTTTTTTTGTTTTTTTTTTTTTTTAAGTCATTTAATTTGACACGGTCATGGACTTATAATATAAATGCACATCATTTTAATAATCGAACCAATGAAATATAATATGCAAAACGAAGAACAAACGACAACAACAATTTATGATGAAAATATATACAATTGCAAGAAAATGAAAATTTAAATCAGGTAATTATTTGCAGAATATAAAAGCGGAAAACAAAAGATGAAACGGGATTTTGTATCATCGCTTTGATCTTTTGCCGATTGCGTAAAATTAGCATTCACGTGCGAAATAATTATGATAAATTAATGAATATTATCACTCATTTTATGTGTATATAGGTTTGTTACAAAAGCTGTTCACCTCATTTCGATCATAATTAGTTCAATGGTATGCAAGACGTTATGTAGAAAGCTTTATAGTCATTGATGTGTGAGAGAGTTAACTATGATAGGAGATATGTATTGCTGTTCTTCTCTTGCGTATAGAAGTCATTCAATAGGCGAGTGAAAACGTCACTTGATATTAAGATCTCGATTTGCACAATTTACTGGTATTCAAGAGTTAGCATGGGAGATACTGGTCTTGAATCCCGATAAGGGCACGATGCCAAAAGGAATTTTTTACCATCTCATTACGATTGGTGGTGTGATGAATACATATCTGATTTCTTGTTGCAGTGCAGAATTCATGGAACGTCCCATCCTCGATGTCAGTACTATAGGTTGGCATGGTGCTATGTAATAATGTATAGATGGGTTATTATGTAAATCGGACCTACAAGAGTTGAGAGTGCCATGGACTCAAAAAAAGATAACCAACAAAACAACATTTCCTTCTTGGTGGACTAAATTCAGATAGCCCAATTCGTTCATTATCTGTCATAACAATATACTGTTGCATTTTATGTTAGCATTTGTTATTCACCCCAAGGTGATGTAGATACTTTTGCGGATTTCAATTGTGAGTATGAATTAACTGAATCTTACCCCTCCCCATCGATTTCAACTCGAAGTAACACCAAACTTTTAATAACTTCGACATTGGCGTGGTTCTTAAGTGTGGTATATCATAAATAGGCAACTTTATCTCAGTTTGATATAACATTTTTATAGATTTTTTAATGAATTAGAAAATAGCAAAGCTCAGGATTAATGAATCAGAGGGCCTATGTGGACAAGGTACCTTAGCAGTAATTCATTACAAGTGAGAACTGAACAAACTGCCGATTACGGTTCGAAAGGTTATGTCCACATGGGTGACTGATTTGGAAGCAGGGTGTTTGCAAAATTAGTTCAAAGGGGAAAGATGTTAGTTTATCCTGTTTTAAGCTCGCATTTTTGATGAAATATTGTCATAACTCGCATTTGATCATGTACACCAATTAAAATCCTTTCAAGCGAAAATGACTGGGAAAAAGTATTCCATTGAGAAAATAAGACTCAGATATAACCCTCAAATGTTGGTTGTTTATTTTATTTGATGAAATGCTGGCGAAATACATTAGCATTAGTTAGAGATTAAATCGAGTCAACTAATGTTGAACTATAATTAGTTGTTCCTCGTCCGTGGTAGATCTCCAGATAATGGTCACTGAGTGAGTTGAAAGAGATATTCTTAACGCAACGATGGTAACCGAAAAAATTAATACATTTTACATAAAGTGAATTAATGCGGGGGCTAAGTAGTTCTGTGGTTTGCCTGTTAATTAAAGCAACGGGTATTCCAACCTCAGAGGGTATTATTCTTGGTAAGTTACCTTGGTTTTAGTCAATTCTTCATTCATTTAAATGTAAAATGAGGCGAATTTTGTAAAATGTTTGATAATATTCAAAATGAATTGCTTTCATTCAAACGCATAATTCGCTATACGATCGAAAAATTTGGTAACCAATTTTGATTATTGGATAATACGCGACCAAATAGACCACATCCAGTTCGTAGTGAAAAAATATATTATAGCTGTGGTAGCTGATGAGAGGTAGCGATGATCGAGAAAAATCAGATCCGTTCTCAACAACTTGTCATCGTTTCGGTCCTTAGGGTTTTGAAAAGCTTGAAGAACATCCACTATTTCGACCAAAATATTGTTCAGCGATCAGGCTCATTTCTGGCTTAATTAACGTAGCCAAATAAGCAAAATTTGAGCTTTCAGTATTTGAGCTGAATAGTAACCCGAGAGGTACCATTATATCCAAACAAACCAACGGTTTGGTGTGGTTTATGGAAAAGTGGAATCATCGCTACATATTATTTCTAAAAATAGGCCGACCAGAAATTAAATGTGAATGGCGCCCGTATTTGCTGCCTGAAATTGAAGACCGCGATTTCGACGACATTTGCTGGCTTTATTTGTTGACTTATCTATAGATTTATTGCGAGAATAAGACGGTGATCAGTTAATTTTACGCTTTGAACCAGTGAATTGGCGAACTGGATCATGTGACATCCTCCTTCGCACTTTTTTCCGTTGGGGCTACGTACATTTCAAAGTATACATGGGTAACGATTGAGGAATAAGAATACCAATCGAAATGCTTGAACGTATTATCAAAAATTCAATCTTAAGAATGGACAATGCTAGTACCACAAAGGAATGAACCATTAGTACTATCAAGGTCATACGACTCGAAAGCCATCTATATGGGAAAACACGAGACGAAATTTTTCCTTGATCTATAAAATGATCACATTTAGATCTGATGGTAATCGAGGGGCATATCCCAATTTGCAAATGCGTATACTGTGTCATTTAAAAACTGAACATGTTTAAACCAAGGAGAGTACAATAGCTAACTGACGTTATTTGGCTTAGAGGTAAACATTAACAAACGACTTGGAACGAACTGGGTGGAGTTATCATTCTCTTCAAGACAGTCCTCGCATATAACACCCTGAGATGACCAATAAAATGAAGATTTTAAAGCAATCATGACCATGTAAGATTCGCCACTAAGATCTTCGTATGATCTTTTTTCAAAGACTGTATATGACAATGAAATTTAGAGCTTTAATAAAACTATGTTATAATAATACTTTAATTGCACTAAGTGCAGAGTGAGAGCCATCCGAAAATTTATTGAAATATTCAAAAATCCTTCTATGTTTTACAATAGCATCAATAGTAAACTAAGCTTCGGGGATCGCAGCGGAACATACAATGATACATTGTGTTTGTAGCGTTAGTAAAGACAAACCAATCACATGCTTATCTGACGTTTCAAAAAGATCATCGGATAGCATCACGACAATGAAGTCAGACTGACGCAATCTAATAAGAAACTAATTGATGACCAAGAGCCAAGGTGAAAGATCACCTGACTGAGAACAACGTTTGATAGCTTTAACAGATACCGATAAGCCATCTAGCTCCATCTTGGCAACGCAAATCTTGAGATACAGGCATTAGTAATCGTATAATGAATGAAGTACAATGAAAGCACCCTCGTTATCCAAGATAGTAGCCAATATAAACTTTTTATTACTAAGGGATGTGGCAAACTTAGTAAGAAGTTCATGAAAGGTAGTTTTGCATGATCTGCTCATTCCACAAGCATGTTGCATTACTTAGTAGCGCTACAGATTCATAATTATCTCTTATAAATCGATTTATTTGTAAAGTATTGAGAGAAGTAGAAAACAAACTGGTCGAAATTATTTGGGCCAAGCTAACTGGCTCGAAATCCATAGAATTGCCAGTTTCCGCTAAACGCAATGCAAGCGTGAAAAATATTAACTAAATGGTAATGAATGGAAAACCATGCTGTATTATAATTCCATTCAGGGCCATCCATTTTATACGGTCTATAAGAGAACAGACGGTAACGCATTATGTCTTACCTAATAAGCTTGCGGACTAAAATAAAAACAAAGAATAGCGATTTGTTTACTGGAAAGAACTAGTCTGCATAAGTTCAGTGTAATAGACACAATACACCAGGTATTCTTGGATTTAAAATAGGCCTATGACTCGATCAATCGAGAGACCAATGCATATACATCTGTGTAACATGACAGTAACGTTGTTACAATGCTGAGTCAAAGTTGATAACAGGCTTGCGAGAACTTTTGCATTTAGTTCCGATGTTCGACATGGAGATGCGCTGTTCCCGATACTTTTTAATCTCATATATCGGAATACATCCTTCGTGAAGGTGAAACGCCTTAAGAGAATAGCTTATTCCGACAATCAAATCAACTTTTGGCAAATGGAGATAATATCTGTGTTATTGGACTGTGTTAGATCAGTGTTCAGCTTCAGTTGGTCTCACAATCCATGAATCTAAAATCACATCCCTGATCTCTGGTTTTCCAGACCGAGACGCAATTAATTTTAGTAAAAGTATAGACACACGTTTGAAGGAGGAATTAGAACTCAAGTATCTTGGATCTCTTATTACTCACGATAATAGTGTGAGAGAGGATATGAAAAACAGTCTTGTCGCTGGAAATCAGGCTTTATATCGGCCAAGTCTACTTATGGATTAGTTGAAACTTTTGATCAGACCTGTTGTCATTCAAGGATGTAAGAGTTGGATATATTTCCCAAAACGCGACGTTGAACGCGCATACCGAGCACTTTTCAATCACGAGATCGGGAATTTAAGAGAATTCATCATACTGTCCATAATATTAAAGGACGCAGATTCGATCGACCAGGTTCGGCGTGCTGATGTAGACCGAATGGTACTGCGGCTTTAAAGGGAGAATCATCTTTCAGTAGACGAAAAGATCCTTGTCAGCGACGATAGCTCCACGTCGTGAAGAGTGATCTGACTTCTCCTGAATGTTTACAACAGTATGAGGAGCTGGCAACCGATGGATACAGATTGTTGACATATTACGGACCAATAATGGCCCGAAAGTAAAAATAATTGATACAGAAATGAAGAAGGCCTATAAAGTGCAAATGTCGCTGGATTATATTTCTCTGACGTCTACTAGAGTGGCGCTGGGTTGTCCCTCATCTTTGAATGAGATGAGTGATCATTTCAATTGACGCCATGGGGTACTGCGGGGTGGACGAACTAGCGAGACATGGTACAACTCTCCAACTGCTACCGGAAAGGGCAAACTTGAGGAGGTCCTTTATAGCACTCAAGACTGCTTAAAAAGGAGGCAGTAGCGAACGAAAGGTGGATGAACACCCTCTCATGCATAGTAGCAAGGCAAGTCTGGCCAATTTGGACTTGAACCGCTCAAAGACACTGATGGGGATACTTACAGGACACTGCCTACTTGGAGAACATGCGAGGAGGATAGATTTAAAAACTAATGACTTTTGCAGAAACTGTATGGACGAGGAGGAGGAAGAAACGGTAGTCCACCTCCTATGCTCATGCCCGGGTTTGGCTCACAAAAGACATGAGTATTTGGGTAAATTCTTAATGAACTGCCTCTCGAATCTCGAAAACTGTAAGGTGCGAGACTTATCACGCTACATAAGTAGCTGAAACTGGTTCGCATAAGTGTAATAGGGTCATAGGGAAGTAATATCCTGTGGTGTTACGATGGACTGTCGCTGGTCTAAGTGTGCTGTAGCAGCCACTCAACCTAACCTAACCTATAAGTGAACAATAAATGTACGAAAATGACGAGAGAAGTTTTTGTATACGGAATCTTGGACCAAATTAACGACTGTTTGGTATTAGGGAATACTTACATAGAATACAGTTTCAAAGACTATATATTTGTTGCCAAACAACAATACTTACTTTACATATGAGTAGTGTAGTTCTACGCCTAACAACCCCTATTAGCTAAGGTATAATTCTCACATAATGAGGAGAGGTGACTACCCTGATACATTTACAATATAAAATGGAAATTCGATATTCACTACACATACTGTGCACACAAACTATAATTTTGAATTTATTTGAAAATTATAATTACATAAATTATAATTTTAGTTAATTATGCAAATTTCTCTTATCTTTCTAATTAAAATCAATAAAACAAATAAATTATTTCGATAAAATAGTAGGTCACATATAAAAAAGTCTCCGAAGTTTTTTAGTACATTTACGAAAATACCATTGTTATCTATGATCCTGTAGGGTAGCGTCATTATTCCATCGGTGTAGAACTTCTGTGTTTTATCGTCGAAAAACTTATCCATGTACAGCTTTCAGCGGTGCTTCAAGAGTCTGCCATTTTTTTTACCATCAAGAGAGTTTGGCAGAGACCGAAAAAAATGGTAGCCAGACGGTGCAAAATCCGGGCTTTACGGTAGATGCATCAAGACTTCCCAACCAAGTTTCGTCAATTTGCTCCGAGTCATGAAACATGGGTGGTTGAAACAACAAAGCCCTGTGGTTGGGGGCATTCATGTTTCGTAAGTATTACGAACGAAACATGAGACCCATAGAATACCACCACAGTATACAGAGCTTGTCGTAGGAGGCGACTAAATCTGGTTGGATCGCTGGGCTGACGACCCGCATCCGTAAAAAAAGTAAAAATGTTAAAAATGTCAACAAAAATAAAAAAATCGGATACCGCTAAAACAACAAAAAAAACGAACCCATGCTTAAGTACCCGGACACGAGATTGAGGATCGGCACGTGGAACGTGCAGTCATTAAGAAAATCTGGTGCGTTGGACGGCCTTATCACATGCATGAAAGAGTATCAGCTGGAACTCGTAGCTCTCCAAGAAACTCGATGGTCTAAAAGTGGAGATAGTGTGTCCCAAGGCTATACGTTGCTACACAGTGGAGATAACCTCGGAAATCTTGGGGTTGGATTTCTCATTGGGCCACAGATTAAAAAGGCTGTCTTGGTCTTTCAAGCAGTCGATAATCGAATGTGTAAGCTTCGCTTGCACATGAGATTAGCCAACCAATTGTCTGTATACATGCGCCCACTGATGTGAGCCAATCCCAGGATAAAGACTCATTTTACAATAATCTGGATAATCTGATGGGTTCTTTACCGAAGCACGATGTCAAATTGGTGATTGGTGACTTTAATGCTAGACCTGGCAGAAATCAGACCGACTTATGTAACAATATAGGTCCGTACTCCCGAAACGAAACTGCGACCGAGAATGGGGAAAGAAAGATGTACTTTGCGATCGCTCATGATCTCAAAGTAGCAAGTACATTCTTTTCTCATAAAAACATCCACTTAGAAACATGGACACATTCAAGTAAAACATCCCGAAGCTAAATTGACCATGTGTTGATTTCAAAAGGGCGGGCTCGGGTTGTCCAAGACGTGAGATCGTATCGGTCGTCAACCAAATTCGTAGGCAGTGACCATATTATGGTTGCTGCAAAGCTACGATGGAAATTTTCGTACAAGCCAGGGAGGACAGGAGAATATACAACGCGATTCTCCTGTAAAGGTCTGATAAATGAAGAAACGCAACAAAAATATCAAGAACAGTGTCTGGGAAATATTGAAAACCTCGGTTGTCGATGCTGCCCAGCACACTCTCGGTATAGTGAAAACTAAGCCCAAAAATGATTGGTTTGATGAGGAGTGTCGTCTTGTTGTTGAGCAAAGCAATAAAGCCCACAATGAAGCGCAGACACGGTTTACAATTGCAAGGAAACACAAAGCAGTTCTTGCTAGGAGGACTGCTAAACGCATTTGTAGACTGAAGATGCGCGAATGGTGGAAGGCCAAGGTCTTAAGAGTACAACAACTCAGGAATGAGCGCAATTCGCGTGGTTGCTTTAAAGGAATCACCGAATTGCACCATACCTTAAGATCTCGGTCAACTGCCATTCGGGACCAGGATGGAAACCTCTGTGTTAACGTCGATGCGGTACTCGATACATGGCGTGAACATTTTTCTGATTCACTTAATGTTCCACATGTATCACAAGCTGTGTTTGAATACGCTCAAATACAGACCACAGAGATGTTCATTGAGGATCCATCCTATGAGGAATTCACAATGGCCATGCAGAGACTAAAGAGAAATCGTTCACCAGGGGTTGATTGCATTAATTCAGAGGTCTTGATATTCGGAGGGCTAACTTTGTGGTACTGTCCTTGTTCGATTGGAATAGCGAAATGAAGTTATGCCTGAACAAGGGAAAGTGGCCGCATTATGCCCAATTTTCAAGAAGGGTGATCGCTTGAAATGTGAGAATTATCGCGGTATAGCTCTCCTTTGCACAGCGTATAAGTTACTGTCATACATTATCTTGGGAAGAATTACTCCTTTAGCGGAGGAAATGGTTGGTGACTACCAAGAAGGATTCCGTCCAAATCGGTCAGTCACTGATTAAGTTTTTTCGCTGAGGATGATTCTTTCCAAGTAATACGAAACATCTCGCGCTGTACACCAGGTATTCCTAGATTTCAAGCAAGCCTATGACTCGATCAATCGAGAGAGGCTATGGTATGCGCTTGAATATTTAGGAATACCGAAAAAATATGTACATCTCTGTAAAATGACAGTAACGCAGTCACAATGCTATGTTAAAGTTGAGAACAAGCTATCGAGAACTGTTGCAATCAATTCCGGTGTTCGACAAGGAGATGCGCTGTCCCGATACATTTTAATCTCATGTTGGAATACATCCTTCGTAAAAGTGCATCACCTCAAGACAACATCTTATTCCGACAATCCAATCAACTTCTTGCTTATGCAGATGATATCTATGTGATTGGATTAAATGGCAACGGGGTGAAAGAGATACTTGATCCACTGGAACAGTGTTCAGCTTCCGTTGGTCTCAAAATCAACGAGTCAAAAACCAAATATCTAATCTCGGGTTTTCGAGACCAAGACGCAATTGATTTCAGTAGTGGCAACCACACGTTTGAAGGAGTGATGAGATTCAAGTATCTTGGTCTCTCATCACTCACGATAATAGTGTGGGCGAGGATATCAAGGTCCGCCTTGCCGCTGGCAATCGGGCTTTGTATCCTCTACGTCCACTGCTGAAATCAAAATATCTTGCAAATACGGATAAGCTGAAACTGTACAGAGTGTTGATCAGACCCGTTGTCATGTATGGATGTGAGAGTTGGACCTTGACGGATGAGTACGATGGCTACTCATCATGAGAAAGATGGCTTCTAACATTCGAGAGAAGAATCATGCGTGTGATATATGGTCCAAAACGCGACGTTGATGGCACTTACCGAGTTCTTTTCAATCACGAGATCAGGAATTTAATGCAAACTCCTGATATCGTGCATGAAATTAAAGGACAGCGAGTACGCTGGCTCGGACACTTTCTGCGAGCTGATCCGAACTGAATGATACAGCGAACCTTTAAGGGAGAACCGCCTTTCGGTAGGCGAAAAGGGCCTGTAAAAACCGCAAAAAAAAAACAAAAAAAATGAAACATGGGAGTGGCCACGCATAGCCATGATGGAACACAACTACTTTACTGTTGGCCAAGCGGTAGAGTTGTGCACAGTACAGGACCGAATTGATGGTTTTTAATCCCATCATTCAATATCTATTCGGGCTTTGAAATTGTTTGTGGAAGTTCACCATACTTTGGCTATCAAATTTCTGAATGAATTTCAAATTCCAAACTGACATGTGGTAGATGTTTAATACCGCCACTATTTCCTGATAGCTTGTGTGTCGATCTTGCTGAACTTGCTGAAAATTTTATAGTCTTCCGAGTTCACGGAACGGAATCAAACAAACCAGTCCTGGGTCCTTCGTTCACTTACAGCATTTTCAGGCTACACTTCACAAATTTTTACAGTAAACTTCACAAAGCACATGTACATTTGAGATCATCGGGTAAGTGTTGTCCGATATATGTAGGCGTCAACACCATCTAGTGGCAAAAACCGCGGAGACTTTTTATATGAGTAAAAAAATTTTAACATTTGTGTCCTATTGGTTATCTGCGTATATATGTGCAACAACACATCGAAAATCCATTAGACTGTTCGAATCGAAAGATGGCCAAGGTAGATAATAAGAAATAGAATAAATTTTTATGTACACATTCGAAAGAATTTTTATCACATCAATCAAGAAACTGTACAAGAAATGAGATAACAAAATCAAATAAACTTAAGAGTCGAAGAGAAAGAACAGATTAAATTGACAATCATCGATCAAAATCGATCATAATTTTTTTTTTTACCTTTATTATACAGATCGAACACGTACATAAATTAAATAAATTAATTAAACCGGATTGATTTATTTTTTATTGTCTTAAACTTACGTGTGCGTATGTACATACATACATAGAGACGAATCTCTGCAGTCGTTTTGAAATTAGACCCAAGTCTCTTCATTATATTACTCGAATACGTATAAATTATACGATTGTTGATTCACTTTTAATTACAAATTAATGTAATCAATCAAATTTTTGATGACCAATTAAAAATCAAAATCGAAATGACGAAGAATCAAATCGATCGACCCAAAATGAAAATTAAGAAATAAAACTTTATTTGATCTCTCGCAGACTCATACAATAAAAATGTCCGAAACGTTTCAATTTTGATCGATTTATTTCCTTTTTAGTACACTCGTATTACAAAAGGAATTTGTCGAACGAGACAAATACCTGTGGTTATTATATAAGACGTTGTACATATTACCGTGACAGACCTTCAAATAGTAGATCCATGATTAAATATTTGAGATAAAGAAACCAACTCTGGGACGTCTGATGTATATGTAGTTGGATTTTGTCGATTTGAAACGTTCATGGTTCTGCCTATGTATTTGTGGTGGTCACTAAACGTGAGTTAATAATACACCAAAGTGAGGTAACAGTCCAAAACAGTGTACCTGACTATACATTTGCGACTGTATGTCCTCGATAGCTTCACGAATTCCTTCTCTAAGGTCTTGAATCGAATGTGAAGTTTGGCATTGACCTTATCTGTCACGTGGCCTCAAAGTAAAAAATCTAAAGGTTTTAAATCATAAAATCTCGGTGGCCAATTGTGATCACATATTCGAGAAATAACACAGCCAGGAAACTTTTCGTTCCCGGAAAATAAACGTCGTCCACATCAATATCTTCCAATTCCGGCCATAAAAAATCATTAACCATGGTTCGGTAGCGCAATACATTCACTCACCGTAACATTTGCAATAGCTTCATTTTCAAAAAAGTAAGGTCCAATCAAACCGGCAGCCCAAGTGACACGTTGACGATGGAGAGGCTTTTAAATAATCATTCTTGGATTTTCTGAGCCTCAAATGCGACAATTCTGCGTATTAACGTATAGCCTCCGAGGTGAAAATGGGTCTCATCACTGAAGATGATTTTTTTATGAAAATCCGGATCATTTTGATGCATTTAAAGGACAGAATCAGCTACGATACGACGTTTATAATGATCTACCGGCTTGAGTTCTGGTATTAACTGAACTTTAAAAACCTTAAGACCTGCCGTAGTCGTTTGTGGAATCTAATTCAAAACATCGACGCGGAATCGACAAACCTGGGTTTTTTTCAATACTACAGGTTACAGTAGTACAATTCTCAGTTGTTCTTGAGCGTCACACACGATTCGATTATTCAAATCACTAACTTGTCCCACCAGTTTCACTCTTACCGTCCAAAAAGGTTTCATTCTTGTGGATAATTTTAATCAATGCGTTGTTGAAGCGTGTATCGTGCTATTTTTGACAGCTTCCTAAAAGATGGCAGCTACCCAGATAGTAAATGATATTTGAAGGTCTTTCGGTCCAAAAACTTTTGTAGAGACCCGAACAAGAAATAGTCCAAATGTGCCAAATTTGGAAAATATGGTATAGTAAATTCTTTTGGCGAACTACAAAACTTGTATGAGGTTTCGCATTACCGGGATGAAATACTAGACCTATCATATTGATCAATTCTGGCTGTTTTGTTTGAGTGAATAATTCAATTTGCCCATTTGGTCATTCTACACTTCAGAATTAATGGTGGTACTGTCCGGTAAAAGCTTTTCTTGGCGTTTGAGAAGTAAATCACAGTCGTTTATGTGACGAAGCAAGTATCGTTCTCTAAGATCATGTCGAACCCATAAGTCTAGTTTTGATATTAAACCAAAACATTTCACATGATCATGAACGGTTGAATTCGGCAAATTTAACCTTTCAGCAACGTTACGAGTTGTTATTCGGTGGTTTGCATCTATTAATGCTTTTATTTTGTCTTCATCGGTTTCAACGGGTTTCCAGAACCAAGTTTGGTATATTGCCGTTCGACCAATATATTTTTGCCTTGCTTGAACTGAAATTTTGCCGTTTCGATAGAAAAAGAGAAAAAATGCCAAAAATGCTGCTTTCGATTTTCCATTACCTAACGCCAAGTGCCTTAGTTTTTCAGCTGTCAAAATATATAATAATAATGATTTAGTGTGAAGTAGGCTGTAAAAAATACAATTTGGTCCTCTGTTGGAAAAAAACGAAATGACTTTCCGAACCATCCAATAATAGGAACAATTCTAATAGCAATGATTATGGCTATTTCTGTGGTGGCCACCATACAATTCCCCCACTTAAGTGGTGAGTCAATATAAACCAGCTGAGGATATAGTCTAAAAATTAGCTCAGTTCCAAACAGTGTATCCGGATGGGAACCGCTCTGTAGGTTATCTGTGTCAGTATCCGCTTAGATGGACAGTTTTATTAATGACCGTGGAATATATTATGAGTTACAGTAATAATAGGAACCGATTAAAGCAACAGTAAGATTAAAACACAGAGGTGTTATCGGATTCTCTACAACACATAGATTTGGTTTTAACGAGCTTGCAAACAAAATTTGATAAAGCAAATTTTTGTTCTTATTATAATCCTTCGGGTTTTGAGGGTTTTGAGTGTGCTCACGAATTATATAATAAAATGGATCTTCGAAGATCTGCCCGGATATAGATGTGTTTTTGACTGAATTCGGTCTTGTTACACCTGTAAGAGATTCTGTATTTATAACGGGTGCGATTCAATAATTTTTGGAAATTGTAAAGGGGGTAGAGAACCATAACTTGGGACTAATACTGATTCATCATACAGGGTTTTAATTTTCTCACTAACCATCTGCGTCGAATCTAAAAGTACTTACATTTAAGATCATAATTAATGTGATTCAAAAATAACTAAAGAGGGTTCGATGGAAATTGTTTTTCATCTTTTCATCTTGATTGGAATGTTTGGTTTATAATTAACACAAATAAGCTTGCAGCGTACGAAGGCGTGAAAACCTACAAAATATTAAAATAAGTTCAAGAACATAAATTCAAGGGACTAAAATAAAAACACTCAATCCAAACGACCTCGGTCTCCCTCTTGGAAGTGCTACTGCTCGAGACCTATAGAGTCTGTTTCTATTTTAACAATAACTTTAATTACAGACTCTTGAATGACATGAGAGGCGCAAGGTTATCCAACCTTTAGATATCCACAAAGCGGGTAGTAATAATTTGGTAAGTTATAACTAAGAGAGCCTAGATGAAGTAGCGCTAGACCATCACTCTATCTAACGAAGTGTGGAAGTACTTAGTCAGTTCTTTGAGAAGAGCTGTCTTCTCAGCAAACCCAGGAAAACTGGAATACTATATACTCCTTATGCAGCTAAACTCAATGAGAGTCCACGAAAGGTATCAGTTGTGAGATATCGAAATGGAGTTCTTTATGTGAGAAAGTGAACAGCCAATAATAGCAAACGAAAGAGAATGAAGGCTAAAGTTATTTGGCTAAAGTTAATAATAAGTTATTTGTTTGAAATAACGGAATCAATCAGTAAACCTCTCAAGTCAACTTTGAAAGTAAGACGACCAGCGACGAGTTAGGCTTCTATATGGAATAATGTAAGTTGAAGTGAAACAACTTGGTAAATCATGGAGAGAGATGATGTAGCCTTCAACAGAGTAAGATGATCCGGCTACAGTTGGGATTTTTATGTAAAAAACGATAACACTATTTGCAGTGCCATCTGTTGGGTGATTTATTATTTAGACGATAAGTTAATATTACATGTTGCATTTGAACAGTATTTAAGAGACCTTGTAACAATTTGCAAAAGGTTCTGCATTAATTTTGGGTTTTGTTTTACTTATCACAGGTGTACCTGTGATTCGCCCCACTATACCGCCAAAACCAGTTCACTCCGAACAGGAACCAAACCTCTTCTTTGTCGTCTAGGGTTTTTACTATCTATACGCTCCACTTTAATGTCATTTCCTTGAAATAAACTCTCTTTGCCTGCCTACCCCATATCCAGCTGTTGTCCCCATATCCAGCTGTGCATGACTTCTGCAGACTCATCGATGACTCCCTCATCGATGACAGCCACTCTTTCTCTACATCCCGAACGTTCTTAGACCTTCTCCAGGGTCTCCTTTTTTCTAAAGTGGACAGCACTCGCTCCTATACGATGCTACTTCAATATTATCCGCGATGGTCAATGCCCTGTTCCTGCAAACTCTTTCATTTCCATTGAAACCTAATTATTATCTTGTGCATTTATAAGGTTCTCCTTAATTTCCTCTTATTCCGGCATCTGGTTAGGTTTCACGTTGAGTAAATTCTCTTCGTTCGCTGACCGATGCTTCCTTCTACTGGCCTCCATACATTTCGTTGGGTCTGGTGACAACTTTGAACGATGATCCCAGATGACTGTCCGAACGATTGGCTATCTCTTGTTCCATTCGAGTGGCAGCTCGATGTTATCAAAACTTAACATCCCTCTTACAAAATCCAATACGAATCCGTTTATGAAGTCGGTATCCAGGATGACCTCATCCACTATATCCCTCCTTCAGTTCTACATGCCAAAATTGGTTGTTGCCTATTTTTATCGCCACCTACTTCTTTCCCTTAATAGCTATCTTCCCACCATTTACATGTCATATTTTCTCATTGGTTGAGTTCCATTCCTTATTACATCGGTTTGCACAATCGTCTTTATTGTTTTCGAATCTAATTTTGTGAAACTGAATCGACCGTCTGGATTTCACCTTTATTCGTTTACCTTTGGCAGGTTCATGAGACACTCTTGATTTTGCATTGCAGTTTAAATCGGCTAATCGTTTTTGTTTATCCAAGAGTCTTCGGAACATAGGCGATTGTGACACAAAAACAGGTCAAATTTTTAAGTGGTACCGTATGTCTGTACCGAATTTCGTTCAAATCGGAGACCAACAATTTTTATTTAAAAAAAATTGTACACAGTTAATTATTTACTTGTAAAATAGTTAGATTTTTTTTAACAGATGGTGCTGTTTTTCACAGTATGATTTGATAAGAGATGGCGCGTCATTTTTTACATGGTTTCATTTTTTTACTTTTTTTAGCCAACTTCTCTATTAAAAAATGTCATGAATAATTTGGGCCATCGGATCTGACAAGTATGCCACTTTTTCCTAATGTCTACGTATTAGTCGAAGGCAGTTGTTTAATTTTATGTTTAAATTAAAACCACAATCGAATGTTAAATATATATTCGGCACATACTCGGAACTAATTCGTAATTTATCGGAATTTTATACTCACAAATAAAAACAAATGGTTTGTTAAAATTTTAAAATTTTTCTTTTATTTTCATTTTCAATTATGTTTTTTTTTCATTTATTTTATTTTCACGGGATTTTTTTTCATTTATATAATTTAATTATTTATTTATTTATTTATATGCCTATAATTAAAATTGGCGCTTAATTGATTTCGGAAAAAAACAAAATTATGTTATTATAAAATATGTATGTATAAGTAAGTACGTAATACAAAATTTACAAAATTGTCTCGTTATAACGAACTACTATAAAATTGAATAATAATAATAATTATTTATTATTACGTATTTCTATTTTAATGCGCTATATTTTTGTGTTGTTTTGTTTGCAGAATTAATTAATTAAATTTTTAATTAATATAATCTAGACATCAAGAACAGAAACTGACTATTTAGTTGTTTTGTGTTTGTGTGTGTGTGTGTGTGTGTATTCACTAATAAGCTTATTTATTCATAATAAAAATTTTATTTCGTTATAACGAGTAAATTATATTAAGCTTTTTGCGTGTGACTTAGAAATTCGTTTAATTAAATAATACGATTTATTACGTTTATTTTATTCGCTAATTTTGTGTTTGGAAATTAATTTTTGTTTCGAAGACGTCAGGTAAATTAAAGGTAATTGGATACATATAATTTATTTCTTATTTGTGTATTTTTTTTTTATATTATATTTACGTTATGCGAAATTGTTTTCTCTTTAATGTTAGACCGATGATGGTAAAGCGAGATGTTGGTGGATTTGATAGGTTTACGTGAGTGTGATTAATTTAATTGATTATTTGTGAATAAATTTTTGTTTTTGTATTAAATCGTAATTTTAGTTTCCAATTTGTAGAATTAGAAATTTAACAGTTGTTGGTTAGTTTTATGTAGAAATGATTATTTAATTAAGTGAGAAATCGTTTATTTTTTTTTGTTGTTTGTCATGATCTGTGTATCATGTAACATATACACGTTAGTATCGTTTCATGGCTGTAGGCAAATTTTTTTTGTGGATCGATCATGTTGTTATGAATTTGATACAGTTGGCATCAAATTTCTTTCTTTGGCTCTCGCTATGTTTATTGTAAATGAACCTTAACGAATGGATAATTTTGATTAAAGTTTTACGAGGATGTTCATTGTTTAAAAAGTTTAAGCCGTAGAATTTTAGTGAGCTTAATCGAATGTATGTTTAGATCTCGTGAATCGACTGTTCTCTCGTATAATAACAGATATACAAGTTAAGCTTATGGAGAACAGTAAACGGTAAACTCATTCTTTTATACAACTTGTACTCATTCAGAATATCACTAAACGATAGTTTGATAGAGTTGTCTAAAGTAAATAATGAAAGCTTCGTGTGGTTTGAGATACAATCGGCTGTTCTGAATCTGGATCTGTACAGAATACAAGTGGCGGGAGTAACAAACATTAACCAATAGACTGAGCATATACGTCAACATACGTCCAAGGTTATAGAGAAATGAGATGGTTTATAGCTATGATTCTCAAGTCAAGTAGACCTTAGAACATCGTTGAGGTAAGCTAAAAAGAACACTTTCTCTAATATAAAATGCTTCAAGAGTAATTCCATCCTGATTATGTATATCATACAGTGATTCCAAATAGGGAAATCGGCGCCCAAGATCACCGACGAGATTCTTCATACGGCTATCAGGTCACTTAAAATAGGAAATTACGGAAAAGCTTTCGGGAACAACTGAACATCTAAACAGCTCTGGATGCGGTCAAGAATCCATCTAAACAGCTCTGGATGGGTCGATCTATGAGCTCTACACTCCTACTGTGAGTTGTACATGAGTTGTCTACATTACCCATGTGTTTGTTTGGCATTTTCAATTATTTTCAGTATCGATAGTCGATATATCAGGTTCTGCTAATCTATAGGCCATATTTCGAGAGTTGTAGCCGCCAACTTCTTCTAATTCATACTGCAATTTGGCGGATGGTTCAGATAAATTTGTGAATACAAACTACTATGCCCTTTATTTTTGGACAAACTAAGAAGATTATTGCGACAAAGTACAGTAATGCTGCGTTTTACGTAAAAAAAGGTGCGTTCGAACCACTAAACATTTTTAAAATTAAATCAATTTTACTTAGATGGTTAACTTTTATAGGATTTTCTAGGAGTTTTGATATGTCAGCCTTGTCTAAGTCGTTCATTCAAGCTTCATATGGTGAGAATTTAAACGGGTCGTGTAACGAACGCGAAGATTGAAACTTATTTAAAATATTTTAAACATAATCGGCCTTGAATTTCCGCGTCAACCCATGGTAAGCATCGGCAGCCACTTGTTATTAAATTTGAAAGCTTTGGTTGTTCAGTACGTTGAAATTAAATTTCTCGATTGTACTCGCGCTTCGTGGACCAATCGAATGCCAGTTGCATAAGATATATCACATGAATTTTAGAGGCAGTCGAATACATTGGACCTCATCAATCAACATCGCTTACACATATATTTCAAAATAATAAGCTCCCTCCCACCAAGCCACCATATATGATAAACGATACTCGTGTTTTCAGTACAATCAAATCGAATTATGTAGTGAGCCTCTTCAAATCCAATTACCATTTCCGTGTTCAGACAAAAAATAAAAATAAAAAAAAAGTTTTAATTAAAAAAATGCTATTTTGTTCTTTTCATCTATTAATTAATAATTATAATTATACAAAAAAAATTAATTATATTATATTTATATAATTTAGAGTACATATAGTTAAAATAATTCTAATTAATTACATAATTTTATTATATAATTTATTTTTTTAATTTTAAAATTACTAATTTTTGTTAATTAAATATAATTTCTTAAAATTATTTATAATTTTATACACCATTTATCGTAACTAATTAAATTCATTTTTTCTTGTTTTTTGTTTCGTTAATTATTGATTGTCTTTAATAATAATAAAATAAAAATTTAATTCACTTTAATTTTAATTAATTAATTTTGTTCACTTGTATATATATTCATAGATATAAAGCATAAAGTACGATATTGACATAATTAATTATTAAGTTAAATTAAAATCACAAAACGAAATATATAGAAAAATAATTAATTATTTTTTTTGTTTTTTAATTTAAAATCTAAATTAAATTATATTATATATTTATTATATAAATTGTTTAAAAAAAAGTCTTTTTTGTTTATATATAAATATATTATATATTTTTAAGTCACTTTTTAAGTAACAAATACAAAATTTTTCATAATTATATAATTACGAAATTAATTAATTAATTATGTTTTTTTTTGTTTCTTTAATTTAATTTTATCACTTTGCTCGATTTCAAAATATTAAATTCATTTCTATATATATATTATATAATTTCTAATTTTGTAAAATTAATTTTTGTTTCAGTATATTCAAAAATTAATTAAATTAAAAATTAAATTTCAAACATAATCGGAAGGAACTGATGTTGCTGTTTCATTGATAGCAGCTAATCTAGGCGGTGGCCGTCTACCTGGTATTAAAACACTACTAAGACTACTACTACTACTATTATTTATAGTACTATTTGGATTATGTTGTGGCGCTAGTGTCGATGTTGTTGTTGTCGCAAGGTGTAATTCGGGACCCGCTTGTTCCCAATGTGGCAATGGTGTTGACATTACGGTTAAACCGACAACTTCATAAGCTCGATCGGCGGTTGGCATTGCGGTTACCGATAAATCGGAATAGTAGGCACTACTTGGAGCTGATGATACAATTGGAACATCTTGATCAATCTGGAATGAACAAAAACAGAATGGACGATTAGTTAATTGGAAGTATAGTTTATGTATTATATATTAATGTTATTTTTTCTGGAGTCAATAGCGAAAGCTTCGCTTAATTTCAGTCAGAATCAAATGAGTCAGCTACCAAAAAAACGCGTACCCACAAGCTATAATAGTGACTTCTTCATGCCTATTGCATGTGAACCTTCTTTTGGTCGACAATTTTCCAGCTAATAATGGAGATTTTATAAAGGATGTATTTTATTTTAGAACGAAACCCTAACCTGTCTAATTGTTCTCATCGGAGGTCAAGTCATAAACAGGACAGCGAGGCCGGAGAAATTAAAATACTAAAAGAACTCGTGATGTGTTACAACCGGGTGCAGTTATGAGAAAGGCAATGATCTCGCAGTGAAACTGTTTTCCAAGGTACGGAACACTCTTATGATTTTAGCATCTTCACTGGCAGAAAGCACAACTCTGTTTTGGAACCTGATGTAAAGGATGTAATATAAGGAAGTAATGGTTCAATCACAAAGATACGTTGACAGTCTTAATTTTTCCGCATGGATCAAAACTACCTGTAATGTACTGATGTACTTTTGGTGATAACGCTGTCTATGCTGGAGCGACCGTTTCAGACATAAATTTTTATAAAATCCCACTAATCAAGTAAAATTCTTATAGCCTGCTCACATGAGGCGGTCAACACCTGAAACGTATCGACAGCCATTTGTTTCTAGATTTGAAAGCTGTGGGAAAATGTTCGCTCGATTGTTTCCCGCTTTGAGAATGAACTTGGTCCAACTCTTTGTTGAAGATACCGTCATGCTGCAGACCATTGCTAAGTACAAGAGGGCGTTAAAATGAAACGTTTTCAGTTTGGAGTATCCACAGCACCAGGGATATTTAAAATTTACTTCGATGGCATTGTATCTTCTGAAGAGGACAAACAAATTAAGACTTGCCTCGAACATATTTGAGGAAGATGCCTTCCAGAAGATAAATGCATGACTGGATGTGAAAAAGGTAATTTTCTCGGATATCGCTTCGATATAAACAGCTTCTAACAAGGATTCATTTAAAAATAATTTATAAACTTCTGCAAGAAGTGAAAGTCTGCGATTTCTAATAACAACGTTCTCATGTTAATGAATTCTCTCCTAGGATGCCTAGAATCCACGAACGTCAATATTCCCAAATTCATAAGGAACTGTTTTCAAATCATCACCGCCATCTTCATACATATACGAAAGGCAAGTGACAATCGTAACGGTCTACTAAGGAAAGAGAAGTGTTCCAGGTGAGTCAGGTCGGACCAACCAATACTGCTTGGTGTGCCTGGTTCATATCATTACTCTCTTATTTATCGCCCAGGTCTTAGCTGTCTTCTGAATATGATCACTCAAGCCTTCACCGATGAAAAGAAAGTGATGTTGATCGATGGCAGAGATCTGTGTTAACCATTTTTGACTTGTGAAAATGAAAGATTGCCTTCTGTGGCATCAGTGCTCAATTATTTAAACGTGTTATCGTTAGGCAATTATCAATGCTTTTCATACAGCCCATCCGAAACGGGCTAGTGATGATATCAAGCACCATTAAATCGTGTGCGCAGTTTTAATCTTGGCCTGAGAACTATGGAAAGTTTTTAGTAAGAAGCAAACGACCCACAAAATTGGTTCCGGGTAGCGGAAATTCAATGCGCCCTCCAAAAAGTTACGGACAAGCAGAAGTTCTTGGCAACGTTAACCGCGATATCGCCGGCAGCGTGCAAAACTATAGACGATTTCCTGCTTGATCCTCCGTCGATAAATCAATACGAAGCGATCAAGCACGCATTGCTAGAGCGGTTGGCACCGTCCGACGAGAGACGGTTGGAAACCCTCCTATCTGGTCAGGACCTCGGTGACGGAAGACCATCCGAGGCCCTACGCTCGATCAGGGCACTGTCAGGTGGCAGCGTCTCTGACCAAGTAATCAGATCGCTATGGGTACGTCGGCTTCCTCCTATTATTAGGACCGCTATCGTTGGCCAGCCAACAACTACATCGTTGGACGAACTGCAGAAAATGGCGGACAGAATGTTCGAGTATCTGCCACCACAAATAAGCGAGTTCTCTACATCTCGCCCCCAAACGCGCAACAGTCCACGAAATAAAAACACTCTGGTTCTGGTCAACGCAATAACATATCCTCAATGACAGTCGACGAACGACTAGCGCGCATAGAGAGAACGATCGAGAGTCTTCGAGTGCAAGACCGTAGTCGACCACCGGGTCAACGATCTCGATCCCGCAATTCATCAAGAGGTCGATCCAATAAATATCGGAACTCATCACGACAGCGTAGTCCAAACGGAGGCAGACAGACCCACTGGTCGGGGATCTGTTTTTATCATTATAATTTCGGAGTGTCCGCCCGAAATTGCACCAAACCCTGTCGGTTCGTTAAGCCTACACTAGCCATGGACGTGTATTCAAAAGACTTACTCGAATTCCAAATGACTAGAAGTTTTACAAGTTTTAATTTACGCCACTGCTTTCGCTGCATCGGTTGCAGGGACATGCAATGTATCATTGTCGTCCCTTTTCATTCATCGTCCAATGGACAAGGACAGTGTTTGGTTCACATAATAAAAAACTTGTTGAAAATAGAGTGAGGAAATATGGCACGAAGCACAACCGATATGCTGAAATCTCTTCCTGAGAATGTCTTGGCTCGTATAGTTACTCTGCAGTTCCTAAGTGGATTTCAGAAACCGTAACCAAAATGACAAGTCACCATGAATCAACGATAGTGATTATCATCAGATTTGTCTGTAATCTAATGACCTCAAGGGATGCTAGCCCGACAACATTCATCATTAGCTGTTATCAATTGACCAAAAACTGAAATCAACCAGAGCTCCAAGGCAAGAAAGAAAAGCGACAAAAATGGAAGAAAATGTATTTGACCGCTGTACCTGCACTTCGAAGAGTTCGAATGCGCATTTAAGTCAATCAGATGAAATGCAATTTAGAAGGGACTTTGGGAAATCAGTAAGGCTGTGTTATGTATGCTTTATGGTATCATGCGCAAACCCGACACCACATCTCCAAATGGGTTTCACTGGGGATCACTAACGCGAACCAATGATCTGAACTAAGCAGATGCCTTAGCCTGTTAACACATAGACATGCGTAAACAGAAAGTTGGTCTACAATAGTGCACCAAGCCACCAAAAAATTCGTATACCTCGATTGTACTGTACCAAAAACAGACGGCACGGAAGAAACTCCGCTGTATGCGAAGAATAATGAAATGCTTCTGGCCAGATTAGATAATGAAGAGCTTCTACGGTAAACAAACCAAACAGATATTGAAACTGACATCAGAAAGTTCATCTTATATAGAACTCGATATAAGATGGAGATAACTTGAAACAATAGCCCCCAATAGTCAGATGGTCAATTTCAAAATGTACATTATTGTGATATGAATATGATATCAAACAGCGAAAGTAGAAGTTCAAAGTATGAGCACAGTTCTTAATATAAGTGATTATAATAAATCCATCTTACCTCTCCACAACCACTGTACGCTGTATTTTGATATGACGGATTACCAGATCGTACCGATTCACGATCCAATTCAGCATAAAGAGCTTCGCCAACACCAACCGGACTATAAGCATCGTCCATATGTGTATAATGATTTTCGGCCGGCGATTGTGATGGTGGCCCCAGCTGATCCGGCCCCTCCGACGGTCGACGATTACTTAGCCATGTCCACACACCAGAATTTGTGTGTGGACCGCGTATACTGTCGGCCGGATGTTTTGTTGGAATATTGTTACGCGTTGATGACGATGAACTCGCACGATTCGTTCGACACCACCATGGTAATTGCCGTCCTCCTATAATTGACAAAAAGTTAAATTCGATTAATTGATTATAATAATATTTAGCGCGATGGTTAAAGTATCAACATATGGAATGGGCAACCTATCTGATAGAATCTATATATAAACTGCATACTCGTACATCAATATATTTATGTTTCCTGTCTTAAGAATTTTTCGTAATTGTATATATGTGTTGGCTGGGGCTCATCGATGTACGTTAGATTAATGGGTTTATATGGAATCGTTTGCAGCGTTAAGTGATTCAACGAACTTTTTTAATGCAGTTTTTGGGTAATTGAATTAATTACTGTGATTAAAATCTGCTAAATAGGTACTTATGTATCTAAATCTCATTATGATTATAGGCGCCCTTTATAGTTTTGAATACGCGCGAGTAGTTTCGATAAAAATCATAAAAACTGAAATAGCAAATTACGAGGAATGATGTGGATGCGAGGCAGACGGTTAACAATAAAACATTTTAAATGATTGGCGAGCACTTTACGACGAAACTAACTAAGCGATAAAAGAAAATAACTATAAGAGGTTTAGAGAGGCTGCTGATTGTTACTATCGGTAAAAATTCTTAAGTGTTTTTAGTTGTAAATTTGTTGTTGTTGTAAAATGGTGCACGATCTCGCTTTTATACAACGAAACTGGAGCGGAAGTTGCAAATTGAATCGACAACTTTTTGATATAGCGCCAATCTCAATTATCAGAATTATCGAATTAACTTTAATTACTTGCGTTTGTGTGCAGAATATTAATTACGAATGATTGTGGTCGAGTTGTGGTTCGTTTTACATTGTCAATGCGATCGTAACAGCTGCAGGCTTGATCGTTGGTGGTCTGATTAATAGAACAAAATTTGTTATTAGCCCAAAGTTACTGTCATGATAGATAACACTATCATGACAGTCCAACAATAACACTACGTCAGCCCCGCTGATCACGATCGCGATCTTGGGCTAATTATAACCTGATTCAATGTGGTTTGACGCATGCACGTGGCCCATGTGCGTACATTGGCCAAATTAACCATCGGTCTGGGGCGGTGCTAACAAGTAAGTGTGCTTCCAGTGATATTCTAATGAGTTTTGCATTGTTCGAACCATGCTGATCGAGCGGAATGGAATATTTGCCACATATCATGCTTTTGATTACCTGGTTTTAGCCAGAGAAAGTAATTTTTAGTCTGTTGATGTTTCGAAATTATCCATAGACTTGAACTATATGGGTGGCCCAATGGGTTTAATAGACGATATTAATGATATTTCGATGTATGTATTCTGGAGTTGTGCTGTGCTTGTCTGGATGACTATAATGGTTGGCCTGTACTTCTCTTGTGATGCTATATAAGTGTTTATTCCCCTTGAGTTGGTGCTTCAATTGTGGTTTGGGAATAAGGCTTAATGAAGCTTCAAAGAAGGTTTTAATCTGTATATACGAGTATACCATTTACCAAATCATAGCACTATATGTACAACATACAATATTTCGATGATACGTCATCGATACTTAGTTGCAAGACCTTAAATCTCAGAATCCGGTGCGAAAGTCGATCCTAACTCATAAAATAAGCCAATAGTGACTCTTCATATATATATATAACTTTTTTGACTGAAAACTATTGTCACTATTGTCTTTTTTGGTCCCGAAAACCAATTGAACCATATTTCATCTATAGCTAAAAGTCGACTTTTATTTTATCCAAACGAATGTGAAGAGTCACTGTCACAACTAAGTGAGTAAGGTTAGGTTAGGTTAGAGTGGCTGCTAACGCACACTTAGACCGTTGCCGGTCGGTTGTGATACCACAGGATCTTAGTCCCCTAATACCCCTAATACTCTATTGAAACCATCCTGAGCTACTAATGTAGCGTAAACAAGCGAGGTCTCTTCCTCCTCTTCGTCCATGCAGCTTCTACAGAAGTCATTTGTTTCTAGACCCAGCCTTCTCGCATGTTCACCGAAAAGGCAGTGTCCCGTTAATATTCCTACTATCCTTAGATCTCTCCTCTCCAAAGAGATTAAGGTCCTGGAGCGATTCAAATCCAACCTTGGCCACATTTGTCTCGCTCTCTCGCATGTGAGGGTTAGACCACCTCTCCAGTGCTAAAGCTCCACTGTAGGTCTCTCCACATTGGCCCTTTCAGGATTCAGCTGAAGAGTTGTACCTTGCCTAGAGTTGTACCTAGTTCGTCTGCCCTGCAGTTACCCTTGACGACAGAGTGGCCGGGGACCCAGATAATCTGAATATTGAAATGCTCACTCATCTCGTTAAGAGACGAGTGGCAACGCAATGCCACCCTAGACTTCAACAGCACTGCTTCCAGCGACTTGATAGCCGCCTGACTATCCACATTATTCGTGATATCCCTCTTGGATATCACGTTATGCCTCAACCAGCTCAAGGCTTCCTTAATCACTATTATCTCCGCCTGGTACACGCTGCAGTGGTCAGGGAGACGAACGGAAGTACTTATAGTTAATGCTTCACAGAACAGTCCAGCTCCGACCTTACCATTTAGCTTCGAGCCGTCCGTGTAGAATTGTATAGCTTCGGTTTCCAGTGCTAGCTTATTCCCCCAGAATTCTCTTGAAGAGAGAAAGATTTGAAAACCTTTTTCGAAGCTATTATATCGGTGTAATATAGTCAAGGTTCGCCATTTCCTTATTCTGCCGGTATAATCCGATCCGGTCCAGCCGATTTGTACAGCTTGGATCCTCTTATGGCCCACAGAATTCGTTTTTTATTTACGATATCCGGTGTGCGCAGCGAACAAGCGCTATTAGTTCCATCGAGTTGTCTAAACTACCCGGAAAGTGAGTGTCCATGAGAATCTTGAGGGATTCCTCACTGGAATCGGTCCACGAACCATCAGGTTTAATTAGGTAACCTATGTTTGTTGGATTTGTGGAGAGAATCTTCCGAACGGGAGAAGTTTCTGAGACTCTTTGTGCGGAGCTCCGTTGCGCCTGCTTCAATTCTTTCTTATATAGTCTAAACGTCTTCTTGTACGAGTGAGTTAAGAGTTTGCCGAAAATAAGCTACATTCTTGATAATCTGTTCATGATCAACTTAAAAATTGTCCATGATCATTGAGGCATAGATCCTTTATCTGAGGACATGGGTCTTATGATTTAAGCAAGGGTGTCGTAAAAAATAACTAAACCTATAGTTGGAAAATTTAACTTCGTCTCGTAAAAAAAAAATTTTCGAGCTCGATTTGTTTGCCAAAAGTCTTCCGCTTATGGTATGTCTTGTTGGGTTTTTGGTCGAAATTCGGAGTGGCCAAAGGTTATAAAACTGACGTCTCAAATTCATATATAGTAAACGATTTGTTCTTAACAGTTGATAACATGCTGTTTATTTAAAACCCCAGCACCCAACTCAGGCCCTTTGTGTCATATTGGCCCATTGTGTCATACCCTTCCTACCAATACAATATAGGTATTACTATCTCCGCATTACATTGCTGTGTACAAATCAGTATACTGGTTGGACGATGAAAGCTTGGAACCTGAAAGCTTCCACACCACAGGAAAAAGTTGTACATTTTTGCCATTTGGCCGAAAATCTACAGGTGATGAAACTACAATATTGTCCCATTATTATTTCATGATGAGAATATCTAGGAAGAAATGGTTTGCTTTAAATAATCGACTTGCAATAATCTGAGCGAAGACAATACAGTAAAGTTTGAATACGATGAGTTGCATAGACCAATGTGCATTCCAAACTGAAGAGGAACTAACTGAAATGTTGGAAGTAACTCAACATCCACATACAAACCGTCTCAAGGGAACTTACGCTTAAATAGGATGTCTACTCTCACCCAGCGTATTCACCAGAAATTACTCCTTCCGATGATTGTCACGTCGATTGTCATTTCGTGACAGAGAAGTAGCGTGTTTGCTCTCTAATTCAGGAGTCTCTGGTTCGATTCCCGGTGGTGACCATAAATCACGATTGGGTGTTTTTAATGTATGAGTGTACGTAAGTTGAACCATGGGCCCTAGTTGGCATTGAGTTCTAGAATTATTTCCACCTTCTTTAATTAAAGCTCCTTGCAACAACTGCTTATTCCGGTTACGATTAAAAGATCGTGTTTTTTCGACATAAAATTCGTATGCTGACTGAAAACTGGAAAATAGTTGTAGCTAAACACCTTGTACTTCTTTCTCTATATAAAGCTTCGAAGTTGATTTGACTGTTTGTTTGTTTATATTGGTGGTATCATTGCGGCATGATACATCACTCTAAAATGCAACATGTATTGCAGTGTTTGTAATTTTGTTCCAAGACTCACATGTCCAATTAGAGTAGTGTGATTTTATAATTCTGGGTTTGTATTGGAATAAGTCGAATTTGACTGGCGCTTTAATGCGCTTTTAATTTATAGAAACCATTCTGAAGGACCACCCAAATACTAGAGAATTGCATATAGGAGTTTATCGATTACTTGCTGTAAGCATGCTGAGTCTTTCACAAATCTATACTATAATTGTATTTACATGAGTTTACAGTGGGCTTAGCCGTAACTCCAAGCTTCTTGTTTTATGCTTGGGCGAAAACCCCTCAAGCTTCATGGGTTCTTCAAAAGGCACAATCTTATATCTATAGCTGTTTGGTTGACTTGACTTTTAACACAAGAAAATTGTTCTGTATGCCATAAATCTGCATAGGTTTTTGTGCAGAATTCGGCGAGCATTGTTCTGCAAATTTGAAAAATGTCATCAAGTACCTGCTTCTTACCAAAGCTTACGTTTTCTGCTGCGTTGGAATTTAAACCACGTTCGATAAGTTGTTCATCCGTAAAATCCATTAGCCATCTAGATTCAACCATTCAGTAGCCGATTTTGTTGCTGCTGTCAAATTTTCCAGTATTGGTAAACGCTGCAGGTATTAATGGTATGGTAATTCGTAATCATACTTCTAACCGTCTTTCAAGGTTAAGTAACGAATTAACCTTTCCTGAGTACCATCTAGTAACAGTATATGGTAACCAAGGTGGAAACATTATGGAAAGTCCGACGTAGCTTTAAACCATGCAACAAAGTTATTTGGGACATCAAATGAGTAAAACCGGTCTAGTACCTTACAATGGCGAAGGAGTTGCCTGGGTAAAGTCGGTGTACATCACGCCATCTTGCCTATGACTTTATTTGACTGTGCTGCTGATGAATTCAATAAGGTGAAGCGTGTTTGCTTTCTGTAAATTTGAATGTGTTGTATTTCCGAGTTGTTGCTTGTTCTTGTAATCCACAAGGCCGGTTTCGATCTGATGATGATGACGTCATTGAATGACTGAGTGATCGAAAAGATCAAAATCCATCTCATCAGGCATATGCTACCGGACTTAATGTTCATACTGTGCGATTCGTATATATACTTTCGGTTGTGACGCGACAGTACTAGTGAATTACAAGAACTTAACTCGAAAATATCGATTTTATGAATTGCGTGTGGCGTGAGTTAATTTGAGATTTGTTTGAGCTGCTCTGAACGCCACAAAGGTTTGTAGATGTTGATCTCTTTGGCATGAGGCAATCGTATGCGAAACTTTTCGAAGCACCACTTCTTTGAACCAACTCAAAAAAGTGTACAGACGAAATCGACGTTATACCTCTATATAACATGATACATCGGCCAAGCAGGTATTTGGTCAGAACCGCAACCATCGCCTAATGCTTTCAAAGCCTTGTTTATGTCTTTTATTGTGATATGTGGTACCTCAATGAACCTAGGTTGCCTAGTGTGGTAGGAATTTCCATACTTATTCACATCTTCTGGCGTAAATGACATTAGATTGAAAAATCTCAGCAAACATATTCCGACCAACCTTAAATCACAAACCGCAATTTATAAATCCCCTGTCCCATATAAATTATCGAATCGTGACATGGCAATAAAACGGTTACGAACTTTTTATCAAATCAAAATTAAAACTCCCACACACACACACACACATACGCGGCGGTACATATTATCGATTCATTAACCTTTCGTTAATCGAAACCATTCGGAATCTAAATTAAAAATATAATTAAATTTTATCTAACGAGCTTCTACACTCACTTATAAAGGGGTTTCCAATAAGAGGTTTTATTTTGAAAAGACTGCTATTTGGGGCAGCTTACAAGTTTTGGTCGTCTTGAAGCACATTTTTAGCCGACAATACTAAAACTGGTGGAAAAATTTGAGCTTTTGGGATAAGTTAGTGATGTGAAAAATCGAAACCGTGTGCGTCGCTCAAGAACAACTGAGAATATTGTTGCTGTAGCCCGTAGTGTTGAAGAAAATTCAGGTTTGTCGCCATTACACCGAAGTTTGCATATAACTTTAGGTCTTAAGGCTTTTAAAGCTCGGTTAACACCGATCAGTCATGAGGCCCAAGAATGCTTTGAAAAGCCTCTCCATCCTGAACGTCACCAAACAGTGGTTCGGTTTTTGGGCTGTTACGGTGAATGGAGTGTGCTATCGAGCTATGATTAATGCTTTTTTTAGAGCCGGAATCGGAAGATATTTATGTGGACGACGTTTTATTCAGCAAGATGGCGCTAATTGCCACACAATCGCAATTTTGCAAGAAAGTTTCCTGGCTGTGTTATTTTTTCGAAGAGGTGATCGCAATAGGCCACCGAGATCACCGAGATTACACATTTTTGAGTTTTTTTCACTGGGGCCAGGTGAAAGATAAGGTTTCTGCCAATGCTCCACAATCGATTTAAGACCTCAAAGATGAAATTCATCAAGTTATCCAGGAGCCAGGACATACAGCCGCAAATTGGTGATAAAATTTCATGAGCCATGATGGCGATTTGGCTGATATCGTTTGCAAATGTTAATGGAACCTCTTTACAATAGCAAAACTAGTTTTTTTTAAATATCTAAATGAAACCTCTTATTTGAAAACCCTTTACATATACGAGCACATATATATAGAGGTAATGTTCCAGCCAATTTTCATTCGTTTTAATTCCATCGATAATCGTGATTAAAAAATTATGTGATCAGTTTAATTTTTATAGCATTTTTATTAGTATGTAATCCTAGTTTCAAACCAAACAACACAAAAACAACAACTTAATGATCACGATTATTAGAATAATTTAAGATCTTGTGTTTTAAGAAAAAAAAAATTTAATTTAATCACAAAATGATATTTACGTACACCAACGGTTTTTGTATTACATTACAATGTGTAAAGTACACTTTATATAGTAAAAAAAAAAATTTACTTTACAATTTGCTGGCGGGTAAATATTTTTTTTCGCGGATCAATACAACAAATATATTGATTTGAAAAAAAAAAAAATTAATTTAATTACGATTTGAGGAGGAAAGATTTTTCACGATTATTTTACAGGTAATTTTATTGCCGCGTACATAATCACGATTTATTAAAGGTATACATTGGCTAGCATAATTAAGATGTATTCATAACTTTGAGTACGCTTAAGTCCCTTAAGAAATATAAATTTAATGACTTAATTTTTTTTTTTATAATGCCCGTCTGCTTAACTCCCCGACGAATTATAATTTTTTTTTTCGTATACCTATCAGCAAATTAACTGACAAACGGATAATAAATTAATTTAAAAAAGACGACTGGTCGAGAGCAGGAGGAACCGACCGATTATATACATACATATATATGTATGTTTGTAAGATAAGTTGCAGCTTTGAAGAAAATGAATCATAAATTTTAATCTGATTAAAATGTCTTCTTAAACAAAAAAAAATAATTCAATTAACAAAATGATTGTTTCTTACAAAAAATAAGATGATATTCTCAAATCAAGAAGCTAAATTTATAAGAAAATCAACAACAGAAGTTGAATACTTATTTGTAATTTTTTTTACTTAAGTTTTATCCAACAACAAAAACCTGAGAAAAGTCAGGTCACGATTTTATTTCTTATATTTCAATTCGAATTTATATTTTATAAATATTTAATTTAATTTAACTAAAAATTTCTTATATAATCAACAAACATACGAACTAAATTAAGATACAAGTTTATATGTACACTGGGTATATGTAAATAAGATTCATTGGCATTGTGGTTTACCATAATATTTTTTTTTGCCACTAGATTACACTACTGTTGGTAATTCTACTGTTTTCCGATAGATGGCACTATGCTAATAATTAAAAATTTCTAATCAATGGTTCCAACCAGATCAAAATGAAAATGAACGGTAAACGATGACCCTTTCGTATCCACTGGGTCACAAATAAATACCTTAGTAGGACTTTGCAATTAAGCCAGTTTTCGCCCTATAATCAAAATTGGCTTGAGTTAATTTTCCACCAACGGTTTGGACAATGTTTCTACTGGGATAATATATCTTGTTCTCTCAGGGAGTCTTTGCGATAAATTTAACTCTTCTTCCAAACTCACATACCGGGAGGTTGGGGGTTGGGCCATCGGTTCCATATAGTTTTCTAAGACGGTTTGAACCAAAAGCTTTCACTGCTGTTTATATTATACTCGTATAGGATATGTTATGCGAGTTGCCATGCTGCACGTGTCGTTTCTCCCCGATAGGTCAATTTCGATCTGAAGACGTCATTGGATAATTGAGTCAGTTCTATCACATCAGGAGGGGTATGCGACTGAACTTGATATTTGTTGCATTGTGTTCGTCTATATGTTGTGTGTGTCGTGTTGCAACAGTTCTAGCGAATTACAGATAGTTGAATCGAAATATTTTTCGAAATTTCTACTGTGGCTTGACGGTTCATTGTATTTCTGAATAATTAATTTGTATTTTGTTGTGGAAACTACAATTTTAGTTCCCTGGCTTCCATCAATTTTATGTATGTTCGCTCGGCCGTAGATAGAGGATCTGCAACATTTCGGTCGCTGTTACTTTCAATGCCAATATCACAGCGCATTCATTCGTTGTTCATTTTCGCCTTCTTCAATTGCGATTTCGATCTGTGTCCTGATTATCTGGTAGGATGCAGTTCCGTTAAACTACTAAACAACAGGTTCAAGTTGTTCTCCAGCTTTTGAAGCTTTACGCTGACAAGTTCTTATAAATTATGAACTTTCTTGTTTTCACTCGAATGCCTCGTGTAGACCTCGAAGTTGTTCCTGTTGGTTTTGAAACAGATCTTTATTTTGCTCTTATGGATGTTGTTGTTGCTTAGTTAGAATGTCTCTTGTTCTTGCTACTGCTGTCGCTGTTGTTGCTGTTGTGGAGTAAAACTGGAAGCCATCGATGTTCAGCTGATAGATCTGGAGTTAAAATATCCGTTTTTTTCGGTTCCACCTGAGCATCGAGACCCTCCTGCGCGTCCCTTATGCTAATCTAATCACCAATTAGTTATCAAGCTACGTGTACCTGCATTTCGTTGACGCATATTTTCAACCTGTTATATAAGCTATAGAAGTCACAGTAAGCATACTGTAAAGGTACTTATACTGTTTTTCGGTCCTATTGAGAACTATTATGAGTATAAACGCAAATGGTACCTTTCACACAAACACTTGTGCATTTGGTGGAGAATGAGTCAGTTGGGAGTTGGACAGAACAAATGCTAAGGGGCAGAATTTGTACTACCATAATAGAGCACCACCATATAAGGAATTTTATTCTTGATTCTCTGTAAGCTTAACAAACTCTTACTAGAGACACAGGGACATATGTATACCTGGGTCTTGGGTGAACCATGGAACTAAATATAAGTCCACAAATTCTAGTTTTTATGAAATATAAACTTTCGTGGTTCAAGCTTCGTAAGGGTAAAAACAGTTACTCTACTTATGCCAACAACAGTTCACCAATCTTACGCCATTTGTCAAAAATCGGATTTAAAACCTCGCATTGTACATTAAATCCCTCTTTTTTCCATGGAATCGGTGTCTGGTGACCAGTTCTAACCACAATGAGCATTGAAACATCGATGATGAAGAATAGAACATATTTTTGATGGGACGCCCCTATACAATTTATAATCAAACAAATTGCAGTGAGATCAGCCAATAAGACACAAATCATTTTATCTTACGCAGCAGGATTAACCTTATAACATCGATTATAACATTCCATTCCTATATCCTTTCTGATTAGTTCTGGCTGCTATCAAGATAGGGTTGGTTGATAGAAACTGCATAAACCAGTCTTTCGCTCGATTCATGTGAGGTTTTGCGTCAGGAGAAAGCTAAGAGCTGTCTTTTCCCACAAGAACTTTTGAATTTTGATTGTAGAATTCACAGGTTCAACATTCTCCGTTGTCTTCAAGAAGTACGAGACTCACATAAAGATTCAATACAATAAGAACACTTTTGATAAGAACAGTTCTGTTTCTACTCGAACTTACAGAGGAAATTGTTTATGCCAATAAGTCGAATAGGACATTCAATCGTAAGATTCAAATTTCTATAATATTTGGTAAAGGCCCGCAAACTGGTTTTAGACGAATTAATATGCAAACCTCTCTTAACACACCCTGTTTTAGTAACCAAATATCCCCAGTGTGGCTGTGAGTAACTGATTTATGTTGCTCGAGTTTAACAAGTATAACCTTAAGCAATAAGAGAGGCGACACAATATCATCAACCTTAGGAATTTTAAACAGAAACTGAAAAATCACAGAGTTTGGCCACAATAATACAAGATCTAATCAATACCAGATTTCATGTGACCATAGATAATGAAAAAGTTAGTGCTCGCCTCAGTGGTGGTGGAAAACGAAGAACTGTAAAAAGATTGAGGAGAGGCTAATAGGACTAAACGTCTTGGTCAGTATAATCTAACTTACTTACTTGAAAACAACTTTACTCTTATTGAACGAATGTCGAATAGTACCAAAAGCGCAATACATGTTTGGAATATAGTTTGAGTACATGATGCCCAGTGAGAGGAACCCAATGTTGTAGTTCAGTGGGAAAAATCCACCAAAACAGCAACAAAATTATAGTTTGAAGTGTGTTGCAACCTTGAAAGTAAACCGACAGTAAAAGCTCTCCAATCTTCCTATTAGAAGAGGTCGTGGTGTCGCTCAACTTGGTAATGTCGGAAAGACTATTAATTTCTTCGCAGAAGTTAAGTCAAAAAGTTCTTCGTGCAGATCTTAAACATTTTTTGTAGACATTTTTCGTGCTATTAAAATTGGACCCAAGTGTTTTCTTAATATGTAAGTGTATGCTTTTGATTTATAAAATTCGAAGACCAAAAAGTCTTTGCTAAAAAAGTCAAGTCTTCGGTAATAAGAAGGCATGAATTTTTAAATCTTACAGTGATTGTATTGGCCAATAGCGCAGCTGCAAGTTCATTTTATTCAATCGAACGAATTACACCAGTGAAAGAGGAAAAAATAAAAGATATGGATCACAAACTAACACTTCACTTCCTGTTGCATTGATAAAAGTTGGCTCTCAGCTTTTATTGAAAATTCCAAGTTCAAACGTGGTGGAGAAACAGAGTCATATGCAGGGTAGATAAATAAATGCTACGAATATTGATCATCTTAATGTCGGAACTTTTGTTAAAGATTTTTCCAGTTATTGGATCTAGTTCAGAAACCGCGCCATTAATGAGATAAGAATGCTTTAGCCGTAAAAAGCTTTTTTGTGTTGTGGTGTTGTCTGTCACTCAGGCTCTGAAAGATGGGACGGAACACGGATTCTAACCTAAACTGGGTCTCAGAAGAGTTCAATCCTACCGTCGATCCTACCGCCCCAGACGATCGATGGAGAAAATCCCCTTTCGCATCCTGCCCCTATCGGGATTCGAACCCGGTACCTCCCGCTCCATGCCGCAGTGTTCTAACCACTGCGCCACATGGGCGATTTTTTCAAATCTTACAGTGATCCCGCATTCGTCAATGGTGCAGCTGCCAATATATAAAATCAAACGAATTTTACTATAGCAAAACTAGAAGTTCAAACTCGAGAACGAATATATTATTTCTCACTCTGCAATTCAAATTCAGATCAATAATGGTTATTGATCTGAATTTGAAAAATCTGGAAAATCTCATTGAAAGTATACAGAAAGCGGCATGGGAAAGTACCCCCATCCAGCATGGTATATAACAGAAAAGTATAAGCTACCCAGTTGAAGTGAGAGACTTGGTTAGCGAAAAAAGACGAGCTCGCAAGACTTGGCAGAGAACTAGAGCTCCTGAAGATAAAACAATCCTAAATAATCTGTGCAACAAACTTAAACTGCTTATAAAAGAGATCAAGAATGAGTCAGTAGCTTGCTTTCTAAGTAACCTGACAGGTAAACCTGACACGGACTATTCGTTGTGGAAGGCCACTAAAAGTCTGAAAAGACATAAACTGCAAGTGCCACCCATAAAAAAAGCTGATGGAACCTGGGCTCGTAGTGATAAACAAAAAGCTGATCTGTTTGCCGAACACCTAGAAATTACCTTCAAACCACCAACTGGGCAGGTAGAGAATGAATATTTAACACCGGTCAACAAAGTAGACGAGGTACTTCTCCTACCAGTCACTGTGAAAGAAATCAAACAAGAAGTAAAAAATCTTAAAGATAAAAAGGCTCCTGGTTACGACCTGATAACAGCAAAAATAATCAAAGCACTACCAGAAAAAGCACTACGGAAGCTACAGCACATAATCAATGCTGTCTTTAGACAAAGTTATGTTCCGAGACCTGTATGATGTTTTGTTAAATGACAAAACATCATACAGGACAGGCCAATCTCTTTATTAACAACCACATCAAAAATTTTCGAAAGATTGTTTCTGAAGAGACTTAAGCCAATTATAGAGACTAGAACACTTATACCACCACATTAGTTTGGGTTTCGAGAAGGCCACTCAACAATAGAACAGGTACATAGAATCACTGATACGATTGAAGAGGCTCTAGAGGAGAATAAGATATGTTCAGCAGTATTCCTAGACGTAGACCAAGCATTTGATAAGGTTTTGCACCATGGTCTGGAATTAAAGCTTCAACGAGATCTACCAAAACATCATTTTGAATTGCTTAAGTCATACATAAATGACCGTTATTTTCGAGTGAGACAAGAAGAAGAGTACTCAAAACTAAAGAAAATATTGGCAGGAGTCCCACAAGGTAGTGTGCTTGGCCCTGTGTTATACCTTCTGTATACAAATGATTTACCAAATATAGCAGAAGCCAGAATAGGGACGTTTGCTGATGACACTGCAGTTATGACCACTGATATTAGTATTTTCGAGTCAACACGGAAACTACAAAATGCTGTTAATACAGTAAACAATTGGACAAAAACTTGGAGAATAATGCTAAACGAATCAAAATCAACACACATCAACTTCACCAACAAGAAAGTGGAATACATCCCGATTAGACTGAATTTTCAACAAATTCCTTACTCAGACAATGCGAAATACCTTGGCATGACACTAGACACTAAGCTTAAGTGGAAAGCACATGTTAAAAAGAAACGACAAGAATAGAATTTTAAATGCAGCAAAATGCAGTGGCTTATTGGAAGAAACTCTGAGCTGACAACGCAAAACAAACTACTATTATATAAACAACTCCTTAAACCTATCTGGACGTACGGCATTCAACTTTGGGGCTGTGTAAAGAAAACTACAGTTAAGATCATACAAACATTTCAAAACAAAGTACTACGTAGCATTGTCAATGCTCCATGGTATATTAGAAATGACAACCTCCATCGAGACCTTAACATGGAATATGTCAGTGATGAAATAATTAAGCTTGCGACTGCAGCAACATGACAACGAGGAGCTGGATCACACCAATGGACCAAAGCGCCTTAAAAGAACAAAGCCTTTAGAATTAGTGGTTCCCTGAACTACTGAAATCAAAGGACTGGACGAAATGGGATGAACCGATTTTTCTCATCCCATAAGATGCTACACTGCTTAAAAATACAAAACATTTACTAGATAATCACTGAGATTAGTTGTAATATTATACAGAAATATAGATTTCTTAGACAAAAAAAAAAAAATAAAAATAATGGTTACAGAGCACAAACTGATATCAATCATCTACTTCTTGCTGAATTTATAAAAGTCAGCTCTCAACCTTTATTCAAAATTTCAAGTCCAAACACCTTTTTGGAATATAAGTGTAATGATAGTTAAAATTGCAGCCTATCACTAGAAGTAATTGCTTATTCTTGTACCACAATACTAGATCAATAAATTTAGAAACCGTACCATTAATAAAAAGACTTAAGCCTCATGTAAGATTAAATCTTGCTCAGAGACAAGATTTCTGAAGGAGGAATACTTAAGTCCAAAAGGAGGCTTAAGTCTTGAAAGACCCTAAGCCCAATCATGTACACAATCGATTGGCGTTTGGCGTCATGTTTGTGACGGACAACCTTTAATTATTTTGCCGACTCTCAAGCCGATCTGGAACGGGAGTTTTTTCGGAGTCGACCAACTGATACGAGCATGCGAGTATTTGCTGTTCGAGGCTTGACGATCTATATAGCGACCGAGTTCCCCAAAAAGAAGTTGTAACTGTGCTAACATTATAATCCGGAAATAATTCTAATTTTATAAAAGACACGTGACTTCTTAATTATAAAACGATTATATATACATAGCTTAGATGCTATTAATTTGCTTATGTACAAAATATATTCCAATTACATTTGACATCATTTTCGAAAATTACTATAAATACCCTTATTATGTGCCGTGTTATAATTTAACGACATCGTAATTTCCCATAAATAGCCAAATTTCCCGCATCGATTTATTTTTACGTATACCTAATCGTATATACACACCTATACTCGTATAAGCGTGTAATCTGAGAATAATTAAAGAATCCGTACATAAGAAGAACAAATATTTTATTAAAGTAAATACAGTTGTAGTTATTAGTTTTGTAAAACATAAATCAATGTCTCAGATAACGTAACATATTCTGTACTCGTGTACATACATCCTATACACACAGCACACATATGCTACAGCATAATATACAGGTATCGGTATAATAGACAGACAGATAAAATTATTTTCCTCTTATATGTTGTATAATTTTCCTGTACCTCCACCCCTCTCCAATCTTTCTACTCATCTTACACTTTTAAAAACTATGTATCAAGTTTACGTTTCACAACATCTCGAGCATTGGAAATTTACTTAACTGATTAAAAGTTGAAGTTTTGTTCAAGTCAAGAAATTTACTAGATAATAATAATTTAGGCTAATTTAAGTGATGCGAGAGAGAGAGAGAGAGAGAGGCAGAGAGGTAAACACACGTTGATTGTCTTTAAGTTAATTTCGCGATAAGCGAATGAAAAGTTAAAAATACTTGTCTTGATTAACGCGAATTTAATACACCGCGGTCTGGTATCGTTGATAAAATTTTGCGGTTCCAATATCCGACTACATTGTATATATGTACAGTACGGTGTAAAAATATTCGGACAGTTAAAAAAATTAAGTGATCGCTTTATCAGTTAAAGGAGTTTCAAGCGGAACCGAGAAATTGAAATTTCCAGACCTACTATCCTCAATAATTGAAACATGTTCGATATAAAGGAGGTAGCCATTCGAATCGGTAGTAGTAAATTTTGGTATGAAGTACTGAGGTTGGAATATAGTGGATGAGGTCATCTTGGAAAATAAAACGTAAATGGCGAAACAAGAGAGGATGATGCCATGAAAGTTCATGAAAGTAAAATATTGGAGAAATTCATGAAAGGAAAATATTCAAATCCCGATTTGCCAAAAAACAAAAGAGTTTGTATAAAAGAGTCATGAAGAGTTACGAAAAGAAATCGCCGATAGGAATATAACAAAAAAGGTGTATAGGACTCAATCGACTAATTTATCGGTTGAAGACGGATGCTTGAAGGTATGGAAAAGCTACGATCAAAAAAGCAACCGGATATTGGTAGTGGCACCAAATGGTCTTGTAGCAAGGGTATTGAAATCCATATAGGATCAAATAGCGTCCGTTTAGATCAGCTATTAAGAGTAAGAAGGAGGAAGGCACAAAAATCAGTAATAACCAATAAGAACACAGAAAAGCTAATCGTACCGAGGGTTATATCGGATATCGTTTGAATTTGTCACCACACTCAAACAAATTTGTGGAGGCCAGTGAGATGCAGAATCAGCTGGAGTGCGAAGTGCATCGACTCAACATGGTACATATACGGAAGATGAGTAAATGTCCCATGTTGAACCGATGCACTTTGCACTCCAGCTGATTCTGCTTCTCACTGGCCTGCACAAATTTCGTTGAGTGTAGTGACAACTTCAAACGATATGTGATATAACTCTCGGTACTCAAAAAAGATAAATTCATGATGAAGATCCAGAATTGGAAAAAACAAAAGCGATTGTATAAAATAGGGATCAACAATCATGAAAGAAAATTACCGATGATAGTCTAACAGTAAAGGCCATTTAGTCGACTAATTTGTCGGTTGAAGTTGGATGCTTCAAAGTATGGGAAAGTTACGATGGTAGAAGTAACCCATTATTGGTATCGGTACCAAAGTCTTGTTATTGAGCGGGTACCACATATGAACAAGTGACGTCTACCTTGGAAATTCTGGAGAAGATTTTGGAGAAGATCGGTAAAGGAATCTACTGGTTGGGATGTAGTTGGTGCTGTAAATGTCACCAATGTTTGTCATTTAAAAGAACTGAAAAATGAAAGCAGTGTTGGGACCGACATCATACCAACAAGAGATATTGATAAAGCTGCAGGAGCTAAACAGTCGTACAACAGGTGGATATAAAATCCGAAATTCCGAACGAATAAAATACAGGATCTGTTAGTAGATCAAAAGCTAAAGGTTGGTGGTGACTTTTTTGCAGGGCAATGGCATTACTAATAGCGTGAAAATGACTAGAAAATATCTTCAAACAAAACCTGGATCTTAGATTCCAAACAAGTGCGATAAAGTAAATGTTGCTTTCATACCTTATGTAAGCAATTTCCAATCTTAGAGGCTTTCCACTCTTTTTTGGTCTTATTACTAGAGAAATACGCCAGTAACCTTATAGGCCAGTGGTATAGAGGGCGCCTCAATTCGAGAAGCTATCACTCAAACACTTGCACATTTGGTGGTGAATGTTTATTTGAGATTTCGACAGATCAAATACTTAGTGGTAGAGTCGTGACCGGTCGCAAGTTTTTTGCACAGCACTGTAACTATACGAATTTGTACTTCCACTCCACTTCCTGGGTAACATGTACACATGGACTTCGATGGCGAGCACATAATAGCTAATATTTTTTCTATTTTTATGAAAATGAGGTTTTAGGAATGTGGATTACAATTATAGGTTAAAGCTGCTCATTAAAATGGAAGTTTTTATGGTTTAAGGGTTTTGCGGAATGCTCTTTGTAAATCAGTCGGGTAGAAAAACAAAATAATAATTTCGTTTCTAACTTTTTGTGTGTTGTGTATTTGTATTGTGGCAGGTGATTTTGTCTTAATTAAATATTTTTCGATCAATTTTATCGTTTTGCTGTTGCTATGCCCAAATATATATGTATAAATACGTATACACAGTATGATGAATATTGAACATATCATTTATGTATAATAAATTCATTTAATTATAAAATGGGAATTATATAATTGATTTATGTGGTCAAATGATTACCTATATACGACAGATTTTAATTAATATTTTATTTAAGCACATGCAAACATAAGTTATTTGCCATAAATTGGTTATTATAATGAGAACATGCGGTATATAGTATAATCTACGGGTCCACCCCATCTCATATACTAAGGCAACCTGTTTGTGGAGTGAAGAATTGTTCTTTATACTGTTGCAAACACTCAGAAAACGCCAAATCGGGTTTTAAGCATCATTCGATCCATACTAAGCACGTAGCATGTGATCTAGTAAGCGTACTGGCTGTCCTTCTATTTTATGTACGATATGAGGAATTCCGGTATGTACCAGCAATATCGCGCACTTTCAGCTTATACGCATTTGCAAGACTTGCCTACTACTATTGACCGACTATTGGCACAATTACTGGGAACCTAGTTCATAACTAAACAATTAATGCAAGAGAGTGTACTAATGAGCTTAACACCAATGTGAAACCGAAAATCCCAAAGAAAGCTTTAGTAAAGCCTACTCATCATATAGAGCCTTTAGGATTCAATATGTACCCGGGTTATGGTATTATCTCATAATAAATACTCGCACTCAGTGAAAAGGCTTGTACCACGAGAGAAGAGCAACCTTACCTCTAGTCGCTTATATAAATTTTTCTATAAGAAATACTTTGAGAGTCTGGATCTGTTTACTCAACATTATTTTTTGAGCAACAATGTTTCTTGTTCCTCATATTTTCTTCCAAGACTGCAGTGGTTTACCTTCACAGACATCCTCGTACGAACTTAAAGATTCGACCAAACAGTTGAATTGATGTTGCTATGGCACAAATTTACCATTGTCATATTTACACTCATTTGTGCTCCATGTGCAATTTGGTTAATGTGACGAACCTCTGAATCGTCCGCAAACTGCAAAACGGTTAGAATTACGAGAGATATGCTGCTTTCTTGTAGAACCTCAGATTTAAGCACTCCCCTTTAAACTGTAATCCCGGCCTTGGAATATTATTTTCTATCACATATGACGTCTTCCAAGTAGTATACTTGGTGCACTTACTTCGTAACCTCATATACGCTTCTTTGTTACTAAGCTTACAAATTTGTCTATAAAACCATTTACCATACGCGTTCCGTATAGATTTTACTTCTGAATAGCAATAACGAGAACTTTCGGACGCATTCAGCTCCAATTTTTAAATAACGTATTTTAAGGCAACGTGTCACGCGAAGATGCCATTTAGTCGCCTCAATTCAGGATGAGAGAGAGAGAGAGAGAGAGAGAGAGAGAGAGAGAGAGAGAGAGAGAGAGAGAGAGAGAGAGAGAGAGAGAGAGAGAGAGAGAGAGAGAGAGAGAGAGAGAGAGAGAGACCAATCGTTTCGATTGTTTTAACCCAAGAATTCTACATTACTCCAAACGTTGGTTTGAGATCAGTAGCGGTCCGTGGGTTTCAAACATGGGTGGGCAAAATTATATAAAACTTCATGAAAAATTAAATTAAAAATAGAAGTGTTATCGATACAGAACTCTGCCATTAAAATTGTCTATTTCATTGATCAGGGTTCTTTAATTGAATATACTGCTAATTTCTTCAATCATTCGTTCCTCATTGTGCTTCTTTAATAAGATTTTACAGTTTTCAGCGTTTAAAAAATATCGTTTTGATACTGCGGTCGACATCGGTATGGTTATTATTATTATCGAAAGGCGAATAACTTCTTCGAGTATTTTTTCTAAATTGTTTTTGACTAGCTCACAAATAGTTTTGCGGGCTGAAAAATCATTGTTTGCTGATAAACTATCTGTAGTTTAGATTTCAAGAGTGCTTTATCTAAAAATGGATATAAATTGGCTATTGTATTTAGCAGCTGGTAAGAAGAATTTAAAGCATAAAGCTTAATTTTTGTGCAATCTAAAAGTACTGTTTACTAAATATTTTGCTTTGCTAAACCTTTCGTTAACAAGCTCTCGTATTACGTCATACGCTTCTTTTAAAATAAATTTAATTGTTTGATGGCCTGAACGAGTGATACGAACACAAATCGTATCACTCTTTCGTTTTTTCAGGATGTTATTTAAAATGTCAAATTGAGGCACAACCCGAGAAAAACATCTTTCAAACGTAATAAACTTTAAATCGTTTAATAATAAAATAAAACCACACGCTTCGCGATTTGTTCTTGTATCCGAAGTTGTGCCGTTCTGAATGGTTGCCATGCAATTTTTTTATCTCTTGCACTTTTTCATACACTACGTTAATTGTACAACTGGGAATTCCCGAGATGAAATTTGGTCGTGGTAGCTTTTTGTCACAGATTTGCAATAACTTACTTATTTTTTAAGAGATACAAAAAAAAATGGTGATATCCCATATAAATTGGCAAAAAATACGCAGTTCTGATATTTGTTTGGCGCACACGACCTGAAGGACTAATTTGACTAAATTTGAAACATAACAGTAGAAAAAATATACGTTAGGAAAATCCTGTTTTAATATGATTTGCACTCCACCTTTATTTTTATTTATTTATTTATTTATTTATTTATTTATAAATAAGTCTACAAATACGACTTGACATTAAAAATGACGTTATAGTCAGACATATAAAATAATAATAAAAATCAGGAAGAAGCAAAGTGTTGCTTCAATCTTCGTTTTAAGGTTTCCTTGCTAGAAGTAAAATCGAACAGGTGATTTATGTGATTAAAGCTTTTGCACATCATGTTAATTAGAACCATAGTTGGTTCTATGGACATCAACTTGCAAGAACTCATTTCTTCTTAGATGTCTACTGGGTACTTTAATTTGTAAATTTTCCAGTATTGATTGTGCGTCAATGTGGCCTAATAAAATATTACCAACAAACGAACACTTTAAAAGCTCACGTCTATTTTCCAGAGTTGCTATGTTGTTTGTTTTGCAGCCATCCAGATATGGTGGTAAACGTTGCAGGTTTTCATGGTATGGTAATTCGTAATCATACTCCCAACCGCTTTTCCAAGTTAAGTGACGGATAAACTTTTTCTGAATACCCTCAAGTTTACTGATGTTTGTATCATAAAATGGACACCAAACAGTAACAGCATATTCCAGTTGCGAACGTACGTATGCGAAATACAGAATCTTAATTGTCTCCAGGTCATAAATGTCTCCCGTCCATCGTTTAATAAAACCCCACATAGAATTAGATTTAGCAACACATTGTTCTATATGTTTGTTACTGCTCATATTTTCCACGAAAATAACACCGAGGTCTTTGATCTCTGATACTCGCTTTAGTGGCATATTGTTTACTTCGTAATGTTTTAAAACTGGATTTAATTTCCGGTGGAATGATAAAGTCTTACACTTATTGATGTTCAGACTAAGAAGATTTGACTCACACCATATCGCTAAATTGTCAATGTCCTCTTGAAGTTTCTCGGCATCGCTTAAGTTCTCGACAGTTCTATATATTTTGAGGTCATCAGCAAACATTAAAATTTTAGAGTGTAGAATGACTTCAGTTATTGCGTCGATGAAAATGGTAAAAATCCAAGGACCAAGATGAGAACCTTGTGGAAAACCCGATGTAGCTTGAATTGGCTTGGACCTGCTGTTACCAATGTCGATGTATTGGATGCGGTTGCTTAAGTAAGATTTAAACCAAGCCACATAGTTGTTTGAGAATCCAAATGAGTATAAACGTTCTAGTGCTTTACAATGGCTAATGGAGTCAAACGCCTTGGCAAAGTCTGTGTACACCACGTCAACTTGCTTGTGGCTTTCAATAACTTTGATTGTGCTGCTGGTAAATTCAATAAGGTTTGTAGATGTTGATCTCTTAGGCATGAACCCATGTTGGTACGGTGAAACATGTCGAGGCACCACTTCTTTGAAGGAATTACATATTACTAGTTCAAATAATTTGGGTATAGATGAAATCGACGTTATACCTCTATAACATGATACATCACTTCTATCCCCAGTTTTAAATAACGGGGTTATTCTGGTTATTTTCCATTTTTTAGGAAACTGTCCCAATCTCAGCGACTGATTGAACAGCATGCAAAGAGGTAGTTCCAAACTGGTGTATTCTTTCAAAAAAGAAGCTGGTATTTGGTCAGGACCGCAACCATCGCCGAATGTTTTAAGAGCCTTGTTTATATCTTCTATTGTAATATGTGGTATTTCAATTGACAGGTTCCCTACACTAGCATGGTGGGGATTTTCGTATTTATTAACGTCTTCTGGTCTAAATACAGATTGAAAAAACTCAGCGAACATGTTGGATATGACTTGCGCGTCCGATGATTTCCCTTCTTTGAATGTCATATATGCAGGAAAACCGTTGATTTCACGTTTTGTCTTAAAAAAGCTCCAAAAGTGTTTTGGATCATTTTTAATTTTGTCTTTAATACAAGTTATGTAAGTCTTGTATTTAGTCTCAAAATAGTTTTCGAAATGTTGGTTACATTCTGCATATTTAAGCTTACTAGCCTCGGAATATTGTTTTAATGTTTTTTTATAGGCTTTATCCTTCTTGTTCTTCAAATTGATGAGTTTATCGTCATACCATGGTGGATATTTATCAAGTTTTACCGCAGTTAAAGGCACATATACTTCTATACCTTGATATATGATGTTATAAAATTTGTCTACATTTTCTTCTATATTGCTGCTGTTTAGTTCTTTCATCCAGTCGACACGTTCAATGTAATGATGGAGATTAATAGTGTCTGCTTTCCTGAAGTTGTAGAAAGGCCTCGAGCTTTTGTGACTGAATTTTTTGTTGATGTTCTCGATTTCCAATATGATTTCAATTGATTTATGGTGAACATCATTAACAACAAAAGGCGTTGCTGATTGATTTACCTTAAATGCACTTCGTTCATTTGTAAATATCAAGTCAAGAGTTCTATCTAAGCCATTTTGTATTTGGCAAATTTGGCTCAGGTTTGAGTCGTAAATAGTATCAGTGAACAAATGTTCCTCATCCGACGTAATATTCATTGGTAAAATTTCATCCAATTCCTCGTCTAAGGTCCAATTAATAGAAGGAAAATTGAAGTCACCCGTGATTAAAATAATGTCAGATTGATTAGCCATATTGTTGATTTCTACAATTGAGTCGCAGCATGTAGTATATGATAATATCGATGCGTCAGGTGGAATATATACAACGTAGATATATAATGTTGTTTTGTTGATCGATATTTTTACGCATAATTGTTCAATAGACACGCTTTTTAATTCAACGAGCTCACAGGGTACAGAAGTGTCAATAGCTATTAATACTCCACCACCAGATTTTTTAGTACTGGTTTCTGGTGAACGATCACATCTGTAGACAACATACTGGCTGGGAAAAAATTCAGAACTCAGGATCTCTTTGTTAAATGACGTCTCACAAATTATATATACGGGAAATAATGTTTTTAAAACGAAATTATGAAACATGGCAGCTTTCGACGACATTTTATTTACATTTTGAAAATAAAATGTAAGTTTTGTTTTCCTCAGTGCGTTGGCTTTCAACGCTCTGTTACTTGGACTTAGTGATTTGTCTTCAGGTTTATTCGTGATTTCGTGTAGATTTTGTTCATTTGCATGGATAGCTTTATTTAGCAACTTATGAAGTTGGTCACCTTCTGCTTGAGAAAAGTATTGAAATGTGAGTGTGTGTCTGCTTAATGCTACTATTGCATGTGGTAAGCTGTCAAACAGTTTAATTTTTTTACCCGACAGTCGAACACAAATTACATTTGAAGATGTTAAACCTTGAGCTTCATGGATAGTTAGAATTTTGCTTGACTCCGGCAGTTTACATTTGCTAGTTAATTCCCATTTATCAGACTTCGTGAACGTCAAATATAATGTATTCGGCGATATTGGAATGTCAGTAATTGATTTAATAATGGTAAAACGAATGGTGTTAGAAGCGAAGTTAGTGGTACAGATGCCCGGATATATTTCTTTTAATGCGTATGTCACATCAGCTGGACATCTATAAGTTGTTCTTAGATATTTCAAGTTAGTTGAGTACATATTAGCATCAAAAAATCGCATATTGACGTAATTCAATCTGTCTATATAAGGTATTTGATTTTGATCTCCCAGGATAAACATTTTCCGACATTCGCTCAACCGAGCTACCAAACCTAATAAGCCCGCATGAACCATCATGTACTCGTCAATATACACTGTGTTATATTTTTTAGTACCATTTAGGAGATAAGAGGCAATGGTACGATAGTTTGTTTTAATATCTTCATAATTTACACCAGCATCCATGCATCGTGATTCAATTTTCTCTTTTATGTCACTAATACCATGTTTTGTTGAACTAAGAACGAGATCCCTTCCTAGTAAATGAGCATTTAATATCCAAGTAGATTTGCCACAGCCTGGAACTCCTTGGATCGATATTATCTCCGGTTTTATTATTTCCGACGGCAAAGCCAATTTACATATTCGCTCAAAAATTTTTTGGTCCAGCATGATTTCCGTGGCGTTAGAGCAGAAAATGTACCGATTTGATGTATTGAACCGTTTATTATCTGAGTTGAGTTGCACTAATATTTTACCATCAAAACCCCATTGGTGCTCAGCTACCGGTTCCTCTATGTAACTTTGGTTATGGTTATCATAGACATAAACTCTTATTGATGATAGAGAAGTTGCAGAAAATGGTAGAGTACCGATATTATTTTTATACAACTTTGCTAGATGATCGCATATAAATATATTGGAAAACTTCATGAAATGAAGAATTTCTTTTATTGAATTCAAGTAGTAATGATCATTATTCTCATTAGAAAAGTAAGTCGGCGATTCTGGAATAACTTCCGTAATTTCCACTCATAACTGTAACACCGTCGTAAGTTTGAGCAGTATTTTTGTCACTGGTAATATTCTATTTGTACACCTTATCCATTAGCTGAACGATCTTGGATTTCTACAAAAGAAATAAATCTTTAGACGACTTCTCCTGTTTAAATACGTTCTTTAGAAACTAATCAAAATATAAACACAAATAAACTTTTGTTTGAGACATCAGTAGTTTCTGCTTGAATGGAAATGTAAGGAATATCTTGAATTTCTGCATAAACGAAGTCGTTATATACGGTATTGATACATTTGAGAACATCATTTTGAATGTGCTTGAAAGTTCCTTTAAAAATTGGAGTAGTACCATATAATATGCTTTTAAAGTAACCTAATTTTTGCAAAATGATTCGAATATGGCTCTGAACACTCCCGGTCGATCTGAATCAGTTTTTTCATTATGGCCACATAAGGTCAATTCGCAACTGCCACAAATTTTAACTACTAACCGATATCATATTGAAAATCTATAATTATATAAAATCACGTAAGTTGAGGGAATCTAGTACTATTTAAAAACAGCAAAAGTCAAAGCATAAATCAAAAAACATTTTTTCTATTTCATCTCACTTTAAAATTAATTCCTATGTTAAAAAGGAGAGAGATAAAATTATACCAGCAAGTGATTTACGTCATTTGCCCACTATTCTTGTATAAAACCAAACTGAGAGACGATATTACCATATACCATGGTATTTGGTTTAGTAAAATCGTAAAGCTGAAAGAGAAATAATGCATTTAATACTCAAATATGTAGCACTTTGCGATTTGCCTAATGAGAGTTTATAGACAAAATCCAAATATAAAATGCAAATAGAAGAGGAAATGCATACGTATGTATATTTTTGAGTGAAATAGAGATGAAATGGACCATTTTTTGCATTTTACTTTATGTACTCGTATATGTGTGTATTAGATATATATGCATGTATTACGAATATTTTACTTTAGAACGTTTTAACATGATTTTTTGAACAGGTTACGAACAATATGCGCGTAAATTTAAAACAAATCTTTGAATCTATGGTAAACGATTTTTAAACTATAATTTGTTTGATCTTGATAGAAGTTTAGTAAATGGTAAAGGTGGGCACTGCCCACCTTGCCCATTATGACGGACCGCGCCTGTTTGAGATGTCTTTTTATGGTCCTTCAGAACATTTCTGATTCAACAATTGATTGTACTATACCAGCATGCACCAGACCATTAGTGACTTCTTTTTTTTCAGTTCCAACAGCAACATAAAAATTATGTAATTCTTGTTTGCAAGTTGCTTTGTCGAGTTTAAATAGTCCCAAACCAACTTTAACCCGCAAGTGTTTGACCTGATTGCTTTTAAAACTGCCTTACTGTCCGATAGAATATAATTCTTTGAAGTACTTAGGTCTTTGGTTAAACCATCTTGTCCAAAAAGCTCTCACATGCGTTTCTATATACATATAATGGCGTTCACCACTAGTCAGTTAGATGTGGCCAAATTATGTCCGATCAGGGAATACCTCATTCAAATTTTGTGGAAATCTATTTTGATCAGCATACGAGTTGCTAGGTGGTCTTGAAATAGCAATATTATTTTTAGATGAGCCATCAAATTGCCTATTTTCATACATTCTTCTCAGATTGCATTTTCATTACAGTCAAGGCAGTGTTCTTTCACTTAAGTAAATGAAACAGGGCACTTCTAACATAGCCTCCATAGCTGCAGTTGAAGATGTTCGATTGATTTAACTATACAAATGCACAATAAACGGTTTGCGTAGTATCCCCTTGGTCACCGTCACAAGAAGAGATAAGTCACCAATAATGGTCCAAGTATTACCGCATACAGCTTTTGACATCTCCAAAGAACACATTCTTGAAAATTTGATTCGTGTGCCATTCAAAATAAAATCTCGAAGCAACAAATTTGTAGCATACTAGCATATTTTTTTTTGGTTCACGATAAATCCCACCTGGATGCACCATTGCCACACTATGTCGATACATTGGAACGGATGAGATTTCATCGAACTTATTCCTAATGATTATGAGTATGAGGTAATCTGCACAACTTTGGACATCAAACCATGGGGACATATCTTAGAAGCAGCCATTGCATTCTTAAGTTGAGCATTCACCAACTCCATTTGGCTGTTGTGCGCGTCATCTTTTTCTCCTCTATGGGATCTACGAAGCCACTTCATTTTCCGTGGTTCATCACTGCAGCCAACCTGACGCATCCCGATTTGTTTTATATTTAGATCATTTGCATTCAATTTCAGTCCGCTAACCCAACCAATGTTTTTGCATAATGCCCTTCTATTAATGAAACTATTTTGAAAACATCATAATTCTTTAACTCGAAATTGATAAAAATACGCGAAACAGATTAGTCAGCTATATACACAATTATGTCCGCCCATCACGATAGACTATTATTAGAACTAAAGGTCGTCTACAATACAAGGAAACAATATATATGTCCGGGACTGATAATCTGTTTCGCAAAAAATTTGACTCATTTTGTTCAAAGCATCAGCATAATGATGGGTAATGGTGCTCACACCTAGAATTCCAGCCGATTGCAAAATTCGAATCGACTTCACAAAACTATATACCATATATCGATCATCTCCCACATCCATTCTTATGCAGATTTGCAATAAATTTCGATTCAAATGAATAATGCAACTAGCTCGCAACTATACACAATGCAAAGAGGTTGCAGCAATGTAATCGATAACATCGTTATGCAATCGTTATGATTAATAACATCGATTTTATGTAAAGCAATTAATTTTCATATTTCTAATTTATAGACATGTGTATGTCGGGGGAAAGGAGGCGAAATAGATGATGTCGTGTAATGTACGTCGACGATGATGATGTTGCAAAATAATTTGTATGCATACAAGGCGGTGCATTGTGCGATATGCGGTAAATTACTCATCACTGTCGTCACGTTCTTCTTATGCAATGTATATCGTCGGTACGATATAGCCCCCTCCCGTCTATACGCTTATTATATTTATGAATAAAAAGCCGATTTGTCGGAATTAAAGTTTGTGCAAGAGAGACATCGAATTTAATTAAATTATCAAAGAATTATTGTTAGAATCGTACATAATCTTAAGTGACAGCCGTATGTAAGACATATCTATCTGCTCGCTACAATCATTTATATAAATGCGGCATATGTGTGTGTGTACCTCCTCATGAGTATATGACAAGCATGGAAAAGCGTATCGAGAAAATTGTATATACTCGTCTGTACATACACGTCATACAGTACACAAACTAATGCAGGGGAGGTAAACAATTTAATTAAATTAATTTCGCTATCCACGTTTCGGTATTTATTGACTGTATATGTTGGTATTTGTGTATATATGGTTTTTATGCTCAGCAACATAACTATACATAACGTATAACAATATTATCGATAAATCAAACAACAAATTTATGTTTATGCTGGGTTTATGTTGGTACATAATATTCTTGGAATAAAAATATGAACTGAATTGGTTTTAATGAGATAAATATATTAGATTATTAGAGGAGATGTTTGTGTATACTGTCTATAAATTGTATACGTGAGCGTTTGTACAGCTTTTTGGATGGGATGCCTGCCGAAGGGTATATGTACATATATAATTTTATGACATCTCGATGGGCACATGTGACATTGGGTATATATAATAATCTATCAGCACGTAGCGGGAGCTACAGGGTACAAAATAATCTTTATTCGGATTACATACAAATGGGTATAGTGATCGATTTCATTAGCATATTCGAATTGGTGAGGCGGGAGCTAAATTCTGGTCACAATTTCAAAATTATCAGATTATAGTTATTACGTGTGTAGTTGGATTGGGTACCCCCAAAAAAATGCACCCTAATTAAACAGTTATAATCCATTTACTTGTAGGCTAAAGGTTCCTACAGAACCCTCAGTTAGGAATAGCACCCTAATTTTTTTAAATAAATCAAATTTACCTGAGTTCCAAAACCTGAGAAAACTGGATTAGAATCGACATCAGGTTTATAAAAACCACAGGTGATTTTTAGGATTGTTGAAAGCTTAGAAGGTGATGTAACTGTTAAGATGGCACAGTGGTTAAAGCTGCGAAAGTTGGAGCGGGTGGTCCTGGGTTAGAATCTCGACAGGAGAAGGATACAAAAGGGATTTTGTAAAAAATTGATTACCATCGGTGGTGTGGATGAACACATCTGTTGAGTTTAGAATAACTGGGCCAACCCATTTTAATAACAACGTTCTCCAATATTCGAAAAGTAAATCACTTCAAAATCAGAACAAAGAATTCACACAGGCTTGAAATCTCAAGGAGCACGATGCAAAAAAATTGCAAGTCATTCGATTACGATTGGTATGATGAGAATGAACACATCTATGGGTATCTTTTGGAGTGTATTCATAAGTTGACCTGTCGTCCATGTGAATACTATAGGCAGTCAAAGAGCAATGCAATATGCAGATGGTCTACGGAAATAGGATCTATAACCATACGTCCTCGATTTGGCCTAGGGTAGGAAGTTAAAAACAAACCGCAAAAGAGTTGCGAATGCAATATTAACGTCGAGTTGGTAGCACTTCTTTTACAACCCATTTAACAGCTGATAGTTGCTTTTTGTTAAGGTTGGCTTGACATTTCATTATGGATAGACTGATGTACGCTTGCAAATTGGCAGAAGCACAATTGATATTGTTGTTGAATTTTCATTTAAAATGGTGGTCTCCCATGAAGCCCATTTTCGGTTGAATGGGTAGTGAGGATAATCCACAAATTTTATCGAAACAGCATAACATCCAAAAGAAATCTACTGTATGGGATATCGGAGCCATTGGTTCATATGTCTTTAAAAACGATTGTGGTCAGAATGTCGATGATGAGCGGTACAAGAAATTTTTTCGTACCTCGATTAGCTGGCATTAATAATGCTGACATGTATGGTACCAACAGCGCAAAAGAATAGTTTCGCGTAATGGTCCAATTAATTGGCCAACAAGATCGTGTTGATTTCAGCTTTTTTACGTGTGGACTAATGAGTAATACAAATCCAGATTGATATGAGGTTATCTACACCGTGTTTATAAGTAAGGCACATGGTTTCCACTTTTACGCAATCGAGTTTCTTGGAGAGCAAAGATTATCATCACATTTGCATATATACGATAAGGCTGTTGTCTCGAAACCGAGTATCCGGGTAAAAACCCGAGCAAAGTGAGGGTTTGGTGTTATATTGGCGGAATCAGGTGTTATTTGTGTTATTGGCATTTTGAACAGTCTAGGTTTTTATATACGAAGTTAGAGTTAACGTAAAGCAAATATTGCTTGGGTTAGGACAAATTTGGGTGATTGCTTGGGAACATTATAGTAGAAAAAAGATAAAACTGAAATAGAACGAAACCTCATTTCCCCGCCCTCACACCGGTTTGCCAGTATGCCTTACCCAGTAGTTTTAGGATCTGGCTAAGATTCATTGAATCGATTACTGAAATAACATAAACCTGAAATCAAATACCGATCGTATACAGTCAGTAATGGGAAATTGAACCATCAGATCGGAAACCTCAAGGTAAGCACAAATAAAGAAGGAAATTAAACACTTCCACATTGAGATTCTCGGGCTCAGTGAAGTGTCGCTCATATCTACTATTTCAAAGAAGACATCAATATACCATTGAAAGCCTCTGGTCATCAATAACGAAATTAGCAATACCTATCCACCAAAAGAATAGGAAGTTAAAAGTGCCATCAGACGAGTTTTATCAACAACTCCAAGCACTCTTCAAAACACCAATCCAAGAAGAAATCTGACATAAAACCACTAAAATGGAATAAATGCTTGACAATGTTAATCTCCAAGTAAGCTGAGTTAAGAGAATGCAAAAATTGGCAGGGTATCTCTCTCCTCCATGATCATCCTTGACAGAATCTCATCTACAATCAATGCAAAATTTAGAAACGAACAAGCCTCCTTTAGACCACTGATCACAACAACTCAACTCGTATTATCACTGAACAATCCAGTGAATGGAGGTTACCAAAGTACCTGCACTTCATTGAACACGCATTTGATACGATAAATAGGGACGCAATATGGCATACCCTTTATAAAATGGGCATCCCGAAGAAATTGATTGAATTCATACAAAAAATGTATCGGGATGCTGGGAATCGATTAAAATATAAAAGGACAACCCAGTTGAAAAATATTGTGACGAATGTGCCTATGTCAACGCAGTCAATAGTCGATTGGTTATAGTAGGCGTATACAGTAGTAGCAGTCAAAATATAGAACCTGGTTCGAATCTAACGAGGACAATGCAAAATTTTTATATTGCGAGAGCCAGAGATGTTAGCTATACAATGTCTATACTTATGCAATGAGCAAGTCAACATCAGATGAATACAGTGAGTGAATAAAAACCAGTTGAAAATACTACTACAGTGGCACATGGAAACATCTCGAATTATATAACATCAAAATTTATGCACCACTTCATTGACTGTTGCGATTAGAATGGAACGAACGAGAATGTCACTGATTTGGAAATTGAGAAATGGGCGTCTCATAATGGAATACAATGAGAATAACTCTATGATCTGGACCGGGTTAACTCTATGATTTGGACTATGTATAGATGGCATATGTCTGCTCACACACAAACACTTAGTAGATGTCAAGGAAACGCATAAATTAAGCCCGGTATACATTCAACATGTTTCATAAAGTTTGGAATTCTTCTGCTTTGTCACGCAAAACCAAGATACCTGGTGGGTGAAACCCGTACTACTGAATGGGCGTGAGACATAGAAATACACAGAAAAGGGAGAGAGAAACTATAGGTGTTCATAAACAAGTGACTTAGGTGAATACTGAAATGTTTCCGGCCTAACACCATAACTAACATGGAACAGCATAAAAAAAAACGAAATAAAGAGACGCAAAGTGGAAATGAATTAGCCATACGCTGAGGAACTCATCCAGTAATATGACGAGGATGTAATTATACTGGAGCTCGCATGGGAAAGCAAAGTAGGAAAACCAGTAGGGGAACGATGTAGCTGAAGCAAAACAACTTGTTAAATCCATGCAAGATGTAACACCCAATAGAAGTAAAGTGGGGCAGATTCGCCAAACCTCAGTTCAGGTTAAGCTATCATAATTCTGCATCCATCCTTGTGGGATGCAATTAAAAATGCAAGGGAAAGATGGGCTGTTTGGATCTTTTAAAAGGAATCCTTCTCTTTCTTTGAAAAAAGCTGAGAAAAGTACCGTCTTAGAGGGTTTAACAGAAATTCCGTAAACGAATTTTTTAAAAATTTGAAATAATGCTTGTTAAAGTATTCTTTTACAGCGAAAGATATCTACAACTTCGACGAAACAGGTATACGTATCGTTGTGGATCCTCTAAAGATAAAAAGATTTCAGTATTGTAAGTATTTCTGTTTTATAATTTGTTTTATTCTTTATCGATTATTACAGAAAAGGGCCAATGCAGCCTATCTCAAGCCGTGTCGGGAGAACGTGGGGATCGTCAATGCAGCAGGATCATTTATCCGAATCGATTAGATAATCGATATTATAGAACGATCGATTTTTGGTCGGAGTTGTGACAGGATCAGTGGCATTCAATTCAAAGAGTGGATGCTGAAATTTTTGTAAATTATTCTAATGATAATCCAATCCTTTTACTAATTGATAACCACATCTCATACTGCTCGATAGAGTTGATTGTATACGACCAAGAGAACGGAATTATAATGTCAATCCCACCGCATACATCTCATAAACTGCGGCCACTGGATGTTTGAATTTTTGGACCTTTTAAGAAATTTTGTAAAACTTCTTACGACTTTATGACTATTAATTTTGGAAAAGTTATTAGTTGCACAGTTAACATTTACTAAAGTCTTTTTATAAGAGGAAAGTTTAGGCAGCAAAAACACCAGTGTAGTTTTAAAAAATATAACACGTTCAGAATATGGAAACTCCTGAGGAAGTGAGTTCAATCTCACGAATCACCAAAACGAATGCGACCAATAGAGAAGGTTAATTTCCTTTCTACACCCGAGGAAACCCGAATTGAAGAGGGCCTGAAAGCTAAATCCGATTAAATAAATAAAATGAAAAAATAATCGAGTTTTCCTTGTCAGAGGACTTGGACATATCATTGTCTATTCCAGAAAACCTTGTAACCGATTCGGATATAATCGAAAACGGAACGGTCGAGCTGGTCAAGTTTATGGTGAGACATCTATATTTTATGTGGATGAAATTATAAAAATCGAAGCAAATGATGTTTATGTCGTAAAATTTTAGAGGAAACAGAACTGTATAGTCTATCATTTGTGCAACCTACAAAGAAAGATATTTCGTTTATTTTACGAAATGATATTCAAAAGAAACTGCCAACGAAAATAGTAATTATGACGAAAGTACTCATTCAATTGGTGAAAGTGCCCCGCACTGAGGCACATTCAGCAATTTGGTCACCATTGCTATAAACCGAAAAAAAATTTTTTTTACAGTGAAAATGGGAAAAAATGGTGGATCTGCCCTACTTTACCCTAATGCTTCTAAAATTGGAGAAACGAGCGATCGATCAAATGATCGATTATACAAAATGCTGCAAAATATTTTACATTGCATATCTCTAGTTTACATTAAGGTTAAGGCACAATCAAATCCGATAATCAAATTACGAGTAACATAATTTTTAGCCTTTAACATGGGAGTTTCGTGTTGCAATCGCATTTCCAAACTATATACACTCACCGCAACACATAATCAAAATTAATTAAATCCACAATACATAAACTATAATTAAATCAAAAATATGTTCAATGCTAATTTCGCAAGAACAAACCAACTTTTAATAATTCCACTTGAGCATTTTGAAAGTTAAGACCAAACGGGGGGATAAAATCTCAAAATTTTGCGATTTAAGGTTAAAAGTCGTCGAAACAAAACAAACATACTCGTATACTCTATGTACCCATTACCAAATCGAGAACAATTTAATCATAAATTAATTATAAATAAATAAGTTTTTCAAACATTTTCTATTATTTTGTTTATAACAAATGGAAATTTTTATTAATTAAAATTAAATTTGTGCACAATGCAATTATTTTGTGTTACAAGGCAATAATGTCATGTACACATATAGCATATGTATCGTAAAACTTGTACGTACACCAGAGCACTCATATACACTGTATATATGTACTCAGATATGGTTTAGAAACAACAAAACAACACAAATCGTGTTTTGCCAAACCTATCAATTAAAATCGATCGATTTATTAGTTTTTTTTAGTTACGAGCTCCGCAGCACAGCTCCTACCTTAGCTCGTTTCATTTACACGGTTTTCAAATTATTATTTACAAAAAAAAAATCTAAAGTTAAACAGAGAACTAGAGAACTTAAGACTATCTATTATAATATAAAATGAAAATTACAAATGAATGTTGGTATGGTTAATTTTCTTAAAAACCATGCATGATGGAAAAATGTTACATGATTTATCTTTGAAACAACATCTTAATTACATGATTGATTTTTAAAGTTCATAAAGCAGTAGAAAACCAGAATGTATACAGACAAAAAAAAGCTTTTAACTATTTTGCTCTATAGTTGAGACATGATGCTGTAGAAATACACTATTAGAATCGTGTCTTAGGTAATATTTTGTAAGATGTGTGTTGAACGAATGTCATCGTGTTCAAATTTCGTAACCATCAATTGTGGTAATTTATGAGTAATCGAGCTCCGTTTGGAGGAAGTCACTCGAATTCAGAAATATTATCTCCATGAAGTATATTGCAAAATCTGCACCACATATGGTTCTTAGGTCACAAAATAATTAACAAGCCAAAATATAAACCGTATCGTTCCGATATAGCCAGCCAGACTGGGGCAAGTATAAAAACAAACTTTTAGCCACGAACGGTGTATCCACTTAGTGTTTCCCGAATTAACTAGCATTAACTGTGTTAAAAATCCGAAAACTACTTCTCCCGCGACTGGTGTATGAAGCATCAAGACATCGGCCGTAAGATCTAGAACGTAGATATTACTGGGATGGAAGTGATAGAAAGCACCTCTCGTTACGGGAATGTTCTACAGAAAAATTTCTACCAACCTCGTGGATTCGAGGAAAATCAAGTATTGTTTACCTTAGGAAGAGGACTACTAATTTTGGTTTTTATAAGCAACTTGATGTCTTGAACGTTTTAGTCACTTTTGTGGTCGAAACAACTCACTTGCTAAAAATACACAAGATAATTTAAAATCGCTTGGAAAATAAAAGCTCCAAGTACGAGATACGAAATGCTGAAACCGAATCGTGAAATCTACTCTTGTAATAGGCATTATTTCTTGTTGGCAGTCTTAGAGAATTAATACCTTTTACAACAGAATTGCCTTCAGGATTCGGTTTCAGCATTCCGTAAGACATATTTAGAGCTCCATGAACTTGGACAATCGGGAGATCTTTGAAACTAATAATAGAAACTCATTTTGCTAGTCTTTCCGTCCTTGCGCTTTAGCTTTACGCCCCACTAGTCAAATAATAAATAGAAGGAAAATCTTATGAGCAAAACCCAGTTTCAAATCATATAAATCGGAAGGCTCTGACAAAATTATTTCTGTATATGGATATCCACCAAACTAATGACTTAATATTACCGTTGCTTAAAAACTATTTTCGAAATCAGTATAGAACATTCTCCATATTTGGAAGAAAGAGAATGAAGTATATAACGTTTATTCTTAAGATTAGAAAAATGTCTCAATGCAACCACAAAAACCTTAGATCTGTGGCGTTCAGAGCAACTCCAACAAATACAATTAAATAAAGTATCTCACGCCACAATTAATTAATAAAATCGATATTTCGAGTTAAGTTCTTGTAATTCACTAGTACTGTCGCGTCACGACTAATCGTATATGTTATATACGAATCGCACAGTATGAACATCAAGTCCCGTAGCATATGCCTGATGAGATGGATTTGATTTTTTCGATCACACGGTGATTCAATGATGTTATCATCAGATCGACACCGGCCGCCTAGTGGATTACAAGATACAAGCAACAACTCGGATTTACAATTTATGTTCAAATTTACAACAAAGCAACACGCTTTCTTCATTGGTGACCCCAACGTTCCCGTTTAGGGCATTTACACGTCAAGATCTTGTAACACAAAATCACTAATTTCATCCTACCCTCCTGCCTAACCTAACACGGCAAAAAGTTTAAGTTACCACAATGGAATTTCCCGACCTTCTCTTTCAGTACATGGGTGTAGTTCGTTTCGCGTTCAAGGCATAGATATTTCCAGGAAGTTCGTTTCATGCTGCAACAAAGCCAAATTTCAATAAGGTGGGTTAATGTGGGCAAGCACAAATACAGCATGCAGTCAGGTTCGTTTCATGTCGTAACAAGCCTACTTACTAAGCGGGAAAATTTAGGCACCCCAACCATTACGACACCAGATATTCATAATCAACTTTCGGAGGGGGGAATTCACGTTCGGGGGAGTTATGTATGTGGCGTTCTGAGAAACTGCAACAAATACAATTAAATAAAGTATCTCACGCCACAATTAATTAAAAAAATCGATATTTCGAGTAAAGTTCTTGTAATTCTCTAGTACTGTTGTGTCACGACTAAACGTATATATACGAATCGCACAGTGTCATCATCATGTCCCGGCATATACCCTGATGAGATGGATTTGATCTTTTCGATCACACGGTCATTCCATGACATCATCATCAGATCGAAACCGGCAAAGTGGATTATACAATATACAAGCAACAACGCGGATTTACAATTACATACATTCAAATTTACAACAAAGCAACACGCTTTCTTCAGATTCAAACGCTTGTCCTCGTTTATTTTGAAATCGTTAGAAAATCAGACGACAACTTACATTAGCTTTTGGACTAAATAACAGTTCTTCAAAAGAGAGCTAGATATATAGAGAGTGAAAGAAAGGGAGAAACAGAAAGAGAGCGGACAGAGCGAAACTGTAACGTCAGGCCAGAGGTGGTAATCATATATATGATGTTTGGGGGCATAAGTGAAGCACTCTGGAGCTGGATAGATCATATGCTAAATTTCTAACTTTTTAACGCCAGGTTAGAACATTCGAGGCCACATGGAAAAACTTCTTACATTATTGAAATCGTTTAGGATGTGTTTTATAACTTCTGCTCAATTTTGTGTTTTGAGTCAATCGTTCAAAATGACGATAAAATGGACATATTTAATTTGATCCATCGTCCAGTATATATCATACATTGTGGTAAACCAAATCGAGAACATATGCGACTGTATAGGTTCGATGCACTGCTTCAAGCCACTTTTTTTAAGCCTGATCTATTGTGTAGTACAAGCGTTCAAATAAAAATGTTCAGATTTCGATCGGAATCAATATTTAGCTTTATCAAATCGAATTATATTCGACCATATATAGTGATTATAACGGCAGTTTTTGATTTCGTTCGAATCTAACCCATCATAGTTAAATGTATTGTTGTTTTGTACAAAATTGTACTGTACTTTAGCTCAACATCCTAGAGCAATTTCGATGTAATTGAAATAAAGTATTTGTATCAAAACCATTAATTTCAGATAAAGCTTGAATGCCAGTACCAAAGGCTGGCATTGATCAATGAAATGTGCAGTTGGTTTTCACAAATCGAGAGTAGAGTCGTACGTCCTCGATTTGGCTTCGTAACGTAACTTCGTGACGTAAGGTTAGTAGAGACAGAAACTGTGAAGTGGTCAATCAAGTGAACGATCAAGGTCATTCAATGACATCAGATCATCAATCAAAACCTAGCTCGAATAACAACATATATACGCATGCATAAAAGCCGTGATATGCGTTGATGCATGTATATACATATCATTGGTGACCCCAACTTTTCTGTTTTTAAGGGCATTCACACTTTAATGCCTTCTGGACACAATCTCACAAATTTCATAAATGCTCTAGCAAGGTAAAAATGACTTCTCACGATGAATGGAATTTCTTACTGGCCCAGATATTTAAAGAAAGTTCGTCTCATGCTGAAATAAAGCCAAACCACTAAGGTGGGCGAATGCCAAGACACCAACAAATTCAGCATGCAGTACCGTTCGTCTCATCAGAGGCACTACAACACAAATACGGCATTTTATTGTCCGCGACACTACTACATATACGAATCGCACACTCTACACATACATCATCAAATCTTAAGTTCGGTAGGCATATTTGCCTGACGAGATGAGATGGAGTTGATAATTTTGATCACATGGTCATTCAATGACGTCATCATCAGATCGAACCGGCCTAGGGAACAACATAAAAGATTTTATATATTTGGTATGACCTTTTTCTGGTTCGAACTAGATGGAACCTTCATGTTAGCATATTTGCTACTTGAATAAAACATAAAGTTTAGCAGGACCAATACGAGTCGTTTTAAAATTTTGTTAGCTTCCAAATGTCATCTGACAACTGATTTATACAAAAATTCACATTGATGGTTTGTTAGTTTACTGTTCATTGGTTCAATCACTATTCGTATCAAGTATTTCGAAATTGTGACTCCACCTTTGGCTGGCGGCCAGATTTAATTTTTGTAAGCCAGGTAGAACAAAATGGCCACAAAACCAAATCTCAAGAGTACTCTCCCCATTCATCCCTCATTTTGACTAACATTTTGTAAAGTACCACCATCCCTCCTTTCTGCTCCTCGAGAAACTGTTAAAAAACATTTCTGAAATATTTTCAGACAATGTATAAATACTTTGTCGAATGGGTTCGCGGAAAAATTGTCCTTAATTTGCGGGTAGGGGGGGTGAAGAGAGGTCTACATACAGTTTGGTAAAGCCTCCATTCAGTTGATACAAAAAGCTCGCGCGTTCAAAAATTAATAAATAAAATATTAAAATCGTGACTTACCACTTGTATTGGACGATTTTAATCTGAAATTATATATAAGATAAAAAATAATGAATAAATAAATAAGAAAAGTAAATAAATAATATAAGTATATAAATGTAATACAAAAGCAACAAATAATTTATTTTTAAATAAATAAAATTAAAATATTATTTTGTATTTTCGTTGAAGTTTCTCTCTCGCAAATAATTGGTTTTGACTTTTTGACTTTACATTTCTTTTGTGTAGACGAGTGTGTGTGTATGTACTCGTATGTCTGTATGTTCGTATATAAACATATATGTGGTATGATCGCAGAAGTAAGAAAAATTGGATTTTACTTTTATTTTTCGTGTATCCAACCATCCTGTCACTTGTGTTGAATTTATACAATATTTACATGACACCTACAGACAAATTTGTGGTTTTTATATTATATATTAAATAATAAATATCTGTTTCTGGATATGAAATAATATTATATTTGTCAGATATGTTTACAGGAGACATTATAAGATTGTATTTCAAGTATGTGTAGTGTACATACGAGGGAAGAATTTCTTGTTACGTCTAAATATCGTGAACGGGAGATATGGTAATCTTTATACGAATGAATTAGTAATCTGTAATTTGGCTGGTGTCTGAAGTGACATTATCTGTTACTCTTGGTTGTCACGCCACTGCCTTTTAGGCGAAATTGCTAGAATTTGATAGCAGTACTCTATCAACGTCTGCACCAGGAGAGATAGACCACCTCATCTAATGTTGTTTATCTACAAATCATACTTCGAACAATAAACCAGTAAAGGTCCCATACCTTCTTGAAGTGTGAGATAGATCAATTTTGAGATGCTCCCGCAGTATTCTTACTAGATACTGTTTAAATTATTCCGAATGATAATTCTGACCAAGTGAACAAAATATTACTCGAAATTATATATGCAGGCATTTGATAAGAGCACTCTAAAGGATGAAGATAAACTGTCAAGTTTTGATTTGGTAGAGATATTGCTTAAGAAAGATGTCATTTTAACGTTTCCACCAGGCGAAATGGCCAACCTTATCTTAAATTGAGATCATCCATCTATATCTCACATGGTGCATACTTATTCTGAATTAAAATTCTGAACAATACACACTACAAGCATGTGCAATGAACAAGAGGCAGATACTATAGAGCACTTGAAATTATTGGCCAAAAGAGAATTTTGGCAGGCACGTTACTGTCTTTTAAGCGAAATTGCTAGAATTTAATAGCAGCACTCTATGGGATGGAGATAGACTGTTGAAGTTTGCTCATCTCACATTGAGATCATCTATCTGCATCCTTCTTGTTGCATAAAAATAATAAACTAGTAAAGATCCCAGACCTTTTAAAGTATTAAAGATGTACAGTGAAAATCAGTGGCGTGCCTACCAAGAGTGATAAAAAATTTCTTGCAGGTTTCATGATAGTATCCAGTGAGAATAATTAGTCAGCCAGAAACCAGTGCAGTGGACAAGAGACGGAAACATTTGATATACTTGAAATTATTTATCTACTCCGGGTAGAGACGCCACTGTATTTCAGACGAAAGATATTGAAATTTGATAGCAGAAGTTTATTGGGATGGAGATGAACTGCCGAGGTTGGCTTTTGTAGAGATATCTCATGTTGTTAATCCAAAAGAAATCCTAGATTAATAAACCAGTAACCATGGTAAATCATGAACTTTGAGGTTATTGCTTAGGGTTCTTACTGGATACTGTTCTTTGAATTGTTCCAAATGAAAATTCGGAACAATGCCTACTGCGAGCAGTGGAGTGGACAAGATAGATATACCGTCAACTAGACAATCACTTTAACGTCTGTAGCAGAAGATATGGACAATCTCGTCTCATGTTGTTTATCCAAAAATCATCCTTGGAACAAATGAAGTATGATAAATGTTCATTGAGAGTCCTTCTCAGTATTTTCACTAGTAACTTTTCCTTGAATGTTAACTTCGAGAAGAAACAAAAGGGTTTGAAGAAATCAAACATCTTAAGCTTCATTCGGTTTCGAGGCTAACAGTGTTTATTAGGGGCGGAAAGTTACAATTAGCCAATCGAGCCGGAATGACTGGAGGGAGCGGGATTTGTCGTAATAAGCTATGCACGATTTCAGAATTTGTAAGATTAGCTATTTAGTGTGTCGAGTATATATATTCGTTTTACCTCTAATAGCAAAATAAATCGATGCGATTTAACTAAATGAGCTGGCTAATCTCAATGTATTAGTCGAGTTTAAAAAGGTTTTTTTTGTCCGGTTTTGTTTGCATACTGAGGGGTTCAAATAAATATCTATAACACGTAATTCACTGTAGCAGCTGATTTTAAAATTACTAGAATACTTTGCTGACCTCCACACCCCGTAAAAGCTCTGTGTGTATCCCACTACTACATATACATTATCTGCTATTTATTAGTTTTCTAGTTAACCTATTGCGATATTCTAGGACGTCTACTTGGTTATCCGACACTCATCATTCTATCGCAAGTCGATGGAGGATTCTATTGGGAGCTCATGGTAGCTTTAATATCCATTATCTCTCCAATTGTTTGCTCATTTCAATTTTTGCATCATTGCCATTATCGAAATTTTATACGTCCCGGAATTTGTTGTCCCTTTTACTGCCTTCTCTGCATTCCATGCCCATATATTAAATTATTATTTGTCTAGATTCTCGTTTTCTTCCAATAAAGTTGTTCGAGGCCGGTTCAGCATTTTAGATTTATTGCCTGTTAAAGGCAGATCAAATTGACCGAGCTCTCTCTTCAACTCCATCACTTTCAGCTTCAGCACAGTTTATTTTTTTTCGGAAGACTTCTCTACTATCGAACGATTAAAACGATGTTCATGATTTAGATTTGAATATCAATTATATCTACCGTCGTGGTGTCAAACCGAGTGTTCTTTACTAACTCGCAAATATACTGTGCTCCTCTTACAAATCATTAGAGCTTAAACCAAGCCAAAGAGGCCAACTGAGATCGACCAACACAACTGTAGACAAACTGAACAAATTCTCCATTATCACAGTGGTCACACAAAGACCCTCGAACTAGTCTCATTCGTTGTTACAATGACCGTTCCGCAGATTAACAAAATGTTTCCATGTAGTCCTCACCATTTTGGCAGTGGTGGGTGAAATTTGCAATGAATTGAGAACAGTTTTTCTGTCTGTATACGGCACCTAAACTGCTAGATAATCATAATTGATGGGTAAGCCACCAATAATCGTTTATCGAAGTTAATGCTGGTAATAATTTTTCAATCATCATATCAACATCTGGTAAAGATTAATTCAAATAATTGCAAGTCCATGGCGCTTCCATCTAAGGAACGTGATCGATATCTCAATGCGTTTGAGACGAAAGTCGGAGAACCAGCTGTGTAAATTTTAATAAAGAGAAATAAGAGTTGATCACATGCCACCAAATAACAGAAGCGTAAGGAAGCATAGTTAAAACCAGGGTAAATAAATATTTCAAATTTTAGGGTTTAATTCCTAGAATTTTCCAAAATGAAAGTGATTAAGATTATTTTCAAGGTTATTTTCCAACGGTAATTCAGACAAGATACTTTTAAGCACTGAGCAGCAAAGGTGAAAGTACACCATTCTGGCGATACCTTTTTTCAAACCAACCAGTTAGGCTACAGTATTACGAGAACGAAGCATAAATTGGATCTATGAGACGATAGTTTGGTCCATACCAAATTAAGTCCGTGCATGTACCCACAATCAACTCCATAGTGTTGAGCGAAATTTCAGATTCATGAAGAGTGGTTTCCCAAGATGTGGTGACAGATAAGTAAAGATCTCTCATAAATTTGTCTACGATTCTTTTTAAGGTAGATAATAATCGAGAGCACAGTGTACCAACTTGAAGGATTAATGTGTCGAGAGGGATATACAAGTACTTGTTTGTTTTTGTTGCCCTCGAGTTTGTTAAAAAGAAGAAACAAATAGGCATAGGAGGAATAGGAGGCATTGTGATATCACTGGGAGTTTCAAATTGCTCAATCAAAGAGGTTAACAACTCAAATCAAGCATTGCTTTCGAATACAGTGTGTAGCATCGACTTCCACCTATAGTAAAATACTATTTGTGTTTGAATAAAAAATCTGGAGTATAGGGCGGAGGAGAATCAGACTGCACTGGCTGGATGTCATATAGGAAGTCAAAATTAGAAAGAGGTATATTGAACAGGCAGCAACATTGTCGAATGTGGTTTGTTGGTTATGTGTGTAGTTCTCAATACAGACATATTCGGCATACAAGTATTATTTAAATTTTGTCTTGACTCATTCAAAATATAAATGATAGCCATTCAATCGAATTTATACAACTATTTAAGATAACAAGACCAAAGACCTTTGTCCAAACGAATCTAGCTAATTCATCATAAATTTTTGCGAATTTTGATTAAACGAGCAAAATATGAGTTTCTTGGACACAATTCAAAGTCAAATTATAAACAAAAATATTCAATTCTTATCACAAACACAAAATATTTTTGGTAGCGAACGCGCACTTGTTAAAACCACAACAGATCAAAACAGGATATCTTCTGATTCACTCACTTATGTTTTTATTAATGCATATATGTGTGTTTAAGACGAACAAAACATGTATTCAAACCATTTCTTATCACAAGGGGAAATTCTAATATATTCGTAAGTAGACCAGATACCGCTCACATGCTGTTTCATAAACAAAATTCGTTCGTATTCCAACAGTATGTCCAGATGTTGATTCAAAACAGAAATTAGCCCAACAGTAATCCACTTACAGGGTGATTCACCCAAAAAATAGTAAACTGGGGGTAAGCTGGAGATATATTAAGGCTCATGTTGTATGACACTGGGGTCCAGATGTTCTTATCTCAAATATCTAAACCGGAAATTGTTCTAATCCTAATCTCTATAAAGCGCTTATATAGAAACTGTTCATACATATCGGAAAGATAAATGCATCAGGGAAACAATTCAGATTGGTTTTGCAAAAAAAAAAATAATTTTGGCCTTGATAGTCACAAATCTACATATTGCTCTTATCAAGCGTGCCGCATAAGAAAGAAACAAAAAATCAAACAAAAACTACAACTAAAAACTAGCCAATGCGGCACTTATTTCTTATCTTACATCGAGTTTCTAATTGATATCGAGAGTCGACTAAATGAGTTTCAATTGTGTACAACTTTCATGCAAGACGCGACACAGTGGATACAAGTGGACAAAGTGAATTTTTTTTTTCTTAAAATATTTTCGACCAACTGCATACACGCCGATAGCACAATGAAACTTGCAACAGTGCTAGTGATACTCCAGGTATTATTATTCACAAACGGAATATTAGGCCAAGGTGCTGGTAGGTATTCGAATAGTATATAGTGTGTGTGTGTGTATAATATATATATAGGGTGCGGTTTAACACGATAATCCTTTTTTAAATTAAGCTAAATCGCGATTTCGTCCATGCAATACACCAACATTAAAAAATGGAATTGTACGTGTCCGATCAAAAGGTAAATTTGCTCGATTTGTGTGCATCAGCGATACAACATTGCATGGTACAGCGACGACGACATGTGTCAACGGCCGATGGGAGGGTGAAATACCAATTTGTGTCGCACCAGGATGTGCTGAATTGGTATCGCCAGCGAATGGTACAGTATCGTATATAAAACGTGGCAGTGGTGCTAAACTAACCTGCAACAGTCGATATGAGCTAATTGGCAACGACGAAGCATTTTGCGATGGCATCGAATGGGATCGACAAATTGGTAACTGTCGCTTAACAAATGTTTCGTCGTCACTGTTTTGCGATTTCGAAGGACGTTTAAAGTGTGGCTGGAGTAATTATTTGCTGAACGATAAAGATTGGTTGCACACGAATATGGGACGACATGGTATTGGACCGCAGCACGATCATACAATAATGACAAAGTATGAAGGATTTTTTATGCTACTCGAAGGTGATGCACCACGGACTAATACGCTGGCGTATCTTTTTTCGCCAATGTACGACGCCAAGGTAAGCAATAATTCGTGTTTCAAATTTTTTTATCACATGTATGGCGTTACAACGGGTACGATACGAGTTTATGTCAAGACGGCACAACAAACGGATTACAGTTTCTTCGTATCAATCAGGTAATTGTGTCATAATTATATCAATCTGTAATTAGGAATAATTTTGTATAACATACCTATATATAGGAAAACTGCTCTGATCGAAATTACACAACGCTCCTCAAACGCTTGGATCGAAGCCCTGGTGCGACTACCCAAATTGGGGGATAGTTTTCAAATTGTAATCCAAGGTGAAATAATGCGAGGACAACGTACCGATCTAGCTATTGACGATGTTGAAATATTGGACGGGTCGGCTTGTGATGCAGACCGGGCGGTTGTTACAGAAAAGCCAGAGAACGAACCAGGCGGTGTGTTCGACGTTCAGTCGTGTCAAAATCGATGTGGTAGCACGACACGCGATTCGAGTACCTCAATAACAAACAACACGTTAATATGTTATTGCTACGACGGATGTGCTGATGAAGACACATGTTGTCCCGATTATGCACAGTTTTGTATATTTGGAGATACTACAATCGATTCCGATATAGAAACAACCACACTTCTAGATACTACGAGTACGAAACCTTCGAAGCCGACCAATACGACTCAAAGATATATCCCAACTACTACGACCCCAAAAAAACCGACAACAACAGCAAAAGTAGTTGTTCTCCCGAATAAGACGTTCCCAAAATACAAACCAAAAACGACAACACCAGAAAGTGATATGGCAGAGTTTGATATAACCACCTCGCATTATATGAACGATGATTCGAAAACGGTTGAATTATTATCCGAAAAATTCGTTCGGGACAGTGGTACGTAACAAATCTTGCTTATTTTAAAACCAATTATCTTAATTAATTTTCTTAATTTTTAAGAACACCTCGCCAAAGTTAGAGCAGTGGAGACTGGTATCCCATCATGGGTAATTGTAACCGGTATACTATTCAGTATCATGATAGTTGGCAGTGCTGCTGGCTTATACATATATAGGGAGCGTACCCGAGTGGCAACACCGGCCGAAATGAAGAAAAGGTATCATTGTAAATCGGCTAACGAAGAATTTAGCGAAATCCGATTTTTAACCGAGGATGAACAATTGGATTTCACAATGGCGACGCCCATTAATGACTAGCGGTGGGTTGGAGAGCTACACAAACAAAAATTAATCTAATTTCTAGTCATAATCTCGATAATATTAATTTGTAATTTATATATAATATGTGTTTATAGTTTGAGATAATATTTACATTGTGACCAATTTAGAACGAGCATATAAAATAAAATTTGTACAGTGAAAATAAGCAGTTTCGGCCCATTGACGAGTTTTGCCTACGTATCTGATTTTTTTGTAAGAAGTCGCCATTGGAAACGAGAAATACAGGGCCAATACTCTAAGGACGATAACTCACACTATTCCAATGATTGGCATAGCGTGAGGTATTATACTAAGTGCCTACTAGTTCAGGGAGGCTTCAATATTATGTTCGACCAAATGAACACTTTAGTCACTTTGAAACTCCAACGTGTAAGTTTCATATTCGAAATCGGTTTACGATTCTGTTGGTTTCAGGTTTCTACTGTCAATGAGCAGCTATATATATATCAGACGAAGATCCACGATCTTGAAACCGATGAATATAAGCACTACGTAGAGTGTTCCAAAAAAACCTTTTATATGAAAAATTCCACTGAGACTTTTCCATATCGAAGGATCTTTAGTTAACATCGTACCTGTGGTACAATTTTCTTTCAATAGTAGTTATGATATCCATGTATCCTACTCTTATGTGTCTAATGGTTTTACATTCTACTACAAATGATTTATAGAGATGGCCAAATAGACAGTGCTCTGTGAGTATCTCCACGATCGTTTTTAGTTCACATCTCCGTAAGGAGATCAGTGTCTTTGAGCGTTTCAAGTCCAGTTTTGGCCAGACTTGCCTCGCTACACTACATGGGACGGTGTTCGTCCATTTTTCATTCGCTGAGACTACTGCCTCCTTTTCAGCACATTTTTCAGTGCTTTATTGGCCTCCCTAACTTTACCCCTTTCGGTAGTAGTTGAAAATTTGTACCATGCCTCGCTAGTTTGCCCACCCTGCAGTTCCCCATACCGTCCAAGTGGCCGGGACCCACACTATCTGAAGCTAACGCCACTCTATAGACGTCAGAGAAACAGAGTCCAGCGACTTGATTGCCGCCTGACTGTCCACATAGATTGCGATATCAGTTGAGGATACCACATTATGTCTAAATCAATTCAAGACCTCCTCAATTCCTATCACCTCTGCCTGGTACACGTTGCAGTGATCAGAGACACGAACTGATATATCTACTGGCAATTTATCACTGAAGACTTCTGTTCCTACTTTACCTTGTGGCTTGGAGCCATCCGAAAAGAACTGGAATACTTCCGTTTTGCAACCGATCCGCTCCTCCAACTTTCTCTTGAGGGGCAGAAAGTACGGAACATTTTCTCGAAGCACAAAATCTGTCTAACGTAGTCCAGATTCGCCAGTTCCTTCCAATTATCCAATTGACATTTCTACTGAGATATGGCTGATAGTCGAGTGGCAGTAATCGCCGAAACATAACCTCCAAAGCACGCGTTGGTGTTGGTGCTCCGCTATAAGCTTGCAGGCCGTTCTTTGCTGATCATTACACGCTCACTCCTTACATAAGAACAGGTCTTACTACGAAAGTCAATAGCCAGTGTTACAGTTCCGACTTCAGACCCCATCTATTTCCGATGGCGTTTCTGCACGAGTACATGGCTATATTAGCATTGTTTACTCTTTCCAAAATGGAGGGCTTCCACATAAGCTTACTGTCCAAGATTACGCCTAGAGATCGTGCCTTGTCAGGAAAAGCCAGTCTCCTGCCATTTAAGAAAAGTGGAGCTACTATACCGGGATTTTATATTTCCTAGCCAATAGTACCAGTTCGTTTTGGACGAGCTAATTGCTAGTCCACATCTGATGGCCTAACCCGTAATGATAAGGAGGGTGTTTTGAAATAATTCCTTCACCGTGCTTAGGATCAAAAACTCAGATCCCCTCCCTCTCCAGTTCTAACAGATGAGTTTATGTTTTAGAGAAGAGGAGACATGATACCTCCCTGCGGAATTCCCTTAGCGTCCACCTCCTGATGGTGGATTCCCTAGCTCCGAGTTAACCATACTGCACCCAAGCAGGTGATTGATTAACCCATTTACAGGGTAATCCACCCCCATGAACGACCATCCCTCCATAATTGCGTCCGTATTTACATTGTTAAGGCTGCCTTCAATATCAAGGAACGCCACCATACAAAACTCTAGCGAAAATATTGATCTCTCAATTGTACTTACGTAGCGCGTGCAGAACTGTGTCCACAGATTTCTCTTTACAGTAAGCTTGCTGAGACTGGGTGCAGTCATTAGGCTTTATTTGAACGTATATAGATATCCATCAGCCTTAACAAAGTTTTCAGTAGAAAGGATGATAGAGTTATGGGTGTTAAGTCCTTTTGGTAGCCATGTGAGCATTTACCCATTTTCGGAATAAAGATCACTCTGACCTCTGCATCAAACACCCTTAGCAGATTACTTCCAGCCAGGGAAGATTACTTCAACGAGTTGTTTTGAATCTCCGTGGGAATAATTAGAGGACCAGGGTTTGAAACCTTCAAGTGCCTATAGGAACCGTCTTTTGGTTACGATATCTTCTATGCGCAGTGAGTGCTCCTCGATGAGTACTAGTCTCAATCGAGTCGTCCGGTTTAATTAAATAACTGGAACTGGTAGGATTAGTAAACAGTATCTTCCTAAGACGAGTGGTGTCTGAGACTTCTTCCATTTTATCACAGAAGAGTTTCGATGACCTCTTTTGTGCCTTCCTCAATTCTTTTTTGTATATTTGGAGGTCCTCCTTATAGGAGTCCCAGTCTTGAGTCCCTCTCGTACTTTTGTTTCTTTTAAAGGCTACTCTACACGCCTTCCATGCTGGTTTCTGATATTAATAGTGTCGCTAATCGCTAAGACAATTTTGACATCTTTCTGCTTCTCTTGTTGATCATTCTTGTGATGTTGAAGCCATGTATTTTTTTGTCTATGAATCGGTTCCAATCTCTGTTCTTATTGGCATGTAAGTGTGGCTCTTATAGAGGTGCTGACCACATATATCCTTGAAATTGGTTTTCGGTTGGGAAACGTTTTCCTGAATATCTGTTTCGATTAGTTTTCCGAGTGAGATCGTAGACATGTAAGTGTCACTTCTTCTCCTTTTAGACAACTTCTAAGGTACTAAAGTTTGCCGATTGTGTTGGTGTTCTTGTGATTCTTCGCAGAATAAAGAGTATTTAAGGTCCTTGTTTCGGCGCCAATCTATTGGAATAGGATCATCGTTCATAGTAATTGAAATTGTCGTTCAGGGTAACAGAAGCATTTTTAGTATTTGCATTTGATGTTCAAATGACAGGATTCTGGTTCTTAGAAAAAACAATCTTATATTTCAAAGTATATTTCCGTGTCAACAGTTTTGTGGTGCACTAACAAAAGTGTGTACTCAGACTGACATTTGGGCCCAATAGGCCTCACAGTAGGAGTAAGTCCAATAGTGAATAAATATACAACCCTTTCCTGATACTTTCTTCTTAATGAAACCTAATGGCTTCAAATTTTAAAATACTGAGACAGTGAGATTTATCCAGCCAACCAATTTGTTGCAAACGTCGGGGAGTATCAATCTTATAATATAATACACTGCATCATCATATCAAACCATTAAAAATTGTATACAACTCCATTCGTTCATATCGAACGGATATATGGGGTTGTACTTTCTATCAACACCCATTTACTATAATCTTATATGTGCACCGTAATGAACCCACTTACGCTAATTGTATACAACCAAATTAGTTTATCAAACCAGTCAATCTTATATGCTGACTTAAAATGGTGAGAAAATATATTTTTTGATTGATCCACCATCGGATAACAACATATTTGGTACGCCCTCGATATACACATCTTTGTATAGAGTTTCCGCATCGTCTAATTAAACTGTACTGCATAATAATGATAGGTGTGTATATCAAATCGTGTGCTGTGCGGAAACCTCTTATCCTTTTATCAAATCAGACCGCGCTCACACACAGAACTATTCTCCCCAATCAATTAAGCTGTCCGATTTTGAGTTTCTTAATATAAATCTTAATTCCTCACACTGACAGGCGTTTAATATTTCAAACAGTATATATATATATATATATATATATATATATATATATATATATATATATATATATATATATATATATATATACAGACACACATTCGTCTCGATATAGCAATTATACACATTAAGTCTATTTAGCGCGCAGCATTACACAATCCATGAGAATCTATAATCTAATTACAGTGGATGATGCCTCAAAAAAAAATCTACTACGAAAAAAATCGTGAAGTCTAATTTAATTTTATTTTATGAAATATCATAAATTTTCCCATCTTAAATATTAATAAAAAACAATAAAACAACAAAATTTAAATTTATAACTTTTTCGGTAATTTAAAAATGGCGTTCATATACGTTCCTTCCACCCACTTATGTAGATACGTATACGATTTCCCTCCGCACATAGCATAATGTATAAAAATTCTTCTATCCATCCATCTATCCAACCATCCATCCATCCATCCATCCAATTTAAATTATATTTTTATTATCATTGTTATTGCTGTTGTTTGTAAGACGAACAAAGTTTACAACAAAAACTTTAAGATTCACATCTAAGACGAAACAAGAACGATCTACGAAATACAAATAAATAATTAAAAACATGATTTGAGAGTTCCGGTAGCCGGTATTTCAGTCGAAACCAATAAGCGCAAATAAAGTTGTACATATATACGAGTATACGTCTTATGTCTGTATATAGATGTAAGAAAACGAACAACAACAATAGGGTTGCAAAATAAAGAAATATATATTCTTATAGATGTACATTATTTATATAATGTACATTACATTTTGACATGGCACGCAATGTTGGTCAGATGAAAATATTACAGAGATGCGCGGCCCGTCTGTATAGCACACTCGTATACACTTAATTATATAATGTGTTTGTGTACAGAATAATAAATGTTTTCTCGCTCTTGCACGTCTTACGTATGTAGGAAGGTACTCGCAGATTGATTTATCTATGGTATATCTCACAAGATGTATATGATGTGTAACATGAGACTTCATCATCTTGAAGATGCGAAATTGGATTGGATTTAGTTGTTAAAAAAATATCGGTTTCATTTCGATTGATGAGCTTTTTGACAGCTTTTCAATGAGTAAATATGAAACATATATGTATCTGTGCCCAAAATTGAAAATCACGTAACTTTACTTAAGCTTTGCAATTATCATGAGGATGGTGCTATAGTAAAAGATGCTGAAGCCGGTTGCAAATCGCTTAACAAAATTCAAATATAAAGCTTTAGGCATGTGATTTGGTTAATAATGGAAAATAATTTCATTCAAATGGCTGCCTCGGCTGGCCATGCAGTAGCCTACACGATCGGTTCAATTTTTAGGCACATTATCGATTGTGTGCAGCTGTATTTCACCAATGGCTTCACGAATATTGTCCTTTAAAGCGTCAATTGTCTCTGGCTTGTCGGCGTAACACTTATCTTTGAGGGCACCCCACAAATAATAGCCCAACGGTGTCAAATCGCAGCTCCGACATGGCCAAACGACATCAGCTCTGCGGCTGATAATGCAATCTTCAAAAACAGGGCGCAAACAATCGAGTGTAGCACGTAGCGCCGTCCTGTTGAAACGAAATGTTGCCAATATCCTCCTCTTCAATTTTTGTGAACAAAAATTCGTTCAACATGGCCCGATAACGATCGCCATTGACTGTAACGGCCACTCCTTGCTGATTTTCGAAGAAAAATGGCCCAATTATGCCTCTGGACCAAAATCCGCACCAAACAGTGACTCGTTTTGGGTGTACCGGCTTTTCATTGTATGCGTGAAGGTTTTCCGTGCCCCGAATGCGAAAATTTTGCTTGTTTACATACCCGCCAAGATCAAAATGAGCTTCATCCGAAAAGATGATTTTTTTTGGCAAAATCGGCATCTTCAGCGAAGCGAAAACGCATTGGATGGTCAGTTGGTCTCAATTCCTGAACCAATTGGACTTTGTATGGCGTCATACCAAGGTCTTTATGCAAAATTCGTCTCAATGATGTCTCCGAAATGTTCAATTGTTGAGAACGACGGTGAATTGATGTTGATGGTGTACAGTATCAATATTCTCGGGTGTACACACTGTTTTTGGCTTTTCACGCTTTGGTTTATCGATGAGGATGCCAGTTTCTTTCACTTTTTTCACAAGATAACGAACATACGGAGCTGACGGTGCTTCTCTTCTTCCAAAATCCGTACGCAATTTTCGCACACATTCTGCAACATTACCATGATTTTCAAAGTAATGTCGCAATATTTTCCAGCGTTGTTCAAGCGTATACACAACCATATTCGTTCAGCGGAAGGATACAACTAATTATCTGTCAAATCAGACATGAGCTAAGTGTTACCGTTCACGAAATAAGCGCTAGTTGAAAAAAAAAAACTTTAGATGGCGGACCCCACCTGTTACATTCACGAGGTATTCTATCAATCTTAAAGATACAGGTAGTTAAAGTGAATCTGCTAAGGTCGAGTAAGCTCACCCACTAAGCAGAACCGAATGTTGGAACCAATTTTTGTCATTTTCCAAATGCTACGAGAGACCACGGATGGAGGTGTCGAAACAGCGTAAAGAAGAAATAGTCACGATTCAGGCGAAAATCAACGATTGTGGAAATCTCCCCACAGGTGGTGGCAGTAGTTATTGGAGTCATGGGTACAATTTCAGTTGCTTGCCTGCAGTTCACTAAACGACAGCGACACAGGGAGGCTATTATAAAATAATCCGATTTCGAAATTTTTTCGCTATCGAAAAATTCGATCCGCTTCGAATTTTCCTTTTATGAAATGTATGTATGTCAAATATCAGCATGAACTTAGCAGTTATGCGTTTTATAAATCAATTGAACTTGCTAATTTTCGATAGTACAAAATGAAATTCGTCTACTAAATAGCAGTCGGATTTTGAGATACGATTTTCGGAAAGTCCGACTTCGTTCTGTCTTTTTATTTTTATACAGGATATCGGATTCTTTTAATAGCAAAACCCGGTTTTGGATCTGATATATCGAAGTTTTCAGAACTGCCCCCAGGTGAGTTTTCCCCTCCGATATCTTCTGTTTTCTGACCCTACGTTTTGCGTCCATTCCACAGTATCGGATTCATTTTGGATTGATTGGCGCCCAACTAAAAATACGATTTTTTTATCTACTCAAGACGGAACCGCGACACAGAAGAGGACGTTACAATTAATGAATATTTTATAAATATCTTTCATACCACAAACGTTCTAGCCAGATGCACTGTTCATATTTACACCCAAACTGACTCGAAAACTGAACCCAGTTTTTTCACGGACCAATTTCAATATTTATTTGCTTTCCCTGAAAAGTAACATGTTTTCATTTAAGTTACACTTTTGGCAACAGAAATTTTTAAAACAAGTAGTGGTTGAAAACCACTACTCACTGAGCCACAACTCACGAGCAGTCGTACCTAAACGAACGAAACATATACTGTTTAAGTGTTGGCCAATAGGAAGGTTGGTGAGTATTTTAAAGTTAGTTAAGCTAATATCGATAAACAGTTGTTCTAATTCGATGAAATCTGGTGTTTATCGATGGAGACCGTAACTGAAACGTCGAGTTTAGACATACAATTTTTAGACAAATGTTTAGACTTTGCGGTTTTCCTATCGACACAAGATGCTATCTCTATGTTGTGTCGATATGCGAGAAACGATTACGTTAAGCATGACTTGGGCAATTGGGTTACTCAGTACTCCCCGTCAATATTTCAAAAGCTCTATTTTCCATGTTTTAACTATAGTGTGGCAGGTAAATAAATTATGAAGTCGTTTCATAATTCAAGGACATAGTTCAAGAAAAATGTAACCCATTGCAGCCTAGAAAGTTCGTTTCGTGATCACTATTTATGTCATTGTTCGGGCGAAGAAAACTTCTTGGCTCGGTTGAGAAATTTTAACCAAATTTGAATAAATAAATGTACCAATACATCAAACCGTTCAAACGCTGTTTCTAGTTTGTTTCTATTGGGGGTGGAACTTCTCTGTCCTGTGAAAGATATGTGCTTTTCTGCACTTAAAGCTTAACGTCAAATTTAGGTAAGCGTGGACGAATCTGTTTCAAGTGAAGTTTGTTGTAAGATTTTTCATTATGTGATGCCATATGCATGATGTAAATTTTTGATCTAGCTTTGAAGTAAGAGCAGTGGGCAAAAAGTACTGATAACCATCGAAAACTAGTTCACGAAAAATTGATAATATTTTAGACGCATCTATGACTAAGAGTACTGCGTCTCAACTGAGACCTTATGAACCAGTTATAACGATTGGTGCACATTGTAGGTGGTCAAGCCCAAGCAAATGTTTTTACACTTAATCGCCTTTTTATGTCATCCGGTGCATGTTCATTGTTGGTCAACGGCGAGAATCGAACTCGAGACCGCGACTCGATGAGAACATCTCTTGACCATTAAGCTACAATCGGTGACAAAATTTAAGCCGCATAGACATGCAATAATTTCTTCTACAGTTGATGTTTTCAAAAATGATACTATCAATTAGAATCGTATCTTTCCACATACTAACATCAATCATGTATATACTCCAAATAATTGCTTAGGTTACTTCGAGGTCTCAGAATTTTTCAAAATTTTCAGAAACACTTCTATCTGGCTCTGAATTACAAGTAATGACACAAATAAGCCCCAATAAACCAGACAGAAGCTTTACTTTAATTGTTCATCGATTTCGCACGCTAATTTGATGCTGAAAACTCTGTACTGTATCATACGGCTAGATAATAAATAGGCAAAGTGTAATTTATCATCTTTATTATGGTTAGTAATACAATCAGTTTGTATCGGTCTCCCAACTCTCAAACACTGTGAAAAGCTTCATAAGACCTTGGGTTTTGGGTAATATGTGGTTGCGGGTCTGATATTGTCTATTCGATATATATCAGATTTTTGTTACTGTGTTCGTACTTCAAAAACTATTTCGATGTTTCAGCTATGACCAATTCATGTGTTACTCTCGCCTAGCACTAATCGATCTTGTCACATATGGACAGACTATACCTTAAGGTAAGTGGAACTCAAAAGGCTTTGCGTCAAAAATAAAACCGATAATTTTAATCGAGCAGATCAACAAAGATTTAAACTGCACACAACCGAGAAAATAGAAATTCGCCCAGAAGTTATCTCCAATAACATTCAAGGTGGAAACCAGAACGTTACTCTATATATTTTGGTGGTTGCTGAACAAATTTGTTCTCTAGATATTTCACTTATTGCACTTATTGATAGTAGGTTAGGAGAGGTCGGTGGAAAAGCTACTTTTGACGGGGACAATATTCTTGAGTAAATTAATCAACTTATCCAAGAAAAAAAGAAAGAATAAACCCAGGATCGCTGAAAATATTTGAGTGAACTAGATCTCATTCGATGAGATTACGCTTCGAAAGAAACATTAACACCTCATAAATCAACAGAGGTTTATATAACTCAAACATGGAAATATTACAATGATACAAAAGCATGCTTCCAAAAACTTTTGAACCTTTTGAAAAAATGATAGAAGACAATAGAACTATTAAACTAGACCATTTATTTGAATTTCGAAACTAAGATGAAACCATAGAGCAACTGGATTCTAAACACCATCAAATACTCTCTGGAAGAAAAGGAATATTGGTCTGCTTCGATGTAAAGGCAGCACCCTTGGAACAGTATACTCAGCTGATTAACCTATTGCTAACAGGGCAAGATTTGTAGATATTACAACCATTTTGATGACAAACAAAGCTCTCTCGCTGCTTCAAGGAAATTGTAAAATAATTTATCCTGTTATTTAGTAATGGTCCACAGAGATAGATCCACAGAGTTATGACCATCAAACAGAGAATTCATTAAAGTCTTAAATTTGGTTGTAAGATTTACTTTCTGGGCTAATTTAATCTGTATATACCAAGATGCAGCAATCGGGTTTTATACTATTGTAAACAGTTATGAGCTGGTAGACTGCTCTACACCGTGGAGCCATCTCCACCATACCAATCGAATAAGGTCGAATTAATGCAACACCTGGAGGTCAACGATTCCTGCATGGCCTTGATGAATTCCGCGTAGACTGGTTTCCATTCTGGCCCCGAATGGCAGTTGACCGAGATCTTAAGGTATGGTGCAATCATTACTAGCTTTAGCCTTCTGCTTATATAGACGATAAAGGCATTAATCGTAACCGAGACTCGTATACGATGCGTCAGCAATGACTTAATCGAAACAAAAAAATTCGAAACCAATAAATAAATCAAGACTTTTTATCAATATATGTATGTACACATTCCCAGCATCATACCTAGAATTTAAATTAAAATTATTTATAACAAGAACCGAAAAGGAAAGAAAACAAAAGATAAATTTGAATTTGGTCAATTTTATTTAAGATAACATGTTGTGGGTTGTTGTCCTGTCAAAAAATATTCCATTTGACATCGAACGAAAACAAGTAAAAAAAATACTAAAGACCAAATCCGAGATGGTACACATTATAATGATGAGCGATGTGGAGGTGAGGTGTTGAAATTATTTTCTTTAAAAAATCTCTGTTTTCGTTATCTTTACGACCAACAGAAATCGGTACTCGTACATCTGTGTATATACATGCCTGTATGTACCATATATATATGTCGAACGAAATTTAATTTATTTTTATTGCACACGTGATTGATTAATTAAAGACGATAAATTTTCATCCAATAAAAGTGTCAATTTTGGCTTACTGCAGTGCAGCTTTTTATGCGATTTAAATTGCATCTATTAAAATGCCATTTATACGAGTATAACAAACATTCATCTACATATACGATGGGAGAGGATCAGTTTACATAACAAGTCGTCAATTTTAGTGAATTTAATTAAATTCGATATATTATTGATGTACCATGATGCGAGGGAGGGTAGAGGACACATCACACAATGGTCGATGTGATTTGAATTTCAATATATATACACTGCCGAGCAATTTAATGGACTGAAATCTTTAGCGCTCCCGGGATAAATTCAAAATAATTATATGGCATTACCCCCTCTTGCAACGTTTACTAAGGTTTCCACAAGAACTTGGGGATCACTCCGCAATCCTAATCTCAACCGAAATCACTTTCATGAACTTTGCGCCTCTAGTGGATCGGGTTGGTTTCCTTCAAGCGTCTTCTTACTGACCATTAACTAACAGCTTCATCTACTAACGATTTGGTTGTAATTCTCAATTGGGACTTGCAGCCTGCAGATTAATTCATCAGGTCCTGTTGGAGTTGGTTCTATTGTGGACCCTTCATATCTGATGGTATATTTCCTGCAGAATTTCAGTTTGGATATTAAGGAATGCATGATTATGTTTCGCTTTTAGATATGTTCCACAATCTTGGAGTAGAAGTAATGTAATTTGTATATACCAAGATTTGGCAAGTCTCACTATATCGACCCCAGATTGTTTCAGCCTAATTGTATGCCATCAACTTGTCTGAAATCTTTATAAGTGATCGTTGATCAGCAGGCTTAATACGCTCTCCTCCCTTACAGATTGATCCAATTCAGTGACTGCCTTACATGAACTCGTGACTATATGGTTGAGAGATCTATGCACAAGAGAAAGTTTATGTAAACACTTTTCTGGATATTACAGGAGGCTTTCATAATATTACACCCATCTCGACTATGAATATATATGTACTAAATTTGGCATCGAATCAACCATCATGAGGTGAAGTGAATGTGTGCTTGTATCTCGCATTGTGATATACGAGTTTGAGGATACCTTTATTTTGGTCAAAGTTACTAGAGGATACTCCTATAGTTATTGGTTTACCCTAGCTGTGGCTTCTGATTTTGACAGTGCCAGGCAAGCACCTGAATTTTTCTTCAATTATAACTCAACATGTTCTTCTCATTTTGGAGCAGTGAGATGTGGATAGGATGTACACGAAAATTCGCCTAAAACTGACTTAGAGTTCTTTACAAGGCATAGAAACTCAGTAGCATTTTCTGTACCATCTCTCTTCGGATGTAAGATTAATAGCTCAGCCAACGTGAAACACCTAGGTGTTTTTTAGGCTAATTTCTTTGAATTATCATCAGAATTACAAACTACAAAAAGCCAATGCTATATTTTAGAAATCCCGAAAACCGTTTGGTGTTTCTTGAGGATTGTTTTCAAAATGCTAACTTTAATTCACAAATCACTGGTTCGTGGTTAATATAAAATCATCCATTACAAACAAAACTATTTGCAAAATAACTTTCTCGACCTGTTACTGGAATCATGTCTAAACTCATCTCCTAATCATGGAGCTCATTATCAACCTACACCTTCCCTTAATTTTTGGGACAGCTGTTTCGGCTGTCTTTCCTTTGAGGAGTCCTGAAGCGCGTAACGTTTTCGGAAATTAAGGTCTCTCTCCCTATCTCTTTCTCTTTCTCTCTCTCTCTCTCTATCTATCTATCTATCTCTCTCTCTCTCTCTCTCTCTCTCTCTCTCTCTCTCTCTCTCTCTCTCTCTCTCTGTGTCTCTAAACCTCGAAGCTGAAAATTTACGCTTTTTCCATTAAAAAGGACAACTTAAGAATATTGGTTTTTATACTTAATGGCCATGGCCGTTTTAAAAGAAATCTTTTTCTTGGGACGGATGTTGAATGTGACGGAAATCTCAAAAATGTTGATGATAGCTTATATAACATCAGTTGCTGGTCGATCGCAACAGATCTCCAGGATGCAGAATGCTCATTTTAGGTTTGTACTATGGGCACCTTGGGACTTTGAGTGTCTATATCGGATAAGTTATGGCAAATATCGATAACTTTCTCGACCTGTTACTGGAATCATGTCTTAACTCATCTCCTAATCATGGAGCTCATTATCAACCTACACCTTCCCTTAATTCTCGGGACAGCTGGTTTGGCTGTCTTTCCTTTGAGGAGTCCTGAAGCGCGAAACGTTTTCGGTAATTAAGGTCTCGCTCCCTCTCTTCCTATCTCTTTATCTCTCTCTTTATCTCTCTCTCTTTTTCTCTCTCTCTCTGGCTCTAAACCTCAAAGCTGACAATTTATTTATTTCTATTTAAAAGGACAACTTGAGAATATTGGTTTTTATACGTAATGGCCATGGCCGTTTTAAAAGAAATCTTCATCTTGGGACTGATATCGTAATTTAAGGTTTGCATCATGCGCACCTTGTGACTGTCTACATCTGATAAGCTATGGCAAATATTGATTGCAGTACGTCGTTTTCAACGTTTGGCGATTTGAGTCAATTAAGTTGCTCGGGAGTGTATATAGATAAATATATGGGGTATTGGGCAGCCCACACTCCGAATGCACACAACACAACAACAACAAAAATTATTAAAATATCGACAATATAATAATTCATTTTCGTGTTTTCTTATTAATTTCAGCGTTTGTGTTGCCAATTTTATTATTTATAAATCCAATTTTTCATCTCCGCGAAGACAAAAAAAAATGTAATCGCGAATCGTCGAAGAACATCTTAAATTTATTTATTTTCCGTTTTCATTTTTTTTTCTTCGCGATCATTAAATCGATCGATAGTTATTTTATTATGTGAAACTGAAAAATGTATGTGATCATCGTGTGCGACAAGTAATTTTATTGTTGCTGTTTTTTTTTTGGATAATAATTTGATATTTTATTTTATTTATAAATATAAATTAAAAATAATAATAAATTGTTTAACAGATGACCCGATAGGTCTTATATTATATTGGGTGAGAGATTGAGCGAAATACGATTGCGGATTTGTGACATTTGAATTGATGTCGCAAAGGTTATGGGTGTCAAATAGTTGAGTGAAGTTTTTATAATAGGATCGCATGCAAATGGTCGGTTTATTTCAGGATTCGTAATTGGCTTATACATTATGATTTATGAACTCAATCTGCAATTATGGTAAAAGCCTTTGTCGTTTTAAACGAATTAAGTTTTGGACCTTTTTGGACCCGAGTAGTTATAATAATGTCAAAAACATAGCGTAAGGTGAACAGCTGTGTATAGTATATATTGTTTGGAGTGTACTGGACTCCGTTCAACCTTAACTGGAGTGGTTATATAAATCGATATTTGAGATCGAAATTGATCAATGTGACGTGCCAATATTTGGCATTGATCAGTTACCACAGTATATGAATCGGTTATGTATTTTCAGGTCACAAATGCAGGAAGTCACTTGTCTATTGGCATGTGAAACCATGAATAATTCTGTGCCTCAATTGTCATGGATGTCGCTTAAATTATCCTTGTTGTAGTCTTTTAACGTTTTAACTATCATCTCTGCTTGCCCATTTGAAAGGTAGCTGGTAACGAACACTGGACGAATGGGATGTTATTTTCAAGGGTTTATAACCTCGCTTTCATCTTAACAATGTCTGAATGAGAAGTGTGTAGCGCGAAAAGATTTTGTTCAAGATAACTTTGATCGAATTATCACCTTGTATTCTAGATAAGACGTCCTTTGAGAGTACTTATTCCAACGCGTCAAACCCAAAATGAAGAAAACTCTTTAACGTGTTTATTCTGTGGCCAGTAAGGCTATGTGTCTATTGGCATGTGAAACATATCAATAAGCAGAACTAACTCTTTCTCAATGCTGCAAGTCTATCAAGTTTCTCTCCATTAGGACCCTACACATTTTCCGGCAAGTCACGAGTTTAAAATTGTGGTTGTTGAGACATGTACACTCCACAGCAAATATAGGCGACAGAATCTGTGGATTTGGAATGTCGAGTAAAATGTCTAAGTAGTTATCGTTTGTCAGGTTGTGGAAGTTATTTATTTTCACAAGAGCCTTATGATCACCTTAACTATATCGTCGTTCCATTTTGGCCATCAAAACACTACAGATATCAAGAATTTCTCGGTCCATTGTTCTAGATAAATATTGGATTGGTTATGATGTTCTTCGTTATATGATACCTGTACAACCAGTCTGCAGTTTTTGAGTGGGCTCTCAGATAATACGGTTGGATCAATCGAAGAGAACTTTCTTACAATTGGATCAAAAAATTTGTCGATCTATTTGCCAATCGGATTCTATAAAGTTATTTATTTTGTTAACCCTGATTGGCCAAAAGTCAAATATTGCATGATGATGAATATCTTGACGATCTGTTGTTCGGAAGAAACAGTTCTAACTCTTGTTTTACATTTATTCTATCTCAAAAGTTTGGTTAAATGAAAATTGAAAATAAGAAGAGGAAATATATAGTGGGAAATTGATTGACACCATACTGAATGGTAGTCAAAGTAAATTAGTTTTCGGGATATCTAATGACGTCATGGTTCTAGTCTGAAGTCTACACTACACCTCAATTTCTTCCATTGTTGTATAGTAGCCAAATTGTCAGAGAAGACCAACAAGTTTCAACGAACATGGACTGGTGGAGTACAAATCGCTGCACAAAGGAAAATGCTATTTGGGGTGGCATGGCATCGAATATTAATATAAGCCTTTGTACACATTGATGATGTTATACAAAGAAGATGCAGCAAATGGATTTTAAAAAAAGAGAAGGCAGGGCTTGGGCCCGTACAATTTTGAAATGTGGTAAGCTCTCATATATTTATAAATACTCTGTTGAGTTTATTACAGGATTATGTCGGAAAAGAATTTGTCAGAGCGGCTAGTCAGGTGATGCTTATAATAAAGGCATGTAATTTCCAAATCGGTTGCCGTAACGGATCGGATAGTATAGTGCTCTACGCCCCTACGAATATTTTGCGACGCAACAGGCAATAAAACCTCGTTCATAGGCCAGATCGAGAAAATAAAAACGCCTACTCTTTAGTCTCCAATTAACTTATAGACTCTCCTGAGTACTAAAAACAGGTTAATAAGATCCAACAATTCAAAAAGGATCTCTCCATCTGAAAATTGATTGTTTCGCCTTCAGCAAATATGGGTACCGGTAAAACATTAGAGTTGTAATTATGTCTCATCCTGCAACATATATAAAATGAACGAGCTAGTCAATTTCAAATGACATTCGAACAACTTTTTCAGAGGTAAGAGCCATATCTACGTTCAAAACGCGGTAACGCGAACATTCCGATCGTTCTGGATCATTATTGAAAATATGCTTTATTGCTGACTTGGAGAGAAGCGACATCTGTTCTAATATGCTTATATAGAGAACGAAGTTTTTCTTCTATTTTCTGTCCTAGAGGTCATTACGAGTTGCAACGGAAAGCAATTGGCTTCCAAAATATTCCAGGATCTAAAGTATGGGGTTAGTTATATTAGAACCCCATCTACTCTTCTCAGTGCGACGCGATGAATAACTTTATCGAGTTAATAAGACTATTTTGTCGGCTGTTCGCATCTACTTAAGGTAAACGGAGCAAAGGAATGGGAGCTCCATATCAAAAAAATAGCCGCCCAATTGTCACCTCACTAATTAGTTTATGGTCAACATATAACATGGTTAAGATCACCATCTGCGAATAATACTGTGTGATTTAAAATATAACGAAGTGTCCACCTTGTCCTAATCTTAATCTTATTCGTGACAAAATTACGCGCTATCTCAATGTTGCCTATACAATATATAGTTATTGTGGGAGGCGATTTTTATATATTCATTTGCCCTAAGTGACGTAACAAATAAATTCTTTGTGAAGTTATCTTCCAGATTCATATTAGGCATTATCGATTTAACAGTGGGAAATGTAGGCTTGACCAAATTAATGGAAACTTTTCACATGAAGGAACTCAGTTCCATTAAGTTACACAATAAAAGTCAGTTACTACTGTTGTGGTCTTTCAACAAACAGCTTTAAGGAAATGGGTCGCCCCTACGATTTGTTATAGAGCCTTCGTTCTAAGACATATGTGCAAAACGAAAAAACACAAATACTTTTGTTTTCTGAGTACCGAGCTTTTGTGATCACACGTTTTACTGCTGCGAGTATAAATGCGTGTATTATTTTACATCTAAATTCGAAAGTAACCTATAGAAACTTTATAAGATGCTCATGGATGTATATACAACTCACAGCTACTCTGTATTACACTATACCAGTCTCGCGATACCTGATCCGAACACTTTTATTTCGCGACGCGCTATAATAGTCAATCGATATCCATAAATAATCGCAACCAATCGTTCAAACCGGATTCGTGCACATATATGATAGGAATGGATATAAATTCTGCAAACCATACCTGCTGGCTGGTTTTTTTTGTCACTTGACAGTTTTTATTAAGTTATTAAAAATGTTAAAATAAAAATTATGTTATGATTATTACAACTTTTATTATTTTTTTTTTAAAATAGTGTCTGGTTTTGTGCTCTTGGTTGCCACATTACACGTACTACAACTATTTTGTATTACACTAGACGAGTATATATATATATAATTAAATTCCATTAATTATTATATTTCTTATACGATTGTTGAACATTTGTTAATGTTATATATACTCGTAGTTTAAAACAAAACACAACACGATTAAACTAATCTAAGTAAATAATATAATAAGACAAGTTAATAATAAAAGGATCGTTGACTGTTTATTTTTGTTGTACAATAAAATTCTCTAAATTGAATTACATACTATCATATACAGAGCTAGAACCACACGCTCCTTCAACCCATGCATAGACGTGTAAGTCAATTATATAATCTTTTGTTTTTCTTAAAAACAATTTTCATCTTAAAGTCGTCATTGTAAATTTTTCGTTTCACCCAACGTCAGAATCGCTGTTTTCTAGTCATCTAGATATACATACATTCTCGTTCTTAACCGCGTCTAGTGTATATATTTCCATCTTACATATAGACACACAGTTTCTTATATACAGATGATGCGCAAAACGGAATAACTTGTTGATTTTTTTTCTCTTTGGTTTCATTATTTAGCAACAAAAAAATAATAATAATAATAACAATAATAGTAATAATACTTAAAAATATGAAAATATATTTTATATTTAACAATAAATTTTATTTTTATTATTATTGGTGTTATTAAAATAGCAACAACAATAGCAACAACAAAAGTAAAATGAGGAAAATTATTATTATTTTTATTATGATTATTATTACTATTATTGTTATTATTATAATTTTCAGCTAAATTATTTAAGCGACAAATTTATATTTTATTATTTTTGTCGTGTACCGGGAAGAGTGAAAATGTGACGCATTTATGGTGATAAGATGACTGTTTCGAATAAAGCTCGTAACTACCTAACTACATGAGTTGGGAACAGGCTATCGAGAATTTTTGCAATTACTTCTGGTGTTCGACAAGGAGATGCGCTGTCCCCGATACTTTTTAATCTCATGTTGGAATACATCCTTCGTAAAAGTACAACTCCTCAGGACAATAACTTACTCCGACAATCCAATCAACTTCTTGCGTATGCAGATGATATCTGTGTGATTGGATTAAATAGCAACGGAGTGAAAGAGATACTTGATCCACTGGCACAGTTTTCAGCTTTCGTTGGTCTCAAAATCAATGAGTCCAAAACCAAATCTGATCTCTGGTTTTCGAGACCAAGACGCAAGTGATTTCAGTAGTGGAAACCACACGTTTGAAGGAGTGATGAAATTCAAGTATCTTGGATCTCTCATTACTCACGATTATAGTGTGGGAGAGGATATCAAGGTTCACCTTACCGCTGGCAATCGGGCTTTGTATCCTCTACGCCCACTGCTGAAATCAAAATATCTTGCAAATACGGGTAAGCTGAAGCTGTACAGAGTGTTGATCAGACCCGTTGTCATGTATGGATGTGAGAGTTGGACCTTGACGGATGAGTACGAAAGATGGCTTCTAACATTCGAGAGAAGAATCATGCGTGTGATATATGGCCCAAAACGCGACGTTGATGACACATACCGAGTTCTATTCTATTTAATTCCTGATATTGTGCATGAAATCAAAGGACAGTGAATACGCTGGCTAGGTCACGTTCTGCGTGCTGATCCGAAACGAATGATACAGCGATCTTTGAAGGGAGAACCGCCTTTCGGTAGGCAAAGAGGTCGCTGTCGGCGATGATGACTCAACGGCGTAGAGAGCGATCTGGCATCTTCCAACTGCTTGCAACAGTATGAAGAATGGCTCGTGATCGAAACTGGTGGAGTCCGATTGTTGACACGGTACGGGCCAACAATGGCCTGTAAAAACAGCAAAAAAAAATTGGTGAACGAGTGATGTGACTGATTGACGTGCGTGAAGGATAGAAAAAAAAATCATTTAAAGGAATGAAAATGCTTTGTAAGTTAATTTGCGTAAATAAATTTGTTTGGGATCATACAGGGACGCTTTGCGGTCATTGCCACCTAAGTATCAGGGTTAACAGGCGCTGTTTTCATTGATATGGAGAAAGAATTCGAATCTGTCTGGCTAGATGGATTAATTTTTAAACTAAATAAAATGATTATGACCCTAATCTACATATAACTAGACATACTGTACAACAGAAAATTCATTGCCACGAATGGAATCGAGTCATCAACAAAAACATTTTGTCGACCATCGGCATCTCCAGTTTCTTGTCCTTTGCATATGGTGAGAAAGAAAGATCTCGATTGGAGACCTTGTGGTGATTACCGTAGGTTAATTATGGTTACCACTCCTGATAGGTATCCAATTTGCACATATTCATAATTTTTCAATAAATTTAAATGGTTGTAAAATTTTTTCAAAAATTGATCTTGTAAGGGCTTATCATCTAATCCCTATCGCTGAAGAAGATATTTATAAAACGGCAATTACCACTCCGTTTGGCCTCTACGAATTTACTCGTATGCCATTTGGTTTGCAGCGCAAACCTTTCAGCGATTTATGAATGATGTGGTCCGAGGACTTGACTTCGTTTTCGTCTATATTGATGATATTTTAGTTTTTTCTAAATCCGAGAACAGCATCTGCTTCATGTGTTCGAAGAATTATTTCGTAGATTAGCGGAGTATGATGTTCATATTAAGATTCCCAAGTGTATATTTGGTGTTTTCTCATTAGATTTTTTAAGCCATAAGATCACTGCAGATGGAATTTATCCTTCTGAGAATAGAATTAAGGCCATCAAGGAATTTCCCGTTCCGTGCTCAATTAAGCACATTCAACGCTATATCGGGATGATTAATTATTATCGCCGATTTATTCCGAAGCTAGCGGAATTATTAGCTCCAATACATAGTCACTTGTCTGCACTTAATAGGTTGACCAAGACATCCAAGAATTGTTCTTGGCCAGATGAATGCCAATTAGCATTCATTAATTTAAATAATTGTTTGGCTAATATTACACTACTTGCGCACCCATTAAGTGATGCGCCTATTAGTATTACTACGGATGCCTCTAGCACCGCCGTTGGCGCTGTTATGCAGCAATTTAATAAAAATAAATGGGAGCCTTTAGCGTTTTACTCTAAGAAATTAACAAATTCTGAGTTGAAATACTCAGCGTTTGATCGGGAACTTCTTGCGATATATCAAGCTATTAAACACTTTAGATATTTCGTTGAGGGCCGTTAATTTACCATATCCACCGACCATAAACCTTTAGTTAGAGCGATTCAGTTTAAGACTGAACGTAATCCAAGGCAATCACGTCAACTGGATTATATTAGTCAATTTACAACGGATATTCAGCATGTGAAAGGTTCTGACAATGTCGTCGCAGACACATTGTCGCGTATTATTTTGGCACAGCAATCTGATGAAGAACTCCCAGGATTGCTTGACGGCACTGTTCGTCTTGTAGCTTCCAATATGAAGCTTGAACTTATTAAATTGCCCAATCTTGAAGTTTATTGTGAAACTTCAACTGGGACTAATCGTCCTTATATTACAAAATTTTCTTCGTCGAAAAATTTTTGATTCCTTGCATAGTTTATCACATCCCGGTGTTCGGGCTTCTCGTAAATTGATTACAGCTCGTTATTTTTGACCGAGTATTAACAAAGACGTAACCCATTGGACCCGTTCTTGCATATCATGCCAAAGTGCCAAAGTGCAACGGCACACTATTTCTCCTCATGGAAAATTTAGTATTCCACCTGGTCGTTTTGAACATATTCATTTGGATATAGTTGGACCTTTACCAATATCAAATGGTTGTTCTTACATTCTCACTGTTGTCGATCGTTTTACTCGTTGGCCGGAAGTTTACTGCATGGCTAACATGACAGCTACTACCATTGCCACTACATTAATTAGTAATTATATAGCGCGTTTTGTTGTACCTTCTCAGATTACTACTGATCAAGGTTCACAATTTGAATCCAAATTATTTAACGAATTAAGTAAACTTCTTGGATCTCATCGGATACGTACCACTGCGTATAACCCTAAGGCGAATGGCATGGTTGAGCGTTTCCATATAGACAGCTAAAAGCTGCTCTCATGGCCAGAGACAATGTCATAAATTGGTTGGCCGAAATTCCAATTATTTTATTAGGAATTCGAACCACAGTAAAAGACGATTTAGGTTTTTCACCCGCGGAAATGGTTTATGGACAGACAATTAAACTTCCCGGTGAATTTTTTATTGACCGCCCTGCTTCAACGTTGCCGTCTAGCGACACAGTGATCGACCAATGCAGTGAAGCAATGAATAATCTTATTCCACCATCTACTCGAGTAACCAAACAGAATAACATATTCATACCGAAATCCTTGGAAAAATGTGATTTCGTGTTTGTAAGATCGGATAAAGTACGTGTTGGACTTCCTCCTCCCTATGAAGGGCCTTTCAAAGTTATTAGGCGACTTCGAAAATCTATGATAGTTTCGATCAAGGGTAAAAATGTTACCATCTCGATCGACAGGCTGAAACCTGCTTTTGGAGTTTTGAGTTCAATTGGGAATTTCTCAAAGTCACAGACTGTTAAGTCAGTTAGATTTTTAGCTTAGGATTCTTGTTGTACAGAATCGCTAGGAGGGGAGTACTGTAGCGACCGATTTTAATGTTTTCATTAATCAATTTAAATTTATATGAAAAAACATTACAATCGCGCTTCAATTTAAAATAAAATAAAATTGCTTTTCTTTTTGTTACTACATCTAGTGTTGAGTAGAAACACTATCGTATATTTGGATTTATGTCAATAGGCTTAATTTTTATTGATACGCATGCTCTTGTTATTTAACGCTTGGAGACATAAGTATTAAATCAAGTTCATTGCTGTTTAGCCTGTAATCGATTTTATTATCATTGCATAATCAAACTCACATTCACTTTGCTATTATCATTTCCGGCATCTCGCCGTACTTTTCTAGGCAAAAGCCGATACTTCGCACGACTAATATACTTGGTGCGTGACGAAGACTACGCACACAGGTTTAATTCTCAAATAGGAGAATTCATGTCATATTTTTACTCTGTTTGCCGCAACATACATATAAACTAGTAGAACTTTTATACTTTCAAAAAAAAATCTTAAGCCGTTTAAGAAAAGAAATTCTCCTTTCTGCGAGCACTGCAGATTTAAGTCGATTTAGTTGCTTGGGAGTGTAGATGCGACAGGGGTCTAAAAAACTAACTAGTTTTTGTGTGCTTCACTTAACTTAAATTCTAGAATGCAGCAATACGAAAACACCTTTTAGTGAATGAATTTTATCATTCTAAGCCCTACAGCTTGTGGAGTTTTACGAGATAACGTACATAGGCGAAAGATTAAATATTCACCAGTGGTGTCTACTCGTTAATGGTTAGCGATATGGTTAATCTTAATTCAACTTATCTGTACATACACATATATTATACTTAATTTTTTGGTGTTGTAGGGTCGTATGGGTAACCTATCCTTCCTTTCGCACTGGTTATGCACAAATTTTATACAAGGCAGTGTCACATGATTTTATCTTAATTCGGGTTATCGAGTCGCAGTACTGATCATTTTCAGCAGTAAAGTCTATGTAATTATTGCAAGTTGATCAAAGTCTATAAACAATGAGTTAAATAGTTGTAACTGAGCTCTATATCGAGGATCGAACAGTTGCAAATATCGTGTATACAATCGTTATTGGCTTTCAGACCGAGTGACGCTTATAGTCGATGTGCTATAAATTCAAAACTATTTTAAGTCTAGTTATGGAGATAGTAATTTAAACAGCAGCTAACCGATAAAAGATCTTCTACATTGCCATAAAATAGAGGATGCTTTCGACTGTTTTGACCTAATCAGAAATTTATAGCGAATTTTCTCACCAAAAAGAGCTAGTCTTATAAATTCACATATCTCTAATACGAATAAGGCATCCTGAAGATTTTGGGTTAGTATAATTTAACCTCCCTGGATTCAAAATAAAACCTGCTCCGAGAATTAGGAATAGTATTCTAAGTAATACCAGCTTTGAATATCCGCAATAAATGATGTTATCAGCGATGAGATATACCGTTAAAACACCTTTGTGAAGTTAGCCCAAAATTTCATCCCAAAAAAATGTGATTTTTAATGCTGGTAATACTGTTATATTTGTTTTGACATACAAGACACTATCATGATAGAAAATGCTATAAATAAAAACCAAAAATAAATTATATAAGCTATGAAAAATGATTTTTTTAACAGATTTGTACTAGGCAAAAATGTGTAATAACAAAGTTGAGGTCAAACGGGATTTAAGTGGAGTGATAACCCATCACATATTTTTAATTAACATAAAAAAAAATTAAATCTATATTTTTTATTTATGTGATAGTAATCGCAAAACAGATATTATAATTCAAGTTCTAATGATAACAATCTCATAGTCAGTATTTAATTAAAATTGAGTCTTCGTGAAATACACATTCTTAATGAAATACACAGTTAGGGTGTTGATCACAATTCTAGTTATGATTTTTCATTAGTTCAATCCTTCATCTATACTAGTGCAAAATATTAAGAAAATGTGATGGGAAGGGATCTCATAGTCTGTATGGCATTCAGATTGTGTCCTCGAAAAATACTCATTTCTTACATATACAAAATTCACTATTTTGCATATATCTCAAAAGTTAGGGTGTTGATCACAATTTTAGTTATGATTTTTCATTAGTTCAAATCTTCATCTATACTAGTGCAAAATATTAAGAAAATGTGATGGGGATCTCATAGTCTGTATGGCATTCAGATTGTGTCTTCGAAAAATACTCATTTCTTACATATACAAAATTCACTATTTTGCATATATCTCAAAAGTTAGGGTGTTGATCACGATTCTAGTTTTGATTTTTCATTAGTTCAAACCTTCATCTATACTAGTGCAAAATATTAAGAAAATGTGATGGGGATCTCATAGTCTGTATGGCATTCAGATTGTGTCTTCGAAAAATACTCATTTCTTACATATACAAAATTCACTATTTTGCATATATCTGAAAAGTTAGGGTGTTGATCACAATTCTAGTTATGATTTTTCATTAGTTCAAATCTTTATCTATACTAGTGCAAAATATTAAGAAAATGTGATGGGGATCTCATAGTCTGTATGGCATTCAGATTGTGTCTTCGAAAAATACTCATTTCTTACATATACAAAATTCACTATTTTGCATATATCTCAAAAGTTAGGGTGTTGATCACGATTCTAGTTTTGATTTTTCATTAGTTCAAACCTTCATCTATACTAGTGCAAAATATTAAGAAAATGTGATGGGGATCTCATAGTCTGTATGGCATTCAGATTGTGTCTTCGAAAAATACTCATTTCTTACATATACAAAATTCACTATTTTGCATATATCTCAAAAGTTAGGGTGTTGATCACAATTCTAGTTATGATTTTTCATTAGTTCAAACCTTTATCAATACAAGTGCAAAATATTAAGAAAATGTGATGGGGATCTCATAGTCTGTATGGCATTCAGATTGTGTCTTCGAAAAATACTCATTTCTTACATATACAAAATTCACTATTTTGCATATATCTCAAAAGTTAGGGTGTTGATCACAATTCTAGTTATGATTTTTCATTAGTTCAAACCTTTATCAATACAAGTGCAAAATATTAAGAAAATGTGATGGGGATCTCATAGTCTGTATGGCATTCAGATTGTGTCTTCGAAAAATACTCATTTCTTACATATACAAAATTCACTATTTTGCATATATCTCAAAAGTTAGGGTGTTGATCACGATTCTAGTTTTGATTTTTCATTAGTTCAAACCTTCATCTATACTAGTGCAAAATATTAAGAAAATGTGATGGGGATCTCATAGTCTGTATGGCATTCAGATTGTGTCTTCGAAAAATACTCATTTCTTACATATACAAAATTCACTATTTTGCATATATCTCAAAAGTTAGGGTGTTGATCACAATTCTAGTTATGATTTTTCATTAGTTCAAACCTTTATCAATACAAGTGCAAAATATTAAGAAAATGTGATGGGGATCTCATAGTCTGTATGGCATTCAGATTGTGTCTTCGAAAAATACTCATTTCTTACATATACAAAATTCACTATTTTGCATATATCTCAAAAGTTAGGGTGTTGATCCTTTTTCTTTGGGGAGGAACTTTTTTTCGAAGCACAAGTCGGTGTTATGGAGTCTCGATTTGGCAGTTCCTTCCTTAACGATCTACTTATCGTCGAGTTTTCTGTTTGAAGACATTCTCACTGAGATATGGCTGATATTCGAGTGGTCATTATCTCCGCCATCTGCTGACCGTAAATATCGAAGGGAAGAAGGGGAAACATAACATAACCTCAGAGGCTGGTGTTGACCTCAGCGCCACACTTCTTATCATGCAGGTCGTCTTGTGTCCCTTCTCCATTCCCTTTTTGAACGTTACTTTATTAAGAGCTGGCCACCATACACTCACTCCATACATAAGTACAGGTCTTACTTCGGAAGTGAATAGCCGGTGTACCAGCTTCGACTTCAGGCTCTGTTCCTTTCCAATGATGTTCCTGCACGAGTACAGTGCTACATTAGCCATTTTTACTGTCTCCAATAAGTTTAAGTTTTAACAAAGCTTACTGTCCAAGACTACGCATAGAAATCTTTTCTGCCAGTGAAAGCCGCCCATTTAAGAGATGTACTCTCGGGATTTTATATTTTCTAGTAAATGAGATCCCCATCACATTTTCTTAATATTTTGCACTAGTATAGATGAAGGTTTGAACTAATGAAAAATCATAACTAGAATTGTGATCAACACCCTAACTTTTGAGATATATGCAAAATAGTGAATTTTGTATATGTAAGAAATGAGTATTTTTCGAAGACACAATCTGAATGCCATACAGACTATGAGATCCCCAACACATTTTCTTAATATTTTGCACTAGTATAGATGAAGGTTTGAACTAATGAAAAATCATAACTAGAATTGTGATCAACACCCTAACTTTTGAGATATATGCAAAATAGTGAATTTTGTATATGTAAGAATTGAGTATTTTTCGAAGACACAATCTGAATCAAATTCAAACTATGAGATTGTGTTCATGATAACATTAACTTTGATTATGTTTTTTAGATTTCTATTACAAAATTAAAAAATATGAATTGATTTATTAATTATATTTAATTTAAAATATATAAAAGTTTATCATTCCACTATGATGAGTGATATATTTTTTCTGGGCTGAGAGTAATTTTCGTGATAGTTTTTGTGTCATATAGATTTTTTTGGGCTGATATTGGAAAATATGTCATGATATACAAATTTTTTGGGATGACTTAATATATTTTGAATATATTATAGCTAATTTTGGGCTGACACTGAAATATGATAGAAAATATGTTTTTAGTGTTGCCATAGCATTTTTTTGGGATAGAATTTGGGTCAACTTCACATACATCGTTAAAACGCCAGGTAGATACAAATAAAATTTCTCGGAACAACAAATTGTCTCAAAGTAGAAAGTTTAATCATTTTCTTTAAATCAAATTCGAATTAGCCCCTACCCCGGCTATAAACATGTAGACATGATAGTTAACGGTCGTAGACAAGATAGTAAACTATCAAACGTAATTAACAAACACTAGTATGAATCTATCTACTGTCTTCATATTCTATTCATCGCCTTTAATCACGTATTTAACCAACCGTGTAAACTGTGGCGTTCACAAATACGACGAATAGTCACGCCCCAATAGTTGAAGTATTAACAAAATAATCAAAAAAAAAAAAAAAAAAAGATTTCGAGTCAAATTCTGTAATTCGCTAGAACTGTTGCAACATAGCCTCACAATATAAATAGAAACGAAATGCAACATACATCAAGTCCGGTTGCATATGCCTGATAAGATGGATTTGATCTTTTTGATCACACAACGAGTCAATGACGTCTTCAGATCGAAACAAGCCTAGTCAACGAATATTACAAGATCATACAACAAAGATGCCATATATTTCATATAAGACAAACGTCTTCATCGGCTGGTTGATTCAGCGCCCTCGCTGTTAATCAATGCCACTCTGTGGAGTTCAAATTTTAACTCCCACCATTCATCATTAGCTGTCACGATTACAGCACCCCCCAGCGCATCATTTATCACTTCAACAAAACGACACAATTTAGCTCGAGATTAAAAATCGATCAAATTTCGTCTTTAATTTAAATCGAATGGTTTTATTTAAAGCGAACACACTGTCAATTTTGATCTATATTCTGAGCATGGTGTAAAACTTTATCAAACATCGAAACATGTTTAAGTCTCTCATCATAATAGGAGGCTCGATTAGACAATCTGAGAGAAAAAATAAAGCAGATGAACTGATGTGCAGGAAGGAGCCGAATCTATGAATATTATGCGCATATCCTATACTATGCTCATGAATAAACTTGCCGAGATAAAGGATACATAACCTGGTTGCATTGTTATCTGGCCATATATGCTATAGTGGGCCTTATATCTAGTATCCGTGGTATATATAGTTTTTAGTGTGCAGATATCTTCAGAGGTAGTTCTGGCCCTGGGTAACGTTACAAGATCATGGAGAAAAGTCAGGGTAGTGTTCATCCCGAAGGATGAAAAACTTAGACATGTCAAAATTTCCGACCTATCTGGTCTTTTTTTATTAAATGTTTAAAGCGATTGGTTGATAGGTACTTTAGTGATAGTGTACTGGTAGAACATTTCTTACATTACAAATAAAACGCTTACCAGAAAGGTAAATCTGTTGAAACGGTTTTCCACTGAAAAATAACTGGACAGCAAAAAATCTTCCTTGGAAGCATTTCTGGGACATAGAAGGTGTGATAACGCTTCTTTCATAGAGGGATGATCATGGCAGTTGAAAGACGTGGAATGGAGACTACACGTTTTCGGTGGGTTAGTGTTATACGAGGTCAAGGATAATTACTGCAGACTTAGGCAGTAATAGGGCTACGGTAAAGGGATGTCCGCAGAGTGGAGTTCTGTTTTCGGTCTTGTGATTCACTCCCTGCTAGATCAATTAAACGACAACGGATTTTACTATTAGGGTTTTGCGGATGACATCGCATAATACTGGTTAGTAAATGAACGAATGTACTATATAGTTGTAGCCTATGGTGTAGAAAATTAAGACTCATACCAACCCGCTCTTTTCAGAAGTTAAATAATGAGGTTTTATAACCAGACGAGGGTGCTGGCTATACGTTTTGGTTATAAGACGCATAATCTCGTTTGTCGGACTTATTTGGTGGCCTATAACATTGAGAGGGTTTGGATGGAAACATGAAAGACAGAGGCAATCAATTTAACCCTTCTGTGCATTGCCCAAATATAGAAGAGATGTGAACATACCTACGCCCGGCACATGATTATTACCGAAAAGCACAAATGAGACTACAACAACCCATCCTGCCGCTCCCTTGACGATTAGATGATGTATACTGATGGATTAGTATGTTGAAATCTGGTTAGCGCCGGGGTATATCCTAAGTTTAACTAATCTATTCCTCTTGGTAGGTAATTTACTGTCTTTCAAGCTGTAATTGAAGCTGTAATTCAAGCTGGAAATTGCTGTAATTTTACGCCTTATGTTCATCTTTTCTGAAAGCCAGGCTGCTCTAAAGGCAATTGACTCCAATACAGTTCATTGAAACATGTTTTGCCTTGAATCGGCATGACAGTCTGAGTGAAATAAGCCTTCACTAGGATACTCAGTTATGCTATTTTAGCTGATAAATTGACCCTGTTAGGTGTACTTTTGTGAAAACTGAGCCCGTTCTAGGAGTGATGTTATTATCTCATAATATTCTAGTCCTTCCTGAATTATTATAAACACACTTTGAGGATCTCGCTAGGCATTTTCATGAGACATTGTTCCCAGAATAATCACATTCGATTAAAAATCGAAACAACATAAACTTCGAGCTGTGAGGAGGGTGGAAAAGAAAAAATTATGAGCATTTCATGTCCTTCGATCTTTCATACTCTTCCAATAAACTACACTGCTTTGGATCGCGTTTTATATTTGAGAATCGACTGACCTTGAGCATACCAAAAGATTGAAAAACCAACAGATGATACGAAGACATATCTTATCTTCATACAAACATAATTTTACATTTTTCACGAATTAAATGTATTGTAGAGAGATGCACAATGATTCGGGCTAATATGCCATTTATCATCATGGAGTCGCTAACTACTCAAAAATTTTAATTGGTAAAATTTATGATTGAAATAACTATCCAAAAACAGTTCGTAAATTACGTGACAGTTTTGGTCGACAAGAACGTCCTAGAACGTCGTAGACCGTATTAACATATCAATCCTGTTCGTAATCTTGATGCAATGGCAGCGGTTAGTAAAAGTGTCCGTAATGAACCAAGAACACCGACCATAAAATTCAACTTACTCAAAAATTGAGGTCGCTTTGCTAATTGGATCCTTAAACGAAATGAACGGTTTCCGTCGATAATCATCTTTAACCATGAAGCCATATGATCATCGTAATGAGTATGCCAATAACCAAAATGTTCGAATTTGAGAAGCGAGGCATCATCATATTATGCATCCTTGAAGAGTCACTATTTGTTGAGTTTTATGGGCAGGTGACATCATTGGCCGTTTTCGAACGGAAAACGAACAGGAAAATACTCTAAATCCCCGTTTTTCGAACGGAAAACGAGCAGGTAACTAGAGTTAACTGGGTTTTTAGGAATATGATCGCAATATAGTTGAAACATAAACAAACTTTGCTTCAGACCTATAACGTCTATAATAGACTGCAAAGATATTTACGACTCTCGATCATTTCGTATCTTAAATATGTATATGAATGTTAACTATAACAACATCTTAATTATCTTCCAACCGGAGGGTTCAAATTTATTTGCTTTAAAATAAATAAAGAAAAAGCTCAAAAGAAAACACCATCATCATCATCATCATCAACCGTGAAATAAAATCGAAAAACAAAAAATGTGTAGTAATTTTATCTTAGTGCGATTATTTCTCCTTATGAACCGACAAGTTTTCTTTATCAATTTCCAAGATCAATGTTTATTGATATTGTTTTGTGATTAAGAATTTTTTTTATTATTATTACTATTTTTTGTGTATATGGAGGTAGTTTATTAGGTATTTCCATAACACTTTGATAAAATAAATGTTCCCGTCGATATTATTTGTATATATAAGATAGGTACTTAAGACGTTTCATTTTGGCGACACAATTTTTTTTACAACAACGTTAATTAATTTGTAAGAATTTTATCTTATTGCATAGATCTGAACGATTCATTAAAATAAAAATTTATTTAATATCAAAAAAATTGTATCAGTCTGTTCGATTTATGTATATAGTACTCGTATATATTGAGGAGCGCGCGGACATAAAAATCAATTAAACCATCAATCAAATAAAATCAATCAATCAAAACCGAAAAAAAAATAAAAACAACTACACAGCATCTGTACATTATATAGAGCAGTGTAAGATGATTATAAGTAATTTTATTACTGGTTTTAATTAAACAAAAACAATCGCTAAGACGATTTACTGCTCTCAGTAATCATCATCCGGATTTTGTATCAAAACATTAAGAGATCACGATTATACGATTCAACTGTTGCTGAACGTTGGCTGATTATTGAAAAAATAATAAAAAAAAAATAATTTACAAGTTTTAATTGAAAATTCTTAATCGTGTTTTGTCGAGCGGGATGGGGATTTTGGTCTCGAGTTGGATGTGTAATAGGAGATAGATGGGGCTCTCCCATCAGCGATGGGAATATATATGAAAATATGTTTATTCGACTCTCACATTACATCGAAATCATATAAAATGTTTTTTAATGAATTTTAATGGAATTTTTAATAGACTGTGTACAACAACTGAGCTTCACTTGATTCATATATAGAGGAATGAAATTGTATATAACGTGATACTTGAGTAGGTAGATGTACACACTGCTATGCGTATAACAAAACAATTTTCAAAATTTCAATTTTATACAAATAAGATGCCATCATTGAATTAATCGGAAGTACACGTGCGGCTTAGCCGCGTAGACATAATTCAATATTATGATTGAAGTATATGGAAAGTATTGAAAACCTTGGTTGTCGATGCTGCCCAGCACAATCTCGGTATATTAAAACCCACGCCCAAAAATGATTGGTTTGATGAGGAGTGTCGTCTCACTGTTAAGCAACGAAATATAGCCCACAATGAAGCGCAGACTCGGTTAACAATTCGGGACCAGGATGGGACCTCTGTGTTAACGTCAATGCGGTACTCGACTACTACATGGCGTGAACATTTTTCTGACCTACAGCCTAGAGTACTGACATGGAAGATGGGACGGCACACGAATTCTAAACTCAACCGGGTTTCAGATGAGGTCATTCGCACCACCGATCACACCGCCCAAACGATCGACGGTGAAAATTCCTTTATACATCGTGACCCTATCGGGATTCGAACCCAGTACCTCCCTTTATACGCCGCAGTTTTTTAACCATTGCGCAACCTGTATTACAATAGAGGTAGTAAAAACGGTAAATAAGACTTTTTTCAACGTATCGTTTTGCTGGTGACACTATAGACGTCAGAAATGTATTTAACTCTGCGAAATGGGTTTATATATATTGTAGTCGTCCTACAGAACATCTTTAAGTACCACGGTATCTCCTAACAACGATAAGAGATTATCTGCGTAAACGCGTACTTCTTTATAGCACTATTGAAGGACAACAAAGAAGACAGGTAACAGCAGGTGCAGCCCATGGATCGTTTCTTGGGGCTATGAATGGAAAATCACAAACTAACTCAGAACTCTAGCACTGCGCAAAGCCGAAATATATGTGATCACAAAAGCTAGAATGGAAAGAACTATGCAGATGACTGTCGGAGAGTATCAAGTGATCACAAAATACGCAGTTCGATATCTCGATATACTGCTCGACGGGAAAATGACATTTTGGGAGCAGATTAAGCATCCTGCCGATAGAGCAGCCAAATGTGTTACTTCATTGAGTCGATTGATGGCAAGCGCCACTTACTTATGTCTACTGTGGATTCAATCCTAATATATGGCGCCGAGATCTGGGTAAAAGCTCACCAAGGGTATATAATGGAAAAGGTTGACACAAGTACAATGCAGATCAGCTATGAAAAAATAGCCTTAGCCTACCTAACGGTATCAGCAGCAGCGGTACAAGTAATCGCTGGCGTTATCCCTATATAGAGCTTCTCGCCATGGAGCGCCAAAAAATTATCCGAAGAAAAACACAAGGAGCAGCATCTAATATAAACAAAAGGTGAAGAGAGAAGACTTGTTAAGTGGCAAGAATCATGAGAACAAGAAAACAGATGGCGTGGATTGGACGGAAACATGGGGAAGTCAATTATTACCTTACTTAGTTCTAGAGCAGGCATGGGTAGTTACGAGAATACCACAATAAAATTGGAAAGTCATGAATTTATTGCGAGGCAGGTGTATTAGATGATGCCCAACACACTATCATGGAATTGTTGGTCGGAACATTGTACATTGAAAATATCCGAAGAAATGTGTTTAACAGTTCCAGATAAGCCCAGAAAAAAAGGGGTGTTTTAGTGGCTATGTCAATCACATGCGTTCCACACTCCGCTCATAGAGAGTTTCACCTCCTCTACCCCAAAACTAAAATATTGAATTTTTTACACAATCATTCATAGTATTTAATTATATCTTAGCCGTTTTTGTGCGAAGCTGAAGTGATGACGTCATCATTCATGGAAACTTTTGTCATATTATGGCAATTTTGGAACTTCATAGATTATAATCACATATATCTTCTATAGTCAAGACAAAAGTCTGAATTTGGTTTTTTATTCCAATACTTCCACTTTCCGATCTTTATTGATCTTACAATATCCCATTTTTTAGCTGAAACTGGCTTGCCTATATATAAGCGCATTGAAATTGGATGAACATAGATAATTCAGTTGAGATCAAAATATCCAAACACGAAAAGATCATTGGCGCACCAAACAAGCTAAATTCTTGCGAAACAAAGCTTAGAGCTTATTAAGCTTACTGACATTCTTTTTTAAGCTAGAACCGGTTTTTATGTAATAACTTAATCAGTGATTTCGAAGACGACTCGAATTGAGGAATTTGTCTAGGGTGTTTTGCAAGCTCTTCTCCATACCAATCAACAATTTCGGTTTCTTTCTCTTTTGTTCAATGTAACCATGCGTTAACCGCCCAGGTGGCGCAGTGATAAAAGCTGTAACAGTTGGAGCGGGAGGTACCGGGTTCGAATCCCGATAGAGGATTTTTCACCATCGATCGTTTGGGCGGTGCAATCGGTGGTGTGAATGAACACATCTGGATCCCTTGTTGAGTATAGAATCGAGGAATCTTTATTTTGTATTCTCAGGTTTACACCCCGTGTCACTTCATCTATAAATTTGTATTCTGCTAGTCGATTTAAGTGACCTGATGCAACGAACGTCAATCGCTGAATTAATCAAGGAATACTAATAATTTCAACTGAATATGTCGACTGAAATTTTCACGCGCCTATAAATGTCGTTCCAAGTGACAAGAAATTTTTTAAACGACTGCTAGAATACAAAGATTGTCACTTCAATTAATAATTGACGAACAAATCGTCTAAAAGAATACCAATATTTGTCTGTCGCTACAAGTGACAAGTGACACGACTAAGGGAATCGGGGAATCGGGGTGTTAGATAAACCACCACAAATGTATTCCAGGACGTTACAGGAACTTTAATGCTCTCTCAATAGACATGTATGGGATATGCTAGGGCGCGTGGTTTAACACAAAAAGAGGTCGTTCCAAAAGCGTAAGATTACATTCATCGCAACTTCAATTCAAGCATGTGAAGCCTCGAAATAATTATTTCGAGCCTTTTGAATGCAGGCATCAACATGACAAAATCGGCCAGGTAGAACTATTATAGCAACTCATATAAAAGATGATATTTTGGAACATAGACTCTGATTTGGGATAGCTGAAAAAGTCTAGTGTCAATGCAAGACCAATTAAATGTGTATTCTGTCTCATTCTTACTCACAACTTATGGAATCATGGGGTAATCAAACGGGAGTCGGTGACACTATTGGACTCATGAGACGAGACATCACAAAGGAAGGATAATACCACAAACGAAAGCAACACAGTATGAAGAGCAGTTTAAAGAAATCCAGTTGAATAATGAATAACTAAAAACTTAGACTTCAGCCGGATGCTGTTGTTAAAGCCTTAAAAAATCCAATTGAGTTGCACGATTAGAAGTCGTGAGAAGAATTCCACTTACGGTTTTCAAATGCACAAACACTTTTATGGTTAACTTAATGTTATTCGAGTTTTGTAAATCGTAAGTTACTTTTATAACAAAATCTATTACTGGAAGACCAGTTGACGCGATGGTCAAATTAACATTGTCTAACTATGAACAATGATGTGGGTGGACATTTTATGAGCCTTTCATCGTCCTAATCCTATTGACGAAATTAGAAATCTTAACGTAAACAACTGGAACAGTTATACTATAATTTATTTATGGAAATGTTCGGATATTCTAGACCAGACGACAAAAAATAAAGAGGACCAGACCAGTTTTAGCCATTCAACAAAATCAGAAACAACGGTAAAATGTTTGAAAGGATTTCATTCAATTGATCTGATAATATTTTAAAAGCTGTTGACTGAAATATGGAGGAAACACGACTTAACGTCAAGGTGTTCTTTGCACTCCGAATATATATGCATGGGAAATGGATGTCTCCTGAGTGTTAATAATATATAAGACGTTCTGCTGTATAGATGACAGCGATGAAAATACCGAGTGTGTGTATAAATAGAGAGTGTGTGTTATACGTCATTGACTATGTGATCGAAAAGATCAAAATCCATCTCACCAGGTATATGCTACCGGGCTTGATGTGTTCATACAGTGCGATTCTCGTATGTATACACGTTAAGTCTTGACACGACAGTACTAGTCAGTGAATTACAAGAAATAAACTCGAAATATCGATTATATTATTTGATTGTGGCGTGAGCTAAATTTGCGTCATAACATTACTCCCCGAAAGTACATTCCCCCCTCAGTTTTATTGTGATTATCTTAATGCCGTAATAATAATAATGCGCATGATGGTGCCTGAGTTCGTCCGCTTAATGTTGGCTTGTTGCGAATTGAAATGAACCTGACTGTATGCTGTATTTTTGTGGGTGCCCGAATTCGCCCACCTTTTTGTTGCAGCATGAAACGAATTTCCTGAAAATATCTGTGCCTTGAGCGCGAAACGAAGCACCATGTAATGTATTGAGAGAGATGGCAGAAATTCCATTGTGTGGGAAGTTAATTTTACCGTGTTAGTTTAGGCTGAAGGAGTCAGGTAGGTATGAAATTATCGGGAGGTTCTGTCAGAAGATATTAACGTGTAAATGTTATGTTCCCTAAAACAGAGCCGTTGGGTTAGGGTCAGCAATGATGAAGTGTGTTTTATGTAATTTGAGAGTGTGTGTTGTTGTACTTCGGAGTTGTTTCTTGTTATCTTGTAAATCCACTAGGCCGGTTTCGATTTGATGATGATGATGACGTCATTGAATGAGTATGTGATCGAAAAGATCAAATCCATCTCATCGGACTTTTCCGATAGTTGTGACGCGACAGTTCCAGCGAATTACATATATTTTATTCGAAATGTTTTCGAATTGTTAATTTCGATTGTGGCGCCACGATAGATATATTTGTAAATGACGAACTCGTATATGGTTAAGGCAAAGTATAAAAGTAGAGTACCTTTTAGTTCGATTTTCTCCAGAACTTCCTTCCCAGTAATTCAGCTGACCTAATTGACTTAATGATTCTTCATCAAATTGTGTTAACACCTCGATCAAATTTAATTGGATGACATCAATAATATATTGAATTAATGAGTGCCTATATACGTTGCAATACATTGTAGTATTAAGAAACCAGCTTTATTGGTCCACACCTTGCCCAAATATAATATAAAAATTCTTCGTTTACACGACGACTTACACGTTATATACATATTCAGGATCGTAATAAAAAATTTACATACCGCGATTTTATAAGCAATTTTGATCAACACATTTGATTGCTTGCGAGTGCAACGCAACACATTAAACTGATTGACGAATATAATTAAGAAGTGACTATACACGACATTTCTGTTCTTCTGTTTTTGTTTTTGACTCACTTAAACAAAAGTTGAAAATAATACAATAAATTTATGATAGATAAATTGTTGGCTACTTTCGTTATTTTCTTTAAACGTTACCAAGTCATAAATTGAGATTTTGTTTTTATGGCAATCTGGGATTCGTTTTTTTTATATATGTTTTGTGTTTGACATGGTTGAAATAATAAATAAATTGAACGAAAAGGTGCAAATTTTTCAGACCATCGCTCGACTATATAAGATATATAATAAGACAATTTTTGTGCTTTTGTGTTAAGAGTTTCGGTGAGTAGGTGTCATAAGTTTTTTATTTTATTAACCTCAAGTGTCACATAATTTAACGTATTTTATTCGATTGTTTCTCGTCTTTGTGCTTTACTCGTATATGACTGCTGCTATATGCACAGCAAACATACAGTTGGGTGCAAAAAATCGCACACTGCTAAATTTTGGGGACTCCAAAAAGTTCGTGAAGTTGAGTTGGTGGACAGTGAGAAGACAACTTCGAGAAATTAATCTGACTGCACACAGATCAGCAAACGGGCCGAAATTGACTGAATCCCACCGACAAGCCCGTAGAGTGAGTTAGTTCGAGAGCATTTAAACATTGGACAGAAGAAGAGTTCTGTTATCTGACGAGTGCATGATGCCTTAATATGGCAACAATCGACGTGGATGAGTGATATGGACAGTGTTGCATTGAAGAACGTGTCTCGTATGCCGGTGGATCATGCATGTTCTGAGGAAATATTGGATTTTTTTACGATATTGTTGAACTTTTGTGGAGAATTGTGCAATGTGCGATTTTTTTACACCCAACTGTATATTTTTTTTGATTGCTGGTGCTTCTTATTTTAAGTGTAACATTTTTAAAGTAACATATTTTTATTTACTTTTAATTATTATAACTGTTTTTGTTATTATTATAGTTATTGTGTATAAAAGCTAAGGCGAAATTTATGACTGGCTGTTATACGTTGTTCTGTTGAATTTTAATTCTAGATCATTAATCAAACTTTTGGTTTATATATACGACTATTTAGAACAAAACAATGAATTATCTAAATTGACTTTAATTCATCTTAATCCTTTCATTTATTTTAGATAAAATATGTACATATATCTACAACAAAATAAACCAATTAAATTGGAAAAATTGTGGGTGAATTATTGCTCCAATATTTTTATAATGTACTGGCTGTATATGGGGGGTAATTGCAAATTCAAATTTAGGGTAAATTTGATTTATCGCTACGAATTTAAAAATTCGATTAACTTTAATCTGTATTTTATATAATCGTAAAATTCTTATTTAACTATTACATAGAACCATATTTTTGACTGTTTAGATCACCAAACCCGAACTTTCTTTTGAACTTTGGATCCAGTCGAACGAACTTCACAGCTAATGAAATCAGTAATTTGAAGAAAAGAATTAATCTCTCGTTCTCATTTGTCAAGCTATACAAATAACACAACCAAACATTTCAAAAGTAGACGTACCCCAAAAGCGGATTGAGTGGTCTATATACTTGAGTTCTCGATAGCCTGGTTTCAGTATCGATACAGCGCAAAACAGAATTAACCGTGCTGTTATTATTAAAGTTGGCAGAAATCATTGGAGGTTCCGCACTGAATGCCACAAAGGGCCCATGGTGCAAACTTAGAATTGAACCCTCGGACAAGAGATTTCGACCAGTAGTCCGTGCTTTTTTTTAACTATGTGAAGCGGCAAAATGGCGGCCGGACGGCTATTATACAATAATCCGATTTAGTATTTTTTCCGATATCGCAAAATCCGATCCTCCGCAAATTTTCCCATTATGAAATGGTGTGGTCGAATTTATCAAATGTAAGCATGAAGTTAGCAATAATCTATTTGTAAACTGTGGAGCATTCAAAACATACAAATTCGATAACACAAAGTAAAATTCGTCTACTTAATAGCAGTCGGATTTTAACATTCGGATTTTGCGATATCGGATTTTCATAATAACAAAATTCGCTTTCAAATCCAATATTAAATTTTTCACAATAGCCCAGCTCTAACCGATTTGTTCAAGGAGTTAAGGACAGTTATCAATACCAAATATAATCCCTTGATGAATAGTACAGAGTATCCCCAAACTGAAAAAAATTTGCAGATCATGTTATGGACAGTAGATATCAAAGCCAGCCACCTGTTCAGAGAGAGAGAGAGAGACAGAGAGAGAGAGAGAGAGAGAGAGAGAGAGAGAGAGAGAGAAAGGAAAAACATAGAAAAGGAGCTATCTAAAAATAATACAAGCGATCCAGATAACTGATTAAGCAAGTCTGGTGAGAACCACATTGTTCGTGCAAACTCTGGCATAGTTCGGTTATAATCGCGATAATTTACGGATTTTAAATTCGTTATAGAATATATCTTCAATGAACAATGAACATCTCTGCATGTACCGATATTGACACAAAAGTTTCTGACTTCATTATCATTTTCCGTTTACAAATTCGTCTAGCTGTTCCTATCTTAGTGATAGTTATTTTTAGACCCAGAGAAGTTTTACCATAACGGTATTCTGGTTGCCTTCTTGGGCCTCTGCATTAAACGGGTAAGAGTTCTTTACTCATTTTTGATGACCAACCGAACATTTAACTCGGTATGAATAGTGACAAGTATTGATCCTAAACTATAGCATGCTGTTAGTGACTATCGTTTAGTCACCCAAATCTAAAATCATAATACCGTCAGCAAAATGTTGATTCAACATATATGATCCAACCCATTATCGTCTCTTGGACCTATTGGTTCTTTCCTCCATACAAGATAATTATATAAGATCATGATTGGACCATCTATCGTTTGTAATTTAAACTACCGATTATTTCGAGTGTGGCAATACTTATGTCATTCGTGTTGTGACAGAAAATTATTTTATTGTTTGACATCCCAAACTGTAAGAAATCTACGTGGAAAATTCAGGAGAAATGAAAAGGCTACAAGGTAATTTGTGAAGTGAGATCGTGAAACTTGCATTTACGGCGCTTAAAGCCGAGAACATTGTAGCTGTTGCTCAGAATGTGTTTGAGCATCCAACAACATCAACTTGTCATCAAAGGCCTCAGTAAGATGGCGAATAAAGTTCAATAACTGCAAATTGAGCTTTCGCATTATTTTCGGTTCGCTAAGTATAGACTGTGAAGTGCTTGGTAAAAATGAGTATTTTTTCGAATTCCATAAGTTAGGTCAAGAAGCAACAGGTTCCGATGCGTCCACAACAAGTGACTGTTTTGTGTGGGTTGTGGACCATCGAAATCATTGGTCGAGCAGCCGCCCTTTATAATGAGTAGAGATTCCGAGCCATGATAAACGAGTTGTCACCTAGACTTCAAGAGTAGGATACATACGACATTTGGTTACAATAAGAAAGGCAACTTGCATAGCCAGTTAAAAAATCGGTTTTCACACTGTCGTCGGGGATCGAATAATCAGCCGTAACGGAAATGTCAATTGAATCTGTTGGACTTGTTTTTGTGGGAAGCCATTAATGCTTACCATCCAGAAACTAACCACGACTCAAATGATCAAATCGAAGTATTGATAGATAGGAGCTTTTACATCCTAAAATATTCTGAAAAATTGGGGTGACAGAATTGAGTACTGTAGAGCCAAAGTTGTGTTCCATATGGCAATGTATTCTCTTGATAATAAAAGAAACCTCTTTGAAAAATATTCATTTGCCTTTGAATGTACACCCAAAATGTATTGTAAAGGTTAGAAGAGCGACCGTTTACTATTTACAAGAGAAATGAAACGAAACTCTACAGACAAAATTTGGAGATTCTTTGACCTTCAGCATTCAGAACTTAACGAGAGAAAAACAAATTAAAACCGATTACTGGAGTTCGGACTACTAAATGGTAGTTCTGGCAAAGACGTGCGAGAATCAAAAAGCAGCCAATCTGATCCCAATTAATGAATTTATTATTTGATTTTGTGACGTTAAATAGTCTAAAGTGGACTCTAAGACAAATGGCAGAGTTAATGTTTTCACGAAGATATCTGTTGATAGGAAGTATTAGCAGTTAATTTCTCTCCATTCACAAAACTTAGCCTTTCTGCGACTTGAGTTTGTTCAATTTTGTGTCGGAACTTGGTTCCGTGTAACTCGCCCGTTTCAAAAATTTCAACTGGTTCACGAGCCTTAGCTAAACGTCCGTTTGGAAGCAGTGAAAAGTTAATCAACATTTTGTCAAAAAATTATATTTAGCGATGGGTTTTTGGGATGTAAATGCATGCCGAGATTCTGATGGGCTTTCTAAACCGAAATAAACAAACATAAAGAACTTTTGAGATGGCTTAAGCCACAACCTGTGGTTCTAACAGGAATAATCTGGTCATCGAGATATTTAACTGTTTTGTTATAAATCGTAATGAGCAATTCGTGGTACCAATACATGGAGGATTTTACACTATACACTATTTACACAACTCAAATGGCGGCATATCCGGCTACGTTAGTTGGGGCAGACGGTTTTCAGGGATTGCCTTCTAATTATTACTAATATTGCCTACTAATAATGATGTTATCTCTTGGACGCCTCAAGCAATAAAGATAGTCTTTTTCGGTTGAGAAGTAGTAACTAGATGAAGAAACAGATGTCACTACAAAACGATGACTGGACTAGGCTCCACTAAATTGACTTTTATAAACAAAATGGAAAATTTGAGAAACCATCCAATTTGTATATTAGTAGTGCCGAATCGGAACAGTCATGTTTTAAAAAGTGAAGTATTAAGGTGTTTAAAGTTATGTGAAGACTGACAACAGTGATAAGTGCCGTTCTCAGTTTGAACTGCGACTGAGGCGTTGTTAATTGGTATACGAGCCGAAAACAGTCGTAACAACACATATAATCGTTTATGGATCTACCCATTTTCAAAGATAGTACTATACGCTATGCAATGCATGTTATGTATTATAAGACGTAAATAGGAAACTGCGAGAAAGCAGTTCCCGATAGATTCATGTTTAGTATCCTCCAGAACACTGTTGCGCGTGTAAATTACACGATGTCAAAAAAGTAAAACACAATTTTATGTAAAACACTGATGCGCCATCTCTTTTTAAATCTAATTGTAACTAAAACACCATCTGGTAAAAAATCTTCTTACTGTTTGATGAAAAGAAGTTTGACTACATACTGAATGTCATAATAAGATTTGATTCAGATTAAAATTATTAACAGGTTAACTTCGTTAAAAATCATTTTAACTGGCTCGGGTGAAGGTGAAAAAAATCGTTCCAAATTATAACATGGACTTCAAAACTAACTGATTTTTTAAATACCCATTTATCTTTGTTAATTAATAGTGAGCAAAGCAAACGTTGGTAAATTTTACAATAGTTGGGCATTTTACAATAGATGGCACTGCGTTGGGCATTTTACAATAGATGGCACTGTGAACGTTGGACATTTTACAATAGATGGCACTGCGAATGATGTTGTCTTCGTTTTTTACATGTTATTTACGTTTTATGTAGTTTACGCTGTTTTTTACATAATTTACATACAAAATGTAAATAACGTTTTTTACGTGTAAAATCCCAACAGTGCTCCAGAAGAAAGAAGTTGAATTAGGAAGTTCATGCCCATATTAATAAAGAGAATTAAGCACGCGACATTTCTGGGAAGAACATCGATAAACGATATTTAAACCATAGGCCTGTCAATCAAACCACTCCTTACAAATATTATTTATACACAATACCTGTATGTGGTGGTGGAAATTTCTTAAAAATAGCGCGAACACTAAACAAAAAATATGTATAATCTCCTCGCGATGGGTGATTTTTATTGAATTTTATATTTATTTATTAAAAATGTAATTTAAAAAAGATTATTGTCAATTATATGGGGATAATGGTGAATCAAATTTACGACCAAAAAATTGGTTTTATATACGGTCGTATATACGCTAAGGAAGAGGTGGAGAATTTATGTCATCTTTGTATATACGAATAATTAATAGGATATTAATTATGTACATGTAATGGCCACAAAATACCTGCAGCGCTATTATTCGAAATTGACAGGAGTACAATGACGTAATCTTAAAAGTTCAAAGTTTTGTATACATCTCGGAGATGGGTCTCCAAAACCCCAATTCGAGTAGATAAGATATATATATATGGGTACAACTTTGTGCGATCTGGTTTTGGTTTATCAAGGATGCGATAATCATTAACCTTTAATTTTTTTTTTCATCTGATTATGGTTAAAATAAACTTAGAATTTTTCTTAATTTAAAAAAAAAAAAGAATCTTGGGTTGATTATTTTTTTTTTCGTTTCATAGTTTTTTAAATGACCACCGACAAGATACACCATTAAAAATCAATAAAAATTTTAAATTTATTTTTTATTATTTCGCGAACTCAATGATCAAACACAAAATACTTAGTGTATAAATAAATAAAGACAACAAACGTTAAGAATAAGAAAACCACTGTATGCGCGCTGTGTAATAATCTTGAATCTTTATGTACGACTTTTGTGCCGTTTGGTATACATACCATATATATACTCGTACGTTTGGGTTAATAACAAGGCAACAACACTTTATTTCGAACTCACGAACTTCATTCGATTATCATTTAAAATTTTTTGCTGCTTTTCTTATTTATCAATAAAATATTGAATGGAAATTCATGTTAATGATTAGTTGTGTATGCAGATGATGGGGGAAATTAAAAACTATTTAATTTCTTAAGTCTTAAACTTTATTGTACTCGTATATACGGTTTCTTAGATAGTAGAGTGTTAAGGAGTTGTAAAAGAATAGAATTGTTGTGCGATAACGCGATGGTTTTGCGCGCAACGTGAGTGGTTGGAATGTATGAGATACGAAATGTTGATTGTGCCCAGTTGGTTAACCTCTATGTGTGGTGAGATATCCGGAATAGAATGTTCGATATAATATGGTGACCTTGACAACTTCATCCTCATTACGCCTAAATGCGTCTGCCCGTTGACAGATGGTGTAGAATGAGAACGAGCCAGCATACACTTTATCGTAGACAATCTGCACTCTATTTCAGAAGTGATCGTAGAAGTTATTAAACCTAAGTGCTAGTATCTCACCAGTCCCTTAAACGTTTGGTAACACTGCCGAACATATTTGCGTCTTGGTCTATCTTTGTCCAAAGATAACATTTTTTTGAGATTCATTGATTTTGAGACTGACGGAAACTGAACACAGCTCTTCACAACGCGAGGGATTTGCGAGCAACGTGAGTTGTTGAAATGTATTATTTCACCATTTCGTATTTATAATACATTTCAACCACTCACGTTAACCTTAGCATTTGGTGAGTTATCCAGAAAAAAAATATGAGTTGGTATAATGCAGTGACCTTCGAAACTTCATCATCAAGCCAGAAGGTTTATTTATTTACTTTCTACGCTTAGAGTCATCGTCACCGACTGCAATCTCCTCACTTCTCCCTTAAGGCGGTTATCCGTTAAAAGATCACAGAACCATTTATTTTGGTTAAGCGTCTAGAATGTGACCGGGATAGCATATACTTTATATATAGGGTGTTTTCTTAGGAGGTTTGTTTTTCCGATAGATGTCGTTTTATTTTATGACAGTTGTTTTGACAGCTCAAAGTGGCATTTCTACTCAGTATTGTTTGGCAAATCATTATGAATAGGTTAACTCCAGAACAACGTTTTCAAATCGTGGAAATTTATTTTCAAAATCAGTGTTCAATTAAAAATGTTTATAGAGCACTTCGTGAATTTTATGGTGCACATAATCGTCCGTCAGAGACCACCATAAAGAACGTAATTACCAAATTTCGGTCTACATTCACTCTTTTGGATGCCAAGCCACCGACAAGAATTAGAAGAGTTCGTACAGAAGAAAATATTGCTGTCGTTGAGGCCAGTGTCGAAGAAAACGACAATTTATCGATTCGTCGTCGTGCTCAGCAAATTGGACTTTGTCCATCGACTTTATGGAAAATTTTACGTAAAGATTTGGGTTTGGTGCCATACAAAATTCAATTAGTGCAAGAATTAAAGCCACACGACCATCGTTTGCGCCGTGAATTCAGTGATTGGTCGTTAAATCAATTGAACGAAGATCCATTTTTTTACCGTAAAATTCTCTTCAGTGATGAGGCGCATTTTTGGTTAAATGGATACGTCAACAAACAAAATTGTCGCATTTGGAGCAAAGATAATCCACACGCCGTTCAAGAATTACCAATGCATCCTGATAAATGTACTGTTTGGTGCGGTCTATGGGCTGGTGGGATCATCGGTCCATATTTCTTTAAAAATGAGGAAGGACGACGCGTTACCGTGAATGGAAATCGATACAGAACCATGTTAAATGAGTTTTTGTTGTCAAATCTTGAAGATATGGATATGGATGAAATGTGGTTTCAACAAGATGGTGCCACTTGCCATACAGCACGTGAAACAATCGACTTATTGAAATAAACTTTCAACGACAACATTATTTCGAGAAATGGTCCGGTGAATTGGCCTCCGCGTTCGTGCGATTTGACGCCACTCGATTACTTTTTGTGGGGATACGTGAAGTCATTGGTTTATGTGGATAAACCTCAATCGATTGACGCTTTGGAAACCAATATTCAACGTGTCATTGCTGACATACGCCCTCAAATGCTTGAAAAAGTGCTGGAAAATTGGACCTCCAGAATGACATTTGTGAAAAATAGTCGTGGTAGCCATATGCCAGAAATTGTGTTTAAATGTTAAATGCCAATAAATGATCTACCAAATAAAAAAAAATTTTGGTCATTTCATAATTTTATATGTGTTTTATTCAAAAAAAAAATCGGCAACCTCTTAAAAAAACACCTTTTACAATCTGTATTTTGATTGCCAAATAATTAATTCGCACAATCAAAATAAATCGAAAATTTCGAGTTAAATTCCTATAATTCGCTAGCACTGTTGCGACACGATTAAACACTACAGATATAGGAATCGCACAGTATGAACATCAAGTCCGATAGCATATGCCTGATGAGATGGATTTGACCTTTTCGGTAACACAGTCATTCAATGGCGTCATCATCAAATCGAAACCGGCCTAGCGAATTACAACAACAACATATACATGCACACAACTGAAATTACAACACAAAGTCTTTGTTGGTAGATTTTGAATTGTAATTCGAGTGGCGTTAGTATCTAATCACTCCTTCCTTCAAACGTATAGTTAGCACTTCTGAAATCAATGCGTCTTGGTTTATCTAAAACTAGAGATTGGATTTTGAACTCGTTGATTTTGAGACCAACGAAAACTAAACACAGAGTGGATCAAGTATTCATTCCAATTGTTGGAGTGAAATAACGCGATGGATTTAGGGAAACCGGTGCAAGATGACAGAGGTCTTTGGACATTGGAACGAGATAGTGGTTATACTTTAACAAATGGCTGAAATATTTCTTTCGATATTTTAGAAGTGCGAGATGTGAAGGTTCTAGAGAAAAAGTTCTCACCGAAGAAGATGCCGTGCATGCAATGGTAAGAAGAAGATGAACTAGAGAAGCCAATAAAATAATTGAGCAAGCGCTAGCCGAGATTGAATCCGATCAAATAAAATAGATAGAATGCCAACAATAAACTTGTTGGTTTTTCAGATCACATTTGGATCAGGATATTACTTTTATCGATTCGTCAACTGATGAAGGACTGTAACCTTATTATTCTCATGGTGGAGCCTTTAGAGGTATTATTAAAAAACCACATATTGCAAGAAGCAGTTTACACTAGGATTTCTTTAAAACGTCAAATCCAAGCGCCCAAAAATATCTTCACCAATCAATCAGCTGGTGGAAAAAATATAATCTTCAGCAGATCGAAAATTAAAAATGTTAAAACCGCTGTATCAGTCCATCTGCAATTATTTCATTAAATCGTGGTTCTATTGTATATGATTGATATAATGAGGAGATCTTCAAAACTTAATCCTAAAATCAGGAGGTTTTTTATTGACATTCTACGACATGAACTCATCGTCGTCGACAACAATCTGCTCGCCTCTCTCAGGTGGCTGTCTGTTTACAGACCACTGAACCATTTATTCCGAAGCTAGCATATACACTTTATAGAAACTGCGATTATCGCTAAGAAACGATATAATAATCAGAACATGGACGCCTAGTTTTCTTAACAAAATTGAGTATACAACCAAACTCTCAGAGAAGCTTTTTAGTATCTCGAAAAATCCTGGCTGGTAAAATCGTTAATGCTAAAGTTAAATTCTTTATAATTCCTGTACATATTTGGCAAAATAATTGAGAATTGCTCGTCCATTCGAGAGTCACATATGTTTTAGTCAACACTCATTTTGTACATGATAGTTAGTTTACCTTCAGAAGATCAAGAACTACTAACGTTTATACTATGCTCTTTATCAGAGAAACGCGGTTGTCCCTATTTTTATGGGTTCTACAGAGGCCTTTGAAATGGTAAACTACATAGTTTCGTGGGTTACTTTGCTATGGTCATATCTATCCGACATCTTATCTTACTTGCACAATAACAACAATATATTGAAATCAGTGGTAAAATCAAATCATCATGTAACAAAAGGATTCTGGGGTAACACAAGGATCTCATTTGAAAGCATGGCTTTCCATCATCATAATCATCCAAGTAGAAAGTGTATTCATAACGTCATTAGACGTTGCAATAGTGGAAGTGGAAGGTGCCGAGTAAGATTCTCTGATTGGGACTAGATACAAAAGCGATACAATAAGTTTTGTATCCTCTGTTGGACTACAGAACTTTATGAACCTATTATATCCTACTATATAGAATGAAGTCCTACCTGGAAGAAAGAAATTTATTTCTGACTACTATATTTTGATACCAGAGAACGATAGTAGGCCGAATATATAAAATCCCAGATATTATAGAAAATTAAGTCGTTTTCTTAGATGTAGCTTTGATTATTTTTGAATTGAAACACTGAATCCTATACACATAACTGATAGACATATCCGTGTAAAATGTGAAGAAGAGTAGAAGTACCACAAGGTGGTGTATTTGACTATATTTTGTATCTCTTACTCGTGTATAAGCGGGATTACCACCAATGGAAGAATCAACATATACTGATGATACTGCGATTTTGGTAGTAGGAAACAAAAGTCTATAGGTATGATACGAGATGTCAAAAAAACAGGAAGAGCTGAACACTCTGAACTATTCAGACGTTCCAAAACATAGTACCTCGGAACATTGTTAATATTATGTTAAACCCTATTGTACCCAAGAAAAGTAGACTTCCACAAATAGCATGATTCAAGCCTTCGACAGCATAGACTTAAAAAAACGTTTAACGTGTTAGATCCGCAAACCGTGAGTTGAACAGCGCTGTTAACTATTAATTATAACGACTTTAATTGTGTCTAAAGTATAAACCTCGGTTTAAGTGTCTGAGATTTCCAATATATCATATTCACATCGTTTTCAAAATTCTATACGAACAGGTCATTTTAATGGCCTATATAACATAAAATGTATTAGATAACGACATATAAAATAATCACAACAACAAATCCCCGTATTGATCTGCCCACGACCATTTATATAAATAAAATTCAAATCCCCCATAAAATTGCCGTAAAAATGTTTCAAACAAAACACCACAAGATATCCTAATAAACTCCATATCAGAGCGAGAGCGATTAATTCGAATTCTTTTGTACATATGTACCTGTATGTATATATACCTGTATGTGCTATTCAAAACTCAACTGGAAGTCGTAAAAAACAAATTTTTTAATTTAATTTTTAAAATTACCAATAAATTTAATAATTTGATTTGATTTAAAATCGCACACAAATAATCGTTATATACATCTGAACAATATAAATCGCCACAGTACGAAATCATATATACACTCTCGAGCAACTAAATCGATTCGAACCTCTGTGCATACAAAAATCAATCGGAGACCACATTCCAGCCGTCATTACTTCGAAATCGTCTTCTCACTGTCGTTGAGGTAATGGACAGAAATAAGCGAAGCTCTCTCCAATATTGCCATGTAGAGGGAAAATTGACGTTACGCCACCGCAGGAATCGACTCAAATATGCTCGCGAACACATAAATTGGAGCATCGAGCAATGGGAGTGCGTTCTATTCAATAACGAATGTGTACCCGTGGTAGTGATAGGAGAGGCCCCAGAAGAGCGATTTTCGTAGTACTGGTTTGCTGAAGCAGTTGCTTGGTTTCGCACCTGATGAAGGCTGTTTAGAGGAGATCTGACGGCTGAATCCGGTACCATCTGACATTAGTGAACTTAAGCAGAGCCACACGCAAATGTTAATTCTTTTCTCCAGTGGAAGGTGCCCAACTCTATTTATGGACGTCATTCAGCAAAGAATTTTGAAATTTGTTGCCTGAAATTCTGAATTTTGAATTTGTTGCCAGTCAGTATGTATAGTCTCCAGATGTAACTGTTCTGCTGAAACCAGTACTAATATTCTAGTGGAAGAGTATTAATAGCTATTGAGACATCTGCAGCCAGTACATCGTTATATAATATACGACTTGCTGCGACTTAATTGTTGGTATCAACAATATTGACTAGCCAATCCGACATTATCGTAATTACGAGTGACTTCAATTTTCCATCTGTTAATTGGATATTAGATGAGAAGAATTGGAGAGCATTACTATAGTCATAAAAGCCAAGTCCCTTTGAAGTCGGACCTACAAGTCGTATCCAACATGTTCGCTGAGTTTTTTCAGTTTGTCTTTAAACCAGAAGACGTGCGATAAGTATTAAAACTATTACCACCGACAGTGTAAGAAGCCTGTCCATTAAAGTACCCCAAATCACCATAGAAGACATAGAAAAATATTCGGGTCCTGAACAAATCCCTGTTTTTTTGGCAGTTTGGAACTACCTCGTTGTCTCGACATGTTTCGTCGTAGATATAGGTTCATGCCAAAGAGATCAACATCTACAAACCTTATTGAATTCATCAGCAGCACAATCAAAGAAAGTCATAGGCAAGATGTACACCGACTTTACCCAGGCAACTCCATCATCATTGTAAAGCACTACACCGGTTGGACTCCGGTTCCCAAATAACTTTGTGGGATGGTTGAAATCTTATTTCAGCGAACCAATCCAATACATCGAGATTGGAAACATCAGGTTCCCATGTTGGCCTTTGGATTTAAATACATTTTATCGACACGACAACTGAAGCTCTACTATACATTCAAAATATTCAATGTTTGCTGAGATAGCTGTGAACGTGTTACTCGTGAGAGTTATACTGGAACTCCGAATGTGGGATTGATTGATAGCTAGGGCGCTTAATCAACAAGCCGTTTTGTCTTTAGAAGATTTATGGCATCTTCTTATTTTGATGTATTCTGTAATGTTGGTTCACTAGGCCGGTTTCGATCTGATTACGTCATTACATGACTGTGTGATCGAAAAGATCAAGTCCATGTATGGGACAGAACTTGATGTGTGCTGCATTTTGTTTGCACATATGTTCTGTGTCTTTATACTAGCGAATTACAGTTAGTTTGAATCAAAACTGTTCATTGCATTTGATTCACACAAATGTAAGATAATTGTGTGTACTTTGTTGTGAACGCCACAAATTCCATGTGAAGTTTTATTAAACGATGGACGGGAGATATTTATGACCTGGAGACAATTATATTTTTTGTACAAGATTTTCGCAAACGAAAGGCGGTTGGGAGAATAACTACGAAGTACCTGATCAATAAACCTTGCAGCGTTTACCACCATATCTAGATATCTGTAAAACTTACAACATTGCAACACTGGGAAATAAATGCGAGCTTTAAAGTGCTCGTTTGTCGCGATAGAATTTTATTGAGTTACATTGACGTACAGCCAATACTGGCAATTTATTAACCGACGTATCCTGTGTCAGAAAAAATATTATCTTGCAAGTTGGTGTATATATAGAACCAACCGATTAACATGACGAGTAAAACTTTAACCAGATAAATCTACTGTTCAATTTTTATTTAAGCAAGGATAGCTTAGAAAAACAGTTTGAAACTACACTTTGCTTCTGTCTGTCTGTTTCTAAAGGGGGTGGGCCACCTATCGGTTTATATTTGAACCATCGGTTATTCCGAGTTTGGCATACTTATGTCACTCTATTATGTCAAAAATTCTGTATACTATCTCCACTGACTGAAATGAATCGATTTACGCTTGAGCAACGTTGGGATTTATTGGAAATTTATTTTCAAAACAAAGACAATTGGTTGGAAATTGCACGAAAGTGTCGTGCAATATTTGGTCGCAGAGAAGAACCGACAGAGCCCGGTATACGCAAGTTTATTGTAAAAGTTTGTGAAACTAGTTTCATTGTTGATGCGCCAAGACGTGACCGTGCTCGTAGAGTGCGTACATCCGAAAATATCGAAGATGTGGCTCAACTCATCATCGTTCTCAAGAATTGAACGTTTCCTGCACTAGTATACGACGAATTCTGTGTAAAAATCTCGGCATGACGCCATACAAAGTTCAATTGGTTTAAGAATTGAAGCGGCAGGACCATCCGCTTCGTTTTTACTGTTTTTACTACTCGTTATTTGCCCTAGATGGGCAAACGAGAAACTGCACGATGATATCGATTTTTCCACAAAATAATCTTCTCGGATGAAGCTCATTTTGATCTTGGTGGGTATGTTAATAAGCAAAATTGCCGTATTTGAGGCTCGTAGAAAACCCACGTACGGCTTGTGAAGCGGAGGCATCATTGACCCATGAAAAGAGGACGGCGCAACCTTTACGGTCAATGGAGAAACCTATCACATCATGATAACCTATTTTTTCTGTGCCCGCTCTTCATGGTATTGATGTGAACGATGTTTGGTTTCAACATAATGATGCAACATGCCACACATCTCATGCCACAATCGATTTATTGCGTCAAGATGGCCGTTTAATTAGCCGAAATGGTGATGTCAATTGGCCGACAAAAAGCTGCGATTTAACATCATTTTCTGTGGGACGCCGTTAAAGAGAAGTGTTATGCCGGCAAACCAGAGACAATTGGGCATTTGAAGGCCAACATTCGTGATGCCATCACCGAGATACGACCTACATACACTCGAAAAATTGCTCGAAAATTGGTGCGATCGGGGTACTGTGAAGCCAGCCGCGGCAGCCATATGAATGAAATAATATTCCATCTCTGTGTTGGGGCTCAAGGGTCTCCCAATTCTTTCGCGGTTCACTTATTTAAACCTTACTTTTCACCATTACATAGCTAAATTAGGGACGTACGGCTATAGGTCCGATTTACGTAAAACCTTCTGCTGACCTGGAAGATGGATTTGCCCTTGAATTCTGCACTCCGACAAGGGGTCATAGATAAGTTTATACACACCACCGATTGTGATCAGATGGTGAAAAATTCCTTTTGTATTCTCTCCCCATCAGGATTCGAACTCGGTACCTTCCTCTTCAACTGACGCAGCTTTAGCCACTGTGCCATTTGATAGGTCGTTGTCAGAACTGTAATATGGTCAAAGGGCAACCGCATGCCATCTGTTGGATAGACGCATAACAAATATAATTTCTGCGGGCTGACGATTTGAGTCGATTTAGTTGCTCGTGAGTGTATATTTATACGAATCGATTGATTATTTATCAATTTTATTTTAAATTAAATTATTTACCTTTGATTATTTATAAAATAGTTTTGTTTTAATTGATATACACACCGTGATTAGAATCTAATTTATTTAATTTGCATTTATTGATTTTTAGTTTGTGTACTCACCTTCTACACCTAAAAACTATAACCATTATGATAGCACCTAATAGAGCTGATATGACTGATACAATAATTAATGTTAACGCCCATCCTAATTCTCCCGCTGTTTCTAAAACGAAAAAAAAAAAATTTTTTATTTAATTATTAAAATTTATTTTTTGAAATTATAATTTAATTTAGCAAACAATTCGCCGCACACAAAATTTTGTTGGAAAAATAGAATTAATTTATGTTAATTAAAAGACTTTTTATGTCGGGGGGGTCGCTGTCAAAAGAGTGAGGTGGTAGGAGTTGTTGATTATGGGACGCAGGCAGGTTTTCATTTTTAGGCAAAAATTTAAATAAATTTATTTGTGGGATCGGGAGTGAGTGGCTGAAAATGTGCACATGCATCAGGATAATTAACAATGTATTTATGGATTTTTTTGGCCATTCATCGGGATTAAAAATGTTCGGTTCGAATATTTATGCAACTGAGATTAATTAAAATGAATATTTTATGACACACACTGTACACATAGATATATGCATGTTCACATACACATATATAACGATTTATCAAAGAGTTTATTACGTTGGATATAGTTAATTAGTAATGCTTGTATAATTATTATTGGTAATGGTGGATGTGGGCAGAAAGCGCAGTGCAGTAATTTGAAGTAACAAATTGAACAACTGGTGTTGAAATACCACTCAATGTGGGCGGATTACATAAAATGGAATTAGTATGTTTGTTTGCAATCTTCAATTGTTGCTTCAAGATTTAAGATCTGTGATGTAAAATCGAGTAGAGAACAGAAACTATAAATATGTTGTGATTTATTCATAACATGGACATTCACTTACAATAACCAGTTGAAATATCAGCACAAATCGCAACGCAAAACTGGTTTTTTCTAAGAACGGATAAGTGTTTCGGAAAGTAATTGCTTTGCAAAAATGAGACAGTGAGCAGCTGAAACCGGGCGAAACTCATCAATCTGAAACATGCATTACTTGAAAAATGACCAAAATGGGACACGAAACACGAACGAGTGATATTGTAGAACGACAACGCACTCTATCGCCCAGAACACCATAAAAACGCTGAAATTAAATCGGCAATCGCACTGATCTTATTTGCTAGACCTAGCTGCTTCGATTTTCACTAGTCATGTTCGATTTTCACTAGTCATGGTGCATGGCTTAGCTGGACTACACTTGACCAGTTTTAAAGAAGTGTAAAATTAGTTGGATGAATTTCGGAATCAAGACGTGACGTTCTAAACATACTTCAAGTCTCATGCCAGAAGTGAAACTTTATATATATTGGAAAACATTGAGTTGCCGTATTTAAAAATGTCTGTGTTCACCGAGATGTAGTTGTCTCATTCGACTCATTAAATCCAGAGTACAAACTATACTAAAATCAGTATAAAATCGAATTTGCCCAGTCTTCCCACAAGAAGCTTGACCCTCATTGTTTTCCAGTAGTAACCATTGCCAATAAAATAGTAACTTAATGATTTATTCGTAACTAAATCGACTACTCCAGCCATTGACGGCAATAGTACGACTTAATCAACAATACCTGAACTGATAGATGAACCCAAATCATCGTTAGGTACTCTCAAAAACCACATTTTATGTCTCATGCAATGAATCGGTTAAAATTGAACGAGATTTACTATCACCATTGGACTGTGGATATGACAACAGCATACCCAGTTGTTCTCATTTACTATCAAATGAGGAATCTAGAGCTACTACCTCAATTACTAGAATAAGAAAACGCTTTTATAGTCACCGATTTACCAAAGTTTCATAATAAATCGATTGTCACACTGCATTACACTGTGTGTTACGATGGAGAAGTAATAGCCGGGTTTGACTTAAATGAAATTCCACAATTATCCAAACGATGTATTTTCCGCTCTAAATCTTAAGAATTTATGCTAGATCAAACAATTATAAAAATATTTTATTATCAACTGATAATACAGGGTGCACCATTTTTTATGTCGTCATGTCTACATTGAATGACTTTCAACCGATTCCCTTAATTAGTCGAAAATATCGTGGCCACCGTCTAACACAATATTCGTTGGTTGGTGTCCAATTTTGTTGAGCACGAGAAAATAGAAGACCTAGCATTGACCAGAGCGGTTGAAGCGGTGAGAAAGAGCATTCACCACAACCAAAAAGTGCCGTATCGTCGTCGCGCTCAGCATTGATGAAAATAAAAGTCAATGGAAATCGATATCGTTGGATGCTGACTCATTATTTCTACTCGCAAATGGGTGAAAACATCTTGACGGTTACTGAGTTCAAAAAGACGGTGCGTCCTACCACACTGCAAATCAAACAATTTAGTTTCTGCAAATTACCTTGACGTTTGATGTCAAAACGAGCCGACATTGACTGGCCATCTAAATTTCCAGGTATATTCATCAAATTCAGCGGCTGTATTTACCAATAAAGTGTGCACTAAGTAACTTGATTACTATGCTAATAGTAGACGAGCAAGAAATTTGGAACTACATAGGTAAGGATTTGTTACCCTCGTTGGCAGAGAAAGTTTGTTCTGTCATTCGATGGTGTCTCGGATTCGATTCCTGGTGTTGACCAAAGAATCATGACTGGGTGTTTTTAATGTGTTAGTATGTGTGTAAATGATCCGCCTCTGATCCAACAAAGATAAATCTAAGAATGCAACTTTTAAGACTAACAGTTTTGAGCGACTCAAGAACAAAAGAATATGTGATTTGTAATGTTTCAGAATGTAGGTAGGTCTCTGAATGGATATAATACAGATTGTCTCATTTGATATTTAAAAGATGTTGGTGATTTTTATCATGTATCGTGTCAACATTCGGACGCCTAGAAGAACAGTTGGCCAACTTTAAGCCTCCGATAGGGAAATAACAGAATAATCGAGTTTGACTTAAAAAAAAATCGATAACCCAAACGATATATTCTCTGCTCTAAAGCTACAGAAGGTATGCTAGATCAAACAAATTTGTAGCCAACATAAACCGTTTGACAATTCCCTATTTCAGGGTCATGAACTACCATGAAGTAACAAATAAACGGGTTGAAGCGATGAGAGAGAGCGTTGGACGGAATCCAAAGTGTTGTATGGGCATTCAGGATTTCTGCGGAAAATCCACACGATATTTATTGAAACGGCCATTGATCTGAGGCATCGAACCAAATCATTCATGCGATCTAATTCTACATTACACTCAACATTTGTTGTCTCACACATTCTATGCTAAGTAGTAGGCTTATGACCATATTCAAATGTCTCAGCCCCGTAGCTCGATGATAAAAATTGTTTACACCTTGCAAAAGAGTCTATTTATCTTCCTAACTAACTAATTGCTGAATATTTTCAAAGCAATTTTTAGAACTACGTTTGATAGAATTATGATAAGAGTTATCGCGAAGAAGAGGAGGCAAACAAATTTTTGCCTTTCTGGCAATATAAGCTAAACGATAATCTTTTATAAATTCAGTTATCTCATATCTGATTTTGGTAAAACATGGATCGGTTGGATAGTTTTGGTGTTAAACAGGGGACAAAAATCATGTTTGTCTACTAATACGAAGAGAGTAACAAAAGTTTGCAAATTCTTTGCAATATTTTTATGAGACTTTTTTCAAAATATCATCAGAACAATCGGTCAAAATGGAGACAAGAATACGCAATTCCACTACCAACGCAAACCGAGATTCGCTATGTGACTTTTTTCGGTTTTCGGTGTAAGCTAGAGCTACTACAAACAAGTGCCCCGTCACTACAGACTATTTTCAAGAGGTTCCAAACGGGAAATTTTTCCACTAATAATGTAGCCGTAGCTCTGGGAAAGTCCAAAGTTGACGATGATCCACGATTCACACAAGAATTATACTGATGAATTGGCCTTGAATGCCATCATAACTGTATCCCGAATTTTAAATAATCATCTGGGATACACAAAGAAATATGCTCGATGGGTTCCACGAATTTTAAATAGGGCACAAGGCTCGAGTGCATAATGCAGAATTTTATCCAAATAAATTCCAAAATGGGCAGTCTAATCACTTCAGTAAAGTTTCTGGTGAGGTATCTCGATTCTATAAGTACGATCCGGAAACCAAACAGCAGTCCATGGATTGGAACCCAATAGGAGCACACCTACCCAAAGAAGGAAATCCAGCAAACGGAATTTCCGGCTCTACATTTTACATTATATCAACGCCTCAGATCACACTGCTGAAATAACAAGTAAATTTATTGCGATCTCTGGCATCGAAGCAATACAACCAGCACCATATTACTCGGATCTAGCTTCCTGTGATTTCTGGTGATTTCCAAAAATTAAAACAAATTGGAGGGGAGTGGTATTTTACAGTAACGCGGAGATAATTGATTTTGCGGTTAATGTTAAGCTTGATAAGCTTAAATGTTTTTGTTTTTTTTCTAGTCAGCTTTGTTACTCCTCTAGTATAGTGATGATTCCTTTATCCGAAATATTTAATTATATTTGTCTCCTACTGTGATCAAACGGATTTAATCAACCAAAATTGCACAACAGTATTTCCTCATTCCAAACTTATAAACCACTTACATAGATAGAAAGTGATCGTATAATTATTGTCAAGGCTAAAACGATCATAACACACGCTTATATTAATTAATAGTAGAATCGAATTTGATCAATATCGAATCGAGGCCGAATTCATCTAACATCAAAATAAATTTATAAAATATTTCTTACAGTGCATTCGAGAGATTTGCGTTTGTACTCGATCAAGGTTGATCGTTATTTAAGAAAACCGATTTTGATTGCATAACGACGAACACATTTGGGTTAATAACTTCACAATTGAAGAACCCCATCTCCCAATTTACACAAATACGAGTATATGTGTATGTATAACAACCAGATCAATAAAATTCAATATTTTATTTTTATATTATTGTCAATAATATAAATATAAATATTGAAAAAAGTCTATAATATATAAAATTTATATTTGTACATGTATTTATTTATTAATAATTTTAAAAATATAAAATAATTTTATTATTCAATAAAAATCATGTGTCACGGAAAATTAAAATGAAATAATAAAATATATAAATAATAATAAAATTATATTTATGATTTAACGTATATAGTCTGCCTCGAAAATAATAAATAAAATACAATTTTTTTAATTAAAAATTAATTTATTTTTTGATTTATTAAAATTAATTAGCGATAAATTTAATAATTTTTAATTATGTCTATTGTGAGTTTTATTGTTATGCTAGCAGTTCTATGCCCCACACGGTTGGAGTCATGGTACACATTCCATCGAACAGTGCGTACACATGTACAATAAATAAGATTTATGATCTTCGGTGTTGTGTACCATCGTTAAAATATAAAATCTTAAAAATTCCAAATAAAAACATATTGTATATACGAGGGTAGGAACAAAAGTTCGCTCAGTAGGTGACTCTTAAATATTTTGACCAGTACTTTGCATTGTTTGATGACACTTCTTCGAGCATTCAGAACGATCGGTTAAAATGGAGACGGGAAAAGACAAAATAGCAGAGGATGCATCAGAGTCTAAAGTTGACGAAGATCCACGATCGACACAAGAAATTATTGCTGAATGATTGGCCTTAAATACCATGACTGTATCACGAATATTAAATAATCTGGAATTCACAAAGAAATCTGCTCGATGGGTTCCACGTATTTTTCCAAAATGGACAGTCTAGCAATTTAAGTAAAAACGTTACTGGTGACGAATCTTGGTTCTATAAGTACGATCCGGAAACCAAACAGCAGTCTATGGTAAGGATTCCTTTAGCAGCTAATCCACCCGTAAAAGCTAAGCAACAAAAATGAGCAACAAAAGTAATTATACCAGTTTACTTTACCAAATCAAAATTTGTAGCTGCTATTCCCCTGGAAAACAGTCCAACGGCTATTTCAAAATGGTATACCGAAGACTGCTTTAGTTTTCAAAAATTTGTTGGAAAATCGGGAAATAAATTTGCGGGTCTACTTGATACATCATGACAACGCGTACTGCTGAAATAACCAGTACTTTATTGCGATCTCTGGCAACGGAAAAATACGACCTGCACCATTCCCGGATCGAGAACTTTGTGATTTTTGGTTATTTTTAAAAATTAAAACAAATTTGAGGAGAAAATAGTGAAATCGATAACCATACTTTCTAGAACCCTTCCATCTTCTTCCACTACGTGTTTTGAGGGGTTTTTGGGTAATATTGAGAGTCTTTTCCTTCTATCAACAACTTTCCAGCTTCTCGACAGACGCTTTCACTTTTTAATATTTTTACTCCTGGAAATCAATGACCTCCGCCTTGATAAAACCGTGAAACTCGGTTATGGATGAAACTTGCCGCTTGTAGAGCCTTGATGTCCTTTTCGATCTCCATGTTTGTACTTTTTGTGGACGTACTGTAAAGTAGGTGATCAGTCGAAGCAAAGAATTGTTTGTAAGAATTGTTTTTCATCACCATCACGGAAAGAATTTTTTTTTTGTGGCCAACAAAGCGAACTTTTGTTACTCCCCTCGTATATATTCGAGATCGATATTTAATGGGATCAATACAACTTGTTGGCCCATTATTTGTCCGAAATGTTAAATTAAATATTTTTTTTTTATTTTTTCAATCGAAATTGGCATGCAAGACTTCAAACTATATACCAACCAACAACGCTGAACAAATTTTTTTATTTTTGTCACATAAATTTGCTATAAAATGATTGCAATCTGTGTAGATAGCAATTTTTTTTTTATGTTTGGATAATGAAATTGGAATGTTATTAGGTTTAATGGATTATTTTTGTATGGATGCAGCTCGTCTTTTGTTGGACGCTGCAGCAATAAACAATTGAGCTATATGATCGTTATATATAGTGAGAGAACCATCTGTTGAACGAGTCATTCGCTTGTGATGAGGTAATCTTGGGTATATATAGTCGTTGTGGGATGTTCAGACTCATTTAAAATCGATTCTTTGTTGATAAAAATTTATATTGTTCATTGTAAAATCGATTGGCTTGTTGAAAATACCAGGCCAATACATTGCACTCTCAATCTTTGAAGGTTTCTCCCGAATTAATAAGACTACCGTCTCCCAGAATAATAGATTGACTCAACTCTTCTTGAGGTTCCTCTATTTTATCTTTGGTTTCAATCTCCAAATGAGGTTCTCTATTTTATCTTTGGTTTCAATCTCCATTTGGTTGTGCCATTCAAGACAGGGGCCTTAAATAGCAGTTTTGCTATATTAGTGAGTGGCACTGTCACTGTTCTATTATAGTTGATAAGAAATTAAGTCCCACACGGACGCAACATTGCCACACTGTGTTGATTCTTGCATTAGATTTGATAAGGTTCCATCAAATTTTCTCTTGACGGTTAAAACCAGATCATCCTCGTAACTCAGATTTGATTCTGAAGTTTGTCAAACTAAATAAAAGTTTGTCAACCACCAGAGATAATTCGCCATTCGTGTTTTACTCATCTCAATGCAAAGAAGATATTTAATGGTTATATTTTAAAGTCATCTGGTTGGAACGCTGAGTTGACAACCGAGAACCATAACCGTGGGGCTGCTTAAACGCGATAAAATAAATTTCTTGTGGATGTGGATCATTCTACAATTGTATAAAACAAATTTTACTTGATCGCTGGAACATCCTTTGCAAGATATAACAGTTGAGGCAGACTTGTTATTTACGACCAAATTTGTGGTCAGCACCGGAACCAGAACAACCTCTTGTTAGCTGTATTAAAGCATTTTCACTGCTCTTCGTGAGAATATATGTTACGCAGAAGGTATTGGAGTCATTTAAATATTTAATATTCTTTTGAAGCCAAGGACCTGGTATAAACCATATAGTCATGAAACCATATAGTGATTTGGAAGATATTCAGATTTGATTAATAGATGAATAGTTGTACGAAACACGATTGATTGAGACAAGATACATCTTGGGGTATACTGTTTCCATCACTGATCTCATTACTTCCTCCTATATATAAGATGTTTCTAGAGTATGACTTCTTTTCGACATATATGCCAATGGAATAAGGATGGAGAGACAGTTCGAGAATGCTAGAGTCTGATTATCAAGAGGGTTGCGGAACTCAGAAGTACTAAGTTTGTACAAACCAATACGTATATTTTAGACACGAAGCTGTAAACCTATAGCATAGTTTCGTTTTCTTGACACCTATATTCAATTGGGCTTACAAAAAAACTAATTTGGATAATCTGATCGGCTCTATACCTGACCATGATGTCAGATTGTTTAACGCTAAGCCTGACAGAAATCAGACCGACTTATGTTGTAGAAAGATTAATGTACTTTGCGATGGCTAATGATTTCAAAGTGATAAGTACAAGATTTTGCCATAAAACTTTCATTTTGAAAAATGAATGGATGTTCATTCAAGTTCGTAGGTATAGTGACTATTCTACTGCGAAGACCTGATAAATGGAGAAAAACGAAAATATTACGATTCAGTGAAAAGGGATCTCCGTCCCTCAATGGGCATATGGTTTTAGGACTAATGTAATTAGTCAAACGAAACCTGACAAGAAATAATGTAAGCTGCCATATTGAAAGAATTTTATTGGATACTCTTAACCGCAGGGTGCGAGATGTTGAAAACACTCGTAAAATCAGTGTTATCAATATTTGCTATATTGGCCAATATTTGATGAACAATGAGAGACATTTCTAGCGATGTCTACGTACATCTGAGTATACCAACATAATATTTGTGGGAGTTTGCAGATTCACTAAACACCCATTAATATATGGTGGTAGAAACAGATTTATTTAGACATCTCTAGAAATCTCGGTCATTGCCAGTCAAATGGTTTTTTTTATCACATAAGACTTTCTTTATTATAATATATTTTACTAAAGTGTTTCTACTTATGAATTGATTCAACAACGATAAGTTCCATACCTATATGAATCTTATTACAACTTTCTTATCAACATTGTAAATGTACTGTATATAAAAACATTCAACATTTATTTTATAAAGCTATAATTGTTTTATCAAGCATGGTGTAATTATTGAACGGTGTTTCTAGGCTTTACTACAACATACATACATCGCCGGTTATAGCTTAGTGGTTATGAGAATTTTGCATCACGCCGCGTTTGTTGACCAATAACTAACAAGCTCTGGATGATTGTGTGTAAAAATTATTCGGTGGGATTACCAACAATACTGTGGACCACAAGATATTTTAATAGTTCGTCAGGTCTCAGAAGAGATGCAATTAATCAATGAGAAAGACGCTATACTGTTCGAATATTGAAGGAGCTCGTCAGTGACTGGGTCTCAAATATTAACTAAAATAGTTCTCCTTTTCTACAAATTATGCTAGAACTACCCGAATGATTGGAATGTAGCATGGTTGTAGCCGGTCCATAACCTATCTCCTATGATATCTTTTAAATCTCTTTTGGGGCCGAAGTTACTAAACTCTGACTGACCCAAATTCATGCTCGACAAGTTATAAAATTTTGAGTAGCGGTTCTTCATAACATTCTTGAAGACGTGGTTCGACGAAAAACAAAGTTGATCCCGTTGCATGCAATCGAAATAAATGCCACTTGTGAAACATCTTTAAAAGTGGTTTTAAATAAAAGTCTTGATAAGAACTGCATCATAATGTAGAACTGTATTGCAAGTACAAAGAATTTCCGCATTTCCAACAACAGAAAGCATCCTAACTTTTGCAGGTTACATTTCCACTGCCGTGCGGATGAGATACAATGTACAAGACTATTGATCTGTTTCTTATTATCTAGATTTAGAAAGTCTTATGCACCTACACATTCCTGTAAACGAAACATTTTAAAAATTAAGGGTTACCTCAAGGCGACTAAACCTATATACTCATACAGATGTAACATAGCACATTCTTAGAATTTCTAAATTAAAATATCCAGAAACAATATAAATTTTTTTATTCGAAACAGACGAAACCAGAAAAGGGAAGAATCGTAAATATCAAAAGGAAGACCCATGATGGAATTAATTACAAAAAAAAAACGAAAAATATTTTCTGGTCGTTTCGTCTTCCTTTCGAATCTCGAGTCGCGCACATTTTCTTACCATTGGATTTCTTTGAATTTATGTTTAAACCAATACATGTATACGGTACCTCAAACGAATTACGTACACATACATCGAGCTCTACAACATAACATTTATGTTTTTAGCTTCGGTTGGTTATTTCGGGGTGGTGGTTTGGTTTATGTTCACTTTGTCTTATTATAACATGCATACATGTTGTTGGTTGAAACAGATTTGTTGCAGCTCATATGCAGAGATGATTTTTTTACAATACACATATGTGTTCGAAATTTATTGAAATATTTTTAATTTTTATTTAATTGCGCGATCGATGCGTCGTTTAGATAAGAGCGCAACAGAATTGTCAATGGTGTTTGTATACATATTCAGGTTTTGAGATGGGATCGTCTGTTTGCTTTTTGTGTTATTTGTGTGGTCAATTAATAATTTTGATACAACATTGTTGCTTGTAAGTAGCTGCAGGCAAGATATAACCAATATGTATAAGTTGATACTATACAATTGTTTGCAGAATGTAGAAAGCGTCATTGTCGTCGATGAAATAGTCGACACCTGCAAAGTGATCGTATTTTATTATAAATGAAAGATTAGTCGGCCTCGTTTGCAGAAAAAGTAGCGTGTTCTATCATTTCATCGCCCTAAGTTTTTAAGAACATATTTTAACTACAGTTAGAGAAGAATCCAGCTTCCAATGTGCTGAGAGTCCCCGCAGGCTAGTTGTAATTTGCAATTATTGGGACTTCCTCAAGGTTAACTTAGTTCTGGTGAAAAGTTATCATAATGACAACACAGTTTAAGGTCCGACTTATAGTCCGACTTAGAACACATTATTTTTGCTGGCTTGATAAATGCTAAAACTGCAATAAACAATGAACGACAAAAATTATATTTTTAGCATACTCGTGGGTAAACACTATACAGTCCCACCTGAAATTCTTATTTCATCACAGCTAAATCCTATAGGAAGGGTGTACATGTTTCGGAAATCTTTTGTGCGATACATGGGACCTATGGAATATCGTAAAAGTAACGAAAGGTTGTTGAAAAAGGCGATTTAATCTGATTGGTACGCTGGATTGGTGTCCCACATCTGTAAAAAACCTAGATTTTTCTTAATGTCAACAAAACAAAACGATTCTACCAACATAACGATGAACCTCCGTCTATGTACCCCGGGCACGAGATTAACGATCGGTATGGTAAAGATTTAGCCACTGAGAAAACCTGAAGCGTTGACGACACGGCTTTACTCCACTAAACTTGAGTGTCTAAAAGTGGAGACCATGAGCCCCTATGGCGCTACTACAAAGTAAAGATGAAATCAGAAATCTTAAAGTTGAATTTCTAATTGGATCACATAGTTAAAAATGCGTTGTTGTAATTTTAAGCAGTTGATAATCAAATGTATAAGTCAGGTATTTCCAGATTTCAACCAAGCCTACGTCTCGATCAATCGAGAGACACAATAGTATACTCTCTCATGAATAAATATGTCCTTCGTAAACGGAAAAATCTCAAGACAATGGAGTGATAGATACTTACAAGAGATGCTTAAGCGATTCGGCTTACGTCGATCTCAAAATCAGTAATCCAAAACCATAAATCTTCTCTGTGGTTCTCCTCACCTTGTCGTTGGCAATCGGGCTCTATATTCTGTACGTCTTACAGAGTTTTGATCAGAACCATTATTGTGTATATGGAGATTTAACTCTCACAGTTGGATGGATGAGTTCGATGGCTTCTAATTATCTGTGTGATATATGGTTTTCGATAGGGGAATCTTTTTTGTTTGTTTGTAATCTTTTCAAACTGATTTAATGCTCAAGGCACTACAAACTATTTCGAGGTTCACTTATTTACGTCATATCTTACGTCATTATATCTCTTTAATATAGACAGACTATAATATAATTTGTTCATTCACACCAGCGATCGTAATCAGAAAAATCCTTTTTGGCATTCCGCCACAATCGGGATTCGACTCCAGTATCTCTTACTCCAACTGCACTATTTAGTCGGAAAATAAAATTACTAAATGGTCACCATGTTTCTGACTTGCTCGGATAAGATCCAATGATATCAGTTAGTCGCATACTAAGCATAAAATAAGAACGATGATGACGGTCTAAGCTCAATGGATGGATATTGTTCGATTCAACCCGTGACGGGCTGTATTGGTTATCGACAATGTTTGTGTTCGAACCAATACCAAAAAAGGTCACCGACTATAACCAAAATTACCAAAGGTTAATCCTGATATATTGGCTGATATCATAAACCAATTAATTTCTGGCAGTGACACCATGTCATATGATACGCGATAAACCAAAACGAAAATGAGGAACAAACCTACACGCAGACCGTATATATACACCGTCTAAGTGACCATTACAAAAACAAAATTTGCACTGTATCAAGTTGCAAATAAATTAGAGGTCTTGGCCACGAATAGTGTATATGTCACCGTTTTATGTATTATATATACACTCATACACAAAATAAAAGCTTTGTTGTTGTAATAATAAATTCCACTTGTCAATTTCAGTGAATTGGTATCGATTAATTAAGTAATAAGTATCCCTCCCATCCGTGCGATTAGTACATCCTCCATCCTTCTGAATGTACTTAGCAAAAGACATTAATGCATTTTTGGCGGGTTGAGATTCTACTCGTTCTGTGCTACAACAATTTAGAGCTCTAATGCGTTTTAGAATGCTTCATGTATGTCGGATTAAGACCGCGACTCATTAGTATTGTCACTTCAGTGCACGAATGCCGCTGTCTTAAAGATATTGGTGTTCCGTTGCAGCTAAGTGGAGTGAAGCGTTATCATGCATTCACACAAAACTGTCAAAAAACGCGATCGCCAAGAATGTTCCAAAGATTCCAGTCTACATTCATCCTCAAACCAATCTCCACCATCCCCCGTACAGCACTCCCAACTGATTTCACCCACAAACATTATTGACCTTCCAGTCAAATTACAGCTTGCACCATGTTACAAGCTGCGTAGCGTTCGTCAACTCTTCTGAAAATTCAGCCGTGATCTTCGACGTTCTTGTCTGGGCTTTCCTTTTTATTTTTTTTGGAGCAACTTGTATACTTTAACTCACGGAATTCTAGCTTACGAAACGTTGCCATATCTAGATCTTGGTTAAAAATGGACCAGCGGGATGCATTAATTTTGTCCACGACTGTAAGAACCCAAATATTCAAGTTATTTCGATCTTCTTCTTACAACAACAAAAAAGCATGCTTATTAATTTTCTTAGACTGTGTAAATTTTAATAAATTTCTAATTAATAATTGTACACAAGAAACCAAATTTCAATTTGTATGCTAAATAGTCGAGAATTAAGATTAAATTTCATGTTCATGTTCTGCAGATAATTATTAGACCCACCCATGGCGCTTTCTGGTAATTTTATTCGAATTAAATTAATCAATAAAATTCTGTTAATTCTCGCTCGAATTAACTGACGATAACAAGTTTTCGAGATCATATCACCGGATCACCCGAGCGCCTATAACTATATAATTATTTACATTTCGTATTAAGATGTTATGATCATCTGCAGCAGCATCGTGACGAGATGATGATATGCATCATGTGTATGTGCGTTTGTGTGCTCATCGAATTATTTTTTAACACCTACTTGTCGAAGTTGAATCGAAATTTAAATATTATATTTTTCGTCTGGACAAACATCGAAGGCACTTGGAATGGAATAATTATACATCTTGATTGTGTGATATATTGTTAACCCTTTCTTCTTATTTAATTTAAAGATTATAATTTACAACAACACGAAACAAGTTAATTTGGTTTACAAACAAAATTATTTTTAACGAATATGCAAAGAAACGCAGAAGAGACTCTATACCATATAGTGTAGGATTAGGTGATTAAAATATTTTTGTTGTCTTCGTCTTCGTCTCAGGTGGAAGACGGTTTTTTTTCTGCGGTGCGGGATTCTTTATTTTATAATTAATTTATTCTAGACCTAATATTTCATGATTATTGTTGAACTAATTAATAAAAGTTATGCGACCATAATTTTAGATTCAGCTGGGTACGTTTGAGATTGTGTTAGAGTAGGTGGTGGTTCTTAAAGATGAATCGAGATATCTTACAAATTTTTTTTAATGGGCACATTAGTGATAATTGAGCGATGGTTGTTGGGTAATAAAATGTGTGCAGGTTGATTTTTAATTATGATTATTATGTTTTGGATATTAATCGATTATTGTTATGTATTTGAATGATCGTTTATCAATATTCCATATAAAGAAACAACATTCTCAACAACCGGACGAGATTAGAATTTCCTGTATAATAAATGCTTGTTGAACTGCTATTACGCAATGAAAAATTGCGTATCTAGCTAATATACTCGCGAGCCAATAAATCAACTCAAACCGTTAACGCTCAAAGAGGTGAACATTGAAGCCTGGTTCCTGGATGGTACCGGACTGAGAACTGGCCACTTCATTGTAATGACTCAATATAAAATCGACCCTTTAAATCTTGCGTAGGGCACTACATGATACATGGGAATTTTTTCAATACAACGTTATCCTATCAGACTACCTCCACAACCTTAACGAATGACGAAAACAATAACTGTTTTTCTCTCAAGCGATAGGTCAGTGCATCACGATGCACGTTTCAGAAAACACCACTAATCAATCGATCAGCAAAAAAGTTATACTGGACGCCGATAGACCTGGGCTCGTCCGTCACTACCATAGAGAGATTACCATAGAGAGACTGTTTTTTTCACCGTCTTCTTACTATAAAAAGTCCAAAACACGAAGCAAACGGAACGATCTATCCGAAACATGAAGCTTTGTTTTCAGTGATTTATGTGGCAAACCAATATGCCTTATTAGAACGTTTTATATAAAAGAAGCATGGCGAGAGGTTGCCGTGGAACCATTTATTTTCAAGATTGGAGAATTAATTTTCCCTTTTTCATGATATTCGGTAAACAGGAAACCGTGGTCAAAATCCATAAGAGCGAATATCAAGCACAGGAAATCCTCAACAGATTCGGACCCTCCACGTCTGCAATGGTCACCATTTGCATTGTTCAAAATATTGCGAATAAGTGTAAGTAACCATTTAAAACAGTGTTCAATGAGTTTCAAGATACGTTAGTTCAAGAAAAGCTGGGATATCTTTATCGAAATCCGATCTCTACTGGTGAAGATTAAACGTCAGTGATTGTCAATTTGTCTCTAAGGAGAAACCAACATCATGCATAAGGCTCCCATAAAAATGGAAAATACATAAACGCAACCAGAAAGTTTGGATATCCATTGTGAAGTTCGATTATCATGAATTCATGCAGTTATTAATTGCCATATATGTTCAGTGGAAACAGTATCTAAGACAACTGCCGATAATGCAGCTTGGCTGGAATGCTGCTCTTAAAATTTAATTTAACCCCAGGATTTAGTACGTATATTAGATAACAGTCTACTAATTCAGTTGTAAAGCTTACCTTTAAATTTTTATCAGAAAAGTAGGATGGGTTATTGTAGTCTGTTTCATGTCTTTTGGTGATAGCTACACTAAAGATGGTCTAAATGTTATTTTCTAACCCCATTTATAGCTTTGGGCTACCATATGCGGCAAAGTACGCGTCAGTACATGATTCGAGGTTCCAAGCACAATGATTCATTGAATGACATTTCAAGAAATCTGTATGTATTTTTGTATTTATATTCAATATGTTTTTCCCATGTATTCTTCCGATCGAACCTGATTCCCAGTTTTTAGAAGACTAAAGCTTACTAGAGTCAAAAAACAACTCAGTTTTCCTAGGATTGACTCATAGGTGGTGACCACAGCATCAGGTGATCATATAGTACATCCGCACATTCAACTACCAGCATTATCGTAATGTTGTCGGCATGTAACCCTGACAATAATTGCCGTTGTCGTTTAATTGGTCGACTGCAACCCATCACAAAACAAGAGAGTCACAGTAGTTTTTGTTGTAAACTAACATTGAAAGAACGGCTGATAGACTAGTCGAAAGCTTAGAAGAAGCATAGAAAAACCTAGTACACCTAATTCTCTTTTTACACGAATCGTTTTGTTTTAAACGATTTTCAATATGCATTTTTTTTCTCATTTTTCTCTTTTTTTTACAATTCAGTTGGATTATAAAAATGTTAAACATGTATGAGTGGGATTCCCCCCCGAGTTATATTACAAATGCCTGAATCTAGTCTATTTTTAATGTTCATTATACAAACCATTCAACAATGATGAAAATCGAAGATAAAAAAAGAAGATGAATACATGCGTGTGAACAAATGCACTAGTGTTTATTTTACTGTTAGCAGAAAAAGTTACTGAAAAAAATAGTTGGTGTCTCTGTTTAATATATTTCTATACAATTTAGTTTGGTTTTGAAAATCGAAAAGAATAGTCGTTTAGTTGTTGTGGATAATTAAAAAAATTACAAGTAAAATCAAGTTAGTTCTCGTGTAATTTTATAAACTCAATAATAGGTTGGTTTTAAATAATTTTCTAATCATTTTATTATTAACACGTATGTAATATTTTTGGTAGCCTTAACACAATGTCATAATTCTCCTGTAATAAAAACGAAGAGAAAAGCGATCAGAAAAGTGATCGCTAAAATCACTAAAATTAAAATTTTAGATCAACTTGCAACAGGACAAGGTGCAACGGCCGTAGGAAAGTATTTTGGTATTCATGAAGCTACCATACGAACGATCAAGAAAAATGAAACTGTGATTAGAACATCTGTATTTTCTGGAACAAAAATAAGTGCAAAATCTACCTCATAAATAAGAGATGTTGTCAAAGAGAAGATGGAAAAAGCGTTGGTAATGAGGATTGAAGATAAATCCCAAAAAAGAATACCAGTAGACGGAACTACTATCAATCAAACTGCACTAAGTTTATGTAAACGGTTTAAAGAAGTTGAACCGGGCACTTCCTCTCAGTCAAAACAACCTGAATTTTCGGCAAGTACAGGTTGGATGACAGGTTTTCTTAAACGACATGCTCTTCACAATATTAAAATTAAAGGAGACACTGCATCTGCAGATGAATTAGCTGCTAAAAAGTTTCCTCAAAAAATTATTGAAGATGGAGGATACACCCCCGATCAGGTTTGGAATGTGAATGAAAGTGGCCTTTTTTTGGAAAAATGCCTAGCAAAATCACAGAAACTGCTGGTGGTTTTAAAGTAGCAAAAGAACGTGTTACCTTGTTGTTTTGTTCCAATGCTTCAGGAGAACGTATGTTAAAGCCACTGCTAGTGAATCGTGCTCTACAACCATGAAAGGTGTAGATTTTAATAAATTGCCAATTCACTGGGTGGCAAACAAGCGGCTGGGTGACCAGTGCAATATTTACAGAATGGTTCCAGAAATATTTCATCCCAGAAGTAAGACGCTATTTGAATTCAAAATGCCTAGAATTTAAAGTTCTTTTAGTTTTGGACAACGCACCTGGCCATCTGGTTCTGGAACACCCAAATGTGCAATTTTGTTTTCTACCGCTTAATACTACGTCCTTAATACAACCACTAGACCAAGGGATAATTGCCAACGTATTACATAAAACGTTCATTCCAATACGTGTTAGATAAACTAGACCATAGTGAAGATCTAACAGTGATTGATGTATGGAAAATATTTTCTATTATGGACTGCATCAATTAAGTTGGGTTAGCGTAAGCTGAGTTAAAGCCATCAACATTGAACGCATGCTGGTTAAATATTTGGCCAGAATGTGTCAGAAGTTAAGAGTCTGATCATGCCATCTGTAATAACACAGCTTTTACTGACATCACAATTATGGCACATACAATTGGTGGAGATGGGTTCGTTGATCTATCATTTGCGGATATAGAAGAATTGTTGCTTGATAAAAGCTTGAGTGAAGATGAAATTGTAGACCTCACCCTTGAGACTCAGCAAAAACAATATGATAATGGCGAAGAAAATCATCTCGTTTTCACTACAAATTTAATTAAAGAAGAAAATTAGGTTATCATTTTGAAAAACATGATTCTGATGAGGAACGAGCAGCAAAATTTCAACGTGAACTGAACACATTAATAGCATCTTACAGGGAAATTTATAACAGTTTATCACTAAATCAAACTCAACCTTTAATAACTGATTTCCTACTAAAAACTAGAGAATTACCAACACATGAGGCTAGAGATAATCTAGAGGTTATTTCACAAGATGAACCAAATAGTTCTATTGATAGCAGTGATATTGAAGTCTTACGCAAACGTATCCGTTTATTGTCAGAAAGTGACAGTGCATAATAATTATGTTTATATTATTTTTACTTTTTTATATAAATTCAGATATTATTTATTTTATTCAAATCATAATTTATTTTATAATATATTCAACGAATTAAAGTAAATAAATTTTTAAGTGAAGTCAAGAGTTTTTAAAATATTGTTTATCGAACTTTTCAATGATTTTTCAGGTCTGAAACCAATCTACTCATTTCCCATGTACTCTTTAACTTTTTTTACACGAATTTTTCGGGAACGTATCTATCGTGTAAAAAGAGAAATAGGTGTATATGAATAAATGAGAAGTAAAGCATTTTTAGAATATGCGCTGGAACAAAGAAAGTTAAAGACAGAGCCTGATTAAGCCTAGTTATTATGAAAAATTCGATAACAGATCTGAAAGCGGAGTTTGCTTTAATGGAAATTCCACATTGAAAAATTGGATTATCCGAAATCGAATGTCAAAATTCGACTGCTATTAAGTAGATGAATTACGTTTTCTGTTGTTGATTTTGTATGTTTTAAATGCTAACAAGTTTGTGGACCACGGGTTATCGATTTCATCAAACACGTCATTATTCAATTAATACACAACAATAAAATAAAATGTAGCAACTTCAAGTTATTTACAAAACACATTATTGCTAACTTCATGCTTAAATTTGATAAATGTCACCCACCAGAACTCGAACGATGTTAATAAAGCTACTATATAGTGAGCTATAGAAGTGAAAGCGACAGAAACTGAGCGTGATGGTGAATAAATTCCACAATTGCTAGTCATAATTGGCCGCCTAGGTGGCGCAGTGGTTAAAGCTGGGGCAATTGGAGCGGGAGGTACCGGGTTCGAATCCCGATTCGGGGCAAGATGCAAAATGGGGTTTCCACATGCGATCTGTGGTGTAAAATGAACATATCTGGATCCCCTGTCGTGTTTGGAATCGTAGGGCCCGACCCATCGTCCATGTCAGTACTAAGCCTATAGTACATGGATCTATGCAGTGCGCAGATGGTTCTACGTAAATTGGATCTATAGCCCTACAGTCACATCAACATTACATATAATAACATAATATAGTCATAATAAATCTCTAGAGCTGAATACAAAAATATTGCAACGACAAAGTTATTGGGTATTGATAGTGTAACTAAGATAGTTTCGGATGTATATTTGAACTTCACCACCTTAATTCAACTACACCTGCAACTTAACTCTCTCTAATTGAAAAGGCTTTTAAATCAATTATAAAAGTTTGCTTACGTGCTTTACAAAAATACCAATATAAAGAAAACAAAATAAAAGTATTAAATCTGACATTTCATATTTTTTTTTTATTTTCAAAAGATAAGAAAATTCGATTAAACCAAATAAATGAATTTGTAAATCGAAATTGTGAATAAGATAAGTAAAAGTATATTTAAAAATAAATTTGTATTTAACAATATTTTTACAATAATACGCACAGTGGTTTAGGTTGTGACAGTTGGAGCGGGAGGTTCTGGGTTCGAACCCCGTTAGGGGCAGAATGCAAACTCTTTTGCAAACCCACTTTCACCAATTTTTGGAGCTATGCAATGCACAGATGGTTCTACGGAAATCGGACGTCTTCGATCTGGCTTTAATGGCATAAGGTATGACGTAATTAAGCGAGCCGTGAACGAGTTGGGAGGCCTTGATCCCCAAATCAGATTGCAAAGATAAAAACAAACAAAGATATATTACTATCGAATTATAGACCGAAGTGAAATATAAATTGTTTGGTGCAACAAACTCGTACATGTTTTTGATATGATAACCGTTTGGTACATTGCTGACCCCTAATCAGTTTATTAATCAGTTTTTGAGTTGAGATGCCTTTTATTCAGTAGCCTTTTTGTTGTTAAAATTTTAGTTTGCCAAAATTTATTCATCAGCTGATTATTAGTCACAATGAATGACCAGTAAAATTGATGGCCTTATGGAATCCGAACCTTTACGTAAGTAAATATTATTGTTTTTACACCATAGGCATTTAAATTTAAAGCTGTTTTAATAATTTTAGCTACACTATGTATTCGGGAACGAGTAAGATGATGAAGTAAAATCCCGACCAAATGGCGCAGTGGTTAAAACTGCGGCAGTTGGAGCGGAAGGTACCGGGTTCGAATTCCAATAGGGGCAAGATGCTAAAGGGATTTTCACCATCGATTATGATCGGTGGTGTGAATAAACACAACACAACCCGCTGTTGGAGTGCAGAACTCATGGGCCAACCCATCTTCCATGTCAGTACTATACCGGGTGTTTCTTTTAAACTGAGACGATCAAATATCTCGAAAAATAGCCACTCTACGGAAAAAATGTTCATAATCAAAATTTAATCATACCGCGGGGGAAATACATTAGTGGAAAAAAATTAGTCCCTCACCCCCCGCTTTGTAGGTGGGGCGGGAGTAACTTTTAAACTCAGATAGGATGCCATATTTTTTATTGCAGATACGGATTCTACGACTAAAAGTACGTATGATGATTTGAATGAAATATTTTGTTCAGTTCATAATAGATGGCGTTGTAATCGACGAAATTCAATATTTTCAATTTCTTCTTCTTAGACCACACGCATTCGATATGTTGCCCTTTGGGACATCATTTTCAAAAAAATTATCATAAATGATTAATTTGATTGTTTTAGAGCGGCAATCAGAACACAACAGTTCAACATAAATGTTGAATTTCAACCCTACATCGTTTGATTGAGTTCGCAATTAGTGATGCGGAGTGAATAAAAGAACGTATTACGTCACTATCGGAATGTCTCAAATATGAAACATCAATTATTAAAGGCCAAATTCATATCAACTGTCTCCCATGGATTGATTATGTAAAGTGAATTATTTCACCTTGGTGTTGAATATCTAACATGGAGTTGATCTAAATAAAAGAAATTATTTGTAGATATATTGTTGAAAAGTAAACACGAACCCATCTTAGTTTTTATTGTAACATTTGATAAAGGGTGTCTTGTAAAGATTAATAATAATATAGACGCTAATAATTGATATGCGTTTAGTTTTCTTATCACTATCCCACTTAAATTCAATAAACATACGTATATAATCAGCATTTCAAGCACTCGGTTATCAAATAATAATCACAAAATTGTCGGTTCTGCTTAGTTTCAAAAATATTGAGTTTTGAAGATGGAAGATAACGAAATGGTTTGTTTTGGGAGGCGCTCCCAAATCATTTGCAGTACAATTAGTTACGTGTAGCCTAACACCATAACAGCCAAATCGGGCAAATAGAACCGACTTACGAAATATCATCTGTACATTGAATAGCTCCATACTGGTATATAGCACTGTACAATAGAAGAAACGTTGGCGACAGGGGATGTGTTCATTTATATATTGAGATGTTAAATATATGTTTTTAGTCCATGGTGTGAATGATCACATTTTAGAGTATGGAAAGTTCGGAGCAAAGAAATGTGAGGTTTATGATGTTATGACTTCAACTAAATAGAGAAATAGAGACAAATGACTCTGTTTGCTAGAAAATTCTAGACTATAGCAAGTCATGATGGTGCACTACTTATCAGATGTATAGGAGACACAGTCATGTTTAAATAACTGATCCGGATATCAATTACACACCATAACGTTGCGCACTGATTTTACCAAACATAAATTTGTAGGAATAACCGAAGACTTTATAAAAAATTTGCTGATCGGACGTACACAGATTAAAATTTACCCAGATTTATATTTTGTCGTTCAGTTTCATGGAATTTTTATAAACAAATAATGTATTTTTAGGAGGCAAACAGCAGCATCATCCGCACCACCAGCCAAAAAAAATGAAAAAACCAAAAAAAAAACTTTGTGTGTTGACGTGATTTAGTAGAATTGCAAATTTATTTCGTTTTCCATACACATAGTATACACACACCGCTTGTTCGTAAATGTACAGGGTTTTTTAATAAGAGGTTTTGTTTTGAATAGTGCTAACTGTTAATGCCATACCTTCCTCCAAACAATGAAATAAACATTCATTGGTTTCTCTTAAGAAATACTGTTTTTTTTATATATGAAAATGAAACCTCTTATTGGAAAACCCTTTACATATACGAGTATATGGATATAGGTACACCAACCAGCCAAAAACAATAAATATCACCTTGATAGTGATAAGCCACAAGAACCAAACAATTTTCTGCTGTGTACGACCGAAATCAACTGCTGTGCGCTCTTTAAAACAAAACAAGGCAAAAGGTTTCGAAATTTGTATGTGCCTCTGGTTTTTTTGTCGCTCACTCGTTGGAAGGTGTAGAAGTTATGAACTTTTCAAAGTTTTTTTTTGGGTGTTTCGTTATGTGTTAGTGTGTACTTCTGAAATTGAACCGCAGGTGGGATACAATATTTTCGGTTTGGAGAAAATTACACGATTACATCAGAAAAATTTTAATTTATTTTTGACAAAATTTTTGTACAACACAATAACAAATAAACAAACCACTTAGTTTTGAAAACAAGACAAAAATTGAAAATATAAGTACTGTATCGAAGATATATAATAAGAAAAGAACAAGGCAAGTTCAAGAGAATTCGAAAATTGAAATAATTGGATTTGTGTAAAATTCCTATCAATACGATGGATCTGTACATATAATTGTGTACCTATACGAGTCGTATCGATACATACATACGTACACAGCTAGAGGAGGGTTGTTATAAAGTTTCTCTTGTTTGTTAGTTATTAGGAATGGTATGAAAATACTTCTGTTTGTGATAAGATTCAATGATAATATTATTATTGTACAGACAACTAACGAGAAAAACTATTTTCTTTTTGTGGGAAACTCAAAACAAAAACAAAAAAACTTTTTGCCCAGATAATTAGAATTGATATGTATCTGGTGCACCCTCTGTCCCACTTACCATTTGCTATTGTGAAAATTGGATTTATGTCTGGCAGGTCGAAATTATATAAGTGTGGGCACTTCTATCATACATAGCTTATCAAACCACACAAAATAATAATTTCGAACTGAATAAATTTTATATTACAAATTACAAATTGGAAAACATTATTCTCGCACAGGTAAAAGTTTTATTTTGTTTTATTTCCGAAACTTTAATTTTACGAATTATTATTTTAATTATATTGATGTAAGAATTAATTTTAATAAACGAGCTTTCAAAGTTTCGAGGACTGGAAAAAAAACTTATATATTTATAAAATATTTTATATTATTAATTAAGTGCTTCAGTGGTTCGAAATTTTCGATGTAGAAAAACGATTCGGTTGTAAACATATATGCAGTCTTAATTTATTGTTATTTATAATTGTTCAAGTACTGTTTTGTTAAATTGAGCGAGAGCTTATGAACTCAAAATGTCATATTTGCTTCCCTTCTAACAGTCAGACTATTTTAGAGTAACCTGACGGTCAGAAAGGATGTAGATATGACGATCGCTGTAATTCATCTGCCGTGAATCTACGATTCTTTATTCAAAAATACACGTTTTAATAATATAACAGTTCTTCACTGCATGCAACATAATTTAATTCTCTCATACAAGGCATATTTTTGGCTTGTTTTTGGACAAGTGAATAATTCGCCTGGTCTACCTTCTAATGCCATCATTTAGGCGTATTGGGGGGCACAGAAAATTCACACATGATAGTTACGATGGCAATAACAGGTCAGAAATGTGATTGTTCTATCTGCAATATAGTCCAAAGGTGTGGTCCAAAGGCACTAAACATGAACCATTTTTACCTACCCTTCACTTTCTACAAATAATTATACTGTCATTTGATTTATTTATCAGACAATATTGATAAGTGGTTTAAACCGAACGATAAGATTATTTTGAAATACATTTGTGTTACTGAGTTGTGCAAAACTAAAAGTAAGGTGAGTTTTGATTTTAGAATGTTATTAAAAATAGCATTAATTATATGCGAGTGAAAACAATTTATAAGTGTGATCTGTTTAAATTAATGAAAAAGTGAATTTAAAATAAAATAGTGATAAAATTAAGTTCAACTATGACACATATTAACACTAGTGTAGTAGATAGAAATATTTGGCTATTTTGTCTATAGCACTATCAAATTACAGTGTAAGTTATCACGTTTTATCAAATTTTATAAATGAAACCTATTTGAATACTTGGTTTCAATAAGCTTTATTTAGTGTATCAATAATGTAAGTTTTATCAAGAAAGTCATCCGAAACGTATGCAAGCTAGAGCTTTTAAAATTTTATTTCATGGTATAGAATGGATTAAATTATGGTATTTGTGAATAGATATTTTTTTTTTTTTAAATAAAATAAATCACGATAAGAATTATTGTTGCCGCATTCTAATTTTTGTTTATATGAATGACATTTCTGTTTAAGCCGCCATGTTAGATCTTAAAACGTACTGCACTTCAAGCAGTACGTTTTAAGATCTAACATGGCGGCTTAATATTACGCTTTTTTTTAATGATGATGATATGCATAATGAAGATTTATGTTTTCTTTTTACTATACAAAATAAAACTCATTTTTAATATTTAATTTTTATTGGTTTTACAAATTCAAGTCAGATCAATTGAATAATAAAAAGATTAAATCGAATCATTTTCTTGTAAAAATAAGAAAATGACATTTTTTCACATGATTATTACTTTTTTGTAATAATTTAGATTTGAATAAAATAATAAATAAAGATTAATAAATTATATTCGATAATCATTTAACATTAAAGTTCCATTTAAATAGTACAATATCCACATTTTATTATTAACCACGAAAACCATTCCAGCATCAAATGGTGGTTGATTGACGAAATGAATCACTTCGGAATATTTAGGTGGGTTAACGATAAAAGTGCCAGACATTGTCAGTTATTATTATTGGATATCTAAAAAAAAGTTTTAATTATTATTTATAAATAATATTTTTACTTAAAAGAATTCAATAATTTTTCCGGGTGGATCATTGAGATTATTGACAAAACAAATTTACCTTTTTTTGTAAATGATTACCAATTGAAACTATTAAATTCGAAATCTTCACACAATTAAGAAAATTTAGATAAATTATTTACTTTTAAGAAATATTAATATTTATTTTCCTTCCTTTGAACTTTGGAAAATCAAACAGTGCGTAGTAATTTTTTTTTAAATAAAACTTAATTATTATACTGTTTGCTAGCTCTGTTAAGGAAGACGAATAAAAATGATTTGCAGAATACATATGAAATAACATTAAAAAAAATAAATCGAAACGTCAAAAAAGTGAAAATTACAGGTTGCACTATCAAAAATTTCCCCAATTTTCAATTTTGTTCGTCAATATATTTAATTGCTCAAATATTTGAATCACAAGTATTTGTATTCGGATCGAAAAGCGATTCGAATCGAATTCTATTCTCAATTTAGTACAAATTTAGGATCTTACAAGCACCATAGTTATATTATTGTGTATATTATTAATATTTTTGGCTCCACATGGAATTGAATCATTTATTTTGTTTATTTTTTTATTATTAATAGATAACAATATGATTACAATAGTGATTCTATAATACTGATTCCGACTAATGTTGGGTTTTTGTTATATTTGTAGCTTTTAGTTTATAATAGATGCGTGGTTATCATTTACTTTAGAATTTTGCAACATGATAATGGGATGCTGGTGACGCAGCGTCTGATGTATTAAATGATATTTCTTGCAATTTTGGAGATGCATGCTGTTGACTCAAAATTCTGTATGTTTGATGAACTGCCTGCAGTATTTGAATTGAATGCTGTTGACTCAACATTATGTTTATACGGTGAACTATGTAACACCAGTCCTCCCAGCTGACTGGACATAAATTGGCATGCATTGGAATGCATTCGTACATTTTAATGTGGAAACGGTAAGGGAAAATCACCAAATTTTATTATTAACTTTATAAATTATTTATGTACAATTTTATCTTTGCTAGATTCTTGATTAAGTTCAAACAAGTATGATTTCATAGCTGATAAATATAAGATCGAAATGTTCCATGGAGTGTTGATTTCTTTACATGCTAAAATCGAAATGGTGATATTTAAAATGAACCAACAATTTGAAATATCTGATCAATGTTTTAAATACCTGCAAATGAGGTTATGGATATTAAAATTACTAGTTGTACTTCCCATTGCTAATAAGCATTTCCACATGGTTAGTATACTTTTTATTTCACGTATAAAAAATGTATTTTAATGAAATCGAAAATAAATTTTAGCCTATTTTTTGACAAGACGTAATGATAAACCAACAGTAATGAAAATCGACATAAATGTAATGAAGTATACATTAAAACTGCACCAATGTAAAAATACATTAATAATACAATTTTAGTTCATCAATATATTGAACAAAAAAATATAAATTTATTTTACATAATATTTATAACTTACGTTGTCGTATTTATACTGTGTTACACGTATGATATAAAATTAATTTTAATAACAAAGCAACTTATGATATTTTTGAAGAATAAATTCATACTATATAAGAAACAATTCTTAAGTTAATGAAAAAATTGTAATATTTATTAACCAGTTTCATTATTTTAATATAAATATTCATAATATTAAATAAAAGAATTACTTATGAAATTATTCATAAATAAAATGATGTAAATCAGAAATAGGATAAACTTAAGGTTCATCAATAATAAATATATATATATATATATATATATATATATATATATATATATATATATATATATATATATATATATATATATATATATATATATATAACGCATAATTGTAAGTTTCTGTTTGTTTATTTGTAAAATGAAACACATTACATTACATTTTTTAATTTTAGATTTAAATAAAATACTTTAAGTCTTGAAAAATAAAATACAATAATTTCAAATAAAATTAAAAATAAGCTATTATTGATCAACAACACCTTCAATTTGTTCTCCATCAAACTTACATTTAAAAATTTTATTTCATTACACAAATACATTTCATATTTTATGCAAATTCTTTGGCGCTAATGTCTAGGACTTTTAGAAATTTGGCCAATCGAAAGTATCACTCTAAATATATCTAACGCTTCCAACAGCATTATACATTTTTCTTAAAATAATTTATATGACCTTCCATTTCATGTAGACTACTGATGTAAACCACACTTTTGTATACATCTTGAATAGTTCTTTATTATCTTATATAACAACTTTTCTAGTCACTACCTTAGATTCAAGGAAGTACTTTAGCACGTTTATGTTATGTAGTTTCGTCTATAAATGATTGGTTAAAATGATTGTAGGAATAAGCCCTAGATAAGATTTCGGAGACCATTTCTACAGACTATTTACAAAAAAGGATGTTAGCTAGGAAAGTATAAAAGTTCGAGCCGGTTACACACACCTGGCAAATCGTTACTAAACAATTGTTAACACAAAACAATAACATTTCTAATCTAGTAATCTGCAATCGCCAATCCGCATTTTCCAGTACGCAATACCTATCTGTAGTGAATTTTTCTCCTAAAAGTAACAAATACACAATTCTGAAATTAATTTATTAATTGTGGCACAGGAATATGAAACAAGCCAACTATAATACAGTGGATTACGCTTTATAGGCCCAGAACAGTACATTTCTTCTTTAAAAAGCTAGAAACCCTAAATTTCATCTCCGATCTGCAATTTTTATGATCATCATTTAAAGTAGTTTCGTCTATAAATAATTAGATACAAAGTTGTTATGATCATAAGTGTAAAACTGTAACTAAAATGATTTATCTTGAACCATTTATGAGTATATAATAAAAAAAAATTAAGGCGAAATTTTACTAAAATTACAATCTTAATTAATTTAGTGGATATGCTTATTATTGAAAAATTTGAAAATGATATAAATTATGTTATAGTTGTATTTAGCAGATAAGTCAATGATAACATATTGATAAATAAATATATTATATCATAACCTTTGATAACCAGTTAAAATACCCACCATTTATAACCTTCTATATTCAAGTAATTTCATTTTTTAAACTGTCGTGTAGGAATGAATCTCATTTTCAATTGGTTGAATTCTAATAAAATAAAATATTTTTATTTAAAATATTCCTTATCGTGGAATTACTTGCGTAATTTTTTTTTATTTATATATAATTATTTCGGCAACGATCTTGCAATCATCAGTATATATTATTCACTAGAAAATAAATTGAATTTACATGCCCTTTTATACTTTTTTCTCTAGGGTATAGTGTTTGAAAATGGGCGTATATTTTATATGCCTGTGAAGCTGGCACGAAAAACGATGTGGCAACACTAATGGTTTTTAACATGGATTTTTAACTTTTTGTACTAAAAACGCACGAAAAATGATTTGAGTATTGGCTAAAATTTAAGGTAGCACGAAATAATCATTTTTTCTCATATTTATTTCATGATTTAATTCAGACGAAAACAATAAACTTCATATATAAATAACACATACACAATCAAAAAAAAACCAATACAAGAAAAATTAAACAACACATATGTGTAATAATTTAAATTAAACAACTTTAAATTATTTAAACTTAAAAAAATAAATTTAGAAACGTTTATGCAAAATTACAAAACATATGTTTATGACCCATGTAAAATCTATGAAGGATTTGAATTCATATGAGTACTAAACGATTTATTCTAATTGAATCATCGGGATATACCGAAAGAGTTTTCAGTCCTCCAAGATCTCATTCGATTATTTTCTACTACCACCAAGATCTGTGCCAATATGAAGGATTTAAGCTCATACAGATACTAAATGGTATGTGTACCTATGTGATTGAAGATCATCGAACATGGAACAAACATCTCGATGCTATCACCCAAGCCATTCGAACATCGATACACGAATCGACAGGATACGCTCCTCATTTATTGTTATTTGGTCAACATCCAATTATGCACGGTTCCATGTATGACCTATTACGGGATGTATATACTTCGACAAGTAATTATATGCTGCCAGAACATAAACCGGACGAACTACATAGACTAGCAGCGAAAGTCCAAGAAAATGTCTCGATCACTCAGCAAAAAGCCAATATACCGTACAATTTACGTAGCCGGACACCTAAATTCCGTGTAGGGCAAAATCTATTTGTGAGAAATTTTACACAAAGTGATGCTACCGCATTTTATTCGGCAAAACTAGCACCGAAATTTTTAAGAGGGAAAATCACACGCCTAATTGGAAAGGTTTCGTGTGAAGTAGTTGATGAACAGGGCCATATTCTTGGGATTTATCATTTTAAGGATGTTAAGACGTAACTTCGCCACTCTTTATTTTTATTCGTATTTTCTTTGCTTAACCTTTTTTTTTTTGGGATGAAAACAATATTGTACTATTGTGTACTATTGTATGGTTGCCCGACTGCATGAGATCTCAGGGATGGTTTTTGGTGAACATGCCGAAAATAGACGGAGAGAAAAAAAAAGTGGGCGAGAGGTATGATGAGGTGGACAGTCGATAAAAGTTGAAAAAAAAACATAGTTTTCGTCTTATTGCTTTTCGTGTTTATTATTTTTTTTTTGATGTATGTGAAGGAGATATCGCGATGACGTAAGCTGGTCTCAATATCGAGATGGAATCATGAGGTAGGTAAGTAAACATGAGGTTAGTTTCTGGTTTCCTGTTAGTCTTTCCCTCCTATACAATTTCCTATAGTAATTCCTTTTTCCATTGCGCGGTCTTTGAAGATTCGTTTCTGTCTCTCAAAGTCTTCCCACACCCTAATCCTGAGCTGAACCCGGCCTTCGATAACCACGCGAGAAACGAAACGAATAACACTAATCTAGTAACAGTTCATACAAAATTTTGTGATTTTACACATGACCTTAAATATCACAACAGGGCCGGTTGTAATATTTATCCGGTTACAAACAGCAACCGGTGAATATGAGATTAGTATTATATATAATAATATTATTTCTTCATGGAAATGGATTTAACAGGATTATTTCACATAAATAATTGAATGAAAATAGAGAAAATGAAACGTTTTAACCCTAACTGAATCTTCAAATTTAAATGGTTTAGCAATATGTAGTCCTGGGCAGCACTGTTGGGCGTCTAAATTACACGATTTAACAAACGTGTAAAAAACGTGTTATTAACATAAGTTTATTTTTACATTCTATATATAAAAAACGTTTTTATTTAAAAATAAATTGAGGCGCCATCTCTTATTAAATCTTATTGTAACTAAAACGCAGATGGCGTTTTATTAAACATCTTATTACTATTTTATGAATAGAATTTTTGAAATAATTAACTGTACAATTTTTTTCGTTTCCATAATATATTGAATGTCTCGAAGCTCAGGTGAAATCGATACAGTTAAGTATTTGGAAATAATCGATACAGTTAAGTATTTGGAGCATGGAAAATATACACGTGACAATTAAGATGTATTGTTCATTCTGAAACAACCAACTCACTTGTGAACGTCATATCCACAAGTAACTACTGTTTTCTATACTACCTTGCCTTAGATTTTTAGTGAAATCATGTATCAAAGTTTTCCGAGTAATTCGCTTGTTGGCCAGTTTAATTGAAAAGGGTTTTCTTGTTGTAAACAATAACACAACAAATTATAATGGATGTCTCCAGATTTTTATATAATTCAAAATCACAAATTTGTTTATAATCAAAAGTTTGTCGGCCATCCGTATATCGGATAAATTAAGTCTGGATGTTAAAAATTTGTGCGTATTGACGAAAACGAAATTATAGACATCTATACTATCAAAGTGCAGAATGGTGTGATCATGTTGAACACGTTGTTGCCGAAATTTGCTTGTGGTTGGGATTCTCAAGCTTAAAGTCCATATACCATACTTTTAATGGAGGAAGGTTCCTGTTGGATTTATTAGTCAAGACTGATTATATTCTGATCGTCTAAATATATAATTATATCTTAATTTATTTATGATATCTTAATTTATTTAAAATTAATATTTTTCATTTTTGTAGGGTATTCAAAATAGCACTAATTAAATTTATTTTGATGCAATTAATTGTTTTTTGTTGTAAATTTAAATTCTATTTTATTAATTAAGTTTCATCAAATTTAAAATCAATTTTAATTTAACTTTAGTTTTTTTTATATTCTGGGATATAACTTTTAAGTGCTTTTGAAATTTTAGGATAAAAAAAGGAGAGAAAAATTACTTTCAGTGCGAACTTCGACGAAGCGCTTCTTCGAGGATATGTAGGTATACTATTTTTTTTATTTACATTTGTGCACTTGAAGATTGATCCTTAGTTATTAGGTTGAGATGAAAAAGAAATTCAGTTTATTAATATTAATTAAATTTTGTTAATTAACCAAATTCATTTTATTTTAATTTAATTTTATTAATTTTTTTCTACATTATTATAATAGTTTTAAAATTTTGAACTTTTCTTTAATAAAATTTTTATAATCTTAGAATTAAATATAAATCAAAGTGTTGTAAATGATTTTTTTTTCTTCGTAACTATGAACACTTGAATTTAACTTATTGACCTTGTGATGTAATTTAGTGATGATAGTGTGGTAATTCGTAGTTTTTTGTAATGGATTGGTGAAATATTTAATCTCACGATAGTAAGATTACCTCTAACAGACTGAGCTGGGCAATAGAGTAACCAATCTCATTAAAATAACCTTTTTTTGTAAGTGTTACATCAATCCATTTAATTATTTAGTTTTTGAGTTACAAAATGCCTTCAGAACAGTTTTTTAATTGCTGTAATTTTAATTTTCCAAAATGAATATTTTATTGATACGTTTTTGTAAGCAGCGTGATTTAGGCGAATAAACTACTTAATCTATATTGGTTGTAGTTATCTGTCGTCTATCAATTTTAAAAAATGATAAACTTCTTATTAAAATTATATTTCATTTAACAATGCGGTTCCATTCGAGTATTAAAATCTTTTTTACTTTTAAAAAAATAATAAGTCACTAGTCACTAAATTTTTTGCTTTGGTTGGGTTATCTTTATGTAAAATAATCTTTGCTTTCGCTTATTTTTTCTAAAGTTCTTTAATTTTAATAGAAACGTTATGGCACTCCGTCATATCAGTGTGATAGATATTAATAGTTCAGTTCAGTGTTTATTACGTTTAAATGGTGATAGTTAGATAAGACTTGCGAAATAAGTTTCAAATACCATAAAGATAAAGATTCTTAATACTTATGTGTAAGGTTTTATGTGTGTGTGTGCTTAATCAAAAATAAAAAGAAACATTTCCGGTTCTTTATCTTTATTAATTGGTATAAAAGTGAGGGAAAAATTTACTAGTTTAAAGCTTATTAATTAGACTATTTAGAAATTACAAAGCTTTTGCTATAAAAATATTAAGATACGAAATTAACGTGCAATGGATGAATATAACAGTTAAAATATTTCGGTCAGTAGTTACAAGTGTATAACAGTGTTCTCGAATTTCGAGCTCAAATAATTAAACGACAAAATCCAAAAGTAAAAAAACAGGTAACATAATATTTATTATTATTTGTTATTTTATTGATTATTCTATTTCTTTTACATAAAAACTAATTACAATTTGTGATTAATTTAACCGTCTAATTTAAACTTGATTTTTAAAAATTCTTGAAACTCGAATAATCAAAAAAGAAACAAAATGGTGGCCTTGCCGATAACAAAAATTTTAGCTTTATCTCTTTCTTAAAAATAAATATTAATGGCTTGCAATAATTCAAGATGGTGGAAAGTAAAGCAACAGCTAAAACTCAAAACTGAGTAAAACGTTTATTTATTAAATAACAGTAAAGTAAATAAATAGTTATGCCTAACGAGAGGTTTCCTTTCTAAATCGCTGATGTTTTTCTGTAGCCTCAATGGTTTCTACAAACGTTCTCGGTGGTTGATTATAGACCAACCGAATGATTTGTGGATATTTGCGGGGATCCAAAACAAAAGTTACTGCCATGTTATATTGTAGTTTTTAACGATTACTGAAAAACTGAAAAAATTAGAGTTTACATTATAATTTATTCTTCGACAATGATTTACCTTGTGTTTATTGTTTAAGCTTCTAAATATTTATTATATTATCACCAGAGTACATACAGAGAACCAGAGTCAAGTATAATTTGTTGTGTATTGTTCAAAAATTTTAAGGGAAATAAATGTATAGTCAACGGTGCGGTGCAACTATACATTTTATAGTCTTCTCATTTCTTCTTTTATATAAAATATGAATTCAAGCAACCGATATAAAATAAGTTAATGATTAGGAATGTGTGAAAAGTATATCGATTAATAAAAATGAATCAATTTTGAAGAAATGTAATCGTCAACTATGCAATAATCCAACAGTAAACTCAAATACAAGTGATTATAACCGAAGGCTTATCGAAATTGACAAGCAAATCAAACGTGAAAAATATTTTGCTAAAAAGAGATATTTTGAGAATGTTTTTGGGAGTGTCCCTAACCAACGTGACTTATGGCTTAATATAAACGCTTTGCTGGGTAGAACCAACAGCAACAATCATAACTTTGTTGTTGACAGTGGTGGTGAGTTAATATCAGACGGATACAAAATTGCTTCTGAATTTAATAACTACTTTACAAATGTTGGGAAAGATTTGGCTAATCAGATTAATAGTTCCAAAAATATTTTTAAATTTAATACTTGTAATTGTGTAAATCAATTCGTTTTTATTAAGCCTACATCAGCTATTGAAATATTTAATTTAATTATTGATCTGAAATCCAAGAAAGAAGGTAGTCCATGTCTGTTGGATAGTTGTGCTCTTAAATTACACATTAATATATTCTCTGAAATCTTATCTAGCATTTTAAACTGGAATATATCCTAATTGATCAAAACTATCTAAAGTTATTCCAGTTTACAAAACTGGCGATAAAAATAAATTAACGAATTACAGACCAATATCAACGTTGTCTGTTATAGATAAACTGCTGGAAAAGTTATTAGCATTACGGTTTAATTCGTTTTTAGAAACTAACAGTTTGCTATATAAGTTTCAATATGGTTTTCGAAAATGTTCTGGGACAGATGTTGCTTTAGTTGAAATGGTTGACATGATTAGTAGTTCTATAAATGATAAATTCTATGTATATGTGCTTTGTTTCTAGATCTAAAGAAAGCGTTTGATACGATAGACCATGGTTTGTTATTAGATAAATTAGAATGCTATGGATTTAGAGGGAAATCTCACGATATAATGAAAAGTTATCTTTCTAATCGAAAACAGTTCGTTTCCAATTTTCCATTAATGGCGTTAATAGTAAGTGCAGCCAGGTGAAGTACGGTGTACCTCAAGGCAGTGTCCTTGGTCTAGAGGGTATCGATTCCCCACTTGTTTTTGTTCCCGGGAAACGGGAACTGTTTAAAATTTGTTTCCCGGTTTCCCGGGAATTCCCGGGAACTGAAAAGTTTTATTTCTCAAACAAATATAAAAACTTACATGAAATAAAGAGTTTCATTGGACTATGCACATACTATCGACGATTTGTGCCAGGAATTGCCAACATCCCAAGGAGTTTACACGAACTGACACAGAATAACAAGTCGTGCCAATGGAGTGATGAATACGAGGAAGCGTTCAACGAACTGAAGCAGCGAATATGTACAGCACCATTGCTTTCGTATCCGGCTCCGAATAAACGTTTTATTCTGAATACGGATGCAAGTAGTTATGCGGCTTGGGAGAAGTGTTGGCACAAGAAATCGATGGACAGGAACGTGTCATCGCATATTATTCCAAAATATTATCAAACCCAGAACGCAACTACTGTGTAACAAGAAGAGAATTGTTGGCCATAGTGAAATGTGTAGAACATTTCCGAACATACCTCTATGGCCTATCATTTCTGCTAAAAACGGATCATGGCACCTTGACATGGCAACTGCAGTTTAAAAATCCCGAAGGAGCTCGATGGATTGAGCGATTGGGTAGTTTTGTCTACAAAATTCAACATCGGAAGGGAAGCGCTTATAAAAATGCGGATGCATTGTCAAGACGACCATGTCGAGTGGATTGTAAACATTGCGGACGGGTAGAAAACAAGGAAAACTCAGTCGACATCAGACTAATGAAGGTGTTGCCTGCTAATGAATGGACCAAGGATGTTATCTACAAAGAGCAACGTAAAGATTCAGATTTGGCAGTCATTACAAAATTCATGGAGGAAGAACGTCATCCACATGGAGCGATATTGCGGATAAAGGCCCAACTAACAAGGATTATTTGGCCCAATGGGATGGTTTAATTATGGAAGACGGAGCCAACACGGGAGAGTTTTGATGGCATGACAAAGCAATCGTTGGTAGCAGTACCGAGGATCAGCATGGCAGAAATATTATAGGAATACTACGGAGAGACAAGCGGAAGCCACCTAGAGATCAACAAAACGCTAGCCAAGGTACATGAAAGGTTCTACTGGACAGGATGTAGACAAGCAGTGGCTGAATGATGTCGACGTATGGCAGTGTGACCAATGTACAGCAGTGAAAGGACCTGCAAAGGAGAGCCATGGAGCGATGCAACAATATAATATTGGAGCACCATTCGAGAGGATTGCCATAGATATTGCAGGACCATTTCCAACCAGCGAAAGCGGCAACAAGTATGCGTTGGTAGTTAAGGAATACTTCAGTAAATGGCCAAAGGTATACCCTATTGCAAATCAAGAAACAACCACAATCGCCAATGCAGTGGTATACAATTGGATAAGCCGTTATGGGGTACCCATGTAACTGCATTCCGACCATGGGCGAAATTTTAATTCGGTTGTCTTCCAGGAGATGTGCCAACTACTGGGAATTAATAAACGTGGACAACACCTTTCCACACACAATCTGATGGCATGTTGGAGCGTTTAAATGCCACATTGGAAGAGTTTATAGCCAAAACAGTTGAATTGGGGATCAAGGTATTCCAGCGGAATTGGGATCAAGGTGTTCCATTGTACTTAATGGCCTATCGATCTGCGGTGCATAATAAAACAGGAGTAAAACCAGCGATAATACTTTTCGGCAACAATTTAAGACTGCCAGGCGATCTTAAATTTGGAGCGGTTCGTTCCATCATCAGCTAAATGTGGACAAGTATGTGTGGACAACTTGAAAGAGGAGATCAACAACATACACGGATTTGTCAGAGTGAAAATCAAATTGTTAAGTGCCCGAACAAAGGCTCGATACGATGTACGAGCGAATATCACAGAAATTACAACTCGGCTAAATCGTATTTAATCAAATTTAAGTTTTTCCCGTGAAATAGTTTTAATTTTCCCGGGAAACGGGAAATGTGTATGATCGAAAATTCCCGGGAATTCCCGGGTGGGAAATCACGGGAAGAACCCTCTACCTTGGTCCTCTGTTAGTTTTGTTATTCATAAATGACATGGGGAATCTTCCATTAAAGGGAAAACTTAGGTTGTTTGCGGATGACGCAGCTCTGTTTTATGAGGTTAGGAACCCGATTGATGGACTACAGTTAATTTCACATTATCTCAATATTCTGTTAGACTTTTTCAATGAGAATATTTTGTCTTTAAACTTGGATAAAACCAAATACATGGTGTTCCGTTCAATCTGTAAACCTCTTCCAACATTATCTAACATTACTGCAGCAAACGTGAATATTGAACTTGTTGAAACTTATAAGTATTTAGGAATGACTTTTGACTCGCATCTCAATTGGCAGTACCATATTGGCATAGTTTGCTCAAAAGTTTCTCCAATAATTGGTTTTATTCGTAAGGCTTCTCATTATATACATACAAAAATACTTCGATTAATATACTTTGCATTTATTCACTCTAGAATTACCTATGGCCTCGTTGTTTATGGCAACTCGTCTCAATCGTGTTTAAGGAAGTTACAAGTTTTACAAAACCGTTGCATTAAAGCTATATATAAATTACCTATTCTGTTTTCAACGAGAGATTTATATGCTGTAAAGGCAGAAAACATTTTACCGATTAAAGCCTTATATTTCATGCAGACTGTCAAATATATCTATAGGGTAACACATGCCACTTTGAGTGTGTGTAATGTTAATTTAAATTCATATAATCACCATTATCATACACTTAATAAAAATAATCTGAAACCATGTAATATTACTAATGAGTATGGTCGCAAACGTATTAGTTTCATAGGCCCTAACATGTATAACGAAGTATCTTCTGAAATTTAACAGCAAAATTACGTTAATTTTAAAAAAGGAATAATTAATTATTTAAAAGCACTTGTAAATAAATATATTATTTAAATATGCGTTGATACTAAGACAGTAGCCTCTATTTATCATTAATCTTAGAAATATTTATTTGTACTATACTATTTGTAAACTATAGAATGAAGAATTGTTGTATGCAGTTCTCTTTAAGGGATTCTGAATCAATTGCGAACTGCATCCAACATTATTTATTTATTCAACATTATTTATTTATGTATTTAATTATTTATGAATGTGAATGTATAATATTGTAATATTATATAAGATTGTAAATAATAAATGATATATTCAGATATTTGATAAAACAAAAAAAGAAAAAAAAGATCTGTGTATGAATGTGATAGTTGAAACTCTCTGGGATGAATTTAAGAAATGGTTTCTTATATTCGAGAGAAGAATCTATCATAACTGAGTTCTATTCACTGACGCGATCAGGAACTTCTGAGATTGTGCTTAAATTTGAAACAAACCATTCTGCATGCTGGTTCGAACCGACTTGTACGGCAATTTATAAAAGAAGATACAATGGCTACACATCTCCTGATTGTTAACTAGAGCTTTTGAAGAGTTTGCTCAAGAATACAACCGATAGTTAGATTGTTGACACGATACGGCTTTTTCTTGCGTCTAGTGATGTTAATGTGGAGAATATGAAATTTTTGTAATGGGCATCATACACATGAGAAGGTGGTGAATTTCCTTTAACACAGATCTCTTTTCACTCTTGCTAATGGTGGAAATATAATTTAATAAATATACAAGTTTATATTATTTAGTTTTATGTATTTAAATTTTTAATTTCTTTGATACTTTGATTTCAGAAATTCATTATAACTGACCATTTACAGTTCTTTCATATCAGCACTAAAATAAAAAAAAACAACCAACTTTTGTATGTGATCGATACACTCGACATATTCTTCAACCAAAATCGGGTGTAATGCTTTTATTTTTGACATACACTTATCAACCATATTTTGGGAACTACTAGAATAATGGCATTCATTTTGGTAGCAAATTTCAAATATTTTCATAAATAGTGGGCGTCTTTAAAGCTCCAAAACTACTAACATCCTTTTTAAACCATTTTTGATAAAGAAACGTCTCTGTTACTGAAATGTCAGATATTTTTTCATTTTTTAACAATAATTGTGTGCATTTCTCGCAACTTATTGTTCTATAGCTTGCAAAATAAAGAATTGCGTTTCCCTTAAATTCGGGAATATTTGTTGTTCTGAGAGTAGTCTCTATTTGATCTGCCCCATTATCTTCGCCAATTTGCGGTGTTCTTAGAGGTGTTCGAGGTGCCAATTCGAGGTGTTCTCTTTTTATAATCATTTCGGATAATACTCCAATTTATTGTTAAATTTTCACGTTCATCATTAATACAGTTTGAATACGGCATTTTAAAAGTATTTTCATGGTTATAATATTGATAAAATGAATCCTAATACCGTGGCTTGTTGGTGTACAATTATAGCCACCTTTACCTCGAGAATAGAAAAAAAAAATTTCCAATGCGTCTTGATTAGTTTTTCCCGTGAGCAAATAATCGATTCAAAAACTTTCATCTAAATATTCTATTAATAGTAATTGAGAATTAATGGTTAATTCAAAACCTTTCAAAAATCTAAAATAATTTTGATTCGGTGAAATTAGTTTTAAATTTTTTAAATAAACTATCGATTCTTGTAAATATTTGTATATATTATTGCCTTTTCGAAGAGACTGTTCATAGGGATTCTTCATAGAGAAATTTCGGCAATTGATACAGTCGAATATATTACTAAACCTTTCGACTAAATTGGCTGTTGGAATTGCATTTTCGAGGTAAGGTCCAAACGTTTCCGGTGAAACTTGTAAAACGAAAATCAATTTTAGGTTATCTGCATTTGTGAGATATTTCAATTCTTAAGCCCGTCTTTTAAAATTCATTTATGGTACATTTGGCTACGGTATATTTTACGTAGAATACTCGTATGTCCCCGTTTTCAAGTGGAAGTTTTTGTTAGGAATATTTTACTTACAATTAAAAAACCACGCCACTCGGAACATCTATTTTCTGTAGAAAATTCTCGCATTTTAATACAAGTTTTCATACAATACTGTATGGTATAAACTATATTGAAACTAAAACTAAAAGGCTACAAATAAACCACTACCAAATAAACCTATTTCAATTTTATCAAATACTTTTCACACATTCCTAATCATTAACTTATTTTATATCGGTTGCTTGAATTCATATTTTATATAAAAGAAGAAATGAGAAGACTATAAAATGTATAGTTGCACCGTTGACTCTTATTTTTGGATGTTGCTCGCTACTTTAATTGGCGATGAATTAAAATCACACTACATTTGACATCTGTGATGTATTTCAGGGTGTTTCGAACATTGATTCAATAAATCGATCTATAGTGCAAACCGTTTCGTGTTTTTATGGATCGGGGCTTGTTATCGAGTTTTTTTTCACCGGTTTTTACAGGTTATTATTGGCCCGTACCGTGCCAACAATCCAACTCAAACGGTTTCGATCACGTGCCAGCTCTTCATACTGTCGCAAGCAACCAGAAGATGACAGATCCACACCGTGGGGCCATCGTCGCCGATCTCTTTGCCTACCGAAAGGCGGCTCTCCCTTCAAAATGCGCTGTATTATTCAGTTCGGATCTGCACGTAGAACGTGATCGAGCCAGCGTACTCGCTGTCCTTTGATTTCATGCACGATATCAGAAATTTGCATTAAATTCCTGATCTCGTCGTTGAAATGAACTCGGTATGTGCCATTATCGTCACGTTTTGGGCCATCTTTCGTACTCATGCGTCAAGGTCTAACTCTCACATCCATACATGACAACGGGTCTAATCAACACTATATGTACAATTAAAATTTAACCGTATTTGCAAACTATTTTGATTTCAGCAGTGGGCGTAGAGTATATAAAGCCCGATTGCCAGCGGCAAGCCGAAACTTGATATCCTCTCCCACACAATTATCGTGAGTAATGAAAGATCCAAGATACTGGAATCTCATTAGTCCTGCAAACGAGTGGTTACCACTACTGAAATCAATTGCGTCTTGGTATCGAAAACCAGAGATCAGTTATTTGGTTTTGGACTCGTTGATTTTGAGACCAACGAAAAACTGTTCCAGTGGATCATGTATCTCTTTCACTCAAATGACCATTTAATTCAATCACACAGATATCATCTGCAAATGCAAGAAGTTGATTGGGTTGTCGGAATAAGATATTGTCCTGAGGTGTTTCACTTTTACGAAGGATGTATTCCAACATGAGATTAAAAAGAATCGGGGTCACTGCTTGTCGAACACCAGTAGTGATTGCAAAAGTTCTCGATAGCCTGTTCTCAACTTTAACACAGCATTGTGACTGCATTGTGACTGCGTTAGATTTATTTTACACAGATGTACATATTTTTTTGGTATTCTAAAATATTCAAGCGCATACCATAGTCTCTCTCGGTTGATCGAGTCATAGGCTTGCTTGAAATCTAGGAATACCTGGTGTACATCGCGAGATGTTTTATAGTACTTGGAAAGAATCATCCATAGCGAAAAAACTTGATCAGTGACTGACCGATTTGGACGAAACCCTCCATGGTAGTCACCGACAATTTCCTTCGCTAGAGGAGTAATTCTTCCCAAGATGATGTATGACAGTAACTTATATGCTGTGCCAAGGAGAGCTATACCGCGATAATTCTCGCACTTTAAGCGATCACTCTTCTTGAATATTGGGCATAACGAAGTCACTTTCCATTCTTTGGGCATAACTTCATTTCGCCATACCAATCGAATAAGGTTTAAAAAAAGGCAATTCCACAAAGTAAGCCCTCTGAATATCAACAGCTCTGAATTAATGCAATCAACTCCCGGTGAACGATTTTTCTTTAGTCTCTGCATGGCCATTGTGAATTCTTCATAGGATGGATCCTCAATGAACATCTCCGCGGTGAGTATTTGAGGGTATTCAAATACAGCTTGTGATACATGTGGAACATTAAGTGAATCAGAAAAATGTTCACGCCATGTATCGAGTACCGCATCGACGTTGACACAGAGGTTTCCATCCTGGTCCCGAATAGCATTTGACCGAGATCTTAAGGCATGGTGCAATTCGGTGATTCCTTTAAACAATCATGCGAACTGCGCTCATTGTTGAGTTGTTCTACTCTTAAGATCTTAGCCATCCATCATTCGCGCTTCTTCTGTTTACAAATGCGTTTAGCTGTCCTCCTAGCAAGAACTACTTTGTTTTTTATTGCAATTGTAAACCGAGTCTGCGCTTCATTGTGGGCTATGAGAACGTGGTGGGCAGCATTGACAAACGAGGTTTTCAATACTTCCCAGACACTGTTCACATCATCAGATTGGTAATTGGATCGTAAAATGCTATTGCTGACAAGATCTAGATATTTTCGTTGCGTTTCTTCATCTATCAGACCTTCACAGGAGAATCGCGTTGTATATTCCCCTGTCCTCCATCACTTGTACGAAAATTTCCATCGTAGCTTTGCAGTGACCAGATAATGGTCCCGCTCCTTTGGAAATAAACACATGGTCAATTTGGCTTCGGGATGTTTTACGTGGATGTGTCCATGTTTCCAAATGGATGTTTTTATGAGGAAAGAATATACTTGCCACTTTGAGATCATAAGCAATCGCAAAGTACATCATTCTTTCCCCATTTTCGTTCGAAGTTTCGTGTCGGGAGTACGGACCTATGTCATTACATAAGTCGGTCTGATTTCTACCAGCTCTAGCATTAAAGTCACCAATCACCAATCTGATATCGTGCTAGGGTATGGAGCACATCAGATTATCCAAATTATTGTAAAATGAGTCTTTCTCCTGGGGCTGGCTTACATCAGTCGGCGCATGTACACACACAATTGCCAAGTTGGTTAATGTTTTATGCAAGCGAAGCTTTCACATTCGATTATCGACTGCCTGAAAATCCAGTATAGCCTTTTTACCTGTGGCCCAATGAGGAATCCAACTTGAACATTTCCGAGATCATCTCCACTGTGTAGCAACGTATAGCCTTGGGACAATGTCTAAATTTTTACGCCATCGAGTTTCTTGGATCGCTACGACTTCCAGCCGATATTCTTTCATACATGTGACAAGGCCGTCGAACGCGCCAGGTTTTCGAAGTGACTACACGTTCCACGTGCCGATACTCATTCTTGTTTTTGGGTACTTAAGCGGGAGGATTTTGATTTTTTACGGATGCGAGTTTTCAGCCCAGCTATTCAACCAGATTTAGTCGTCTACGACAAGCTCTGGATATTGTGGTTGTATTCTATGGGTCTCATGTTTCGTTCGTAATATTTACGAAACACGAATGCCCCCAACCACACGGCGAATATTTAATAATATAGTATTATTACTGCGAAAAAAGTTACTAGCTGTCACAATGTCACAATTTTCCAAATGATAGGCATAATAATAAAATCATTGTAGAAACCATGTTATTGTTAAAATGTAAAAATGAAATAGTTCTTATAACTAATAATTCCTACAAAATAAATATAATTGTAGTAAAAATTTTTTCGAATGTTGTTAATGTTTAAGACAAACATGTTCTGGTGTATAGTTGCTGTAATGTTTGTTCAAAAAATTGTTTGTTTGTTGAAATTGCAGAAATACATGGTCTTAATGATAATATGATTTGTATATATCATAAAATGTTAGAAGTTTCGGTGATCATGTAATGGTTGCATACAACTTTTTTTATTTCTTCAGAACCATCTTCATATTATTATAGGAACTATATTTATAACTGTGTCAAACATGTTAATTGTACATAAGGGTGGGTAAATTGACCTAGGCGTGGAGTGGGTTACGCTATATGACGGCAGATCGGCCGTTTCAAGGTGTTACGCGACTCGTGCCAACAAACTACTAAACTGGGGGCCCAATCGCAAACGGATTCCTCTGGATACCTGGTGACCTCCAGTTGTAAGTAACCTTACCTGCGTAAACGGATCTCTGCGCAGATGGACCAAATCTTTCTCCTAGACTCGTGAGTTCAACATGGAAAACAACCAAAACAATAAAAAACCGAGACCGGCACTCTCCAAAGGCCGGAAACAAAAAGAGACGGCTCAATCTACAATGGTAATCAATAAGGAGTCCCTGGCTCCTCTTGCCGTGACTAACGGAGTTTGGACTTGGGTTTCGGGTTGATTACTCTCAACGTCTATAAAAAGACGAGGCTGAAAAGCACGTGGAGGAACCTGGTGAAGACGGCGGTCCATCCACACAAGCGACAGTTGAGCCAAGATGTGAAACAGCCCAACAAATGGGGTTCTTCGAAGTGACTGTACTTGGAGAGGAGATGGACAGCCGCCTGTCCCTGGTGTCAGACAAAAAGACTTGTCGGACTCGAGGGACGAGGGAGCTGCTGGCATCGAGGAACCAAGTTCCATGGAAGGAGATACGGGAGACACCGGCGATTCCCATGGAACGGAAGGACTAGCCCTCGATAGCAGGGAGTGAAGGTAGGCTTTTGATATTATGATTTATGCTAGATATCACACAAATTAACCTGCACCATACGAAGGCGGCGTCGGTCGCCTTACTCCTTAGCCTGTCTGGATAAGAAGAGGACGTGGTTCTTATTCAAGAACCTTGGAGGCCTTTCATCTTAGGATTTTGATTCTGTCTTCCAATTCTACCAGTTCCAGTTATTTAATTAAACCGGATGGATCCTGGACTGCTTCTTGTGAGGAATATTTGAAACTTCTCATCGAAACTACATTCCAGGTAGCTTCACAGACTTGACAGGAACAAGTACTCACCAAGAAGCACACTCACTGTGCATAGAAGATATCGTAACCAAAGAAGAGGTCCTATGGGTACTTGAAGGGTTTAAACCCAATAAATCGGCTGGTCCCGACCGAATTATTCCCGTGGAGATTCAGAATAACTCGAGGAGTTTTCTCGCTTGTCGGGAAGTAATCTTCAAAGGGTGTTTAAAACTAGTCTGTATTCCGCGGGGGGGAAAGGAGCTCAGAATGATCTTTATTCCGAAAGCGGGTAAATGCTCACAGGGGTATCCAAAAGACTTAAGACCAATAACTCTATCATGCTTTCTACTGAAAACCTTGGAAAGGCTGATGGACAATTACATACACTCAAAAATTAAGCCTAGTGACTGGGCTCAGACTCAGCATGTTTACTGTAAAGCGAAATATGTGAACACAGTTCTGCATGCGCTAGTAAGTACAATTGAAAAGTCAATATTCTCGCAAGAGTTTTGTATGGTAGGTTCCTTGATATTGATTGGCCTTCCTTAATGTAAAGACGGAGACAATTCTAGAGGGATTATCGTTCATAGGGGTGGATTACCCTGTAAGTGGGTTACCAATTACATGTTCGAGTACAGGATATTAATCTGGGATATTCCACCATCAGGAGGTGGGTAACTAAAGGAACATCTAACGGGAGGTGTTCTGTCTCCTCTCCTCTGGAACATACCAATCACTGGGTTGCTGTAAGAGAGAGGGGATCATAGTGATTGCTTATGCAGGGTGACGGAGCATGGTGACGGAGATAATCCAAAATGCCTTCCGTATCGTTACGAGGTGGAACATCAAATGTGGACCAGCATTTACTAGAAAATAAAAAATCCCGGTAGTAGATCTACCTCTCTTAAAAGGCAAGAGACTAGCTTTTACTGACAAAGCAAGAGACTAGCTTTTACTGATTTCTACGCGTAATCTTGGACTGTAAGCTTAGTTGGAAGCCCAACATTTTGGAAAGTGTAAACATGGCTAATATAGCATTGTATTCTTGTAAAAACGCCATCGGAAAGAGATGGTGTTTGAAGCCGGAGCTGGTACACTGGCTATTCACTTCCGTAGTAAGACCTGTACTTATATGGGGTGAGCGTGAGGTGGCCAGCTCTTAATAAAGTAACGTAAAGAAAAAGGATAGAGAAGGTTCAAAGAACGGCCTGCATGCTTATAAGCGGGGCGCTGAGGACAACACCTACAAATGCCTTGGAGGTCATGTTTCACCTTCTCTCCGTGGACATTTATGGTAAGCAGATGGCCGCGATTACGGCCACCCAACTATCAGCCATATCTCAGTAGAAATGTCTTCAGACAAGTAGTTAGATCGATGAGGAAAGAACTGGCGAATCTAGACTATGTTACACCGACTTTGTGTTTTGAGAAAATGTTCCGAACTACCTGCCCCTGAAGGGAATCTTGGAGGAGCGGATCGGCAGCGAAAATGGAAGTTCTTTACGGATGGCGCCAAGCTATACGGTAAAGTAGGAGCTGGAGTCTTCTGATATAAATTAGAAGTAGATATAGCAGTTCGTCTCCCTGATCACAGCAGCGTGTACCAGGCAGAAGTGATAGCGATTTGGAAGGTCCTGAATTGTTTGAGACATAATATAGTATCCGTAACTGATATCGCTGAACTCTGTTTCTATAACATCTAGAGTGGCGTTGGGTTGCCGCTCGTCTTTAAATGAGATGAGTGAGCATTTTAACAGTCATATAGTCTGGATCCCCGGCCACTCAGACGTCATGGGGAACAGCAGGGCGGACGAACTAGCGAGGCATGCTACAACTCTCCAACTGCTACTGGAAAGGGAAAAGTTAATTTTTATAACATTTTTATAATCTGTTCACCATTCAAACCTTTGTTTATATTTATATTTTCTTCTGATAAGTTTTATACATTTAATATGATAAATAATACGATAGCAACCAACAGATAATATTGTTTGTTTGTTTGTTTTTATCTCTACTATCTGTTTTGGGGCTCGAGGCACTTCCAACTCTTTCGCGGTTCGCTTATTTACGTCCTACCTTACGCCATTACAGCCAAATCGAGGACGTACGGCTATAGGTCCGATTTATGTAGAACCATCTGCACATTGCATAGCTCCATGCCAGCCTATAGTACTGACATGAAAGATGGGTCGGCCCATGAATTCTGCACTCCAACAGGGGGTCATAGATGTGTTCATTCACACCACCGATCGTAATCGTATGGTGAAAAATCCCTTTGCCATCCTGCCCCTATCGGGATTCGAACCCGGTACCTCCCGCTCCAACTGCCGCAGCCTTAAACACTGCGCCACCTGGGCGGTCAACAGATAATATTTACCACAGCTAAAATTGTTCACGGTCTCCATGATTGCTTTCAAAATGCAATGTTTGCAACAAACAAACAAAAAGTCTCCAACAATGATATACAAATATCATGAAGCACCGTAAAATTCACATCCAGGATCGAAATTTGTTAGAACACATATACTGTTAATGGATACATGACGGTATAGTACATACGTGTATATAGTACAAACATCTTATATTTATATCAAAAAAGGCTTTTTATCACTAAATCTAGTGCCAGATAATTATTTTAGAATTTATAATCATCCGATATAACATTTTCTGATATAGTAAATTATGTGATCAGTAAAGAAAATATTAAATCACAAATTAGTGAGTTAAAAGGTAGATTTAAAACAAAAGTCAAGTTAAATTTCTTGATTCGAAAGTTTCCTGAACAATTAAAGACCTGGCGGTAAGAGTTGGCACTGCTAATGCTCGCTACTTTATTTACGGCGATGAATTAAAATCAAACAAAATTTGATATCCGCGATGTATTTCAGGATGTTCCGGACTTTGGTTCAAATCTCGTTCTATATAGTACAAACCGTTTCGTGTTTTTATGGATCGGGGCTTATTATCGCAGTGGAAATTTATGAAACGTTATACCGTAGAAATTTATGAAACGTCATATATAAGAATTAAATCCTGATGGTATTGTTTTGAGGACAGCAAAAGAGAGACATTTGATCGACTGGAAAAGAATTCAGTTTTCGTTGATTCCAAAAGTAATGATTTGTTCATTAGGTTCATATTTTTTTAACAAACTAGAACCGTGTCGCCATTTATTATTCGTTTTTGTTCTAATTAGAACATTTTTAACACGTTCGCCACTGAACGTCAGCTATATGCGACATGCCAGCTTTAAAAAAACTTATGTCACAAATATATGACGCAAAATGATTCAACTTTGTATTGCTATAACTTTGTTGTGGTTTGTGTTAAAAGGTTTTGCTTTGTGCGATAGTTTAGATATATGTAACGAAACCGTGTGTCGAACGGTTTTTCGTTATTGAGATATTTTGATTTTTGTGCGACTCCCCGAAATTATTTTAATAAAAATAAAACGATAGAATTTTCGTTTTTCTGTTAGCCGATAATAGATTTTTGTATGATGTACACGTATTTACTTGTGTTTTAGTTGGTTTTGTGTGTTATTTAGGACAATCTTCAGCCCAGCAATCTAATTCTCGTTCAATTATGGGACATCCAATAGTGGGAAATAATCCAACAATTTCCCACTATTGGATGTCGCATAATTGATAAGCGCAGTAAAGAGTCGCAAGAGATGTCGCCAATGTAGCAAAAGTGGTAGGACTGCGACCAAATACGTTTGTTGTGTGTGTAAATCGAATGAAGGCGAGGAAATTGGAGTGTGTGCATATCCATGTTTAGAATTTGGCACACTGAATAAATATAAAATTTGTAATTGTCCCTCTATAATTACGCATTTGTTATGTTTAGACAAAGACAATTGACTTTGGTTTAGAATAAAATAAATATAACATAACCACAAAATGTATGCCTTCAATTACAATTTATAATTCCGTGGCAGTATTCCAAAGACATATATCACTTATATGTGTTGCATATACTATACAAACTAGAGCCGCAGACCGCGGAAACATGACAAAACACCATTCGTAGACTCATGTCACACAAATGTGTCGCATACATTGTACATACTTAAGACTCAGATCGCATATACGTGACGTATGGGCATTAAAAGACTCATGTCACATATATGTGACGGATTGTTGTCCAATAAACTCATGTCACATATGAGTGACTTGTTATTGCTTGTATGGTAGTGTTTTCTGAATATCGAAAAAATGGTTGAGTGTCGAACGTGTTAAAATAAGAATTTGTGTTTAGAGTGCAACGTTACATCTTAATAATACAATTATTACAATTAATTTTACTTAACTTACAGGTCTTATCAAACTTAATTAATTGGTACAGGTCGTACCAATAATGTGTCGCAGCGAAGTATTTGGTTGCAATTAAACATTGTTCAAATATTTTAAAAAAAGGTGATCGGTGCTATAAATTGTGAAAATAAAGGATCTTAGCAGCACCAGTCCACCCGGCCTGACTCGGAATGGTTATTAATGTGGAAACGGTAAAATAAAATTCATAAAATTAATTATTTATATAAATTATATATATATGAAATTTTATCTTTGCTAGATTTGCTGCCATTTAACACCCAGTCGGTTGGCAGGAAGAAACACTTATTAAAAAAGATACTTGTTAAAAAAGATTTAATTATAAGTTGATGCCGTAGAGTCACTCAAGAAGCAGAAACGAGTATGAAATTTCTTACTTTCTGGTGATTAAATCGTCATTTTACATTACGTTTTATCTTACTAATATGAAGTGGCACTACAAAATGTTAAAAGATTTACAAAATTGCTTAATCAATTATTTCTTTTAAACGCGATAAGAAATAATCAATAATTTATTATCACGAATTTAGAACGTGATAAGAAATAATAATACGTGATAAGATCAAATTATGAGGTGCGGATGGTGTTACACTGACTACCACAAACAAATACTTCTTCATGTCCATGCAAAGTTGTTTCCCGATTGGCAATAGATTTGCAATGTGATAACATTGGATAAAAGAGCTACACGGACGATAACGAGGTGACTTTATACACGATGAGATTCAACCTTATTAGAAGATACAAATTGCAATCAGCAACCGATAAAAGTGCAGAAATTGGATGAGCATAAGGAAGTGATCATACAAATTGGTAATCGGGATTTGTGTCATTAAGTTTTAGTGGCGCGAGTATTGTTGATGAAGTGATTGTAATGGAATTGGGAATTGTTCTTACACATCTATACAATTTTAGCCCGTATGAACTAATAAACGGAATTGTATATCGAACTGTGTGAACACTACTTCCGTTGTACAAATTGTGATACAATTATATCTGGATAAAATTTAGAACACTACGGTACACCTATTTAACTCATCAACTTAAATAAAAACCACATGCGCAAAACGAGCTTCCGTAAATCATAAAATAAATTAAATTTCAAAATAAGTTTCCGGCACATAACAACAATATTAACTACCAATATCCAGGTCTGTAGTATAACTATTTATGTAAGTGTTTAACACTAATGACGGTAAAATTTAAATTTAATTAGAAAATAACACTGCATCTTAATACCACAAAAACGAAAAACTGTACATTTAAGTGGCAATTAACTGATATAAATCCTTTGATCTATCTAAGACCCCAATTATACCGATAACACGAGAAACAGAAACCAGAACGGTATATACATAAATCCACTTTCGTGTATCAAACTTCCGACACATTTTGATTTGGTGCAACAAACTATACAAACCTACGGGTATACAACAAACAGAAGTTCGAAAATTATAACATCAATCACATTGGTACAATTCGAATGATCTAAAAATAATTAAATTTTTTTTTAAGAAATCCAACCAAATTACAAAATTTTGTAATTAATACACAGCGAACAGATATCGAGAAACCATTCACAGTTTGAACTATTTATTACTATTATTGTTGCTATATGTATATGTTGTATAGTTATTTAATATTAATTTTGACATAATTTGATAATATTCTTCCGTTTCAGAACGTATCAATGGTACCAAGATGTATAAAAGTAGCCCGCTGTGAAAATCAATCTCTCTCTCTCCGCTATAGGTATGATACTCGTGCTTATTATTTCATGAACTCAAAGAGATTATTATTACAAATCAAAATTAGAAATAGAATTTTTTTTTTTATTTAAAAAGAATTTCAAATTATCTTAAAAAATTACTTTATGATGAAATATACAATTTGATTTAAATTAGAAGTAGAAGACGCGAGGAATATAAGAAAAAAATAAAATAAAATCTTTAGAAAATTTTCGCAATAAATTAAATGAACTCAAGTGGATAATGATTTAAACGTATTGCCTGCTGGTAATCTGGGAGTTTGGATTTTTTTTTTGTTTTGTACTGTAAAAGAATTTAATTTCGAACAAAAGTGTAAAGTTTAAATTAACTCAATAATCATTTAAAATTAAACGTGTGTGTGCTCGTGTTTTTTAGAAAATGCTTTGATCTTTTATTATTTGATTGATAGAATTATTTATTACAGGGTGTTCGTCACTGGATGGATCAGCGTTCTTTAAACTTTGTCATCTCCAGGAAACCCTGTATCTGAAAAACATTGTTCAAGATAAACTATTGGAAGTTGTGGGTTATGCGAACTTTTGTGAGATAAGCCCAAAATTCATCAGCGAAAATGAACAAAAATTCCAGTACCTGCTTGGGTACATAATCAAAAAAAGGAAGGAAATATAAGCAAATAACGAAATCTCCCCCCGACATGCCAGTATATATTATGCAACAGTGCTTGAAACTACATAGGATTACATGAACCAATCTTCAGTAATTTAAAAAAAACAAAAAGTTTATATTAATCGGAAAATTTACTATCACCATTAGCTATCGTACACATATCGAATATATTCGAACCGAAACAAGGCTGAGTAGGAAATGAAACGCTTAACTATCAAGTAATTTGGGTATCAGTGAATTAAGATGAAAAATATTAGAGAACAGCTCGAATTGAACCAGTAGCAAAATATATACTAGACAATATCTATCAGCCCGAAAAATATCTCGAGCAAATGCGATGGCAACACTAAAATATAAATATCGCGATATTTAATCCCGAAAATATTTCTATCACGACATTTTTAAGCATCATCTCGAGAATATGTTTCTATCACGACAGTTATAGTATAAGGATAGTTTATGTCATAAAACAAACATTTAAAAAAACTTGTATCACGATAAATTTAAATTAGCAAATGGTTCGTTATGGTTATTTAAAATAAGCTAGATATTCATTACGAACAACCATGGTTATTATTGCAACAACTTTATTTTAACCGCCCAGGTGGCTCAGTGGTTAAAGCTGTGGCAAATGGAGCGGAAGGTACCGGGTTCGAATCCCGATAGGGGCAGGATGCAAAAGGGATTTTTCACCATCTGATTACGATCGGTGGTGTAAATGAACACTTCTATGACCCCCTGTTGGAGTGCAGAACTCATAGGCCGACCCATCTTTCATGTCAGTACTATAGGCTGGCATGGAGCTATGCAATGCGCAGATGGTTCTACGAAAATCGAACCTATAGCCGTACGTCCTCGATTTGGCCGTTGAGGCGTAAAGTAGGACGTAAATAAGCGAACCGCGAAAGAGCTGGGAGAGCCTTGAGCCCCAAAAAAGATAGCATAGAATAAAAAAAAAAAAAAAGAAAAAAAAAACTTTATTTTAAATTGGCCTCATTATTTTTTCTGCGAATTCTACTCCAAAGGAAGACCAGGAAAAATAAATATTTCGGGAAAACTTTATGATAGATATACTAATGTATGTCATACTTCGAAATAATTAAAAAAATTAATTTGAAATTCGTCGGAAATTACTGACGAAACATCGTTTATACTGGAAAGTGATTAGAGTGATGTAATCTACTCAAGTGATGTAGAGAAAAAAAGATGTTATCGGAAAATGTCGGACCGTGGGATACAATAATCGAATATTGGAAAGTTTCATCCCACCAACGAATTTAAGAGTTTAAAACATCTACAGATACCAATATAACCCGATTATGTGCTGAATGGCCCCTATATAATGATTTTTATGATATTTCATTAAATATCTAGTGGTCGAAAATGATTTAACACTATGTTTTTAAATAAAAGTAACCTGTTGATCGACAATTTTGACAATTTTATTGCAAAATGTAAAATTATATTCAATAGAGAAATTAACAAAAGACAAAAACTCTAAAGTATTATTAGACACATGTAATTCCATGTGTGAGAAAGGTAAATCTTTCAAACTAAAATCTTAATATTTATAATTTTTCACAATTTTATTCTATACTTATAGATGATACCAATACTAGAGGTTGGATAGCCTGTAAATTATGACATGCTATAATTTTACCACGGAGAATCAGCAAAACACAATTGCCAACTATAGTAGATGGGCAAATTGACTTCGCTTTACAACTAAGTAATAAAAACGATCTGCAGAATAGATTAGATATTCCGAGCGAATTCGAGAAGATAATACTATATTCATCTCGTTCATTCAGTTGATGTTTTTATATGGAAAATATAAAATATATCTCCTTAATAAGATTAAATGATGACTTTTTAGATATTGTAAAGCTAATTATTATTAATTATTAAACCCAAATAAAACGATTTATAAAATATTAAAATCACGAATATATTTCAAATTAATCAATAAATATGCAACCAATTATTAAAATACCTAAACAAGAAGTTCATATTAATCGAATTGAATTTTTCAATTAACTCCTATTACAACCGCTAACAGAGATTTGGGCAAAAATCTTGTAGACTTATTATAGACCTAGGTTTTCCTAATAATCAAGATTTGAGTTAACTGATAGAACAGGTTCCAGGACTTTTGTGTTTAATGGAACAGCAAAGCTTTAAAGCGGGACAATTGGCAGTCATACAAAGCACCGATATGATTGTTTTGAAAGGCGCATTAAGAATAAGAAACGAAATACGAACATAAAATAAGAAACTCCACCCGAGGTGTGAAGGATATTAAAGTTCTCCCAATATCTCAAGTGATGCCAAAACTAAGGCCAATATTAAAGTGCGGTTTTATCTACAGCAGAACAAATGTATTCTGATGTGCAGGAGGAGAGTGACAGTTCGAGGTGACTTTGGACGAGGACAAAATCGGTTAATACCCCAATAAAGGTAACTAGAGAATTATTATACTGAGGGTAATATAGGCATAAAGGAAGAGGAAGAAACAGAAATGAGATGGACATAGTAAAGGTGGAGGTACAGTCGTATGCCGATTTATACTAAGAAATGTGATGAGAAAAACTGTAGAATAAAAACTGCTCCGTTTCTCCATAATAAGAGGGCCGAAATCTTTTGATTTATTATAATATATTTTTGCAAATTCTAAAGCTTATAAACTGAAGCGGTAATTTTAAATTATTAAAATTAATAAAAAACAAATGATCACCATTAGATGGCAATGATAACAGTATGAATATTATTACGTACCGTCGATATCACAAAAAATATGACGTAATTAATTGACTGTCGAATTTATATAAACAAATATCATCTGTCACTTGGTAAGTATGTTTAGTTAACAAATTTATAAATTTGCACAATAATAATTAATCTAAATTGAATTTCAACTTTTCTAGAAATATGCTGTGCAACATCAACTATAATAGTACAAGATAAGTGAATTAATTAACGGCAGTGCAGGAAGCTGTTGACAAGGAGAATTCCGACGAGATTATTTTGACTTCAATAAGGGCGGCCTACTCTGACACGAAGAAAACCTCCCATGAGAGGAGAATGGATTAAGGTGCATAATAGGCCAGTTGTCGACAATTCGACCACAAACTGAAGTGAGGGTGTTCTCTTTACTTCCTGGCTCGAGGACCCTGGCTTTATTATGATATGCGGATGACCTGGCACTTATTTTACCGGTGAGATATGAACTACAAGTTGAAGAGCGAGCCAGGACCGCGGTTGAAGTAATCTCTAAATGGCTCTGCAGCTGCATTCGTCGATTACAGTACTTGCCGGAAAAATTCGAGGCAATGGCGAATATCAGAATGCTTTTGTCAATGTAATTTAACATTGAAGGAATAAGAAAAGTAGCAACAACAAAGATTAAGTACCTGGGGTGCGGCTGGATCATTTAGACCGAGAGCATATTAGACAAACGGTGGGAAAGGTGAAAAGAATGAAATCTAGTCTTGTTCGATTAATGGCTAGCACTGGCGAACCGAGCGCAATTAAGAGAAAATTTCGGTAGTCACATCAATCATATTTTATAGAACTCCAGTATGGATTCGAGCATTAGACACTTCATAGTCTCGTGATCAGCTAGAGCGCGTACAACGAACTATTGCACTCTGGGTATGTAGTGCTTAGAGGACCATCTCGAAAGAGGTAGTCTTCATAATATCTAACATGCCTCTTATTACGTGAATGGCTAAACATAGAGAGGCAACTGACAATTACATAAGTACCACGAAAAAGACGATATAACGCCAAAAACTGAAAGTATAGAAACATGTGAACTACATGAGCGTAGTCGAACCAAATTTGAATTTAAATATTTCGCTTAGTACAAAATCTGTTTGAATGAGTTGATTTGAGGAGATCAGCTGGACATCAGAATGGTGTTGGTGTAGCTTATTTTGTTAAAATGGTACAAACCACAGTTTCAGTAATTATTAAAAAATATTAAATATCGATAATAAATACCCAAATCCTACTTTAATGAGAGCTGGTCGAAACATCATCGAGCGCACAATAGACGTTTGGCAAAACGGGTGAAGATATCTTCTTGGTGTAGCCTAAGAAGTATGAAATTCAATTTAATACGGATTTCAAATGACATAATTTACATGGATAGCGTTTCACTTGCGAATTCTATAATACCTATTTTACACACTACATTACCGGCATTCGTTCACTTTACATCCGACGTTTTCTATAATACGAAAACTATCAAAATCAAATTAAACTCCCGTCTCAGCAATCCGGCGAGTGGTATATAATCAACGTGGATATTTATTACCGAACTGGATTATGAACTTCCAGATATTACAACTATAACGAACACCCATCCACCAAACAAAGAACACTCCATTAGAAGCTGAAAAAAATAAGGCCGGTGATGCAAATAATATACCAGATGAATTATTCAAAGACGATACACATATAACTGCAGGAATTAAACCAGTGAATGTTGAGGATTAAGCAGAAATGAAAAGAAATCGAGCCAAAAAATGACCTAAGAAAAGATAAGAGAACCGGAGGAGTACCTCACATATCAAAAGCACAATTAAAGTATTAGCGATGCAGTAAAGTATTAGTTAAGGCTGTGCAGTTGGAGCGGGAGGTATCGGGTTCGAATCCCGATAGGGGGATGCAAAAGGGATTTTTAACCGTCTGATTACGATCGGTGGTGTTAATGAACACATCTATGATCCCCTGCCGCAGTGCGGAACTCATGGGTCACAACATCTTCCATGTCGGTAATATAGGCTATGCAATGCGCAGATGGTTCTACGTTAATCGAACCTATAGCCGTACGTCCGTACGTTTATTTGGCTATAAATGAGTAAAATAGGACGTAAAAAGCGAACTGCGAAAGAGTTGGGAAAGCCTTAAGCCGCAAAACAGATAGCATAGTATAAAATGTATAAAAAAAATATCTAGACACACAAATATCGTTCAGTAGAAATGATTAAATAATGATTGTAATTTATGCGATTATTATTGTTGCATATTTATTATATGATTAATGAATTATTTATAATTTCCAAATTTTGATTGTATATATAATTTAATAATATGGTCGTTTCTTAAACAGAGGTTTTGTACTAAATTTTTTTACCACCAAGAGTTTTACAGAAATCGAAACAAATGATAGTCCGTGTGTAAGGTCCTTTACGGAAGCATCAAAACTTCCTAATTTAATTCCGTGATTTTGTTTCGAGTAATAAAAGATGTGTGTGGCCGCGCACGGTCATTATGGAATCCAACATCCTTTCTGTAGGCCAATTCTGGTCACTATTTATAGATTGCAACGTTCAAATGGTCGAGTAGGGCACAGTACATAACCAAATTGGATGTTTCGCCACATGGCATCAGCTTATAATGATAGTTCTCTTCCAATCCCACAAACACTCAATATAACCTTGTTTGCCGTCAACCCAGGCTATGAAGTGGTTTGAAGAAGATCATGAGCGCTTACGTGTGATATTCTCGTATTTCATTAAGATTAAATGTCATTGGTTTATCATTTCTTTGCATTGATTCATGGACCCAAACATGGAGCTTCTTTTTGTAGCCTGCTCTTTTTAAATGATCATTTAAATGATCAATCATTTAAAAAGAGAACGCCACCAAATGCAAAATTACATCGATTTTTCAGTGACAGGCTGACCAGATTAATGTGTATCTTCCAAATTTCGGAACGGAATCGAGCAGACCACTCCTGGGTTATTTGTTTATTCACAGCATTCTCACGGGTTTTTATATTTTTTATAGTAAAAAGAATCGCATAGAGTATTCCTTCGGAAATTTCACTCATTTTTAAATCGAAAGAATCTTTTATATGGTCCAATTATTTATATGTTGCCAATATTATGGCAACAATTGATATAAAAAATAATAAGTATCACCCTATGTTGTCGATAATGTAGATCGATAATTATATATATTTTTGACATATCGATTGAACAACAAGTACGTAGCACAATATTCATTTCATTCATACATATATTTCAACCATTTAATTTGTATTATTTTTTGTTAATTTAAGATTATTACGACCATGACCCCCTTTTGGAGTGCATAATTCTGTCAGAACAATAGGCTGTCATGGAGCTACATAAGTCCGCGATTTGGCTATGTGATGGCTTAAAGTAGGACGTAAATAAGTGAACCGCGAAAGAGTTGGGAGTAGTTTGAGCTGATGCGGAAATTCAACATCACCTTCTTAAATGGTATTCAAGGGGAATCATCTAGAGCAATCACTGATCTGAACTATACGCAAATGATATTTGCCTGCTTACGTAAAGAAATGCACAGAAAGTACACAAGTTGTCAGACCATCATGACACTAATCACGAACAATAGTACGCCAATCACCATCAATAATACGTCTTTGAAGAGGTTGAGCAATTCATATACCTCGATTGTAGAGTAACAAAACCAGGAGGCTTAGAAAAATATAACAATCGACTTGATGCGTTGGTTGTTGTCATGCCCGGAAGATATAAGATATATAATCGTTGGTTTAAATCGCCAGTGTTTCATGGCTGTGGCAGATTTTCGTTCTAAAGTTTGAGATTTATTAAATGGTGAATAAAAGATCTTTTATGCAGCATAAGCTTAATACAATCCAAAAAGTGAAGCCAATGGTGGCGAAACATATATTTCCCGTTTATATATTGAACAACATTATGAGACCAGAATACAAATAGTTCGATATTCTATCCCAACCTCGAATGTTAAAATTTTCAATAAAATACCGAAAAAACTTCATTAAAAATTTGTATCAAACCTACATACACCAATAAGGCAGACACCATCTGAATAAAATTGAATTTGATTAGGTTCACAATTTTGTATTAAAACCCTTTTAAAATGAAACAAAAAAAATTAATTATCTTAAAATTTTGAAGAAAAGAAATCGATTAAAATCATTAAATATCCTTTTTATGTAAATTCCCCAAAAGTTTTTTTTTGTCTTAATTAGTTTTTGTCTCTTGTCGTTTGTCTATTGTTTTACTTCCAAACCCAATCCCGATTTGGGTTTTTTTTTGTTCATGATATATCTCGGATTAATTTAACATATAACAAAATAGTCTGCAACTATGCAACAAAAGATTTTTGGAATTGTTATTTTTGATAATTAGGTGCGGCAACGTTGCGGAACTGAAGCGGGAGGGTGGCTTAATCTACTGTTAAACACGTATATACAAAATCCGTAAATTAATCTGTAAATCGACCGATCAATATATTTTGTACGATATTGCCATTAAAAAATAAAAATCGACTTAATTAAAACAAAATGCGCATGCGCATAATGTACCAAGTTCAGCCAATTCGTTTAGTTTCGTTAAAACTAGCCGGGTTAACATACAATAAAATAGTCTACAACTATACAACAAACAAATTTTTAAATCGTCTAATTAGGTGCGACAACGTTGCAGAACTGAGGCCTCAGGGTGACTTAATCTACTGTTAAAGACTTAATCTACAGAACATGTCATTTTGAATCAACCGATCATATAATAATATATATATTGTATACGTTCGTGCCATTCGAAAATAAATTTTGACTTAAATATAACGAAATACGCATGCGCACAACCTTGATAATAAGGTGCGGCGACGTTGCGGAATTGAGGGAGGGTTTTTAATCTACTATTAAAGACTATCTACGTAGTTATATCGACTGATTATATAATAATATATGTTGGACTTAATAAGAAAATTCGCATGCGCACAACATTATTTCGTTCTAATAAGGTGCGGCAACGTTGCAGAACTGACGAGGGATGGAGGCTACTGTTAAAGATTTTTTCTACAAAATTCGCATTAATAAATCGACCAACCATATATTTATATAGATTGTGCATTCGTGCCATTCGCAAATAAAGTTAGACTTAATTAAAACGAAATACGCATGCGCACAACATACCGAGTTCAGTCAATTCGTTTAGGTTCGTCAAAACCAGCAGGGTTAATCTCGGATTAATTTTCCCTACAACAAAACAGTCGGAAACTGTACCACAAGTGTTTTGTTGTTTCTTTTCTAATTAAGTGCGGCAACGTTGCAGGCGGGAGCCCGACTTAATCTACTGATTAAGGTTTAATCTTCAAAATCCGCATTTAAAAAACGACCGATCATACAATAATATATGTTGTACATTCGTGCCAATCAAAACTAAACTTCGACTTAATTATAACGAAAATCGCATGCGCACATCGTACCGAGTTCAGTCAATTCGTTTAGATTTGTCAAAACCCGCAGGAAAAACATCAATTAATCGGCCGCAGTATATAGTAAAAACTATATTCTAATTTGGTATGCGATCATATTTTTAAAAAAATATTTTTATTTAATGATCGCGTTAAAATATATAAAATAACAAAAACAAAACAAAAATCTTAAGTAATGTTTCAGGCAAAACCTGGCAATAAATATCCAACAACAGTGTTATACGGCTGAACTAAAACGCTAACAGGCAAATTATAGTGATCATTTGTCAAATTTATAAATAAGATATCATGAAATTGCGATCAAGTTGGTGTATATACGGCATTTTTTTTGTGCCTTCCATTTTATCTTTTCGTTTGCTGTGTGTGTGTGTGTCTGAAGATCGAGATCAAGATCGCACGTCATTCACGTAATATAAATTCTTTACTTGCTGTTGCGATAACACAATTTTGTTTTTTAAATGATCTATTAAAGTATATATTGTTATAACGATCATCGAAATTAATTTGGTTGTCTTGTATACACTTTTCAGGGTTTCCAGAGCGCTTATACGAGTATGTATAGGATCAATCAAAAAAACAAAATGTGCTTAGAACTTAGAAATTATATTTCAGCTGCCTTATACATCGGTATAAATTATTCATAAATTTTTTTAATTATAATTGTATAACTATTTTCAAAACTATTATAGTTATGTCTGTCATTTTTGACTAATTGGATGATTTGAAGAAATTGATACGTTTCTTGTCATGTCTCAACATATCTACATTTATAATATGCGCATGCATGGGGAGTAAGTATGTCTTTCTCTTTGTAACTAGTTTTTAACAAATTTATAGATATTCCAAGGTGTTAAATAATTTTGTTTTTTTTGTGTTGTTTGTAACGTCTTAATCCTTTCCCTGATGTGATTATACGTATATAGTATATACACGCGGTTGTTATGCTTTGATATACGATCGCAGTAAGGTGTAACATTTAGTATGATCTATATCTTAATGGGATGATTTATATAGTTAAGACGGAACATGAATTAATTACATGTCTGTGTGTGTCTATTAGAAGGGTTATTTCAATACATGATCGATTTAGTATATAACAATGGTCTCTGTAGATCACTGAATTAACTCGATATTTCAAAACTGGGGACTATTATAAAAAATTCGATATCGGATCCGAAAGAAGAAACGAAATCGGGTTTTCCGAAAATCGAAAGCCAATATCCGACTGCTATGTAGTGGACGAATTTCTATTTGTTTATCAAATTTGTGTTTTGAATATTCCTCAGTTTAGGCAGCAGGATTTCATCTAAAATTGAAACACAACAACAAAATAAAATTTAGCAAGTATCTTTTCTATGATAAAAATTGACTGACAGTCAAAAAAAAACGAAAAGAGACAAAAATTATAAATTTATATTTAAGAGACAAGGACAACGTCTTTATTTATATATTTTTTTATAGTACAATTTTATAACAAAACTTGTCATTATAAAGACTTGTCCTTTTAATTTTTATGACCTGTAAGCTGCTAAGTTGTAATAGTATGGGCGATATATTTCAATCAAGTTTGCATTTGGATCCGGCGAATAAAGGCACTAAAATAAAATATGGGCTATTTGACATTTGACTATAAAATTGTTTGGGTGCGAAAATAATTTCTCGTCTCACACAAATTTTATGGGTGAGTGCGATTGCAATAAAAAGTATTCGATTTGATACTTTTTATGGCAGTCACACTATCCCAAACACCAATATTTTTCCAGTGAAATTTGACTGGGATGGCTTTTTGTTTCGTTTGCACAACTATAAAATATATATTTTTGTCTCATTTTAATTTTTGCCGACAGTCAATTTTTTCCATGAAAAATTTACTGTCAGTAAATATCAAAATGGGACAACAATATAGATTTTTAAGTAGTGTAAGTGAAACAGAAAGCTATCTCAGTCAAACATGACTGGAAAAAATATTTGTGTTTGTGGTAGTTTGACTGCCATAAAAAGTATTAAATCGAATACTTTTTATTGCAGTCACACTCAGCCTTCTACATAAAATTTGTGTAAGACAAGAAATTATTTACACATACAACTAATTTTATAGTCAACTCCAAGAGTAACAAAACTCCAAGAGTGAATAATTAATGATTTTTTTGGTTATGGTTTGTTAAAAAGCGGTCAATATTCTGCTATAATTTGCTATAAATAAATAAATAATTAATAACGTTGTCTTAGTTTTTTAGCTGGAGCTTGATAATTATTTTCTCTTTTCGTCTTTTTTGACTGTCAGTCAATTTTTCCCATGTAATAGAGCCTTAAGTAAACTATAAAACAAATTATTGCTAATTCAACCAAACAATTTCATAATAGGAAAATTCGCGACGAATTGGATATTTCGATATCGAGAAAAAATTCGATATCGGATTATTTCAGAATAGCCCTCTGGAGTATAAGGCAACTAGGAAAGATAAACTGCTTAGCACTGGTAGAGGTCACTAATCTTGTCAACACAATTAAACATACTTTACTTTTTTATTTCTAATTCAAGAGTAGCCACTTACGACTGGTGGTGACTATGGAACTAGTCTTCACTTCACTTTTTAAACACTTTTACACTTCACTAATTAAAACAAAACTCCGATACAGTGATTTAGCAATGCTTATAAAAAAATCAATGGGATATTCGATCTTTCCATTCCACTCGCAACAACCATTGTTGGTTCGATTGTGGCATAGTGTTATCTTCGAAATAAACATAAAAATATTGCATTGCATTGTTATTGGTTGGATTCGAATCACCATCTATGTTGACTACTCATACGTATACCACGAATCGACTATTGACTGCTATTATGTTGATTCAGTTAAAATAGGCATATACCTTACAAAACGCTAGTTTAAGTAATAATTGACTTATATTGGGAACAAAGAGTCATTGGTTTAAACCTTGGATAAGCAAACAGGGTTTTAAGAGGCAGATGAGCATCTGGTTCAAGTCCAATATGAAGCACACGTGAAAACCATGTTTAAGCCAAAATGTTTGCAACACCATATCATAGTAACGCGCTAGGTACACAAGGTTCAAGAATTTCTTACAATTCCTTACCAGTTTAGTTCTGCGGCCACAGAATTATTCAAGGAGTCGAGGACTGATTAACTATCAGTATAAAATAAAATCTATCGATCGTTGTATAAGCTCCAATCACACAGTTGGTAACTGCAGTTAATCCCGATAGATAAATAATAACAGTTTGTCACCAAACTGTCAAAGGTTTAAGGACTACTAATGATATGGATATTAGGAAAGTTAGGCGAGAGCTACTCTGGATGAATAAGCAACCTCAAATGATTTATGACTTTATTAAGAATTTATTTGTGGTCCAAAATGGTGACGAAAAGAATACACGCCCAGTATACTTCAAGCGAAAGGCGGTCAAATCAGCTGTATCGAGTATGAAAGATTGTAACTAAGGCATAGAAAGAATAAGTTTATCAAAATCACTTTGGAGTTGCCAAAGAGACACACCACGGTCTTTGACATAGGTTGATGATGGGCCAAAACGGTTTGTGGATGATAAAGTTTGACTCGCCACCCTTTGGAATAAAAATTACTTAACACTTGTTCCAAAAGTGTGGGAAAAAACTAAATACAATACATGCCTGGAACAAATGCAGAAAATGATCCCTAATGAAAGGAATCCGACCGTAAGATTTAAAACGTCTTTAAGAGTAAAATTCTACGCACAACCTCATAATAAATTAGTGTGCAGGCTGAGTGGCAATTGGGTTTTACAACTTAATCGTTATAGTGACTACGACAGTGTTATCGATTATGATGGTATTACAACCCGAAAATTGAGTAGAAGTAAATCTTTGTCCTTTATAGAGGAAAATAAACTTACCATTGGGTGGACGAAGTCCATCAAATCTATAGGAAAAAATTCCTACTCAGCGTCGTGTTACGTCAAAGGTTAGCTATTAACTACCTTACCAAAGATTAATCAGGAGGATCTTAACTCAGTTTTATATCCCAATCAGCCGAAAGTTTAAACTTCCTGGTATTTTTCCTAACCATTTTGGAACAAAACACGAAAACCTTGTACCGAGCTTTTTGGTTAATGATAATTACAGGTACAAGAAATCTTAGATAAACGCAGAAGCCTGCAACCCTATATCCACAATAGTACAAATCTTCATAAATCTCGATAGGCCATTCGACTTGCAAGGTTACATACAAATATTCAGAAGGAGGTCGTCAAATGGAATCACAAAGAAAATACTGTGAGGCAATAACCACTTCAGTGGTAATATGCACTGTTGCAAGATTAACCAAGCTACACTTTTCAATGAGGGAGTTAGATCCGCGGTAGAACTCTTACAAAGAATTCTATTACTGGTCATGTTGAGTCTAGAAACTGAACCATCAAGTAATTAAGGTTCCTGAATCGGGTAATCATTTGGATACTTGCTGTGCAGCATACACATAGAAAACAAACTGTGTAATTTAAGCCCAAAAATTGTTGGGCGAATACTGGCCATGATGGAATATATAGATTGACAGCTGGATTGCATCAACCAGTCGATGAAGACGTTTTTTCGGACAAAAGTTAAGTATTTCGATTACTGCGGTTTAATGAGCTGGTTGGCAGATGTGGCAACCGTATCTGAACATTGTCGTTTTAATGTCAAACTTCGACAAAGGGTTATTCGTGCCAATATTGAATCCAACTTGTATCGCCTTATGCTGACCTTATGAGACTCATACATTGAAAGTGGGTGGCAAGTCGAATTATTATTTATAACCATTGATGGAGTGTAGATTACATTGGGCACCTGAGCCTTGACTAAAGCGATATATAGTTTGAGTTATAGTCCGAGATGAAGCAATGCAGTTCAAGATTACGTGATCTATGGCAAAATATATTTAATCCCGTCGAACCCTTTTTAGAAACGATACAGGAAACAGATGATAAAAGTACGAAACGTGTTGTGATGTTTTCCCAAAACCGAGGCATCTGTAGGCTTTTCTCTAAGGTAGAAAAAACCAGCTCAATAGCAGAGAAATCAAAACGTCACCATACAGTTAAGTTTTCTATTTAGACATCGTGCAGCAAGACCAGCTAACTCGTCATACTCTTTTTGAATTGAGGTTATGTCTCAATATCAGTGAAGGCCATTAAACGCTTTATCAAAGAAGCTTAATCTGTCGATATACTTTCAATAAAGTTTTGGATACATCACTTTATAGGACGTACGGAGGCTTGTCCAAAAATCCAAATTTCCAAAAAATTCTTTGACATAAATAATATGTCAAAAATATGCCATTATCATCATGGAGTCGCTTATAGATATGGACGTCCTTCAACAAATTATTGATCGTTTTGAAGAAACTGGTTTAGTGGAATGTCGCAGACCATATCAACATTTTCATCCTGTTCGTAGTCCTTGCAGTGTCAAGAACCACTGTTTTGTGTGGTTAATGGATTGGTGGCACCGTTTTTCTTTCAAAACGAAAAGATGTGACGTGCGCGTCAATAAATAAAAAAATACTAGATACTTTGATTCGGGCCGTCCTCTTCCCTTGCTCTTCCTCCAACTCCCAATTTAACAGACCATTTGGTTTTATTTTTGGGGCCAGCCCTACGGGCTAGGTGTAACAATTGGAGGGGGATTGTACTGTATTTCCACGTGTCACATTCTATCCGTTCGTTCCAAAACGCTTCTCTATGTCGAGCAAGCAACGCGATCGCTCGCGTTCTTCTTGTCGACCATTTGCACGTGGCTCTTGACACGACCACCTTCACTGACAACGTGATTCACCACTTGTTTTCTTTTCTCCTTTCTTAATCCGCACTGTTCACTTTATTTCTCTTTTTCTGTTTTTATAAAACACTTTCACCTCGATTTATCTTTCGATACCTTATCTCGAACCACTCCTTCGCAACAATCCAGCAAAAAGCCCTTTTTCGCCTACACGCATCATATTTAATCACTTTACATCGGGCAATACGCTTTTTTCTCCGTTATCCTTACGCCATCTATATTGTAGCACCAAAATTAGCTACGGTTTCTTATCGAGATGCAACCAACTTGTTTGACATTTGCCTGACGTCTCAGTGTCACTGTCATATGAAAAGTTTTGTTCTATTTGTGGTGTTGTGTGTTGATTTGTCATTTGTGTTTTTGTTTACAGTGAATTTGTGTTTATTTAATCTGTTCATGTAATAAGTGTTCGTTTACTGTGATTGTTTGTTGTAAAATGTCTTATATGTTATGTGTGGTCGGCCGGCCAATGCACTTATTTGTTTATCCTATTTGTTCAGTAATAGATGTATGTGGGTTCATATTTTACAGATTAGTGCCTAAGGAAAGGACGGGGTTGGATACATGGACCGAGGTGTCCCCGACCAACCGGACTACTGGTAATATTATGTTTGATTTTAATATTTTCCTTTTTATTTCAGACCCCGTTCCAAAGAGGAAAAGCCCTCATAGTGAATGAGAAACGTTGTCGTAACATGATAACTGGTTGTGCACCAAATTGAATAAATTGCGTGTCAAAGATCTTTGATTTCAACAAGGCGACGCAACGTGCCACACAAGTCAGGTAACAATCGATTTATTGTCAACATAATTTATTGATCGGATAGTTTCACAAAATTGACCCCTGACCCATTTTTATTGGTATAAAATTCATCATAAAATTCGATGTTCGGATGCAGGCCTGCAATGCATTGCCTTGATGAATGCACTTTTCTGTCGCCTAACGTCATCACACAAGCAAGTAAGCATCAGATTGGTTACTTTTGGTACCAACCTCGATGACCTCACAACAGTATTGTGTAACTTATTCGATCTTCGATTAACAATATAGTCTTAAATGTCAGTACTATATTAGACTATATATTCAACCTCAAAATACCATTCTAAATTCCTAAACTCTCATTAACTAATCCATCAATCTCATTGCTCTGTATTTTTATAAAATCTTAAGTACCAGCAACACACTTAAGACAACATAATTATACACTATATGGTTTACAAGAACAACAACAATAAAAACACAATACATAATTGGATATTGTGTATGTCTATAAAGGCGAGATCGATCGTGATCTAAAATTAACACCCTTAAACTCCGAAACTGTGTATATATATAAGATAAATAGAATCGTGTGTTGAATTGAAATCATCATTCACTTGAATCAATCTCGATCGTTCAATTTTAATAATAGATCGCGCGATCGTTTGATCGATCGAAACAATTTTTCAACCTGTTACCATTTTATCATTCTCTCTTATTTTGTAATAAAGACGCTCGAATTTCTAATTTTAACGATTTTTTTGGTGCGTATAATCCATCCAAGACTCTGTCTTAATGGGCGCATATGTTTCACAATTATAATTGGTTTGTTAATTACCGCTGGATCTAACATATATGACAATTAGGAAATTTATCTAAATTTAGATGTACGTATATGTAATGTACTCGACTCGACAGTTATTTTAATTAACTTGTGCGTTTCTTTTGCTGTCGAAGATAAATGTCGTGTCATGTATGCGCTCACATATTTTTATGGTATACTAACTGATGGCAAAATATGATTTATATGTAGAGAAACGCTGCTTTGTTGTGATTTATGCAAAATTTGGTGGAAATCATTTTATATGTATACAACAATGGTTGATTGGCGGCAGTGTAAACGGGGCAATTAAATATAAGTCGGGTATATATGCGATATTATTCACTGTCGTGTGTAATTATCTGCCTAACAGACTATATACATATATAATTTCATTGTGTTGTGAATACTGTGTGTGCTGTAATTAGTCAAACCATAAACCTGAAGGGGGGCAAACCACTAATTACACACATATACGAAGTTTGTGTATCAGCACAAATTGCCGATTTGATTAATGTTTGGCTCGAAATTAAGGACACTGACAAATTTTTGTAAATTACATAGTTAGGTATATGGTACGGTACAAAAGAGAACATCTTAATTCAACGAAAATTGCCCGTAAGACAAGAATACACACACACACACACAAAGAGCAATAAAAATCCTTTCGTTATGCTCACGAGTTTATTTTTTTGTTGTTGTCTGGTCGTTGATCATCTTTTTATACATTGTTTTGGGTTTGGGAAAAAAAAACTTTTAAGAAACCAAATCACTTCTGTTTCACATGAACGTCTTAACAAGACGACGATGAAATAAATAATTGTGTCATAATTTATAATCTTAATCATGGATTTTGTATTTTTTCGGTATCAGCACAAAATTTCGTAGAATTCAGGAAGCACATAATGACAACAACAACAAAATTATTATTCTATAACATAACACAATAAGGATGCGATTGGAATACCAAAGTTAGAGTGTTTATAGTGTTTGATCTTATATCGATAACGAACAAATACTTACACGATTATCGTGGCTGTATATGCGGGGAATGGTGTTCTCGTTTGATTCTCAATTTATATTTCGATACGATCATACAAAGCATCCGGTGGTTACAAACACTCGTTTGTGATCAACTCGATACGTTGGGTTACATTATTCGGTTTGATTCTGTTTCATAAGGAGCCATCCAAACCCCATGTCACGCTTTTTACCGTCGCCGACCACCGTCCGAAATTGCATAATGTCGGACAATAAATGTGAGTTGTGGAACAATCTTATCTTGGCGATCTTAATGGTTGGCGTTTGGTGACGAAAATAATAGGTTAAATCAGAAGCTTTCTAGGGTTTGTTATGTCAGGATTTCGCTACTATACTCGGATCATTTCGGACCCAATAAGGATTACTCCTTATGGAAATTTAAACGACCTGTAGTTCGAAACCACCTATAAGAAATACTCAAGGCAGTTGGGTTCGACAAGACAAAGAAAAAGTGGAACCCTTTGCTCAACACCTAGCAACAGTGTTTCAGCCCCATTGACGTAACACCTGCTTATCAACCAAATAAGGATTTTAAAAGGGTCACACCAATGGAAATTGCTCAAGAAATCGACAAAAGTCTGAACCAAAAGAAGGTACCAGGAGTTGATGAAATATCACCGGGTCTGTTCAAGGAGCTTCCAAGTAAAGCAATCATCATGATCACATAATTATTTAATGCCTGTATGAGAATGAAGTATGTACCCAAATGCTTCAAAACGGCCCAAATAATTATGTTGAAGAAACCTGGTAAACCTGATGAAGAAGTAACATCAAACAGACCAACTACACTGCTTTCGACCCTATCAAAGCTGTTTGAAAAACTACTACTGAAACGTCTAAAGCCAATGGTAAACGTCCCTGATTTTCAATTTGGGTTCAGGAACAACCACTCTACAATAGATCAAGTCCATCGAATAACTACGGTAATAGAGCAAACGTTAGAAGAAAAGAAATATTGTCTCGAAGTATATCAGGATATATCCCAGGCCTTAGATAAGGTTTGGCACGAGGGATTGATATTCAAGTTATCCATGAATCCGAGTTATTCAATTCAGAGTTATCCATGAAGAAACATGTTCTGACTTTTATCCAAAGTTAGCGGGAGTTTCGCAGGGCAGTGTTTCGGGACCAGCCCTTTACCTTCTCTACACTGCGGACATACCTACAAAGAAAATAACAATAATAACAATCTACGCGTATACCTCAATGGAGCGCAAGTGCCGCAGGCTGATTCGGCAAAATACCTTGGTCTGCATTTAGATTCAAGGCTCAAATAGAAACAACACATGAGATAAAATATACTGGTTAGTTGGGCATCATTCCAAAATTAGACTGTATTGCAAAAGACTAGTCTACCATACTATCTTCAAACCAATATGGATGTATGGCGCGCAGCATTGGGGTTGTATACTCATAAGTCTAATAGAGACATTATAGACCGTAGTCAAAATAAATTTCTTCGAATAATCACCAACGGTTACCGATTCGTGCGAATGTGCCATAAAACATGAGAAGAGTCTTCTTACCCACACCAACATCGAGACCGCACATCTACTGGACAGTACAAACGAAGTAAGGCGGCTCCAACGAATCAAACCACATGAGTTAACCGTATGAATATTATATAACAAGGGAACTGGACACTGGTAAAGCAGACCCAAACCAGTTTTAAGCTTATCCCATAAGTACTAATGCCAACCCTACTAATGAATTAATAATATTTAAGATTGTAGGAGTTGAAGAAAGCGTGTAGCTTTATGTAAATGTTTGAATGAAATTGTAAATCCGAGTTGTTGCTTGTTCTTGTAATCCACTAGGCCGGTTTCGATCTGATGATGATGACGTCATTGAATGACCGTGTGATCGAAAAGATCAAATCCATCTCATCAGGCATATGCTACCGGACTTGATGTTCATACTGTGCGATTCGTATATATATATGTTTTAGTTGTGTCGCGACAGTACTAGTGAATTACAAGAACTTAACTCGAAATATTTTTATTAATTAATTGTGGCGTGAGATAATTTTAATTGTATTTTGTTGGAGTTGCTCAAGAACGCCACAGAGTCATAACAATAAAGGTGTTATCTAAAAAACAAAATTCGGACCCAATATGTTATTTTAACCTTAATGGAATGAAAGCAGATGGAAGTGGCTGTTATTCTAATCCAACATATTATGACATCAATGTAAAAATATGTTGGATCAGAATAAGAGACATTTCCATCTTCTTTCATTAATCTATGGCTTACAGGCCGTAAACGGCCCTTACCGCGTCTCAACTGAGACCTTACGAACCATTTTAACGAACGGAGCACATCAGCTTCTTTCACTACCTCAGATAATTTTCAGAACAGACAAGTGCATTCGAGATACTTTATATATTCGTAAGAACTATATATATGTAGATATGAAGCACACTAAAGCAGGACTACCACTGCCAGTTGAACATAAAACTACCACCGGTGTCGAAACCCAAACAGAGACAGTGAATAAGAGATTTTTCATCTGATTACGAACCTGATTAATCATGCCCAGATGTACAAACTAAAATTGTTAAGAGTTGGGGCTGCTTCGACTCTAAAATGGACTGATCAGCTTAACAGCGACAGTGTCAATATAACGTTCTCTGTCATGAAATGATGGAAAGATCGAAAATTTCATGATTTTTGAAATATTAGAAGATTCACAAAATATGAGAATGGGCTACAGATATAGTATCCTTAACGACGGATCAAGGAAGTATTGCTGACGAAGAGCTGTTTCATACAATTCCTACTGATGTACCGCTAAAGATGATAGACTGGATTCAGTTAAATTGCCGCATCCAGTGGAATAACCTTACTTTGCAGATCCTAGCACATCCGATATCGCATATGGTGAATATGGATATCGATCATAAGGAAGCATGGCCACTTCAACAGATTCCAACTTTGTTGTAAAAAATTTCAGGAAAACCGTTGTACAGTCAAAGTAAGATTCATCCGACCGTTGTTAAGAGAAAGTATGATCGTCAAATCAGAAATTTATGTTTTAAGGTTGAAGGTGACTCGGTTGATGGTGCTCTTCATACATTCAAAATAATTTTATCAGTATATATATGTCAAGATGCTTGATAACACGAGTGTATACGTAGACCGCCCAGATATCAGGGCAGGATGTAAAAGAGATCTTTCGTCATCGATTGTCTGGGCGGTGCGATCTGTGGTGTGAATGAAGACAATTGTTACCCCTGTTGAGTTTAGAACCCGTAGACCGTCTCATCTTTCATGTCAGTACTATGGTCTGGCATGCAATTATGCAATGTGCAGATGGTTTCTACGTAAAATCTGACCTATAGCCGAAACGTCAAGTTAAAAGTGGGATGTCACAGTGGCCAAGTAAGCTTGAGTGACGGATAACACCAAAACAAAATATACGTGGTCTAGCTGGAAACTTTCCATTTTCAATCACATATATTGTCATATCACCCTATACCACTCTGTATACACAATAGTGTGATGTAATTTATCAATGACTATATATACGACAAGCGAATTTTTCTTTTAATGTCGGCCTTCCTCCTCTCAACTATTTGAGAAATCTGATTTAGCAATAAACAGAGATTGCTAAGTCTGGTGGATTGGGTTAGTTCTGGGGACCAATATGCCTCAGTGGTGTTTTATGTCTTATTTTCCTAGCCAACGACATTCCTAGTAAAAAGTCTAGGTGTCGAAAGTAATCGAGCCAAATTTAGTCAGATTTTGACAGCGAATTCAGATTTTGACAGCGAATCATTGCAAACTACATTTGACCGAATGGTTTAGTACATTCCATAAACCTTGTCCTTCTTAATTCTGTACTGGTAGTAGAATAACCCGAGCAACCTTATACCATAAAAGCGAATGTAAGAGCTTATGTTTAAAGATTGAATTATTTTGCTATAAGACTGAAGCTTTTAGTGGTTTTGCGCAGCTTTTTGTTACTAACCATTTGGTCATAAAATTAAAGAAGGCACAAATTATTCCAGAACACAATGAGACTAGGGCTTACGGTTCAACCCACAGACACTTATACAGATTAAAAACATCCAATCATGATTGATGTTTGTTCACCACCCGGGAATCGTACCCGAGACCTCCCGAATGACAGAGCAAGCACACTATGTTCTCTGCTTCGAGAGAGACAAAAAATTTGGACATAAAAATGAGACGAAGTTCGAGATAGAATGCTAAAAAACTCAATATTGAAAAACAAATTATAGTTATGGATTTATGCACCAACCAAATATTTTTTATCACATTAAAGAATCCCAAAACACGTCCATATAGTTTTTTGATAGTTTCTCATAAATATAAATAATCGATTCGTGATTATCTTATAATAAAAATAGTTTTAATAATTTTGGGTTTTGACTAAAACTTAAAGAGATGTGGTATGGTCGGTTGAATGTAGAAAATGAAGACTGCTCAGGAAACACACCGAAATCAACATCTCGATTTTCCGCCTTGTAGGAGCAGAAGCAGGGTTGTTTTTGTGCATCCACCTTTTATAGAACGCTGTAACTTGCAACATGCTCACATAAATTGAAACGTCTCAGTATAACAAAGAGTCTATAGTGGTCACGGTTCTCAGTATTGAGGGCAGTTTTTGTAACAATTCATTTATTGCGACTAATGTCTCAGATCTAATGTCTAAGCTTCAGTCAAGTAGTACTAATAAGTCGGAGCCAGATGGCTCCCTTAAAGTTGGTATACTTATCAGGTTGCATTTTTTTAGTGGAAACACTACATCAGAGAACACTTATGGACTGGGTAGAACTTTATCAGAGAATTCTGTATTTTTGAAGACCGCTGTCGTACACTTGATACACTTCAAACTTACCTTATCTATTTCCAAACCTGGTTAAGGACACCAAATATTTCATTAATCTTCTTTTTCCGTCACAATGAAGATAATGTTGGTTCTTTATTTAAATTATGGTTCCGATTAGCCTTGATTGCTCTTCATTGTCTTTCTAAACGGATCCTGATTGCGAGTCTTACTGGTCTTGCGATTCTTACATTGGTATATCGCGATATGTTTTATACGAGGATCACATTCACGACCCATTCGTTAGTTCATTTCTCAATTTTAATTTCTACTTCAGTACCGTAACTCCCTCTTTTGGTCTAAACTAGACCAACCCAACTTTCACTCAAACGAAGCGGAAAGGCAAGCAAACGAGAAAAATGATTTTATCACCTTTTCACTTCATTTTAATTGGTGACCCCACTTTGTTGAGATTAATGACCAAATACTAGGACATTTGGTCTGCGTAAGGCGGATTTAATATTCTAGAACTTTTGAGCCAACCCAATATTTTTCATCACATTAAGGAACAAAAATACACGTCTATAATTTTGATAGGTTTTCTTAGCCATAAATATTCGATTCATACGTGATTATTTTACAATAAAATAGTTTTATTCTGTTTACTGATGGAATTACTGAAATATAAACGTGCCCTCTTTATTTATATACGGGCTTTACTTCCTTCTTTCACATAGATCGTGTATATATGTACAAAAATATCTATTATGTACAGACTTGTGTGTATGCAGTGAATTGATTAGAATTAGATAACAATAATATAAGAATAATAGAATGAAGCACTTACCTATCGATCCATCTAAACTATATGCATTCTTTTCACGCCACGCCCATGTACACAAATCACACGTTGTCAGTCCATCCGACGAAACACTTTCATCTAAAAATGGTGGTCGCGGTGGTGGCGGCACAAACTTACCATTCCACAAACCACCTTCACTAGCATCAAACGGTAATGGTGAATTAAATGTATCCTCTTCGATTGCATTTAGCCACCAATCAGCATCGGCTGTTAAATTTATTGTATCATCTTGTTGCGATGATGCCGTTGTTGTCGGATCTGTACTCAACGGATCCGGTATACGGGAAAACATTTCGATATCTGTAAATAAAAACAAAAAAATATAAAATGTCGGTTTATTAACAAATGAAGGATGCTCTGTGGGTGGGGGGCATTTGAGCTGACGATCGCATCAAATGTTAAAAATGGCAACAACAAAAAACAAAATCGGATACCGATCTTAGCACTACATAAAACTCGAAGACCTTACAGTGGAGGCCCTACAGTGGAGATTATCTTGGAAATCTTGAAGTTGGATTGCCAAATTGACCATGTGTTGATTTCAAAAGGGCGGGCTCGGGTTGTACAAAATGTGAGATTTTATCGGCCGTCAACATTTTTTAGACCATTATCTGGTTGCTGCAAAGCTACGACGGAGATTTTCGTACAAGTCAAGGAGGTTAGGGGAAGTCTGGAAAAAGATGGAAAGTGACCGATTATGTCCAATATTCAAGACGGGTGATGGTTTGAAATCCGAGAATTATCGCTGTATAGCTCTCCTTTGCACAGCATACAAGTTACTGTCATACATTATCTTCGGAAGAATTATTCTCCTGGCGGAGGAAATTATCGGTGACTATGCCACGGATTCCCTCCAAATCGGTCGGTCACTGATCAAGTTTTTTCGCTACGGATGATTGTTTTCAAGTACTACGAAACATTTTGCGATGTACACCAGGTGTTCCTAAACTTCAAGCAAGTTTATGACTCGATCAATTGAGAAAGACTATTTGGTATGCGCTTGAATATTTAGGTGTAACTAACAAATACGTACTATTGTGTAGAATGACAGTAACGCAGTCATAATGCTGTGTCAAAGTTAAAAACAGTCTCTCGAGAACTTTTACAATTAGTTCAGGTGTTCGACAAGAGATGCGCTGTCCCCGATACTTTATAATCTCATGTTGGAATACATCATTCGTAAAAGTGGAATACATCATTCATTCAGTAGTGGGACCACACGTTTGAATGAGTGTCGAGATTCAAGTATCTTGGACCTCTCATTACTCACGATGCATATAAAGGTTTTACCTGGAATATAAACGTTTTACCTTGCCGCTGGCAATCGGGCTTTATATCCTTTACGTAAAATTCTAAAATCAAAATATCTTACAAATACGGATAAGCTGTGATTGTACAGAGTGTTGATCAGACCCGTTGACATGCATGGATGTGAGAGTTGAACCTTGCGAAACAGGAATTTCACGAGATCAGGAATTTAATGCGAGATCAAAGAAGAGCGAGTACACTGCCTCGGTCACGCCTTTTGGTATAGGAGAATATGTGTCCAAGGCCTAGCGAGTGATCTGAAATCTTGTAATTATTAAAATATGCAGAGCTATCTGAGTGATCGAAACCGATTGAGTCAGATTGACACGTTACGAGCCACCAGTGGATTTCAAGAAGAGACACGATCGTTCATTCGAACAGCAACGATCAACAAGAAATTGGATATAAAATAATTTTATTGATCACTCCAGGTGGGTGACATCAAAAATCTTATTATTATTTAGTATTAAGAAGTTAAAAGAATAAAATAAATTCGCGATCACCATCATTCATCTTTTATTATTATTTAAAGGTTCAAAATTGTTTTCTGACCCTTACACACAACAAATATATTATTTCATAAGCGAGATAAAAAATAATAGAAATATTTACATTCTTTTGTTTGTGCGCTGTTCTTATGTTTTTTTTTTTGGTTTTGGTTTTGGTTGAGAAGATCAAATGATCATATTTTAATATTTTGACAAAGATAGATTGACTGTTAAATTAAAAAAAAAAATAAAAATATTATTTTTCTGTTACAGTCTGTCAAATAATTTTAACGAATAAATTTTTCATTTTGTTTCTTATAAACAGAAAGTGAAAATGAACAAAAAAAAAATAATGATCTTAAAGGATCGTATCTTGATTAATACGAGTATATATATATATAGTTTTAAATTCCTTATTTTTATCAGATAATTATATTTGACATTTATTGATTAATTTATTACTGAAACCCAACATATCAAGATTTGAAGATCGAATGGTGAGATAGGGGGGCTGTATATACACATTGATCGCGAGTTGATATTTGTCAATAAATATATATCTTGCTGTGTGCTTCCTGCACCGAACGAACCAAATGTGTTTACTTTATATACTTATACCCTTTTTTTAACATCAAACAAATTAATTTAATAATAAAAATTAACGCCATTAGCTCTCTCTATATATATACGATCAAGTATACATATACAACATCTGGACCACATTTCAACCATAACCAAGTCTTCCTACCAATTAAAACCATCTTTATATATCCTTTTGAAATGTATCCCGTATTTATAAACTACTTAGCTCTCGCGATCATTAAAATATAAAATATTTAATGTAAGATCAACATCATATATAATATAAAGATCGTGTCGATACGAGGGACGATATAATGCATTTCTTGGGAAAATATAATAATTATGTCATTATGGTTTATGTATATATGAAATATGAGAGAGACATAATGCTAAAGTAATTAATCAATATTATAAACATTAATTTTTTGTTGTAAACAAACAAGATCTCATCATTGTGATGATCTTCGATAAATGTATGCTGCATATGGTTTGGTTGATCTATCTGGATACTTGTATATATTGAGTATATAATGAGAAATGATTATGTCTTCATCATAATTTTTCACACCCTTAATTGGTTGCGTATTAAGAGTTTTGTTTTTCCTTTTTGTGATTTATATGAGTGCTGGCTTGATCGTTTGGGTTTTATTCCCGTATGTAGATAGGTTTTTTTTTTATTAAGAGTCATGTTGTGTTTAAATTTTATAATCAAATTATTCTTAGAAATGAGGGTTGATGATACATATATGCGGTATGGGATGACAGATATATTGTACAGAACTCTATAGGCAAGAATAGACACGTTGAGGATCGTTAGGCGAGTGCTAACTATTAGAATCAAATTATCACCGTTTTTGTTATTCAAAATCTTGGCAATGAGGTTAGATGAAATTCATAACCCTTTATAACGATTTTAAATTCTTGAATGGATTATTGGACGTGACTATTATTTTATTGGTGACTATGTTGGTGGAGCTGAACAAATGCATCAAATAGACCCAATTGAAGGCCGACAGTAAGAGTATAAAATCAGCACCAGGTAAAGAAACGGGAACATGTTACTACTTGTTCCCGACTAAACCGACAGGCATGAAGGTGGTATGTATACAAATTGCATGGATGTACGATTTCGGACTCAGAGGAGACACTCTTTTTAGTTTTTGTATAGTTGTTTTGTGTGTGACAGGTTAAAGGACCCGAGCTAAGAGCTACAGCGAGATCGATGTTTGGGAATGATCTTTCTTGTTTGGTTCTGTCCGGGTCGGCTGGTTCTGAATGAGAAAACAACTAGTGGCTGATTCGCAATTGGTTTAGGTTTAGATCTTGTTGGGAACGATAACCCTCATCGGAGGTTTGTTATTATTGATGAATGAGTGAATCCTATTTCTGGCCCAGCTAACTGGTACTATTCGATCTAAGTACCTACCTTAAGAAATACGCGTATGAGTATAGAGACCTGGATAAAGATTTTACAGTCGAAGTTTAAGCAACATAGTTGATGTATGTTACTGAGTCTTAATCACGAACACAGTCAAATTGGACAGGATAGATGAATGTTACTAGTGATGCCTCGTGCTGAAGAACGTGGCTGAGTTTGCGATACGACAAAACATGTATCTGTAAAAAGATTGAAATTTGAATTTTTCAGCTCCAACCGCTTAAGGACTGCTTATTAGAGAAGCGACCCATGTAATCGGTCGTAAGCGGATATCGATGATATTTGGTTACAAATAGGCGGCGCTGTGTGTTAAAGCGCAGGCCTTGATTGAAATTGTGCACGAGCGATCTTAGGGCGGATTATTTTATCGATTTGTGTTGATTTTCAGATGATTTAAATTAATTATCTAAAAAGTTTAATTTAATGATGTTACCCGTTGAGCTACGATCTTAAGAACTCTTTTAATTGAGGTGAAGTGGGCGTTTCATTCCATTTCTTTTTTGCTCTCTGGCTTTTAACTCTAGTCCACATAAGTTTCAATTGCCTTTTTGTTGGAGCAAAAGTTCTTTGCTGTGAGAGTTTTAACCTTATTTAAAACTCGGTTCGATCATGGTTCTCGTACAATAGTACTTACTTCCGTTGAAGTTGTTTTGCAATATTACTGTATCCTAATCCTCGTAGAAGACCTTGATAGTTTCCATGGTTGTGAGAATGTATTCATAGAGTGTTCCAATGTATTCAGCCGAGTATTTTTACATTGCAACATATGGGATTGATTGTAATATTTGCGCTGAATGGTCCTGCCCTGAATCTTTGAGACCTACCTCGGAAGATAATTTCCGGAGGCCCAAGTTTACCACCTGGGGTAATTTTATTTGCATTTCTAGTTCCCATTGCTACTTTATAGTGTGCTGCACTCGTATACTTATTTCATATTTACTATGGTTACCCGGGTATCACATAGTGGAGGTAACAATTTGTATTCAAGTTGGGCCAGCCTCAAATTTTAAGGACCACATTCGAATATATTTAAACGTTCACTTAACTGCGTATCAATCAATTTGCTGCCAGAACTGATGCTGGCAACATATATACCATGCACTTTGGATGAACTTGAACAATTTAGGATCAATCTAAGTCCATTTGTGTAACTATTTAGCTAAACGACATATCCGGATGATCGAGTAACAGGTGGTATGGTAGAACAAAATAGATTTCTGAGGCATTGCTCAGGATGCGAAGATTTGCAGAATTTACTACTATACTTCGTGGCTAATAAACATTCGTGACATAGCCAGGCCATGATGTAAGTTCGAACGCACGTATTATACACAAAAACGTATATAATAGTTATTGGAAGGCCCGTTTTACCCGGCAGCTTAAAATGAGAAGTATAAATGGATGAATAGTTGGGAGAACGATCAGATGTTCAATTGAGTAGAAGAGATGAAGGAACAAACATTAGTAACATTGATTTATATCACCTGATTTGAGATGCTGCTATTGATTGACAATCGGTTTTTCCAGCCATGGTACGTGGTGGGAAAGATTCGACGTTTTATTTTTCAATGGATGTTTCAGACCAAAGTACGAGATGAGAGTGGCCATTTATGAATAAGGTTGTTAGACTAATATAGTATAGGTTTCTGCCAATTCAGACATATTTCGATAACATGTTAGACATACAAGCTGTGCCATGTTTTAAATAGTGACACTGAACATTAAAAACAGTAGTTCAGTTGTTAACTTATCACGCATATCGTGGTTAAATCGTCATCATCTGACACTATTCGTCGTTAGACAGTGAGACATAATCATCATGCTAAGATGTTCGAACGAATTGGTTGAAGCGGTCAGAGAGAACGTTGACTATATATAGGACCCAAAAGTGTCGTATCGACGCTGCGCTCAGCATTTTTGTATCAGTCAGCACTTTGCGGCTCATTTGGAAGGATGATTAAAAAACGACGGTCGCTCGAATGGTTGACATAAACGTGATTTTTGGAAGCAAATTTTGATGAACGTCAAGGCCTTTTTCACCAATCTCTGGTTTTATTCACGCGAGATTAATGAAGCGACAAAAAGTAACTGTTTGTTGCGTTTGCGTCAACACCGTAATTTGTCCATATTTTTTCAGATAAAACGAAATAGTCGATGGAAGTCGATATCGGCGGTTGTTGGCTCATTAAATCTGTCCGCAAATCGTCAAAAAGGTCTTGACGATTACTGGTATAGTGCCGAAATGATCCTATACCACCCTAGATGACCGAAAAGGTAATGGAAAATGTAGCAAAAACGATACATTTTCCTTTGTTCAGTAAAGGCCACTCGTTGTATCATGGCCCAACTGTGGCCACCATTTGAGTTCGAACATATTCCAACCTTTATCAATCAGAACTTATTAAATATAATTCAATCGAAAGTGACGAAAAGTGCCCAGCATTATATACCAAAACAGATGTATGCACCAATGACTTCATAAATATTGAAAATGTGCAAAAAAAAACTTGCAATAAACCATCCACTTCACTCGTCCATCGAGATGAAATTGAAAAAAAAATCGTTTTCTTTGCGCTTCAACTTCAATATTATTTTGGTTGGATAATAATGAACGAATAATTTGTTTTCATTCTTTCAATTTATTTCAAAATCTCTTCGCCGGTTCTTAAAACGATATAAAATGGAAGATTATTAAAACAAAAAAATAAATGAGTTGGCGAAATAATTCATGGGTGGTATTGGTACATGTATACATGCATCTCCTCAATATTTCTGTTCAATGGATTGTAAATATGACGACGATGATGATGATAGGTATGTATGGTTGTTGCTTTTGTGTGGGCTTTGATAAGGTGTATACTTGGTCCTGGTTATGACAAATGAGCAACAAGCGACACTCAAACAATCAATCAGGATTTGAGATTATCGGATTTTTTGGTACAATCATTCAAGTGCGTGGGCGCACTCTTATTCACTTTTAAGCTGGAGTAGGGAATCATATTGTAACAAAAATCGTTTTAAATTCCATTTCTTAATTTAAATTAACAATACAGGTAGCATAAAGGGTTTTTCAATAAGAGGTTTCATTTTACAAAACCAAATATTCTTTAAGAAAACTCATCAAATGCTTATCGTTACCAATTCGAACGTTTCCGGCTTTATGTCCTCGATAACTGAACGAATGCCATCTTTAAGGTGTTGAATGGATTGTGGAGCAATAGCAAAGAACTTCTCTTTCACGTAGCCCCAAAGAAATGTTAAATCACAAGATTTCAAAGGCCAATTGTGATCACCTCTTGGAGAAATAAACCGGTCAGAAAACTTTTCTTGTAATCTTCCAATTCCAGCCATAAAAAAATCATTAATTATGTTTGCAAAAGTAAGATCCAATCACACCGCCAGCTCAAAAACCACACCAAACGCATACATGTTGAGGATGAAGAGGTTTTTGAACAATCATTCATGGATTTTGTGAGCCCCAAATACGACAATTCAGTCCGGAAGGACCCAATCAGCGAAGATACAACATTTATAGTGATCGACTGGCATGAGTTTTTATGTTAATTTAACTTTAAAAGGCCTAAGACCAAGTCTTTATGCAAAATACGGTGTAATGTCGTTTGTGGAACGTCTAATTCCAAAGATCGACGTGGAAACAACAAACCTGTTAAAGACTAGGGGTTAAAGCAGCAGTATTCTCAGTTGTTATTGTGCGACACATACTGTTTTGATTCTTCACACCACTAAATTGTCCCAACAGCTAAAATTTCCCACAAGTTTCACGTAAAAAGAGAATAAGCCATTATGAACTCCAAAAATATAGGGAAGAACATTTCCAAGCAACTTGCATCTCCCCAGAATAGTGGTCAAGGAAATGCAACATATATGCGATTTACAGCCCACCCCACTTCAAAGCTCTACGAGATAAGTTCATAGCAGAAGGTGACTAGAACGACAAGCATCTCTTCTGGCCACCCAACCTGCTGGCCAACTCCCCGATTTACTATAGACTTTTGTGTAACAAAGGGTATATATAAAACATTAGTAAAGGCCAAAACGTGCTACGATTTGTCTTTTGATCACTCTCCGGTATTAATAACTGGCAAGTTCTAAATATAGCGCCATCTAGATTTCTGACGAATCAACATATTCGGTAAATATTGCTCTAGCTACACGTATAAGCTGAAACGACCAACACTCTCATTTCCTCCAATATGGCTTTCTGACGGAACCTGGGTAAGAAATGATGTAGAGAAAGCAAATATATTTGCTTAACACCTTAGTGTAAACACTTCGCTAACGAGCAAGTTGGAAATAAAGGAAGTTTAATGAATTTTGCTGATACATACGTCTAAAAGGAAGCCAATCAAATACAATTGGTGCAATGTGAAACAAACGATCAAGGACAACATCGATGTAAAAAAAAACACCCGGACACGATCGGATAAGTGTAAAAATGCTGTCAAATCTACCGGATAAATGTATCAAATTAATGACATATAATCAACAGTAGAACTGTTTTCAGGCCACTATCCAGAAAGCAGGAAAACTTCATTATTATAATGATTCCGGAACCTCGCAAAGATGAAACAAAACTAAAAATCATATCGCCCAAACAGCTTATTACCAACTCTCTCAAAGCTCTCTCAATTAAGCCAAACGTAACTGCAATCTTTCACATATAATACCATATGTCCAACGATGCAGTCACGAATACTTTGATCAAAGGTGAACGCACCCTTGTATGTACGACATACCTACATCATGATTTACTCTTCGATACTGTAAACGATAACATTCATCAGTACAGCAAAAACTACCAGTTAAAACTAGCTTGATAGCGACTGCGGAGGTTCTGAATTGGTTGAGACATAATGTGGTATCTTTGACTGATATCGCAATATATGTGGACAGTCAGGCGACATTCTCATCTCTGTTTCTCTGACGTCCAGAGTGGCCACTTGTCTCTGAATGAGACTAGTAAGCATTTCAACATTTAGATGTTCTGGGTCCCCGGCCACTCGGACGTCATGGGGAACTGTAGCGCGAACGAACTAGTGAGGTATGTTACAACTCTCCAACTGCTACCGGAAAGGGCAAAGTTGGCGAGGTCCATTGCGAGGCAGTACCCTCAGCTCCTCTGATCTCGAAAACTGTAAGGTGCGAGACTTATCACGCTACATAAGTAGCTTAAACTGGTTCTCATAAGGGTAATAGGGAAGTTAGATCCTTTGGTATCCCAATGGACCGTCGCCGGTCTAAGTGTGCTGTAGCAGCCACTCAATCTAACCTAATATAGCCTCGCAATGGCGATGTTTTGGCTAGTCAAAAGTCAAAAGATGACAGCTTCAAAAGTGACTGCAGCCTTAATGGTAGGCTATTTAAACTGAAACCTCTTATTGGAAACCCCTTTATTGTACCTTGCTATATACATAAAAAAAATAGGTTCGTTCTTGTACACCTTCTTGTATGTAGATGGTACATATTTGTTTAAATAGATAACAATCTTGTATTGAATCTCATTCAGTATTTTTTATATGCTTACTCCAGTGTATCATCCGTACATACATTTGTACCATTTTCAATTAAAAACAACTTATGGAAACTCTAATGGAAAAACTTCTTCATTTTTTGTAAAATAGAATAGAAATCTGGGGATGTGGGTATACAACATACCATATATAGGGAAAATCGTCGTCATTTAAATAATAACAATATAAGCAAGTAGTATATAGTTTATAAATAGTTATTGCGATTTGTATGTCAAAAAGATCAAAATCTCATATTTCCATTTATCCATCTAGTCTATAAACTATTCATATGGATGTAGATGGTACAGCAAAAAAAAAGCAAGCTAAAGTTCAGTTGAATAGTTTTGAATTTGTTATCGTCATCACATCAACATCATCCTCATCATCATAATCGACACTATATGTACGCCACCACCAACTATTATTATTGCTATGCCATGGTATATCCATATACAGCATCGTGTATATGGTGTACGATGGGAAATATTGTATAGTTTAGGGGTTATTCAATATTTGGACAAAAGTTATTTAAACAATTTGCAAACATTTTTGTATACATATTTCAATTTAGCAAAAATGTTGTGTGTATCGTTTTCGGTTCAGTGAATTTTTTAACATTTTGCTATGTTGATATTATTTAAAAAAATCTACGGTGATTTTGGCATGGCTATCGAAAGCTCAATAGAGCTTTTTATATATGTTCTTTCATGTGTTTATATATGAAGCTAGCTTTAGGATAAACTGAAGTTTATGTATTTGACGTGAGTGTGAAGTTTCTGTTAAACTTATATATACAGACGATGGCTAGAGATACTGGCGTATAGTATGGATAACGACAGCAACAGATAAACTTTATTTTGTGTTAAATAAATAAACGTAGCATAGAATTTGTACTGGAGGATATTAAGGTGTGCCTTAATGTGGTGAAATACGCGAGTGTTAAAATTACAAATCCACCAAGAACGTAAGAACCTCCATTCCCAAATCAAAAACACCGGTGCGACATCCATGGAGAGAGAGTCATCGATTACACTGTCACAATCAGCTATTCAAATAGGAGGCAACAAAATCACACACCGGATGGAAGAATAACGTATCAAATTGATCATGTACTGGTTAACAAGAACTTATCATCATCTTTCCATGATGTCAGAGCAAAAAGAAGAGCAGGCATACATACCGATCATCAACTGGTAATAGAAACATTCAAAGTGAAACCAGCAGCAGTAAAACATAGCAACTAATGTATTTGGCAACCAAAACTACACCAGTAAACCATATGGGTTAGAGGGGGCACGTAGAATTAAGAAACACCGTAAACAAGAGTTTCAGATTTTAGAACTGGACAGACATCTATAACCTAAACAGTACAATAAAATTGTTAGTAATGACCATTTTATAATCAGAACAGACTGGATTAGGACCTGGGATAAACTGTACAGATCAAATCAACTCAGTTCGTATCGCCATCGTTCGAATGAACCTCACCACATTATTGTACATATACGGCCACACGTTCGATTGATGAGATAAATTGATCACTGAACTCATATCTCAATAAGTTGATGATTAAGCATCGAGTGGCGTGAAACGTCGTCTTGCTCAAACCACATAATTATTTTTCACATCGAACGAAAGTGAGCGTCATTTACGGTAAAGTTGTCATATTTGAAAAAAAAGGCAACTGATTATTCCACTAGCCCATAAAGTGCACCAAAGTTGTTCTATAAATCAATCACCAAAATAGTAGTGAAGCTGAAGTGAAAATGTGTTTGAGTTTAGTTTAGTTCCAACTCCTTCATCAGAATGTAACAACATGATTCATCCTCGATTGAAAAAAATTTAATGCAACAGGTTCTCAATTCTTCAACCATTACACTGTCGACGGCTCATATTATACTGCATAATCACAGGCCAAAGTTCGCAGTCGATACTGATCACACAAGAATCAAATCCAATACCAACTTTGAAAGTTTCTCATGAGGCAACACCTAAGTCGTTATTTACACAAGCCCCAATACCAACTAATGCATCATCAGTTAGCTCACAACTATTGGTTTTGTCAATTGCAACATCATCCGATACCTGTGCTGATGAAGCAAGTTGGCTCTCCTCGAAGAGATAAACGTTGTAGCTCCTCGAAGATGGCTCTTCGTGATATTATTCACAATATGGCGTAATGGAGTTTTGGTAAATGAATTCGAATAGAGGCATCGTTGTCATTTACTGAAATCTTAAATTACATCATACAGCCCTTAACACCGAATTATGCTTATAGTTTTAACCAATTCGAAGTAAATAAATTAGAAAACCTATACATCCAAATATAGCCAGAATATATATAAATAGAACGTGCTACAAAGCATCTCATTTTAATTTGAAAAGTGACAATACTTCGGGTGGTGTTGTCATCGAGTGAATTAATTGAGATATCAAATTCCACTATAGTTGTGCATCACCGATCTTATGGGATACCATAGTTAAAATTGACCACGTTCTCTGATTGACAAAATCATCTGATATCATTGGAGTTATGATTAAGGAGATTGATGAGCTTTAGAGCAAATCACCAAGCCAAGATGGTTTTATGTCCAAATTCAACATCAACCAACCTTGTCCGGTGAACTAGCAGTGTTTTCAAAAAAATCGAAAGTATAGCTTTCGATTTTATGAACCGCCCAGGTGGCGCAGTGGTTAAAGCTGCGACAGTTGGAGCGGGAGGTACCAGGTTCGAATCCGATTCGAGGCGAGATGCAAAATGAGTTTTTCACCTTCGATCGGTTGGGCGGTGCGATCGGTGGTGAAAAATGAACATATCTGGATCCTCTGTCGTGTTTAGAATCCTTGGGCCGACCCATCTTCCATGTCAGTACTATAGGCCTGACATGGAGCTATGCAATGCGCAGATGGTTCTACGAAAAGACTCGGACCTATAGCCGTATAGAATGGTATCACAACGGATCAAAATTGGTCTAAGTGTGCGATAGCAGCCACAACAACTTAACAATTTAACTTTCGATTTTATGAGTTCTCTTCATTTCACGATACTCATTTATTAATTTATCTGAACACCTGTAAATATAAAATGATGTTGCTTCTTCGAAAACTGAGTTACAATTACAGTACTGTGCTATGCAAATGTTTGATCTCAACTCGATGATATTCAACCATCTTAATATGAAACTATTGCCGTCCTGAAGCTGGCTGTAATACCATAAAGTATTCGTTATTCATGGACGAGTGGGACAAGTACCGGTCGAAGTACAAAAAATATCGGAGCTGTGAATTTCTAAAACCACATTGTGACGAATTTTGTGTAGATATTGGCTTGTATCCTTGTAAGATTAAACTAATCGAAGCTTTTTGATCATTTGAAGCACTGAATCTTCTCCGATTGAAATCTCATAGAAGATCATCTTCAGCATCGATTAAGCTTATTTTTGACTTACGGGCTTTGCCAATAAGCAAAATATGCGTGTTATATTGAAACGTTTTTTTAATTGGTCTTGAGATCAGTGCGGTATGTCGTCCCAACAAGATGGTGCCACACAGTTAGTGAAATTGATTCATTGTCGGTTGAGTAATCTCGTGTAATCTCAAGAAATGGTTCTGTTTCAACTAATCCAATATGTAAGCCAAGCTTGAACGCAAATTAGAAAAAGAATGCGTCAATCGCACCATTTCCCGATGTTTATTTACTTGGACATCTCTAAATGTAAGATGTTGTCAATTACGATCTTGTACTATGCAAATCTTTGACCTCAACTCGACTAAGCAGTTTTTTTTTGGATTCGTGTTCTTTCAAACGCATCCGATCGAAAGCTTAATATAAAAATATTGTCGTCCTGAAATTGGTTTTAATACTTTCAACTATTGGTTGTTCCAGAATGAGTGAGACAAAAACCCGTCGAAGTACAAAAAATATCACAGCTGCAAATTAATCGCTTTCCAGCGTTCACCGGGATTAAGAATCTCTCAAAATACATTGTGACGATTTTTGTGTAAAATTTTGTAAGATCAAATTAATCGAAGCCTTTTGATCATTTGAAGTACCGAATCCTGTCCGATTGAGTTTCATCGCAAAATTAATTTTTAACGATCGATTGGGCTTATTTTTATCAATAAGCACATTATGGGTTATTGGAGAACCACAAACAAGATGGTGCCACATACTTCACAGCTGGCCAACCAGTTTGATCTGTTGACGGATAATAGATTCGAGCCTTTTTCCCTCATATCTAACCTTTCAAAAATCGCTACCCCGTCCATATACAATAAATTGGCCATCGGATGATAAAAACACACTCGTTTTAGCCTCGTGCATACATAACGAGATTTGAACCAAGATTCATTTGATTTACAACATAATTGTACCAACAAAGCCTTACCCGTCATACACACGCATATCTTTATGTCCAATCTGCGCATAAAATAATTGAGATAATTTTCCAGCACCGTGTGTCAGTGTTACCATATGGCCGCTGGTACAAAACATAAGTTTTACATTATAATTATACGAGACTTGTTCGTCGTATACTACAGCTCGACTTATTTGGCACATAATTAATTATTTACATACATCGAGAAATTAAGAAGAAAAATCTTGCATTTTTAACATTATAAGAAGAATAAAATCATTAATAATTTAATTCGATATTTTTAAAAAAATAAATTTTTTTTTTGTATATATAAAATCAGACAACACACCTTAAAATAATTTATCAATAAATTTCTTATGTACCAAATGTTTTAACCTCTCTTATCGCATTTCGTATATATGCTCGTACCATACGAGTACAATATATACGATAAAAGATTAATAATTTAGTTGTATGTCCATCCTCCATGTACAAATAATATTATCTTTGAGGTTTTTATAAAACTTATTTAATTCTCGTCTAAAGATTTTTTTCCTTTTTTTTTCTCCCAACAACTATAACCGACCGACCACCTCCCAAAATCACTTTATTACAATTCCTTATACGATATATAGTTTCATCTCGATATATTAAATATTATTAGTTTTCAATAATAATGAATGAATGAATTCAATTCTTTTCGAATACAATAAGAAAATTGAATGCCGATAGGGCATGTCCAATAATAAATACAACAACAACAACAACAGTGCGCCCCATTCGTTTCGTATATACATGCTGTGGAATTTACCATCCTTGAGGGATTGATTTTAATCATTTAGATGGAAATCGCATCGGTTTTGTTGCTGTTTGGTTCGATTTGTTTAGTGCTTAGGTATATTATGTAATTGATTTTGCTCGTTCGCCACAAGATATACAATATACAGTGAGATGATGCATAATGGGTTGGATGAAATTGCGGCCAACACTACTGGGACTCTATAGATCTAATTAGGTTTATTGGAAAAATAATTGTGTGCGTTCGGTTAGTAAATCGATAAGAGATAATTGTTGGTATATTGTAACCAGCACTGTCAAATAGTCTTCGGTGTGGCCTTGTAGCTCTGGTTAGTTTAACCCAATAATGGAGAGCAAAACGCGACGTTGATGGCACATAACGAGTTTTTTCAAAATCACGGAATAAGAGATTTAATGCGAATTCCTGAAAGATTATCAAGTGATTATAACTCCAAGAATACTCAGTGGGGTTCAATGTTTAGATTATGTGCCAGCAGGGCATCCAACATACAGATCTTCTGTTCAAAATAAAATTTCTGTTTTGTTAGACTTTTATCTAACCAAAGGCATACCTTATGGCTACCAATTGTTATCATCTATCATTCAATCATGCACCAGGAATTGTAACAGTAACTCAGTAACCATCGTTCTACTAAAACAGATGTTCCGAAAAGTATAAAAACCAAACACACAAAGTGGGATCATTTAAGTACACTAGTGAACAGTTGGGTGTCTCCCTTAAGAAACCAGCAGATATTGAGGCAGAAACTTGAACGCACCTATGTATTACATTGGCAAATGGAAACTTGATTAGACGTGATGTCAAGAAAGTGAATGTATTGCCAAAGTAAACTATACTTGATTTGAATCCTAAGCCTAGAAAGTTTAAAGTACCAGCACAGACTATATATACTTAGTATATATAGTCTGTGGTACCAGGACAAGATCTCGTAACTGGTTAAATGGTAAGCAAATTTCCAGACAAATGTATAACTTGCATCTTTCACGCGATCATGAGAATTGGATATAGTTTGAAAAGATACTTACGAAACTGAAGCCAATTTGAACTCCGTAACTAACATGGAACCGTAGAGGAAGTGCACAGGATTGTAAATACCATCAAACATACCTTTGAGAGGAAAAATATCGTTCTGCAGTATTCTTAGTTATTGGTTATCTCACAATATCGGATGAAATAAAATGCAGAAGGTTACGTGTACCATCACAAAGGGTAGTGTACTTGGAGCAGTGTTATACCGAATTAACCTATCACTAAGCAAGTTATAGCATCAACCCTCGCAGAAGGCCCACCATTTTGTTGTACCATAAAAATCATAAATCACCTCACCAAGTGAATGAAAATAAATCTACCCATTTTGTGCTGGCTTATAGGAACTCAACTCATTAAATTATTCACTAGTGTGTCAAAGAGAGCTTCGCCAACGAACGCAATTAAAAATACTTTGTTATAAATTATTTTGCTTTAAACACTAAACCACAAGTAACATCACCAAAATAAGTAAGACGGAAGTAAGAAGACAAGAGTACTCTTATTAAGTGGTGGGAATCCTGGTATTCAGGAAAGCCGGAATAAAATTTATATAAATTTTGAGGACTTGGATTGAAACTATAGCTAGCGAACTTAAAGACAACTATTTCCAACTATTCTTTAATCAACTACTAAGCAGATTATACATATTGAGCGAAACAGGCGTATTGGCCAACACACTAATGGAGAGTTAAAACAAAATTAAAGAAGGCGGGAATTTATTCCAGAACTCAATGACATAGGGCCAACGATTTTGGTCACCACCGGGACTCGAGCCCGGTTTCTCGAATGATAGAACAAGAACGCTACTTTCTCCACCACAAGGGGGCGACAAAGGGGAGTTAGTCTTGGTTCACAGAATACAACGCTCAAACCTACATAAAGCTGCAAAAGCTAATAATAATTTAAAAGAGTTTAGGTAGGATCACCTGTGACCACTTTGCCTAAGACTGCTTTAATTATGGAATGTCTGGTTTAAAAAAAAATTATAATTGAGAGACTGAGGAAGTCAGATTTAAACAATGCGTTTTTCTGCTTTTTAACAGGTACTTAGGCCTTTTGAGATACACCTTTTAGACCGAAATTTGAAATATCAAGGCCGATGCAAAACTTCGTCTTTTTACCAAAGCTTCATCTTACGACCATTACTTCATAACCTAAATTTCTATATCGTCTCTCAATTAGAATCTGAATCTTTAGCCCGATTAAGATAATGAGAAGCTTCATAATATTTCTGTTGAATAAATTTAGAACAAATATAAACATCCAATGAGAAGATACATTGGACTGAATACGACCAACAAAACGGAATTAGAAGCATTGATTGTAATGGCAAAAATGTTCTCTCAGCCAAACAGCAAGCATTTCACTATTTAAAACGTTGAATACCCTGGCGAATTAAATCAATTTCGTTTAAATCAATTGATACGGTGGTTTTATATCAAGCTAGAAAGTCATAATGAATGCGTTTAAAAGAAATAAGGGTTGGAATCCGCAAAATGATCATCAGAGGGCTATCAAAGAAATTATAGAGCGTTTATGGACACGGTTCATTTTTGCTCTAATGTCATGGTCGAAAATGTTGAAAAGGTGGCCACTTTATGTTGAAAGACTATTTATAATGGTCTTGAGTCTGCGATTGTGAGTCTGATCAATCAATTGATATATATATATATATATATATATATATATATATATATATATATATATATATATATATATATATATATATATATATATATATATATATATATATATATTATATAATATATATATGTATATATATATATATATATATATATATATATATATATATATATATATATATTTCAGGTGGTTATATTATATATCGTTTGCAATTTCAACTACCGGAAATTTGAAATGTGGAAACACGTCATTCGTGTTATGACAGAAAATTAGCTTAATGTTTGACATTTCCGAAATGGGTCTCATTGCGAAAGAACAAAATTTGGGATGTTGAAAATTTACTTTCAAAGTGGTGAGTCTTCTATCCAAATTTTAAGAAATTTTTTTACAAATTTCGTTGAAACTTGATTGTTATTGGATAAACAAGTTCGTATACGTGAATTTACAGCACACAGCCGAAAACATTGTAGGTTGAGAATTTTGCATAAAGAATTAAGGTGTACATAGTTCAATTGGTGCATCAGCTGAAGGAAAATGACCATCCGCAACGTTTTATGGCTGTGGAACGCTTGAAAGAAATTAGCATTTTTGTCTTTTGTGACCAAGGATTTCTGAGAATATGTCAACCAAAAAAAATCGTATCGTCAGGAACCCAACACATTATCATGGAAAAGTCGATTTACCAACGGCTGTTTGGAGTAGATTTTGGCATCATTAGACCATATTTTTGTTTCTTCCGAAAATGGCCCTTACATCAATGAGGAGCGTTTCCGAGTCACGTTAAACGAGTTTTTGCTACCACCAGAATTTAATAGGAGAACCTTCATGATACTAAGTTTCAACAGGACGGTGAAACTTGCCACACAGAATAATCGTCCGTAACGGATATGCCAATTAACCATAACACATCTGCGATTTAATTCCATTGGACTTAATTTTTGTGGAGAGACAATAAGAATAAGTGTAAAGCTATAATTCAGAGACTGTCTAAGTTAACTGGCGATAGCCAATACAATTAAAAATATTCTTAAAAATTTAATTGAGGAAATAAGGGTTTGCAAAGCTAGCCCTGGAAGTCATTTGAATGTTATTATATTACAAACAAAACTATTTAACACACTGAACGAGCAAGAATTACATCGATACCATGTACAGAGAGTAGACCACATACAACCGGAAGATTATCATAACCGTATGGAGTTATGTCGGTGAAGAAGTGATCATCCTAGTGTTATATCGCTTTTTTGCAGATGTAGTACTATTCACCCGTGACGGCGTTAATAATACTCACAACTCTCACGTATGGTCAGAAGGAAATCCCCATGCAATGGGGATATTTTATTTTGGAAAATCGCCTCACAGGATAAAATTACCTAATGAATTTCACTGACTACTATAGAGGTTGTTCCTTTAAACAAAATTAGGCATATGTTCTACCAGCAAGATGGAGCACTAGTTCAATATATAATAAATGTTGCTGCCGATCTTAAATAAAGCCACGACACAATCAGGAGAGCAATAGGTGCCCTTTGTAGACGAATATGTTTAAAAATAAACGGAAGAATTTCTGAACATTTATTATGAGAATGATTATTTGTGGTGTTCCTCACCCATCTGCTAGCAGAGGAACCGCCCTCCGTTAAGGAAAAACAAAGAGAAAATTCTGTACATTTTACAGGTTTTCTAAGATAAAGTTGAAAATGCAAGCAAGGCGGCTGAAATTGTGAATAGTATTTATTGTGCCGATACTGTCAAAATATAATTACGTGCAGTTTTGGTTTCGTCGATTTACTTCAAGCATTTTTGATGTTACAGATGACCTCGGACAAGCACAGAAATAATCTGTTGACCAGCATGTTAGGAGTTGTAGCAGCACCCAAGAACTTAAGATCGATCATAAAACTGGTTTAAACCACTTGCGCAAAGTTGGATTCAAAAAGGTCGCTGTTTGGGTGGCACACCAATTGACACCAAAAAAACAAGATTGATCGAATTTCTATCTGCACAGCTTTGGTCAAACGGAATGAAATCGACCAATTTCTTAAACAGATGGTAACTGGGGATGAGAAATGGGTCAAATACGACAATATTGTGAAAAAACTAACAGCCAGGAAGGTTCTTTTGTGTATTTGGTGAGACTGGAAGAGAATCATTTATTATCAGTTGCTTCCGTATAACCAAACACCAAATTCAGATCTCTACTGTTAACAAATGGATTATTTGAAGCTAGAGATTGACCGGCTAGAACTGGCCAGCAGAAGAGGTGTTGTGTTTCATCAAGATAACGCCAGAAACTCAGGAAGCTTAGGCACCAAGCGACTATCACCATTTTTCGCATATTTTTTTGGAAAATGGCTGTTATATGAATGCGTAGGGAGTTCTTGTTTCTCAGAATTAAAAAGGAAAATACACACGACATTTGGTTTCAACAGGAAGGCACAACTTGCAAAGTAATCAGTCGGGCTTTTCTAGATCGCCATCCAGGATTGAATAATCAGGTGCCATTTGACTCCGTTGGGCTTTTATTTTGTGCATATAAATATCTGTATATATATATATATATATATATGTTGGGTGTACAAATAAATTTTCGACCTTCTTAGAATAGGTTTCGTTAGTATCACTGTTTGCATTTTATTCAATCGAGCAATACATGTTTTTTAGAGATTAGACGTCAAGCTTGAATAATTACTAGTGACACTTATTCAAACCGAATTTTATGCCAAAAAAACAACATTTGCGGGCAGTTTTACTTCATTATTTGATGTTGACGAAAAGTGCATCGAAAACAACATGCAAAGAGTGGTTTAAACGATTCAAAGATGGTGATTTTGACGTGAGAGACAAAGAACTGAAGGCAGACCAAGAAAATTTGAAGGTACAAAATTGTAAGAATTGCTTGATGTAGATCCATATCAGACTGAAAAACAATTGGCAGAAGAGTTGAATGTTTTCCAACAATGTGTTTCATAATGGGATTGAAATGGGATTGTTTCCGAAGCTGAAAAATTGTGTGCCTCATAAATTGAAAGAAAGAGATATTGAACCTCCGAAAACCGTACAAAATAAGATTATTTTGTATCATGACAAAGCTAGGCCAAAAACCTGACAAAAATAAGTTGGAAGGACAGAACTGGCAAATTATACCACATCCGCCGTATTCGGCACACATTGCTCCCGATGATTACTATAATTTGTTCCAGTCGATGCAAACAGCCCTGGCACAGCAGCACTTCACTTCATATAAAAACGTTAAAAAATGGGTCGATGAAGGGATCGCCTCGAAACCACTAGACTTCTTCCTTCGGGGAATCATTTTATTGCCTAAACGATGGGCGAAGGTTATAGCTTCCGATATATATATATATATATATATATATATATATATATATATATATATAATTTAATGAGCTAGTTTTAGCCGTAGTTAAACACCCATAAAAATTATAATCATAATCGTATCTCATTAAACCCGCTAAATAGGTAATAAATTTATGCGGTTGAATTATGCCCCGGACATACAGACATCGCAACACAATAACGAAATGTTAGTCTCATCAACCACACAGACACTAAATGACTAATTAAAAACCTTCAAACATGGTAATAAACACATTTTAGTCTTATTTAATAAGAGGAATAATATATTAGAGTCCTTATCAGATTAGAATTAGAATTTTATTGTTTTAGGAAAATGTATAATACAGACGAGTGTGCACATTTAATTTTTATGACAGGATGTTCATTATGAATTCGAATTCCCTCCTATAAATACGAGCATTTGAAACCAAAACCAAAAAAAAAAAAAATTATTTTAATAAAATGAAAAACTCACCTGTCATTCGTAAAAAGTTTTTTCCAAAATTTATTTGGTTTGTCTAATGAAAAAAATTTTACGACTGACGACTTTTTAACACCACAACCTAATAACTTTTATGATAGCTACTACGGCACTACAATGACTACAATTGGATGCTTCCATTATGATGATGATCGTCTTATCATTTTGATTTGCTGCCTCGTCGTTATTATATATTATATTATTATTTTTTTTTGTGTGTGTGTAATTCGTCTGTTTATAGACAATGATTATCGAAAATAAATTCTCGTCGTATAGATATTGTTGGTATTTTCATTGTGTGTCTGTATGTTGTGATGAAAAATCTGAAAATATACAAAAAAAAAGTATAAACAATAAATTTTCACAAGTCATATCCGGTGTATGTTGGTTAACTATATATGTACACAACAAACCTAGAGGCAACAAATCAATCACGTAATTCAGTGGCATTAAGAATTTTCTAGATACATGTGTTTACATACACAGGGTTTTGTCAAATCTTTGTGTCTCATGTTTACAGAATGCAAACATTTTTTTTTTGGTTTATAATCTTTAAAACCACAAGGGGTTTGATTTGATGGTTTTGCATTCGCCTCGATGATGAGAACATTGAATTGTTTGATTTTGATTGTGTGGAAACAGTTCGTGCAAAACATATTGCCGTTCGTGGTCTAATTATTTATTTTCCTTCGAGTTAATTCCAATGTCAAGATTGCCGCGTATTTCCGTCATATTGTTGGTTCATTGTACGCGGTGTGAGACTATAAATAACTGAAACAGAATGTTTCGTTTCAGAACCAAATCTACAAATAAAATGTCCAACTCTTACGCCTTATGATGAGTACTATATAGTACTCATATGGAAGCAGGGCGATGAATTCTGCACTCCAATAGGGGGTAATGGATGTGGTGAATGATTCAAACCAGTACCTCCAGCTCAAACTCCCGCAGTTTTAACCACATTGTTTGGTGTGTTGAGTCATTCCCGAAGTAAGTTAACATACCAAATTTTATATGTTTATGTATCAAGAAGTATAAGAGGTTTATGATAAAAAAGAGCAATGGTCAATTATACGCTGAACCCAACTCGTACTATTTTTTTTAACCAGAGATATACATATACGGGTAAAACAAACAGTTTAAGTCGGGTAGTTTCGAATGGACAATCGATATACTTTCATGAAAAAAGCACAGATGAAGGTAAAAGAAACAATGTATCGTTTATCAATATAAAAAGGAAAGGAACTATACGAATCCTTAGAACTAAAACCACTGGCATGAATTTTAGACAAATAATCTGTCTAGAGAAGGGACAAGTTGCATGTGTGTGTTTAGCAACACGGATATTAACCAAAAAGAGGTAGGTGGTAGCACAGTTTCCAACTTGGGAAATGAACAAAGTCAAAATACCTTAATGATTTTGTATTAGACAGCGTGTTAGCTCACCCTTGGCTTTGATAACCTAAAAAAAATTAGCTTGGAATTATGAGCTATTTATGAGCTCCCAGCGTAAGAAACCATAATTTCTGAGCTTACTCCGGTAATTGGGTAGTGACTATGTAATTTGAGAGGAGCAACAGGCTGAGTCGGCCTTGACTCAAACTTTGGGAAGCCTTATTTTGTATTTGTTACCACAATAAGAACCTAGTTATGAGCACAAAAAGCATATGCTCAATGTTGTTGCATAAGACATTTTGGATAACGAACGAATAAGGCATGATATGATTTTATTTGAATTTTTGAGTTGCTGCTTGTATGTATATTGAAATACGCTAGGCCGGTATCAAACTTTATGATGACGTCATTTCATGACCACTTGAATGAAAATATCAAATCCATTTCATCAGGCATATGCCACCGGACTTGATGTAAGTATGTGCTATGCCAAAATCGTGAGCTAGCGAATTACAAGAACTTAATTCGAATTTCGATTTATTAGTTTATTTTACTATGGCGTGATGCTGTCATCATTACGACTTATATAATTTAGATAGATCTGAACACCATAGATCCATAATGAATCACACAATGTAACAATTATCCAGTCAAGTCGCATATGCCTGATGAGATGGAATCGATTGTTTCAACCATACAATTATTCAATGACGTCATCATATTCGAAACTAGCCTAGCAAAACAACATTTACAGAGTACACAGATGCCATACTCTCTACACTAAATTTGAAAAGACTCTGCCTCTTAGCTATCTATCACACATATCATACCCTTCTAATTTCCCCTATATATTCCTTTTATAGAAATAATGCAACACTACGAGTCCTCATACTTGAATAACATAAGTGGGTGCCTTTTAGAACTAATAATTCTTTATCGATTTATGGTCTCGCGGGAACGCGTATCTCGACTTTTTAACTCCATCCCGAAGTTAGGTCGTTTATATTGGCTTTTTCATTCTCTACTGATTATTAAATCACAGGGTATTCACAGGGCCAGCAGTTAATTCATAATAGATTTAATCAATCATGGTTTGAAATCACCTTAACCTTCAACTTTTGGGTTATGCTTAGAATGAAATCACCCAGGTGTTAACTGTGAGCAGTCATGAGCAGTCATATTCTGCTCTCTGTTACAATACATTAACCCGTTACAATACAATAAGAGTTGAGACTTTTTTGACCCTGTAGCGTTAAATCGGATCCATCAAGCCATCTCGAATATTCCTTATATAAACCCAGATTGTATCAATGTATATGCAACCTGGAGTAAAACTAAATAGTTCGAGATTCTGTGGCAGTGTTGCCAGTTTAAAAAAAAGTAAATTTGTGGTGTGGACCAAAAGGGCAGATCGAAGCAAACCGACTGCAAATGCGGTCAAGTAAGCTGCCGTATCACAAGAATTGAAACCCTTTTGACTCTGCAGCTTTAAATCGGAGATCCATCAAGCCATTTCGGACATATCTCATATAAACCCAGATTGCCTCAATGTATGCAACCTGGAGTAAAATTAAATAGTTCGAGATTCTGCGAAAGTGTTGCCAGTTAAAAAAATAAGTATTTTGTGGTATGGACCAAACAAAGGGCATTTGCCATTGTTTCCTCGGTCATCGGATGTGTTTTGGATTTGGTCGATTTAGATGGTATATGATACCTCACATGAGTCGTTTCATCTTAGCCACCAAGCACTAGATTGAGATATCACGTTACAAATGCAAACTGGGATGAAAACTAATTATGTTAACTAAATCTATATGACACAAACATGTATTTGATAAGACTGATACGGGCAAACGACCCAAATAAATTACTTGTTGCGTTTGAATTACTATCTTCAAAGCAACATTGTATTTTATACACATATATTAGTTCTAGAACGATCATAAATTCATATTCAACACAACATAAACTATATGCAACATCGAACAAAACCTTTTGTATATGACATGGAAAAATTTATCATTCCTGTCAATGATAACAGTATGACATAAAAGTTTGTGAAATGAAAAATAAAATAAAATTTTTTTTTCTTCAAACAAACAAGGAAATGGGAAAAATTACATTTAATCACATTTTGCATATATTTTTTTTGTAAGCAACATACATCCATGTATATATACCTACATAGGTACGAGTTTATCTATTAAATTAGAATAAAAAACCTATATAACATGATGATTTTCTAGGAATGAACGACACATTGCTGTGTTGTGTAGACAAAAGGAAATATGCGGATGGATAGGGTATAATACAGTGAAGGAAATATGTTGAGCCAAAATACTTGGTGGAATGACCATTTGACCAATTTCCCATGATGTAACCAGTCGTTCTTACTGCGGTACATTTTCATATAACTTACAAAATATACTCGACTTATAGCATAGCCGAGTACGATGATGAATGGTGAAACCACACCCAACCTCTTATAATACAATATTGATATTATTTGATGATATGTTGATTTTATTTATGTAATAACATAAACATTAAAACATCATCTAAGTGTATTGTGTTGGGTGCATTGTTTTGAATAAATCTTATACATGCATATATATATATATATATATATATATATATATATATATATATATATATATATATATATATATATATATATATATATATATATATATATATATATATATATATATATATATATTAAATATGTGGTATACTCGTAAGAATAATAAAAATAATAAACATTTTTATGTATTATATTATATTATAAAAGCATAAAATTTATTTTAAGAACCATAGAGTCAAGAGAATCGAGATATTGATAGATAAGATGGAAAATAAATGCAATATTTACAAATTTTGTATAATCGATTGAACAATACATAATTAATCATATATTTATGGTTATTACTATTTGCTTAATATTATTATTATTATTATTTAATATTAAAATATGTATTTTTATTATTATTATAAGAAAACATTAAATAACATAACATGCATATAATAATGCTCATATTATAATGCATGTACGTAGGTGGGATGGTTTATTATACAAAGAATGGTAAAATAAAAGAAATATATATTTGATTTATAAAGAATACGAGTAACAACTTGGAGTCCACTCTTAATATAGAAGCAGTGATTCATAGGCGATGTTCTGTGGACGACGTTTCTTTATAACATAGATCGAGATCGATTCTACATCTTGATGATAATTCTACATCTTTAAGTAAATAGAATATATTTCGTTTAGTTTCGTTAAGTTTATATTTTGTTAAATAAAACCTATTTAAATTATTTTAACGAAAGAAAATAAATGTCGTTTTTGTTGTTTCGTTGGATGTGAATTAAACTAAATATAAAAAAAAACAACCCACATGGGTTGGTTTATTATAATATAAAGAATGATAAAATAAAATAAATATGTGTGTACTCGTACACAACTTGGAGTCCACTTGAAATATTGAAACAGTGATTCATAGGCGATCTTCCGCGGACGAGTTTTCTTTATAATAAAGATCGTGATGTAACTTAACGAAGCACAATGCATTATTTACTAGACATAATCATACATCAAGTTAACTTTCGTTAAGTTACTGTTTTGTTAAATAAACCTTCTATTGTTTTAACGAAAGAAACATTCACGTCGTTTTTGTTGTTTCGTTGAATTCAACTTAAACGCAATTCTATTAATTTAAACAAAAGAAAAATTAAATATATTGTTATTTCGTTGAGTTTTAGTTTAAGTGAATTAAACGTAATAAAATTAGTATTAAATAAAAGCAAAGATTAAGAATAATAATTTGTCCATTTTTAATATTGAAACAGTGATTCATAGGTGATGTTCCGCGGACAAGTTTTCTTTATAATATGCATCGAAATGGAACGAAATTTTAAGCTTAACCAAACATAATGTTTGATTTCCTAGATCTAATTCTACTTCTTTAAAACATTACTTTTAATTTCGAGAAGTTTAGTTAAGTGTACATTTTGTTAAATGTAAACTTTAAAGCACATGATTTTAGTAAATATAATTTAAAATACTTAAAGTGTTTGTTGTTTCGTTGAGTTTTAACAGAAAGATTATTTTACATAAAGATACAATATGACCGAAACTTTTTTTGTTTTGTTTGACTAGGACAGAGGTTCCCATCACTATGCAGCAGTACCCGAAACTATACATTTTTATTTTAAAATTTTACTCTGGTTGAACTATCTTTATAGCATACAATAATCTTTGGTTTTGCTTAAAGCGAATCCAACTAAATAAACCTAATTACATGTGTATGGTGGGATGGTTAATTATACATAGAATAGTAAACTAAACGCAAAGAATAAGAGTAATAACTTGGTGTCCAAAACGAAATTTAAAACTTAACGAAATAATCTTTGATTTACTAGATCAAGTTCTACATCTTTAAATTAATATTTTAATTTCGTTAAGTTTACATTTTTTTAATATAAACTTGGGCACGAATAAAGCATATATAATTTAAATTATTCTAACGTAAGGAAAAGGTTTATTTTTGTTTCGTTGAGTTTTATTTAAAGAGAATTAAACTAAATAAAACAATGTATGTATGTAGGTGGGTTGGTTTATTCAGAAGCGATATTCCGCAAACGAGGTTTTTTCATAACATGTATCTAACAGAACTTAACGAAAATTAAACTGACGAAAAATGATATAACATCATGTTTTATTAGATTCAATTCTTCATTTTCATTACTGTATATTCGATTTCGTTAAGTTTTTATTTTGTTTAGTAATATGACTAAATAATATATTTTACTCTAACGGCGGACAAATTAAAATAAATTTTGTTTTGTTTCGTTGAGTTTTACTTCCTAAATTTGTCTGCCTTTAGAGTAAAATATATTCTTTAGTCATATTATTAAACAAACCAAAAACTTAACGATATCGAATATATAGAAATTAAATGAAGAATTGGATCTAATAAAACATGATGTTATATCATTTTTTGTAAGTTTAATTTTCGTTAAGTTCTGTTTGAATTTAAATTGAATTTAACTAAATAAAAGTAAATTATAGCGTCGAAGTAGTTTCTACATACTAATTTAGCAACTCCACAAAGTGGAGTGTAGTTTTACAATATAACACCATTTCAGCGAAATTATGGAATAACTAATCCATTGCATTTGCAAACGATATTTTCAATCTAATACTCAATCAAAAATTTGTTCATTACATTCGTTTGAAAATGATACAAACTTATCAAATGGGTTGGTGATTTCTAAACGGGTGGTAATTATTTTAAAAAATAAATTCAAGCTAAAAGTTTAAAAAATAAAGAAGGCAGAAGTTATTCCAACACTCAAAGTCACTAGGACCCGCGGTTTAACCCACATAAACCTAGATTTAAAACACCCAATCGTGCTTAATCTTTGGTCACCACCCGAGAGCCACGCATGAGAGGGCAACCACACTCCATTCTCTACCACGAAAGCGACAAGCTATAAATTTACTAGTGCAACTATACAGTTAGTATGAAGCGATACGATGACCCAAATGAACAAACATACTATTTCAACTACGCTTATTGATTGAACGAAATTTCGAACAAAATCTTGAATTTCCCAGTTTACAGTTAATTAAACCAATAGTCACTATTTGTGAGGACGTATTGCAATGTAAATATTACACTTTTCGTTATGTTCAAATTCTTAAAGCTAACTTTAGTACGAAAAATAAGAGTTATTTAAACACATCCATAACTTAACGAATGTTTTTCTTAGTTTTTGGAGGTAAAAAATGGTTACTATAAATTATGTTTTTGTTCAAGCTACACAACAAAAGTTATATTTTACATAACTAGTTATTATAGATGCTTCGGTAAGATGAACTTAGATTAGTTAGAAATTGTCGATACATAATTTTTTTAACGAATGGCAAGTTTAACAAAACACAATGGATTAAACCAAATTATACAACTCCATCTAGTTAATCATGACTTCTGAATATTTTTTAGACCATACAAATCTTTCGTTAAATTTACATACATATATACACACATTACTTGATAGTGTGCCATATTTCGAAAAGCGTTGCGAAACTCTGATGTCGCAACAAGGAGAAAATCGTATCACCCAAAAATATAACTTGTCTTATATGGATATTCCGGTTAATTTAGGAACCTCATTTATCTTCCAGATAACACTATGCACCACACAAAAATCGATTTTTTTTATACAATATAAACCCAAAAAGGTTGAGGGAATAATTTTGCCATTTCATTAAATTTCGTTTGAGCTAAAATCTCGCGCTCGTTTTTTTATTGTTTTTGGTTTTGGATGCTGTAAGATTTGTTTTAGCTTGCTTGCTGTTCTTATTCTTAAATAAACAAAATTTATGTTACATTTTGTTGATTAACTTGTAAGTCGGTTCATATTGAGAGATTAAGTATATAACAAACAATTTTTGTTTGGTTCGTTTGGATTTGTGGTGTTGTTGGTGCTCCGTCTGTTTGTTGAATCTTTTGTGTGCTTTCGAATTACCATTACACATACAAGAACAACAACAATTTTATTTAAGTATATTAATTTTCGATTAACTTTATGAAAAGGTAAATTTTTGTATATTTTTTATTAATTACATTGCTAAGTCATTCTGTTTAAGATATTTCAAGAGGTTTACGTAGTGATTAATGAATATTTGATGGGATTATTTTGATGCGCGTATCGTTATTTTTATTATTAAATGATGCAGATTTAATTTGCTTTACAAAATGAAACAGTTGTATTTTAACAGATTCAGGTAAGGATTAAGATTTGTAAAAAATAAAATTGAAGTTGGACAGGGTTTTTGTAAGCGGGAAACACAAAACTGCAAAAGAGCCCATATACTCCTGCCTGTTGAAGATTTGAACCATTTGTGGCCATTTCTTTAGCTCTTAAATTTCCCAATACGTCAGAGTAACCAGAGGGTGTTCAAATGATCTGGTTAAGAGATGAGTTGCAAATCAACACCTTTTATCAACTATGTGATATCAATTGTTCATACCATATTAAATAACTCAATAAATTTAAGACCTCTTCAATCACCCTCATCGGCGATTGTTCACACCTGATGTAGTGATATGCGGGAGTAGATATTAGAGTCATAGAACACTTTCATCAAGCTAAGAGTCATTCCGCGACCTTTGTTATATTCGAGAGTCCTATCTGAAGACGTATTTCACTGACCTGATGCAGAGTGCGGTGATAAAGTGAAAGATATTTTTCAAAGCTCGAGTATGATCCGTGCTAAGCAAAGTATCTTCTAATGCACCAGCTATAGTTTCAAGCCTTATCTTTTCCTAATGCCGCTCCTACACGAATACATGGCTATGATGAGTATATTCATTCCTTACAAAATATTCGGGTTACAACCAACCTTACTGGCCAATATTGCGGCCAGAAATCTCACATTGTCAGTAAAAGATAAATTGCTGTCTTTGAAAGTTTTGGCGGCTTCTCCTATCCCCTCCCTTGTTAAATCCAACAGTAATCCATAGATATACTTTATTCTAGGGTAAGTATGATAGCATTCCACCTTGCGACTTTTGATTGATTAATTTCTATTCAGGAAAGTCACCTTTACAAGATTCATCTATCTATGGTTGCCCCTACCTTTACGTTACTTACCTTTAACTCAGTCTCAAAGAATATCAGCAAGGTACATTCATTTCCACTAAGTCTTTCCTCAAACATGCGAACCTTATATGTATGATAGTATCCATCGACCTCCTTTTAAAGTTTGTATGTTGACACATTGCCCAGTTAACTTCGCTCGAATATCTCTACCAAACACTCTAAATTTATTGAGAAGGAAGGATGACAGTCTATTTCGGGTTGCTATGCTAGTTCTTTCTCGCTTTCGGATTGAAAATCTCAGTACATTTCTCAGAAATATGTAGCAGCTTTAGACAACCTGTGTGGTTGTTACATGGCTACAATAGGGTTGAGCATACTATGACAAATCTTCGAGACCGGCATATTTTGAAAGGTATACTTAAGATAAAAATTTCATAAGTGGTTTGTATTTTACATCAGCCGGTCAAGGTGAGGACATCCTGTATTTGATTTATTCAAACTGTGACGTTAACTTTTTGGACGGTCACTTATATTGAGCTGTGATTTAGAACTACATATCTGCTTGGCATCGCAGGCTGTCTAGCGCTATAACATAGTTTCCACCATATGTTAAATGTAGAAGTTTTTACTAGCACTCTCAGTCTGCGCTGCTCTTTTCTCTCTCTGTTTAATTTATAAATTCTAGTGACATTCTGGTTATGCCTGGCTTGGTATATATCTATTACAACGATAGTAATTGAATGATGAAAAATATGCATCCATTTCATATCGAGAATAGTACTTAGGTTTAACTCCTGTGCCCTTGAGTAACCCGTTCTCAGGATATGCATTCTGTTTCTTGTGGACAATTTTGAAGGCTACCATTGTCTATGATGACAGCTTTATTACATTGTCTATTCTAAATAAATGGCCTAGTAGTATCTGTCAAGTGGAGCAAAGATTTTACGATTCCAATGACTAAGTAGTGTTATGCTTAACTAGATTTAGTCGCTGATTTCGATTAAGCTATATTGAAGATTGGCGTAAAATGAAATCAAAATTTCTTGGTGTAGCTTAGAGCATTAATTATGATTACAGTCACAGCATCACATTATCAATCGATCAAAATTTATTTTATCCATTGAAAAAAAAACCAAAAAACGATTTTTATTCTTTGCATGTTGCTCTGGTCTTAGTTCTTAAGCAACCCTTTTTTTCGTTCGTTCGTCTTAAATCCAGATAAGTAGATTTCGCTTACAGCTAATAAAACAACCATATAGCAACGAAAAAAAAATAAAATCTGGTTTTGGTACGTACAGAATTCACAATTAGTTCAAATGTCATGTCTCGAAAGGAAATATATCGATTTGGTTTTTATGTTCACGATACAAAAATAAATAAACGTGATTAGATTTGATTGGGTTTTTTTTTGGTACATGAAGGCGATCGATTGATTAGCGTTGTATCGGAAAGTTTCCAAATTATCGACCGACGATATAGAGGAAGTGGATTCGTGTGGTAGGTAACCAAATATATATTTTTTGTATACAAACAAAACCTCTCAAATTAGTAATTCGATTTGTTCGAATTTGGGATAAACAAAAACAAAATCTGTCTCGAAGATATACTTCTTGTGGGCGTGCATAATATATATTGAATTTCTAATTTCGTAACCATTTTCAGCCATTATACAAAATATAAAGATTAATTTTCAATTTTCCTTTTGAAAACAGTTTGCACTATACAATATATTCAAGTGTGTGTGTGTGCCTATGTATATATATGGTAATCGCGTACACCTTTAATCCAAATCCAGGTGACAATTATGCTACGAGTGAAAATTTGTGTCCATAAATTATGTAATTGTTATGGTGCCGCCGCGGTACCATTTTCAGATCGATTTTTTTTTGCTTTATCTCCAATTTGGGAGAATAGGGTTTCCAATAGAATTATCCAGCTGCCTCATTTAAGCGCTTTTGTTTTTAAAATAGGATTTCCCAGGTTTAACCAAGTTCTTTCGTTTCGTTTAGCGAAAGAACTCGGTAAACCTCGGCAGACCTCGGGAAAATCGATAAAGCTCCTTTCCAGGTGGCCTTTCGACTTTCCTCTTTCCCTATGGATTCCATTCCAATGATACATGTTGTCATTGGGGGCTTTTTCTCGGTGCGTTTTCGATTGCATTTCAACTGCTTAAGCCAAATGGACGGTTAAAGTCTACGAGGAGAACGTACAACGGTGAATTCCATTCGTTTGATGAAGTTAGCATGTAGTGTTAGTACCTTGTTCCATTCTTAGTTGTTGGAGGAGCGATGAGGATATTCGCACAAGGATCATCATTGCATTATACTGTTGAGAAGTGAGGCATCTTCCCAGTTCTTCAATTCTCATAGATCGTCTTGCTTTGGGATGATTATGGTTAAACCCTTGCTCCATTGGTAAATGTTAATAGTTTCGTTATATTTTCCATCTGGAAGTCCGGTCGTAATGCGGTTCGCTTGTGATCTTGCCCACAAAGTAATACCTCAAGCCTCCATCTATTGAGTTGTTGCTTATGTGTGGTTAGGGTCAGATCCTTTATTGGTGGAATGGTTGTGAGTATTCCAGTGAACTTTCTTACATATTGGTGTCGTGTGCAGATATCTCTTCTGAAGTATTGAGAATGTCTTCTGAAGTATTGAGAATGTCTTCTGTGCATTTTATGCGATCATTGGATCCTCATATTTTTGTCTAGTTTCCATTGTATATTGGTGGCTTAGGAGTATCTTAAGTTTGCAACGGTTTTAAACTTTCTTGCACGTTGCTTCAGAAATCCATGGTTTTTGTAGTATTGCGTTCACACAAGATCACAACGGTAGCAGTTGTAACGTAGGCGTTTTGTATTTGTTGTAGGTGGTAATCTCCTCTCATTTGGTTGTTTGTAAAGGGTTTTCATTTGGGAGTTAACAACCTGAAGCTTTTACTGTGAACGCACCCTTAAACAAATAACCAAACTGTCAGTGTCAAAACATTCAGTAAAACATTATCATCATGGTGAAGTGCACGGTTTTGGTAGTAATTATTTTTCAAGTACAGACTAGCAATTTAGAGTCGAGTGAAAAAATTTGAGGCTAAATATTCGCTGAGGACAGGGTTCTCAAGAATTGGGTATCGTTCAGACCCCACTTTGACAAATTTTTCGAAAAGATCTTGGCTTGCACTCCTATAAGATCGAGTTAACACAAAACTTAAAGCCCTCGAACTTATGAAGTGACGTACGTTATCGGGTTGGGCTTCGGAAATGTTGATTTAAAATGAACTATTTCATCACAAAATTATATTCAGTGATGAAGTGTATTTTTGGCTAAACGGCTTCCTCAACAAACAGAATGTGCGTTATTGGTCAGAAGAAAGCCCTCATGACCTTCAAGAAACACCACTTCTTGTATACAAAATCTAAATGATTGGAGTGGTTTTTATGTAGGTGGGGTCAACATGACGATCACGTTACAGTCAATGGAGATCGCTATAGCGACATGTTGGACATCGTTTCTTTAGTCAATTGCATGAGCAAGGCCTTAATGATATTTGGTTTAACCAAGGCGGTGCGACATGCCACACAGCGGTTCTAACAATCGACTTCGATGAACGTGTTATATCAAGAAATGGTCCAGTTCAGAAATTGGTCGCTATATCGTGTGATTTAACACCTCTAGACTTTTTTATGGGGCTACGTTAAATCAGTGGTCTATGCTAACAAGCCGGCGTCGTGTGGCCAAATCATCCAAAATGTGTGGGCGAGTCACTGAAAATTGTTGTCTACAGTCCTTTTTGGAAAACCCTTTACAGTAGTTGGTTAAATTTTGATATTTGATGGTGGTGGTCCACATATGCTCCTATCATAGTACTGACATCTTGTAGGGAAGTTGGGAATTTAAATCTGCCATTTATGAAAGAGAACCGGTAGTAACAGAACAATCGACGAGTCTATTTCCATTGAAATTTCGCGTTGCGTTCCCATTATTGTTGTCATGATCGTATTCATGCTGGTAGTAGAATTCATCGTTCGTTATGTTGATGGCATCTTGATCGGTATCCATTCGAGTAGTGCTTAGCTGTTTTTTTCCAATATTTTTCCATTGCACTTCTCTGAAACCTAATATCTCGAACATATGGCTAACCTAAATGTTTCTCTAAAGGTTTCTATTTTCCAGTTTATTATTCGTGTTCTATAGCGTTCGTTTCTGTTATCATTTTCTCTTTCAGATTAATGAACGATTGGCTCAACAGTTTCAAGAAGTTCATCAAGTATGCAAGACTGCTGGATAAGCCATACATACGCACGCCGGGGTGAGATTTCGTTAATTGATTGCATTTGCCGTTTTTTGGATATAATCGGTCACCTAAGTTTGCAATAACCCAAGTAAATGTTGCTGTGCAACATTTGTAAATCTATTGTGTGCCTTGATCGCCCCTCGATCCATTTTACAACCGAGATTACAAATGTAAATGCAATATATATTGACCGTCATCGATTTATTTCTTATTCACCGACATTGTTTTGATCTTATACATTAAGAAGCACATTGCAACCATAACTCATGAGTAAGTAGTGCTTGCAACAAATTTATTGCACTGTAATCAATTTAAGCGCGCAACAAACAAACAAATGGAATAAATTGCTATTTACATAGTTTTTGTATATTTGAAAGGAAATGAGTGTGGAAAATTTAATCATTAATTCGACTTAAGCCAAAAACACCAACAACAATACAACAACAACAAATAATAATAAAAAGGAAATCTGTTTGTCTTGTCTTTATTATTTTTGCAAAGTCGAATGTCTCCATTTAAATTTTTACCATTAATTTGTCACGATTGACAATTTTTTTTTTTGGTTCGATATTTTGTACCCGCGATTTCGATTCTGTTGTGGTTAAATTAAAAAAGAAATGAACTTCATTAAAATTAAAAAAAAAAAAAAAAAATCTTTTCGTAAGAGGTCACGATTTTTTTTTCTTACGTCTTCGAGATGCTTGAATTAAGAGGAAGACGGTATAGAAATAAATTTTGTTGTTTTTTTTTTTACCATATCGAATTTTTATAGGTCAATTGATGATGATGATGATTGAAAAATGGTGGTGGATGTGATAAACTATTGAAGTGAAGTTGAATGGAATTTCTTTTGTAATTTATACTTTGTTTAAGATGACATTAATTGGATTGATTTTTCTTGTTGTTGTTGTTGTTGATTATGTACATATATGTATATGGTTAGGTTTCCAATTCGATGAAAACAAGAAGATATATGTGTTTGGTAATCGGTTTAAAATATTTAAATACATAAACTTTTATTTGTCTTGAAAACAACGAAATCATCTTAAGATGGGTATGTATATTGTTTCGTAGGTAGGTATGTGTATGCGAGATTTTTAGCAAATGGGAAAATGTATCTCAACGCAGCAAGCAAACAGAATATTTTTGGTTATAAATAGAAAATCTGGGGAAAGCGAAATGGGAAAAATAAAATATATATAAAATGGATTTAATGAGGTAGCTGTCTTTATATATCTATACGTGGAAAATAAAATTTGATGACACGAACAAATTTTGAGATATTTTTGTATATACTGTCGTCGAGGGTATATTGATAGGAGGCAAAAACTTTTTTTTATTACATAGTCTCAAAGTTGCACAAACATCTTTAATATTAAAGCTTTTTTTTGTGTTCCCCCGTTTAGCTCGTAAAACTGATTTTATTATAGAAACGGTGAAAATGTTGTTTCTGTTGATCCGAGTGGTCTTTATCGCGATTGCAGTTGCCAACGCGTGTACGATTATAAAAAAGTATTCGAAGCGATAAAACTTTCATAAAGTGTAAACATGATGCATAACCCTCGATACGAGCGAATATTCTACGTATAGTCATCCATTAATGAGGTGATCTTTGTATTTACGATTGGATTACGATTGGATTACGATTGGAGGTGGAAAAAGGAGTCCCAGCTTTACTTCACGAATGTTGGCCGAAAGAATGTGCAATAGAGAGTCGATTTTGAAGTATTTTCGGACATCTCTCAAGATCTTTTACACTTTTTACTATTGTAATGTATCTAATTTATACCGACTATTCGACCGATACAAACTGTTTCATTTCTGCCGTTCAAAATGCAGATAACAAGTCTGCAGGCTTTGCTACATAAATATCCAGTTCATTACGTGTTAAGTATGCCAAAGTATAACCTTCCTTTTATGTAGTGCATTTTTATGCTATAGAAGCAATTTTTTACGTTTTCCGACACATTTCAGCCGTTTAATGGTTTCATGGAGATCTAACAGTTAGGTTATGTTATGGTGGCTGCTAACGCACACTTATATCGTTGCCAGTCCGTTGTGATACCACAGGATCTTAGTCCCATAATACCCCTAACACTCTATTGGGACCATCCTGAGCTACTAATGTAGCGTAAAGTGTCCCGCACCTTAATGTCTGCCAAATCTAAAAGGTTGTGCTTTACATACCTAACCAAGTGTAATTGTCTTCTTAGTGCCAGTGCAGGACAAGAGCACAGGAAGTGAACAAGCGTCTCTTCCTCGTCCTTGTCCATGCCGCTTCTATAGAAGTAATTTGTTTCTAGACCCAGCCTTCACGCATGTTCACCGTAAAGGCAGTGTCTACTATTCTACTTAGATCTCTGCTCTCCAGAGAGATTAAGGTCGATTCAAATCCAGCCTTGGCTACATTTGTCTCGCTCTCTCGCATGTGAGGGTGTTAGACCACCTCTCCAGTGGTAAACCTTCCGCCCTTTTCCTCAAAGCCAGTCTAAGTTCCGCTGTAGGCCTCCCCACATTGGCCCTTTCAGGCTTCAGCTGAAGAGTTGTACCTTGCCTAGCTAGTTCGTCTGCCCTGCAGTTACCCTTGATGTCAGAGTGGCTGGGGACCCAGATAATCTGAATATTGAAATGCTCACTCATCTCGTTAAGAGACGAGTGGCAGCCCAATGCCACCCTAGACTTCAACAGCACTGCTTCCAGCGACTTGATAGCCGTCTGACACATAAATCTTGATATCCCTCTTGAATATCACGTTATGCCTCAACCAGCTCAAGGCTTCCTCAACCGCTATTATCTCCGCCTGGTACACGCTGCAGTGGTCAGGGAGACGAATGGAAGTGCTTTATATTTAATGCACCACAACACAGCCCAGCTCCGACCTTACCATCTAGCTTCGAGCCATCCGTGTAGAATTGTATAGCTTCGGTTTCCAGTTCTAGTTTATTCCCCCAGAATTCTCTTGAAGGGATAAAGGTTTGAAAACCCTTTTCGAAGCATAATATCGGCGTAATATAGTCAAGGTTCGCCATTTCCTTCTTTAGCGAACCAATTATTGTCGAGTGACCTGCCTGAAGGTGTTTCCACTGAGACACGGCCGTTAGTCTTGTGGCTATGTAAGTCGCCATCTGTTTGCCATAGATATTCACTGGAAGAAGGTGTAACATGAACTCTAAGGCCTGAGTAGGTGTTGTTCTCAGTGCCCTGCTTATGAGCAAACATGCCATCCTTTGCACCTTCTCTAACTTCTTTCTATAGGTTACTCTATCCAGTGCCGGCCACCAAACACTCACTCTATACATAAGAACGGGTCTTACTACGGCAGTGTAGAGCCAGTGTACCAGCTCCGGTCTGAGACCCCAACGTCTGCCTATTGCATTCCTACACGAAGACATCGCCGTTGTAGCTTTGCTGATTCTCTCCAAGATGTTCGGCTTCCAGCTTAGTTTACTGTCTAAAATTACACCCAGAAATCTCACTTTATCAGTAAAGGCCAGTTTAGTGCCATATACGGTAGGTGGGTCAACTACCGGAATTTTATATTTCTTAGTGAAGAGTACCAGCTCTGTCTTAGATGAATTGACTCCCAATCCACGTTTACTGGCCCATCTTGTAATAATAAGAAGCGCATTCTGCATTTCCTCCTTAATAGTCGGTAAGAATTTACCTGATACCATGATCGCCAAGTCATCAGCGTAGGCAACCACTCCTATACCCTCTGTCTCTAACTCCAGAAGTAGGCCTGGGATCTAACAGATACTTAGATAGAAATCATTAGCTTTGATCCAGTGATACCCAACTTTTTTTTTTTTTTTTTTTTTTTTTATATTAAGCTTTAATGGGTGCAGGGCGGACTTTGACAGTCCTAGCTCCTTGTTACTGTCAGAGCTCCTGCACCCAACGCGCGGTCCTTCAAGTAAAGGTTGATAGCTGCCTTGAACTTGTGCATTTTATAATCCAACGGAAACTGAAAACCGGATAACGAATTCCACTTCCTGGATGTTCGATGAATGAATTCGCGCTTTGTACCTTCAGTTCGAGGTTTCGGCAGCTTCACCGTAAACCTATGCGCATTGACCGTTCCTCGTGTTACCCGTCCTGACGTAACTAAAGGTGGTATTTTCTCCTTTAATTCTGCAGAACATTTACCATTTATTAATCTATAGAACACGCATAGTTCTGCAACATCTCTGCGGTGCAACATCTCTTTGTTGTCGTTATGGAAGCATGTTCAAATATATTTCGATTTCTCTTAAGCTTAACCCAATTTTCAACAGCATTCGATCGTAACGATTTGAATTCATAACAACATTTGTTTGACTTTTATTTATATGTAACCCAATACCCTTGCTTTTGAATTATTAAAAGTGAATCCAACTTCCTACTGCGTTCCTGACTTCAATTTCAAAATCACCGTTCATGATGAATCGTCGAAACTATTTAACGATTCTCTGCCAAATGCTTCTATAAACGCAAGGATGGTACACATGCGCACGAAAGCCGGATTTATAAGGTCAATGGGAATTATAAATAGAGATCGTCTGGTCGCGATTAATGAAAATTTAATTTGGTACCAAAATATGTAGCGCCAACTTTTGTCGACATTTGCCCTTTGTTGAACCGAGCTTTTAAGCCCAGAATAGAATAGCCACAAAACGAGATTTGAGGTGCCGATTAAACCAAAACGGTCCGCAGAACTCACGACTATTTTGATAGAAGTTTGTTTACTGCTTCAAAATTACTGCTCAATCGAAATCGGATAAAAGAATCTCTTATTTGGGAACGTAAGAACGAAAAAGGGGAGTTATTTGTACTTAGTTTCGAAATTGTTCAGAGACAACATACATTTTGACCAATTTTGACATACATTTGGTCCTATAGGGTTTCGTATAGTCTTTTCACTAATCATAGAAAGGCGGTAATTTATCAGAGATAAAGTTCAAAGTTTCCGTCTTTCACATTTATGACAGTATCCAACATCGAAACTGGAATTGAGATGCATCATGTGACCAGAAATCGTCAAGTAAAATACAAAACAGTTTGCAAAATAGCTGAAGAAGCCCAAATGACAATTCGTACAAGCTCCTACCAGAACATCTTTTTATGGACAAATGGTTTTTTATGGTATGGCAGACGCCATTGACAATAATCAAAAATTAAGAGTCATGAAACTCTCGGAGTGTTTTTAACTCTCCTCTCTGTTCTGAATTACAAAATGACATTTATTACCCAACAATGAATTCGAAAGATTTAATTATGAATTTTAACGACGTTATGCAATGACAGCCGTATACTCCGTGAATTGACCATAAAACCAACTTCTTTCTATCAAATTACTTTTCTAAGATACAGGTTTGTGCGAGACCCACCTTACCTTGTATGCCCAATTCTTTAACACGCTAATAAAATTATTCATGTGCTAGGTTGGTATTGTGTAAATAGTTTCTGGAATGTACCATTCAGATGAGTCTTGAAACCGGAGCTGATGCATTGGATTTTATACTGAATAGCAAGAACTTTACTGATAAAGTATAAGGATATATATATATATATATATATATATATATATATATATATATATATATATATATATATATATATATATATATATATATATATATATATATGTATATATATATATGTATATGTATATATATATATATATATAATATATAAGTTAACAACAGTATCAATATAGTATATAACGTAATCAGCATGTTAGATGTAATACGAACCGCATCTAACATCTTTTTGTATAAGATAACATATTTGCTAAATTAACGAATATTCAACTGTTAGTTGTAATACGAAACAGGAAACATGTTATCTTGCTAATACTTTGTCTTCATTTAACTTTCATGGGAAAATATTTGAATTTGAAACCATTTCTGTATTTCAAGAAAATGCTCTAGTTGATAAGTAAAAAAGAAAATTGTAAAAGTTAGTTGTAAATTAGTCGTAGACAAATAAAGATTAAAATAAAATTGTTTTTTTTAACTTTGCTGCGCACCAACTCACTTAACTGGCGCCGAAACTAAAGTTGTTCTTTAAATTGTGTAATCGTGTAATAAAGTGAAAAGTGATAAAGGTGTACCGCGAGTAGGTGATCCACGAGCATAAAAGTGAATCTCCAAAAGGGAAACAATACGGTTTATCCAATTATTACGTGAAGTGCAAAAAAAACGACAACTACAAGTGTACCCACCGGCCGTGCACGATAAAGATCCTTAAAGAAACGCTAATCTTTAAGCAAATTAATAAAACCCAGGGCAATGATCCTCATTATAGTGATGTAAGAAAATCTAATTTAATAAAGAAAATAGTAAACTCAAATTTAAATAAAATAAATAAGTAATAATTAAATGAAAATTAAATAATTTTATAAATATATCGTAATAAAACCCAGGGCGATAATCCTCACTACAGTGATTTAAGAAAATTTAATTTAATAAAGAATATAATAAACTAAAATAAATAAATAATAATTAAATAAAAAGCAAATAATTTTATAAATATAAACCTATCATAAAAATATAAAACATAAAACAAATAAATATAAAAATGGAAGAAATGGCGAATGCAATAAGAGCCCTAGAAGGAGCAGTAAACGCTCAAATTGAGCAAATTAAACAAATTAGCAGACGGTTGGAAAAATTAGAAAACCCAATGGTACACATAACAGCAACAACGCTAACAACACCTAAAACGGAGCAAGACTTGAGGGATATCAGCAAATTACCCGACAGTGTTAAAGAATTACAACACTTTGATGGTAATCCCACCCAATACGTCTCCTGGGTGCACAATGTGGAAAATATACTGAGAGACTATGAGATAATGCGTGACAAACCCATATATCGAGCAATTCTGCAAAGCGTGAGACAAAAGATAAGAGGGAACGCGGACTCAGCACTCGTCTCATACAACATATTCGACAACGATTGGACGTCAATAAAAAAATGTTTGTCTCTGCACTACGCGGACAAAAGAGACGTGCGAACTCTAGAACACCAATTAGGCAATCTAACCCAACGAAACATGAGCTTGGACGAGTTTTACGCCAATGTAAACCACCAGTTTTCACTCATCGTTAACAAAATAAAAACGGAGGACTACACACCTGATGCAATCAACGTTCTAGTCGAGACCTACCGGAATCGAGCACTGGACGTGTTCATCAGAGGATTAAACGGGGATCTGGCAAAAATGCTAATGATCCAAAAGCCGCAAACTCTTCCAGAGGCATACGCATCTTGTTTAGAAATGCAAAATCTAAACTTCAGAAACATACCAATTCATACGAGAAATTTTAACAATTCGGTAACTGCACCCATAAACCAAATTCTTCCAAAACATCGATACAATTCACAAAGGAGCTCTAACCCGATGCCATTACCACAAAAGAACATGGCGTATAACATTCAACACCAAAACAATCCGAACATGGCGTATAATATTTATCAAAGCAACCCCAACATGGCGTATAATATTCATCAAAACAATCCGAACATGGCTTACAGCATTCAACATCAAAACAATTCAGTTCCACCTAGACCGATCAATGTGAAACCACCAGTACCGATGAGTATTGATCCATCGGTACAGACAAGACAAGTAAACTACATCAATCGCCCAAATCATCAAAATAACCAGGCGTTCAAACGGGAGATCTCAAACCACAATGAACCCCGGAAATTGCAGAGAGTACATCACTTGGAAACTCAACAGGAAGAGGAGGACCAATATAACGAACTCGTGGAAGACCACATGGAAAACGAAATAATTGATGAAGATCAACTAGAGGAAAATCCGGAATTAAATTTTATGATGGATGCCTCTCTAGCATACCATACATAGAATATAAACAAAAAAACGGCAACATCCTTAAATTTTTAATCGACACAGGGGCTAACAAAAATTTTGTAAAACCGGAGTTAGCCAAAACCGCCATACCGACCAACTTTAAATTTAAAATCAGATCAGCAGCTGGAGATATTGAGATTAACAAAAAAATTCGAGGACAATTTTTCAAAAGTATAGGCATAAACAAAATAATTGATTTTTTCGTTTTGCCGGGATTAAGAACCTTCGATGGAATAATTGGTGACGATACGCTAAAGGAATTGGGAGCAATCATCGACCGCAAAAACAATATTTTAACCGTATCGCCAAACATCAAAATCAAGCTCCATGAAAAAACATCTCATCAGGTCAACAATATGGAACTTCGGGACAGCCATCTACTACCAAGAACCAGACAAAAACTCCAGGAAGTTATATCAACATTTCAAGCACTATTCGGACCTGTAAACAATACGGAAACAATCACCACCGAAATAAGAGCCGAAATAAAAACAACGACGGAGGAACCAGTATACACGAAGTCATACCCGTATCCATACCATATGAGACAAGAAGTAGAAAAACAAATCGGCCAACTCCTAGCGGATGGAATAATAAGACCTTCCAAAAGCCCGTATAACTCACCGATTTGGATTGTTGAAAAAAAAATGGACGCTTCACAAACGAAAAAGTATAGAATGGTAATAGATTTCAAAAGACTAAACGCAGTAACAACCTCGGACGCATATCCAATTCCTGATATAAGTAACACAATCGCAAACCTCGGAGATTCAAAATATTTTACAACCATTGACCTAACCTCAGGATTTCACCAAATAAAGATGAAAGAAACCGACATACCCAAAACATCGTTTTCAACGATGAATGGGAAGTACGAGTTCTTAAGACTCCCATTCGGCCTAAAAAACGCTCCAGCCATATTCCAGAGGATGATAGACGACGTTTTAAAAGAACTTATCGGCGAGATATGCTATGTATATATCGACGATATTATAATATTCGGGGGGAAAACTGAAGAAGAACATTTATCGAATATCAGAAGAGTATTTGCGAAATTGGAAAAGGCCAATTTAAGGGTTAACCTGGATAAAACGGAATTCTTGAAAACTCAAACGGAATTTCTCGGATTCCTTATTACGACAAAGGGCATCAAGCCGGACACCAAAAAAATCATTGCTATTCGAAACATCAAGAAACCCGACAATTTGAAGGATTTAAAATCGTTCCTCGGGTTAGCATCTTATTATAGACGTTTTATTCGTGACTTCGCGAAAATAGCGAAACCACTAACTAACCTAACTAGAGGGGAAAACGCACAAACCAGAGCAAACCAGTCCAAAAAGATCAAAATAAATATGAACGAGAAGGAAATCGAAGCATTTCGACACATTAAAGAGCTACTGACATCCTCAGAGATACTTATTTTTCCGGACTTCAAAAAGCCGTTTATTCTGACCACCGATGCTTCGTCTTTTGCAATTGGCGCGGTGTTATCACAGGGTGAGATCGGCAAAGATAGACCAATAACCTATATTTCCAGATCATTAAATACAACTGAGGAAAATTATGCGGCCAATGAAAAGGAAATGCTGGCCATCATCTGGGCATTGGATAACCTTCGAAATTATTTATATGGGGCGAAAAAAATCAAAATCCTAACGGATCACCAACCTCTAACATTCACATTGGGCAACAGAAATAATAATGCTAAACTGAAGAGGTGGAAAGCTCGGCTAGAAGAATATAATTACGAGCTTATCTACAAGCCTGGTTGCACCAATAAGGTCGCTGATGCCTTATCAAGGCTAGAATTGGAAGCTAATACATTATCAACCGGAACAGTGCATAGCGCGGAGGAAGATACCACAGAATTAATCCAATTCTGCGATGCACCAATTAATGCATTCAAAAACCAGCTCATAATTAAGAAAGGCAAGAACATCTACGCATACGAAGAACCCCACCCAGGTTATAGCAGACACCACATTAGTCTACCGGAAATAAATAAAGGGAACCTATTCAAAATACTACGGGAAAGGTTAAATCCAACCATAATTAATGGAATAAAAATTCCCGAGGAATACATCCAGGCTCTACAGGAGGTTTATAAAGAATGCTTTTCGACATGCAAATTACGGCTCACTCAAAGGATAGTTGACGACATCGGTAACGAAGAGAACAAATTCGCAATCATAAAAGAGGAACACAGACGAGCACATCGAAACCATCTCGAGAACAAGAAACAAATTTTGGAACGTTACTACTTTCCTCACATGTCAAGTTTGATCAAGAAGTACACACAAACTTGTAATAATTGTAATATCAACAAGTATGACAGACACCCAAGTCAAGTCCAACTTCAGAAAACACCGATTCCAAACTACCCAGCGGAGATACTTCACGTGGATATCATGGAAATTAAAAATGAAAAATTTCTATCGTGCGTCGACAAGTTCTCGAAATTCGCAAAATTTTTCCGTATTAAGAGCAAATCAATCCTGCATATACGGGACAAAATTATCAAGGCGTTACACTACTTCACGGTACCAAGACTAATCGTAATGGACAACGAACGAAGCTTAGTAAGTCCAATCGTCATAGACTACCTGAAAACCTTGGGAGTCGAAGTCTATTTAACACCTTCTCAACGGAGTGAGGTAAATGGTACTATCGAAAGAGTCCATTCAACAGTGATTGAAATCGTGAGATGCTTACAAGACGAATATAAAGATTTAACGGTGAAAGAGTTGATCAACATAGCAGTAGATCGCTACAATAATTCCATACACTCGGTCACTCAGCAAAAACCCAGCGACATATTTTTGGGCAGAATACAACGAATCAACTACCAAAATTTAACAGACTTCAAAAACAAAATCAACGAGAATCTGATAGAAAGACTGAAAAAATCTCAGGAAACAAAAATAACAAGAGAAAACTCAAATAGAAGCGAACCTAAAGCATTCGAATTCGGTGATACAATCTACACCGCCATTAAGCAAATCAAATCAAAAGATAAACCAAGGTTTCGAAAGGAAACCGTGGCTAGAGACAATAATGTCACAGTTACAACTACATCAGGAAGACGAATTCATAAAGCTCAAATCAAAAACCTAATACAATAATCTTTAAATTCCAGCACTTGGCTTTTGGGTCAATCAATGTCAACAAGCATCTACGAATACAAGAGTCCATTAGTAACATTGAAACAAGGAAATGGAAAAATCATCAGTGGAAGTTTCAAGCTGATTCATGTCATCAATCTGGAAAGCTACGAAGACCTAATTGATCGCATCACAACAACGGTCAATAGAACTCATCAAGACGACAAACTTCGACCTCAATTGGACCATCAATTAAACCAAATCAGGCAATTAATTTCGGAACTTAAAGGACAAAATACCAGAACCAAACGATCAATCAACTGGATCGGAAGCGCATGGAAATGGATCGCGGGATCACCAGACGCCACAGATTGGGATCAGGTTGTCAAGAGCCAAAACCAAATGATCAACAATAATAATCAACAATACAAGATCAACAAAGCCTTAACGAATACTGCAGACAAGATACTCAGCGAATACAACAAACTCACTGACCATCTTAAGGACGATTCAGATGGGAAGCTGCAACAAATTTTATTCAATCGGCTCCTCATTGTCAAAGAGGAAATAAAAGAAATAGTGAGAGCAGCACAATTGGCGAAAGCAAAAATCATCAATACTAATTTATTGGACAAGATGGAAATCAATCGTTTAGTAACGGAAGTAGAGACACTTCCATATTCCAACGAAATTGAAGCAATTGAGTATGCAGAACCGATGATGATGATCAAAAACTCCAAAATTCTGTACATTATATCAATACCCAAAACAAGCGAGGAAAACTACAACCATATCATCATAAGATCAACGATAGACAAAAACAAGCAAATACACCTGGAGGTCAACGAAATCCTACTCAACCAAAACCAGATATTTGGAATTGTTCAGAAATGCAAATTATTCCGCGACACAACCATTTGCGAATCAAATTGCTTGAAAAAGCTAAAGGAAGATCATTGCATTAACCAACTCATAAAGGGTGCCGATGCTAGATGCGAATTCCAGTTCAACAAAAATCAAATCATTGAAAGGTTGGACGGAAACACAATATTTTTAAGCAACTTCAACGGAAATATTTCTTACAACAACACCAGTAAATATTTGGAAGGAAGTTTTCTGGTGCAATACAACAACGAAACAATTAAAATTAATAATTCTACATTTACTAACAAAGAGGAAAAAACATTCCAAATCCTGCCATCGGTATTACGGACAAACATTACGGAGAACGGCATCAGAATTGATCCGGGATATCTGCACAGCCTATATCTGGAAAACATTGAACAGCTTCAAGAAATATTTGATGAGAACGAGGAAGCAGCGATAATCGATTCTGGTATTATCCTTGTCATTTGCGGTTTAATCATCGCGATGGTTATCAACAAAGTAAGGGTCACACGCCAGAGACGAATGATGCAAATCCAACCAGACGAAATGCCCAGCAGTCAACCAGGGATCCAATTTCAACCTGTCAGACTAAACCTATGACCCACGGGACGTGGATCTTAAAGGAGGGAGGAGTTAACAACAGTATCAATATAGTATATAACGTAATCAGCATGTTAGATGTAATACGAACCGCATCTAACATCTTTTTGTATAAGATAACATATTTGCTAAATTAACGAATATTCAACTGTTAGTTGTAATACGAAACAGGAAACATGTTATCTTGCTAATACTTTGTCTTCATTTAACTTTCATGGGAAAATATTTGAATTTGAAACCATTTCTGTATTTCAAGAAAATGCTCTAGTTGATAAGTAAAAAAGAAAATTGTAAAAGTTAGTTGTAAATTAGTCGTAGACAAATAAAGATTAAAATAAAATTGTTTTTTTTAACTTTGCTGCGCACCAACTCACTTAACTTATATATATATATATATATATATATATATATATATATATATATATATATATATATATATATATATATATATATATATATATATATATATATATAAGCAAAGGGCGGATCGGCATCGGAAACTGAAACTTACCAATTTTTCATGAATGATCCTTAGCTGGTTGGATAACTTCTGCGAAAAGCTCGAGGTGAGTATTTTTTTCTTAGTTTATTATAATACTGCAGCGTGTATCAGGCTAAGATGAGTGAAATTAAAGTAATTTTGAACTAGTTGAGACATAATGTGGAAAGGAGTAATAGGAGGTACAAGCAAAGGGCTCCAGTATACTGGTGGATTATAACGATAAGTTTAAAACTGTACCTTAGTTGTTTGAGTCATACTGGACGAGGCCGCAAAATATTGGTTTCACTACATAAACACCAGTCGCGATAAGTTGTAGAGTTACTGCCTTATTGCGAAACATTCGAGTAGGCTATGTTACTCAATTGCTTCTTCAGGAGCAGTAATTAGTGTAATAGTGAAGTATAGGAGAAGTGAGATCTGTCATATCATAAGCATGCATAGGTAGTCAATGCAATCAAACTTTAAGCATACTATAGTCCTTTAAGAGCTAAAAGTATATAATCGACTTTAATAATCCATCCAACGTTGAAAATTATTTCCAATTTCCCTGCAACCCCCTTTAATTATTTTCCGCTGGAAGTTAACTTGACATAACGATCCGATTGCCAATTTGAATTTTAATGCTTTTCGATTACCCTAATCGATTTCTTTAAAGTAGCGTCGTTATGTATTTCGATCTCTCACACCTTAAGCAAATCGACATTATATACATGCACCGTTTTACATCCCTTTATTTATATTCGAACACCTCCCAGCTAACACATATATGTATAATTATTTTCCTACACTTCACACATGGTATTAATATGTATGCAGGCACAATAAAATCACCATTGTATATCCTAAATCAATCCCGCCTTCCTTAAATTGTTGTGTACGATAAATAAGGGTGTTATCCAAATATTATATATGCTCTTTGTGTATATGATATATAGACATACATCAAACAGATTGTCGTATATAACACAATCATCTGATTAATCAAAACCAAAAAAAAAAAAAAAAAATCGAATCAAATCTCAATCAGAATACATAAAACGAAAATGTGAAGCGCGCGATAACAATCACGATCATATTACACACATAAATTCTTTGCATATCATTATCAATGTACACAAATTACGCGAATCCCATAGTCGATGTATATGTATGTAGATGTGTTTGCCCTAAGGTAATCAATAAAAAACGTCTTCGATATTTTTTTGTTCGTTTGATTTGCTGTTTTAATAGCTTAATTTGAAAGCTCAGCAGCAACGACGTATACAACAAAAAAATTGTGGTATTTGAATTCGATTCTTATCACACCGTGTGATTATAGACGAAATATTGGAAATATTTAATTTGATTTTTGATATGCAACGAGACGACGACGATATTCGATCGTCATGGGAATTATGTGATTTTGTTCGATTTAATTAAGTATCGCTATATAGCCTTAAGCGGGTATTATCGGTTTTTGAACCACATCCCAATGCCTAGCGCACCGTGAACAATGGGACTATAAATATATAATTCCGAGTGTGCATAACAATGCGTGCATATACGACGAACGTAAACTACACTTGGGTGTAAAAATATTGCACATATTTGTTTAATTTTTTTTAACGCTGATTTAACCTTTTTGTACTTGTACCATGCCAACACAGTGATTTTCTGTCGAATACAAACAAGGAGGCTTTCGAATTTAATTTTAAAAATAATTCAACAAGATCGATACAATAGCATGCCATGAAATATTTCGCTCGGACGTGTGATCATTTGCATTTTGATACACCAAGGTGAAAATGGAGGCTTCAGACAGCAAGAAAGATGTGACTGACCTCATGCTACAGCACACCATGGTAACGATGTTCTTATGAACGCGGTTCAATTGGGACAGCGGGTGAAGTCGAAATCAGCCGGTGCACAGGAGACATCTGACTGCACACTTTCCAACCAACGGGCCGAAATGAACTGCAGCCCACCGACAAGCTCGTCATGAGTTTGCTCGGGAGCATTTGAATTGGACAGCACACTAATGGAGAATAGTCCGTTCAGGATGGTTTTATATGGCACCGATCGACGTGAAAGAGTATACGGAAGACAAGGAGAGCAATATGCACAATGTTGCATTGAAGAACTTGTCTCGTCTGTCGAGGGATCGTGCATGTTTTGAGGAAGCATATCACTAGAAGCGAAGAAGGTTCTTGCTTCATCACTCGATGAATGACTTCTCAACGGTACATTGAGGAAGTACTCGAGGAGTACGTCGTATCTTTTGCTGAATATTGGTGAACATTTTCTTTTCATGCAGGATATGTAGCCTTATAGAGTGGGCTCGGCCAAACTCAGCCACCATCTAGAATCGATTGGTGGTACCCGTTGTTGTTGTTAGTTTTCTACAGTCTTACCTTAGTCAAATCCGAAGCTTACCTGTATGACAGCGAATAATAAAACTAGAACCGAACAAATGCGATTGTAAGTTAAGTAATTTGGTATTTATCTGTTGTATGTGACATATGCTGTGAGAAACCACGAGAGGTGCCCATAGCAGCGAGAAAAATCGATGGTCACGATTCAGTCTGATTCAACATTCAGCTAGTGAATGCTAGATGGCGGAGGTGATGCGCGAAAGAACACTCAAGCCGCTGAATTGGAATGTTCTTGGTTCGCCAACCAAGAGCGAAAAGAACAAAAAGAAAACGAATGAGGTGACGAGGCAGAAAATAGGGATTAGAATTTAGACCATCAAAGGTGACGGGTCGAAATAAAAAGAAAAAGGAGATAACAATCAAGGGTTGGATGTGATGTGAATTTTTGTTATTGATCATCAACTGTGTGTGAATTTTTTTTCAGTGTGATCAGTACAAAGTTAAGAAGAAAGTCTAGACCGCCCAGGTGGCACAGTGATGAAAGCTGCGGCAGAGTGAATCCTGATAGGGGCAGGATGCAAAAGGGAATTTTCACTATACGATTACGATCGGTGGTGTGAATGAACACATCTATGACCTCCTGTTGGAGTGCAGAATTCATGGGCCAACCCATCTTCCATGTTGGTACTATAGGCAGTCATGGAGTTATGCAATGTGCAGATGGTTCTATGTAAATCGAACCTAAAGCCGTTCGTCCGCGATTTGACTGTAATGGCGTAAGGTAAACAAACAAGAAAGTCGAGTTCAATCAAAAGCAAAAAAAAAACGAAAGACGAGAAACATTTTGTATCAATTGTGTTAAGAACGAGTGAAAAAGTGTATACTCGTGTGTAAAAGTTCGTCATCGCCGATACGTGCAGGATAGCGATCACCTAGCTGCAGCGGACTACACAACACCGATACAGGTGAGTTTTCCTTGTCGGTCTCACTTCCAGATTGTATCTTTTTGTTTTTCATCCGACCCTTGGTCGTTTCCCTTTATTCCAAGGTAGCGGATTGATTTCGTTCAAAATGCATGGTGTTTTTTTGGTGGTATCAGTAGGTACCCCGCCGAAGTCTACTCGATCAAAGACAGAGCAAAGCCGAACACGTTCTGGTAGACTGGCGCCCAACGGATATTATCGTTTTTTTTGTTGTTTACCCAAGCCACAACCGCGAAACCAGAGAGCACGTTACAAATAGCTTATACTTGAGGCGACAGGAACCAATATTTTCGACCTTTTGTGGAAAATTGAGCAAAGCGCTATATTTTTGCACCCAAGTGTATATATACTCAATTAAAGTGTGCGCACTATTATATAGAATTAAATTCAATTGTGAAATAGTTTTGGAGTATGTATACATGTATAATATTTGTATACACAGTACCATGAACTTCAATGGATTATCTAGATGAGTATATAATACCGCGTTTGTAATTTTGTGCAATATATAATATCGCGAGGTTATATTATTACTATCATTATTGCTATAAAGTTTATATCCAATTTTTTTTTTGTATCTCATGCATCAATAAATATGTATACGTGTGTGTAGCTAGCTAGCTAGCTAGTTTGTTATAATCTAAATATATAAAACCTACAATAAAGTTTTATTTTCCTTTTTGTGTAGCAAAATATTTTTTATGAATTTGCAAACTATATACACAACAAAAAATCGCCGCATTTGTGCAAACAGTGAACAAATTTTAGTTGCATTATCAATAGATATTATTTACAGATGAATTGGGTTCCACAATACTCGTAGAGCGGAATAGTATAGTTAGAATTTATTGCTCTAACCGGATATTGATCAGTGCTTGCCACATTCATGCAGTTGATACTATTTTTTGGGGAACATGCAAGTAGGCTGACTCTGGGTGACTACAGCAAGAGTTGTGAGGATATGGAAGAGGAGGAGATATGTTTCTATTCATACAATAGCACAACCAGCCCTTTGATGGGCTACCTCTTTGAGCTCGGTAATAGTAATGTGCGGGATGTCTTTACTGAAGTAGCTATAATTGGTTTAACATGACGGATCGGAGAAGTGAGACTCTTTTTTGGATTCTGGCCTGTACATCGATAGGCCGGCCATAGGTCTAGTTTCTTCGACTTCTTAATATGTATAATTAAGCTGTTGAGATCCTTTTTTTGACATAATTTAAAAATTATTACTTCTGCTTGATTTTCCATAAATGCTTTTCAAACTTTTTACAGATACCATGGTGATGTTCGAGTTATGTTTTATAAGCTTGATGGCATTAATGCCATAAGGTGACTTCAATTTACTTTAATGCTTTCAAATTGTGCTTTGGGTTGGTAAGCTTCACGCTGTCTGAGTACTGGGAACATAATACCTGTTCTGTCTCCTAAACTGCCTTAAATGTCGCGTTTATATATTATTTCTCATGTTCCAGTCAATTCAGCCGATTAAGAGCTTCTTGTAACTGTAGATGTGCTAATTTAACAGCGTCTAAAGCATGATATAGTTTGAATCCTATCATTTGTTTAGCTAAAAGCTTCTCCTAAAGTAAAAACCTTACATAAATCGAGTGGTCTTATGTAAAACTTCATGCTATGTTTGACGGCATGCTATGAAAGTTAGTTCGTCGCTTTCTATCTTCTCGAAACAAAATAGCTCTTGCCTTCACAACAGCGAACTGACATTGAACTGATCTGTCATCTTGTTAATAAATGAGAGATGGGTTTCAGCAAACTTTGACGTAAGCAAGCGTTTTATACCATAGACACATATTTAGTTTTGTAGCCATGATTATGAAATTATGTTTTTCGAAATGCGAATACGTGACACGCTACAGTTCTCCTTTCATTTGACACTTTATCATAATCATTAAAATTCTTACGTTAGATTACTTAATGGTCTGCAGAATTAAAGGAGAAAATACCACCATTTGTTACGCCAGGACGGGTAACACGAGGAATGTTCATTGCGCATAGGTTTACGGTAAAGCTGCCGAAATCTCGAACTGAAGGTGCAAAGCGCGAATTCATTCTTCGAACATCCAGGAAGGAACTCGTTATCTGATTTTCAGTTTCCGTTTGAGTATACATTGCACAAGTTTAAGGCAGCTATCAATATTTACTGAAGGATCGCGCATTGGGTGCAGGAGCTTTGACAGTTACAAGGAGCTAGGACTGTCTAAAAAAATGTGTGGTTTAAAAATAATTTCTTTTCGCCCAAATTTTCCGATTTCTATTTTTAGTTTTATTTTCCGTTAGTTTATCGAATTCTGTATTAATTTATTTTTTTTGAAAATATCAATTTTTATAAAAAAAATAAACAAATACATGAATAAACCAATATTTATAGTTTTCACTATTCACTAACTCTATAACTTGGCACTGTCATCAGTAAAATGACATGAGATGAGAAAAACTAGCTCATTCCCAAACCATGTTTAAACCAAGTTGCAAACCATGGTTAGCAGGGACACACTACAACGAAATCATGATTAACTCGAAACTGTAGTTAGGAAACCAGACATGTGTCTATAGTTTTAGAGAGTTTTAAGCCAAGCTTTCAGGCTATCAGTATCGAGTCATGAAATGTTTTATGAATCGTGATAATATTTAGACACAGTACAGATGTGTCAAGCTAGAATGTTTGTTTGTTTGTTTTTTTATCTCTACAATCTGTTTTGGGGCTCGAGGCACTTCCAACTCTTTCGGGGCTCGCTTATTTACGTCCTTACCTTACGCCATTACAGCCAAATCGAGGACGTACGGCTATAGGTCCGATTTACGTAGAACCATCTGCGCATTGCATAGCTCCATGCCAGCCTATAGTACTGACATGGGAGATGGGTTGGCCCATGAATTCTGCACTCCAACAGGGGGTCATAGATGTGTTCATTCACACCACCGATCGTAATCGTATGGTGAAAAATCCCTTTACCATCCTGCCCCTATCGGGATTCGAACCCGGTACCTCCCGCAAGCTAGAATGTTATCGTAATTTCTCCATTTCTAAAGTTTGTGGTTTGAAAAAACATTTGAAGTATCTTGGAATTTATAGTATCGGTTATAAGGGTTACATCGAATATATTCGAATTTGAAGTGGAAGGCTATGTTGGTTCAGTATGTTGCTTAACCGAACCACTAGCACAACTATATGATAGTGTTGTCGAATCATATAAGCTAGCAGCAAAACATAAAGTTATGTGGCGAGTCCAAATATAAATGTTGTTTCCGAACATATTTAGGTGTGGGCACTGCTAAATATGTTCGAAATGTCACTGGATCAAAGCAAACATGCCCGAACGACAAACGACAAAGGTGCGTCAATTGTATTAGACAGGCAATTGAGTGCCTCAGAAATACTTGCTGTATAGATATATGTGCGAACGCTGGTTTAACTGAAAATCATAAAAGTTCAAAAAACTATACATTCTATCGGATAATATAACAGTAATGCAGCAATTGTGGAGATTATTTGGCACACACTGGTCTCATATTCGTTGGTTGATAGAATCAAAGAGCTTCTTATACTCAGTAAACCCAAAATAGAATTAGTCAATAATAGCAGCGTTTCATGTTCAACTGAATCAGATCAGATCACATTTTCCATGCAAACCAAAGACGCATTTTGATCTAAATTTCATTTTGGCTCAAAATGTATCTTTGGTTTGCATGGAAATGTGATCTGATCTCTGAATCAGTTGGAGTCATGAAACGTGGCTAATATCTTTACTTAGGGCTATGAGAAAAATGATCAGAGTTAAAGAGGTTAAAGATGTTAAGTATTAAAGATGATTAAATATTTTAGCCAGAGTTAAAGATGATTAATCTGCTTTTCTAGATACAGTTTTTCAAAAGAAGGAGCATGGGGAGGTGAAAAATTATTTTGACCTCTTCTTACGTGTATCAACTGAAAATTGAGGTTTGAACGTTTTCAGGTTAGAGTTTTCCGGAAAGAATGTATATCATCAAGCAACTGATAAATGAGGCAACTATATTAGAAAGTTTGCAGTTCATAATAGCGATAGATCCTGTCTTATTTGTTATAAACTTTGTTATTACTTGGAAAAAATCTCCTTCTGGCTCAAAAGGTACTTTTTGTATAAAACCTATTGGTTCACAAGCAATTCGTACGATATCTTTGCACTCTTATGATGGCTATAAAAACTATGAATTCAGACAATGGAGGATAGATTTTTTGGAAAGATCCAGGTTTATTGAACCAATATCAATCCAATGCCGTAGAAAAATTAAATAAGAGATGTCGAAAGAAATCTAGTACTCTAGGTCAAATGCAAGCATTGCTGGATTTCATTGAGGCTTAAAAAAAATAATTTTTTAATATAAAATAGTTTCGACTCGACGAGGGACCTCACCTGATTTAGATCAGGTATTTATATTGAATTATACGGTGTTTATGCAAAGAGGCCATTCAGGAATTATTAATGTTCTTGAACAAGTATGGTTAATAAACGGTCTCTCTAGTGAATTATTAGAGACAGTCCCTTTGCCAAAAAAACGTGAATCTCTATGTATTGCAGATTATTGATGTATAACTTTGTCGGACATAGGAAGCCAATCTTTTTATTGTAATAAAATGTTTCATTTTTAATAGGCCTGTGTGTATACTTCTGAAAAATACTAGTGGCTATATAGCAAAATCATCAAATAAATCGTCAATATAACATTCTGAAAATACCAATCATAATGCTATAGTGTTATAAAAGTTGATCTGCTACACAAATGGGAAAGTCCCTCATATCGATTTGTTAAGGCTTAGATTAGATTTTCAACTTCTTTCAATAAGATCGCAATTTTGAGAACAAATCGAAATTGTATCTATAGGGGCATTATAGTAGCTTATGTGTATAGCATTATACTATTGCCTAATATGTTAGACCTTGAATTTTGATTGCGAAAGTTGTAAGACTGAGAGCTCAAATCTCAACGATACTTATCAGTTGACCCTCTATTATTTTATTACTTGTATGACCAATAAAATACAATTTACTCTACCTTACAAAATGCAGAATGGTCCTTATATAGTTCAGTACAGGTGACTTACCTATAAACATAAGAAAAAAAAATTAATTTACTTAAAAGTTTTAAGTGTGAGCTGTAAAATATCAAATGTTAAATAAAACCTATCTATACAGAATATTGATTAGCACCGATCATCCCTATAGGTAGTTAGTATAGCGCAATTGTTTCTGAGCAATCCATAATTTTCAGTTTCTTAATTTTTTAGTTTGTTAATCTTGTATTCCTCGCGCACAATCTATATATAAGTATGTACAAACACATAAGAAATGAATTCATTAAAAGTTAAGTAAAAAAAAAATACAGAACATAAGTAGATTGGTACACAGTACAACAAAAAGTGTATAACACCTTTTTTGTGTAACACAAAGTTTACATTCTGTTCGTCTTAAATCTTAAATCAAGTAAGAACAACTAAAAGAATATATATATATACATATATATATTATTAAGACATATAAGAGTACATATATATAGTTATAGTTCTTCTGTAAATATTTTATATACCAACAACAATAGTGCTCACACACGAAACGCATTGGCTAAAGAAGTGTGGCATTTGAAGGTTGGAATAATGTATGTAAGATTTTTGTTGTTGTTGATGTAGTCTTCAACCACAAAATAGTTTAAGACACAATTTCACCTATATGCTCCGCATAATTTACGTGCGAATTGGTATAATAATATAGAAACTAAAGCATCTCTGATGCGCGTGTGTATTTTATGTATGTAGATTATGTATTATGTATAGACGAAAACAATATGAGATTAATGAATGAAAACCTTGAGATAATGATTAATTGTAATTGAAAATGAAAAGGAAAGTATTTCCAAACTAAATATGTTCTCGTCTTGTGGTATACTTCACTCAAAACACTACATATATTATTTATTATGTGGTTTTTGGTATTTATGTATGTACGCGAGTATATGAAATGTGTTGAGAAATTGTTAATTATACAAGAGTTGCTATAGATGATATGATTCAGTGTTTTTTTTAATATTTTGAAAAAAATCGTCAAAATTACTTTAAATTTTAATTAAAATACTCTATCGTTCGTATATAGATTTATAATGTCAAGAGGGTTAAAATTAGTCAGGGAATTGATATATTCTTAGTAAGTGTAGCTATTTCGATTTTATCTTAAAGGTCGATTAGTAATCTTAACCGCACCTTGCAATCTTTGTAATTTTGGAACAATCTCCTTTTGTAACCACCAAAGTGTATAAGCCAGAAAATGTCACTCAGAAAGTTGGTCATGGTTTTAATATGTTCTTCAAAGTGAATTTTGATATCCAAGAAATAAGTATTTTTTGAAGACACAATCCTAATGCCATACACACCATGAGATCCCCTTCACATTTTCCTAATACTTTGGTCTGATATAGAGGAGAATTCGAACAAATAAAAAATTATAACTAGAATCATGTTCAACCCTCTAATTTTTGAGATATATGCAGAAAAGTGAATTTTGATAAGAAATGAGTTTTTTTTCAAAACACAGTCCTATACTATCATACAGACTATGAGAGCCCCATTTTGCTAATTTTTTGGACTGGTATAGAAGAAGGTTCGAACTAATAAAAAATTATAACTGGAGTTGTGTTCGACACCCTAACTTTTATACAGACTATGAGATTCCCTTGATATTTTGTTAATATTTTGCACTGATATTAAAATGAGTTAGAACTCACAAAAAATCATAAAAAGATATAAGCCGAAGAGTGCATTTTGATACACAAGAAATGAGTATTTCTCGAAAACACAATCTTAATGCCATACAGATTATGATATACATATTTCCCTAATACTTTGGAGTGGTGTAGAGCATAGTTAGAACTAATCAAAAATTATAACTAGAATCATGTTCAACACCCTAACTTTCGAGATATAAGTAGAAGCGTGAATTTCGATATATAAGAAATGAGTATTTTTCGAAGACATTATCCTAATACCCTACAGACTATGAAAACCCCTTAATATTTCCCTAATATTTTGGACTAATATAAAGTAAGGTAAGAACTAATAAAATTTTTTAACTAAATTCATGTTCAACCCTCTAATAGTATATTTCGAAGTCACAATTCCAATGCCATACAGATTTTGATATTCCCTTAATATTTCTCTAATATTTTGAACTGGTATAGAGAAAGGTTAGGACTGATCAAAAATCATAACAAGAATCATGTTCAACCCCCTAACTTTCGAGATATATGCAGAAAAAAAATGAGTATTTTTCGATGACACCATCTTAATGGCATAGAGACTATGAGATCCCCTTCACATTTTGTCAATATTTTGCACTGATATAGAAGAGGGTTAGAACTCATAAAAAATCATACCAAGAATCGTGTTCGACACCGTAGCTTTCGAGGTGTAAGCAGAAGAGTGAATTTTGATATCGAAGAAATAATTTTTTTTTCGAAGACACAATCCTAATGTCATATAGATTATGAGATCCCTTTCCTATTTATCTAATATTTTAAACTAGTATAGAGAAGGATTAGGACTAATCAAAAATTAGAACTAGGATTATGTTCAATAGGCTAACTTTCTATATATATATAAACAGAAGAGTGAATTTCAATATACAAGAAATGAGTTTTTTCAAAGACACAATCTTACTGCCATACAGATTATGATATCCTCTAAATATGAACCTCATATTTTGGACTGGTATAGAAGAGGGTTAGAACTCATAAAAAATCATAACAAGAACCGTGTTCAATACCCTAACTTTCGAGATATATTCAAAAGAGTGAATTTTGATAAATAAGAAATGAGTATTTTTAGAAGACACAATCCCAATGCCATGCAGATTTTGAGATCCCCTATATATTTCTCTAATATTTTGCACTTGTATAGAGGAAGGTTAGGACTGATCAAAAATTATAACTAGGATTATGTTCAATATGTTAACTTTTGATATATAAGCAGAAGAGTGAATTTTAATATACAAGAAATGAGTTTTTTTCAAAGACACAATCTTACTGCCATACAGATTATGAGATCCCCTTCATATTTCACTAATTTTTTGGCCTGCTATAGAGGATAGTTAGAACTTATCAAAACTCATAGCTAGGGTCGTGTTCAACACCCTAACTTTCGAGATATATGCAGAAGAGTAAATTTTGACACTAAGAAATGAGTATTTTTTGAAGACTCAAACTTAATGCTATATACACTATGTGATCCCCTTCTTATTTCTCTAATATTTTGCACTGGTATAGAGGAAGATTAGAACTAATCAAAAATAAAAAAAATCATGTTCAATACGCAAACTATTGATATATAAGCAGAAGAGTGAACTTTGATACACAAGAAATGAGTATTTCTCGAAGACACAATCTTAATGCCATACAGATTATGATATCCTCTACATATTTCCCTAATATTTTGGACTGGTATAGAGGGAGATTCGACCTAATAAAAGGTCATAACCAAAATCGGGTTCAATACCCTAACTTTCGAGACATATTCAGAAGAGTGAATTTTGATAAATAAGAAATGAGTATTTTTCGAAGACACAATCCCAATGCCATGCAGATTTTGAGATCCCCTATATATTTCTCTTATATTTGCACTTGTATAGAGGAAGGTTAGGACTGATCAAAAATCATAACAAGAATCATGTTCAACACCCTAACATTCGAGATATATGCAGAAAAGAAATGAATATTTTCGAAGTCACAATCTATATAGGCTATGAGGTCCCCTTCCTATTTCTCTAATGTTTTGCATTGGTATAGAAGAGGGTCAGAACTGATATAAAATCATAACTAGAATCGTGTTCGACACCCTAGGTTTTGACATGAAGCAGTAGAGTGAATTTTATTGACGGATATTGTGTTTTTCAAACCCAAATATGGTTGGTAGATATGTCTGTTACCATTTAAATTAGAAATAAGTTCCTCAACCTGACCCAAGGGAATGTTGCAACAATATTTGAAAATTTTTGACTAAGTGAAGAGACCAATTCCATAATAAATGAGAAGGTGATCTACGATGGTGTTGTAAGTAATAAAGGAAACCCAAAATTTTCGGTCATAGTCTATAAATATTGTACTGATTCAGTCAGAAACCAACTTGTTAGATTTAGCTAAACAGGCTCTAAACCACTAAGCTTTGTAAGATATTATTGAACATTGATTAAGTCTAATAAATTAAGAAAAATCCTTTTGAGTATATTATGTAAGTTTCACTCGATTACTAATAAAAAAGCTTATTAATTTGGAATACCCACCCAATTTGGTACGCACACAATGTATACGGACTGATATCTACATAATAACATAGCGTGACGAATTAAAAGAAATCCAATCCGCTAAATTATTATGTATCCGTCTATATATAGGGTACCAAATACGCCGAGCAGAAGAAAATTTTCGTCAACATTATCGTCAGCTATATACAGTGTTGCACTGTGTTGGAAAACTTCAAAAGAATATCGCTATGTACGCCGGTCGTATCTCGCTTTCAACAAAACGATTCTACCAAAACTAATTAAATTATTTAAATTATAAATACATAGAATAGAGTACCACAACATAAAATATATAAATAACAAAAAAAAATTAAAATTAAAACATTTTATTTTTGTATATTTCGTTTATAATTTAATTTGATTTAAATTAATGACAGAACGAAATTATAATACAATTTTCCATCTCTGTAAAGGAAAGTTCTAAAAACGTAAATGAAAATTACAAATCAATGAATTGGTTAAAAGCGTTTCTATATATAGCCGAATATATAACAAAAGGGAAAAATGACGATGATGATGATGATGATGGCGATGATGACAGTATATGCTAGTCGGAAAAACTTTTTCTATTTTATTCTACACTTATACAATCGAATGAAAATATATGAAATTAATTTTTCGAAATTTTCTCAGCATTATATTATGTATATAGGTAGATCGGAATTAAGTGGATCAATAAATTAACCGGAGCGAGGAAAATGAGACGGACTATGATGATGATGATGATGATGATGTTGATGGTGATGATGTCTATAAAAATGTTGAGTGATTTTTATTTGAATTTAGGTTAAATGATAAGAAAATAATCGATGATGAGCACATTTCGGATTATTGCTTTGTTGAATTGGATAGACATTCATTCATTTACAAAAACAAGTCGATTTTTGACATTATCTTTGATCTCTTTCTTTATTGCAATAAAACAAATTTTGGTTTAGCCTTGCCGTTAAGATTGAAGTTTACGGTTTGAGTTAAATGTTTTCTGCTTTGTTAAGCATATTTTAATGCATCGGATGGAAATCCATGTTGCGCTGGAGCATAAATTCGAAACGTTTCGTTGTGAATTGGTACAAGTTGGTTCAAACGTTTGAGATGGACAACGGACCAAATGGAGGAACATGACGTGATGTATTAGTGCTATATAATATGCAATGAAGCAGAACCGTTTAATAACAGCTCTGGTGATCGCATTAGAAGGGACTAGGACTTTTTTTTAAAGCAACTCAAATTAGTTATCAAGATCCGCTTTTCGACTCAGAGGAAAGCAACTCATCTGGCATAAAAAACCTAAGAATTCAAGTTCAATGTGGGATTTTCCTTTCTGGCGTCTTTGCAAATGTAATTCTTAATATGATTTTTAACATGATTAGGGTTGATAATTCACGTCCGAGGCAATCCTGACTAAGGTTCGTTTAGTCGTGAAGATAGCGAATACATATAACTGAATAAATAAATAAATAAATATATATATATATATATATATATATATATATATATATATATATATATATATATATATACATATATATATATATATATATATATATATATATATATATATATATATATATATACATCGTGTTAGATTAGTTATGACCTGTTTTAGTTGACTTATAGCATATAAGCGTATTACCTCAATACGAGTGCATAAGTATAAAAATTCCAAAAACCTGTACAAGGTCCTAAAGCGGATTACCAGAGTCACAGTGTGAAGACATATGGCATTTCCTACAGAAAATCTGTATGAACGTTATCACTCAAGTCATTTCGTTAATTGGCACAAATTAGAATTATGAACGTTAATAATTTAGAATTATTCATTCCATAATTATTCCATTAAAGAATTGCAACACTAGTAAAAACTTAAATCAAACAAACCAACGAATGCATTTATTAAGCTATTTTATTTAGAACGTCTGAGGATGAGTAACCTGCAAAACATGTGAACCACGCAGTTGCTCTTTTCATGTTATCTCGTTAGTGTCCTAAAAATATAGGTTGCGATTCGAGGTACAACAAAAGTTTTCATTTTCTTTTAGACTTGTGAGAGAAATTTTGAATAAGTAATGATAAAGCACTGCCATGACCGCCTGTGCCCTGGTTTAAGTGCATACAACGAAGAATGTCAGTAGATAATATATATGTTCCACATCGACTCCCGGCTCGTTTGATGTAGCTCAAAGAGTGCGTCAATATTCAAGCACCTCAATCCACCATCGTTCAGAATAATTTACTTTGCGAAGACATGTTCAATTCAATTGGTTTTTCGCAAATCATCTAACTCTCACCCTGACGATTATGTCAACTTACCAAATTTTATTTCTTTTAGAAGAAAATTTGGCCAAATTTAAGTTTCAACAGGACGGCTCTAATATCCATCCAGTCATCGTTGATTTGTGCCGTACCTTTGAATATTGCATTATTAGCCGATGTCAACTGGTATCCTATGAGCTGGCTCAAACAATTTAAAATATACTGAATAATTCGGACAACAGGATTGGGTAGATCCAGGCGAGGCATTTATTTGAAATGGATTGAAGATTGTAAAGTATTATAAAGTTCGCTTTTCACCGGACTTTTGGTATGGTGAAACTAAACCCAAACATTACTGATTCGGGACGAAGAATATAGGCTTGCATCAAACAAATATTCAACTCAGAACCCATGTAGAATTTATAGAGACATTAATATATGCTATACTAGTGTCTCGAAATGTGCCTGAAAATTCTCCTCAAATGTGAGTACATAGTTACCATTCTTATGGCCCACTCATTTGGACACCGTGATTGGAGAGATTAAAATGCAATCTGAAGGTTTTATTTTTACGCCTTTTTGAAACACCTGAGTATTGGCAATTATGTCTCTTTCTATCTGTTTGATAAGGCAATCAACGCGCTAGGTTTTTTAAGTGACTGCACGTTTAACGTAGCGATTCTTTATCTCGTGTCCGGGTACTTAAGCGTATAGGTTCGTATGTGAACCGTATTTCGTTTGTTTTTTTTGGCATTTTAAACATTTGAGGTTTTAACGGATGCAGGTCATCAGCTCAGCGATGCAACCAGATTTATTCACCTCTTACGACAAGCTCGGAGTAGAAACGATGGTTGCAGAGAAAAAAAAGATGACAAATATTTAAACTCCGCAAATGGCATTGATATTTTTGGGAGAACCTTGCCACATTCAGATCAGTTTTATTGCCAAGCAAATTCCGATTCCCATATAAATTACATCCCAAAACGTACCATACGATATATAATTTTCAAACCTTGTGAAATATTAATAAATTTATATATTATTATTGTTAACAATATTTATATTATTTTTATATGTTTTTATTTCGTTGTTGTTGTTGCAATTATATATTAATAATTCAAAGTAACAACACAAACAAAGTGTATTACAATTCTTAAGTCCTCGCATACACGTATTCCTTATGATTTTACAAAAAAACTTTATTAAAGACCTACGAGTCGCAGAACGCTCTCTCTCTATACATTATATATAAGTGGGGAGGGTCAACAAACGAATATAAATAAACATTAATTTTGTTAAATAAACAACATAACAATCTCATTAAAAACTATAAAAATAAATAAAATTCAATTTTTATTCTTTTGTCGATTTTTTTTTTTAGTTTTTAATATTTATTACATTTATTTATTTATTTATTTAATTTATATATTTGTAAAATTTTTTTACGTCTTTTTCTTATTTAATACACACACATATATAATTGACATTGATACATAACCTAATCAGATCATTTATTCCTATGTTTAATAATAACAGTCGGTTAACGAACAATCCCAATGTACCAACTATAAATTGGAGTCCGCTCATACAAACCAATGTCTTTTCGCCTACACAACGTTGTTGTTGTTGTGTTGTTGATGTTGTTATTCAATTCAATTTCTTGTAAAACACACACAAACACACACTCATACAATATAATAAATCGAAAAAGCTGGGAAAATTGAAAATGAATTTTGTTTTCATATTTTCAAGACGAACAAACTCGTCTGCACGTACAAAATATCTACTTTGCTACCGTGCGCACTCTGAACTTTGTACTCGATATTAACCCGAAAAAAGACAGAAAGAGATAGAGAGAGAGAATGAAAATATATTTAATTAATTAGACTTTATTCGCTTATTAAAAGCTTTTATCACATTTTTTTCTTATAAAAAGCTTTGTACACGTTTATTTTTCACCATTAATTAGGAAAACTTTGAAATTTGTTTTGTTGCCTGTGTTGTTTGTATATTAATTAACGGATCGAAGAAAAGCTCTTATACATTTATATAACAAAGATATTTTCGTTTTGATGAGGTTTTATTTATAAATTTTACTTTTTCTTAAAGAACGTTTTGCATCAAACGAGTCGAGTGAATGAAATTAAGAGCTTTGGCTTTTATTTACATTTTGTGCCACGATTGAATAAACAGAAAATATTAAGAAAATATAGTTGAATAAGGATTTGGAAAGTGTATACATAGTTTGTTCTTTTTAAGGCGAAAGCTTTCCTGAAACATAGTATGTGGATCATTGCTTTATAGGAGGAGGTGACTTTAATGCAAACTATCAACAGTGGATATGCATATTAACGACAACGAGAGGCCTCGAGTCAGATATTTCACTATTTGTGGAAAACAACCGATGTTAAGCAAACAGAAGCCGACTGAAAGCTACAGGTATACAATAAAAGAGTAATTAAATGCAAATATCAAACTAAGGACGGAACATTTTAATGAATGAACTCGATCAGAGGCTTCCAATCAATCTACACCAGAACTGAATGAAAAAGAGAAAAATGCAAGGAAGTTGTTCAACATAGCCTTGTACCCAACCACGGTAGCATATTCATAACGTAAATGTTATGGTCACATTGAAAACTAATCATAAGAAAAGCTATTAATTTTCTATTTCCGTTAAAATGAGCTTTGCACATGAGTTAAAACCTAACAGCAGGTAAAAGGCACCAGGATATGAGCTCATCTCAAGGGAAGTGTTACAAGAGTTGCAACACTGAAAATACATCTTACTTATTTATTTAATACTCGTTTAATACTTGGATCGGTTACTTCCAAATTAAACTCGATTCCACGAGGATAAAATAAACATTTTTGCCTGCAGTAGACCAGAAATGCTAAGACTGCAGGTTTACTCCAGACCCTCACAGTGGTTTCCAATTCAATGAAAACACTAGCATTACCATCACGAGCTAAGTCATCAACAGGTTTATTCTCTTCGAATCGAGAGTTCCCTGGTGCCCGTATGAGTATTATTCTGTTTGTGGTTGGTCAGTTGTTTTTTTATATTCAGAGAATCAACACATCATTTTTGACTTAATGGTATGGGACCCACAAGCCGTAACGGCCACTAGATTAACCCCTCAAACAACGGAATCGATTAGTTTTATAAAATCCAGCTTTACTAGCATACAATCAGAAGGCATACTTATTAATTGGCAAACTTGAAACTTCCGGATCCTGGTGTAAGGCTTTCTGCCTCCATTATTAAGGATGAAAGTTGCGGTGCCTCTTTGATATGCACATCAAAATGAGTCAGTCCAACAACCACATCAATTATAGTAGTTAGACAAGTTCTCATTATACTCGAAATACCGAGGCAGACTATGCATTGTGAACTTTAATTAAGTCTGCACTACCTTTTCCTCACTTTTTTAAAAAAGTTTCTGCTAATAAAACTCATGATTGTTTGGTATGAGTAATAGTTCATTTAAGGTTGTAAACTCCATGTCCACGCATATAGTATCTGACAGACCCAAAGTGCCTTCAGTTGTTTATCAACCAAAGACTACAACAAAGGCTACAATACTACTGTTTGTGGACAGCCTTTTACAGTCTTAATGGTTACCTCTTCGCTAACTTAACCGAACATAATAATTCTAGTCTTCAACATGGAGTGAATCCACTTTATTGATGCCGGTTAACCTCTCGATCTTGATGCTCTTCCTGCCTTGTCTACAACAGGATAGAGGGCGATTTTCTTATCAATGATGGTTTCCTCAAGAAACGACGTAAGCCTGACTCGATATGATTTTAGTTGGGAGTCAGGTCGTCCTATTCTTTTTGATATAACGATCACGTTTACTTCCATTCAAAGTTTTGGAATGTAGTTTAAGATATAGCTTGTCTTTAAAGCTTGGACTAGACTTGAAAGAATCTCCTTAATACCTCTTTGGAGGAAGCATGGAAAAATACCGCCTATATTACTGTGTTGGTAGTTGAAATCGTACCTGAGAGACTCTAAATGTGAGGTGTGTAATCCACTTCACCTGGATCACCGCAGGTGTCGATCTGGATTGTAGCTACTACTAAGTTCGGAAAGTGAGGTGCTAAAACTAACTCAATTGTTTCACTCCAACTTACAGAGGAATTTTCATTGAACTTTGAAAGAAAGCCAATGCAAATTGAGCTCCTTTCGTTTCAGAAGATAGCTATTCTTATAAGCTGAGTATAGAGTATGTACTGAAATGGACTTTTGTCTATGTTTCGAGAAGAACCTTATATAGGTTCCAATCGGTTTGTAATAAAACCGATCTCGTTGTTAAGATCGCCGTTCCCTCCATAAAATAATATCATGTTATAAATCTCAGATTCAGTTGGATGTAACTTTAAATCGATATAAGCCTCAAAACCGAGATTTTCTGGAACCTGAATCGTATTTAGGACAACACCAAATATTTTGTTTTTCGGCAAACTTTTATCATGTTTTGAGCCAAAAAAGCAATAGGACAAATGTAGTTAACGTATATTTTGCCAAAAAACGTAACAACACCATCATGATACGTATAGCTTGTTGCCAGAGCAATACTTTTATCAACACCACAATTATCTAAATGTTTCGTAATTTTTTGATTTGTCACCCATCCAAAATCGCGGCGTTGCACTTAATTTTGAAGTGAAGTGCCAAAAAAACGAAAACAAACATTTTGTCACCAATGCAAACGGTCTCATTACGATATTAACACTTGTAGACGATTTGTATATAGTCAACCCCATGTTCTGCAGACATATAAAATCTCTTTTCATTCATTGCAACTAGACAAGACAACTTAATTATTTTGACATTGAATGTAGATATTTAGACGCGTTATATTTTAGCACTTGAACAATGCATCGGTTATATATGACTACATGCATCTTTTATGTGTTTTATACCACACATCAGATCCTTATTCGATTTCCATATAAAAAAAAAATAAAACAAAGCTTTTCACACCACCACCACCATCATCATCATCTTCGTCAGTTCTATACAAATTCGTAAAATTTAAACTGGAACACGTTTCCATACTTTTCCAGTCCCTTCGAAAACAACATAATATAGTGTCTAGCTCTCATTTTAATCATTATGTGACACATTGTTCTCCACACACACACATACACACACTCACACACGGTAATAATAAAGCATAAAAATGCACACATTGCAGCAATTCCAACGTTCACACTCGACAAGGATTTTTTTTGTGTGTGCATAAAATCGCATAAAACAATAGAATAATCCTTGATCATGAATTGCATATCACTTCACTTCACACACAGCACATACAGAGAACCCATAATAATCATAATCATAATAGTTATACAACAACAACATATTTGCATGCATTGTGATTTACATACATACATACATGTATGAGTAGTTTCGAATATGCTTATATCTCTTGGTACCTCGTATAAACGTTAGCATACATATGCATGTCGGTATATATGCAAATAAAGATTATAAATTATGTTGGACCATTCATGAGAGAAATACGACAACAACAATCAAAAATCCCATTGTACATATATTCGAGTCCCCCAACTTTTAATCATCGAAATTATTTTTCCACATACACACATCGTACAAATATCTTAAGCCTCCACCTCCGTTCTGTTGCATTCATTTGTTCATCATCAAATCATATCACTCATTAAGGTGTGAAGTGAAATTTTTAGACAAATAACAAAAAAAAAAATCTGAATGGTGGCGGAATATTGTATGAGTTGCACATACATCAACAGAGGGGTAGCATAAAGTGAGATTGATAAGATGAAATTATGTCTGGTTATAGGATGACGGTTGGTGCACACTCAACTATAATTTTCAATATGTGTAAATTGGATTCCATTTCTGTTTTGTGAAACAATATGTTGTCTGTTTTGTGTATATACTCGTCTGTAGATGCGGAATGTGTGATGGTCGGATTTAATTGCGAGATGAAGAACAAACTATATATAAATCTTGTCTACTTAAGCACTTTGATACGTGGGGTGTTGGTTATGAGATGGAAATAAATGTATGATATCTTTAGGCTTAAGCAGTACTAGTAATAGAGTTCAAGTAATAGAGTTGTATAGAACAGGAGACACAGTTTCGGAGGAAAAAATATCCAGATGGATTAAAATTCCAACAGAAGCTTACTTGGTGGCTTAGAAAATGTATCGAGGCGCTATGGTCTCGAAATCTGAATAGAAAAATCTGAAATCATCAACACCAGAGACCACAACATACCTCTGTTTCACCAGAGACTCTTTGCAGGTAGCCTTAATGGTAACTGCCTCGCTACCTAATCTGGCTGTAATAATTCTATTTTACTATCATAAAGTGAATCAATCTTAATGTGAATCCTCTTTCCTTTCAACTCATATATACCTCCTAGTATTCAAAAGCATCCTAAAGTCAACGGGACATTTCAATATCAGTGATAATTTTCTTTAAATTGGCAACCAGACTGCTAAGAGCTGTCAATGTAGATTTACTTGGAGGCCAATTGCTTTCTATCTTCTTAAAAAGAAACAACGTATAAGGTTTACTGTTCGATATGCCTTTAGTTGAGTGTCTGGTCGACAACCTCCTTTTGATCAAAAGATCAACTTTCCTCTAAAATATTGGTATGAGGTTAAAGGCATAGCTTGTCTTTATAGTTTGAACCAGAGTAGGAAGACTCTCTTCAATACGTTTATGGATGTGGTATCGAATAAAACCATCACCTAAAAGAGATGTGAATAGCTTAAATGAGCCAGTTACTTATATTACCCTGCTTGGAGTGAACATCTTAAAATGGAACGGCTGAAAGTGTAATATGTTGAAAACACCAGGACGACTTAAAACAGTTTGGAAACAACAAGGGCGAATTAAGATTCCAATAGGAGCCTACTATTGTGGCTTAGAAATTGAATCGAGTCACCGTGTTCTCGTTGATTCGAATCCTGAATAGAAAAATCTTGAATCCTCGGCAATTCAGCAGAGTCAGTAGTACATCGACGAATAAAGATCATAACATAAGAAATAATACTCCTCTTTGTGGACCGCCTTAACCGTGCTACTTAACTGGCTGTTATAATTCTATTTTCCACGATCACTTTTTTCCTCTTGGTACTCTTTCTATCAACTCATATTAGATATTATCAAAAGCACCGTCAATGTCTGCGGGCGATTTCCTTATCAGTGATAGTTTTCTTAAGTTTTGTAACCAAACAGCTAAAAGCTGTTGATGTATAGATTTACCAGCTTGATATAGGCAAATTGGTATCTATCTTAAAATGAAACGACGTAAGGCTGTTTGTTTGGTTAGGTGTCAGGTCGGCTTATACTATAGACACATATCTGGTTTCGTAACTACAGTTTCGAATTAAGCATGATTTCGTTGAAATGTGTCACTGCTAACCATGGTTTGCAACTTGGTTTAAACGTGGTTTTGGAATGAGCTGTTTTTTCTCATTCCATAGGTTTCTAGAGGAGGCATCGGAAAATACCATCACTTCGAGGAAATTTCAATAGATTGAACGAGCTAATAGTCTATATTAACCTACAGGAGTGAAAATTCGAAAGTGAAACGGCCGTTTAGAGGCTCAAAGTTAGAGGCTAACAATAGTTCAAAGATAGATATCCTGACTGATTAAGATTCCAACATTAGCTATGCACAGCTTTACTGATTGGGTAAGAAAATATATCGGGATGAAAGCATCATTAAAGCTCTCAAATTGTACTATTATTAGTGAATGTTCACAATTTCTGAACCTCGGAAGCTAGTCCAGCAAAACAACTCTGCCACAGTGACACAAGTGTGGTTAGCTACACTTTGGGTTTTTGAGAAAAACATGATCAGAATATTGAAGCTTGTATTGAAGCAAATTTTTTAACGGCATTTCTAGTCCAATGTTGGCCATACCGTGTCAATAATCTGAATCTATCAAGAGCCAACTCGGTTTCGATGAATAGTCAGTGCTTTATACTGTTTTATGTTAGCAATTAGGAGATGCCAATCGATTTTTATGCTGGGGCCTCTAACTCATTTTAAATGGATGCTACAAATGGTTGATGAAATTAGTTCAAACACGGATAGGGAATAAAGGCTCACTCTTTTACATTGGCAAACGTCTCAATGAGCTTTCGTTCATTTTCAGACACTGATACCTTCAGAGGATCTATGATGCGTCTCATTCATTGATCTGCATGACAAATGCTTTGATAAATTCAGAACTTTTGACCAGCTATCTGCCAACATTTGAGTATGTCTCAATAGAATCATTCTTTATTCGGGTTAAGAACGCGCAGAAAATGTTTTTCAAAATCTTTTCTTTGATAATTTCAATTCGGCACATTTTTAGATGGGCGTATTCTAATCGGAGAGCATAGTGGAAGACATCGGAACCACCAGAAAAAAAAATTGTTCGGAATGATGTTCAAGCAAAACCATAAATCTCCATAAGTAGGCGTGGTGAGGGGCAATAATTTTGCACTTAGACTTTAATTTGTATTCAAAATCCAAACAGTGTTCAGTTATTTGACGGCCAAAATTCGGCCAAACGGGGGAAGCAGATTCTATTCATTGGCAAAATTTTATAATGAGCTACGAAACAAACGTTTGTCATTCTGGTTGCGATAACAAGCAAAATAATCGTGTTTAGAGACCAATTCTTTTCTTGAATAAAACGAGTGCATAAAGCATGAACCCGTCATCCGAACGAATGTAAAATCTTTTTTCAACGATGTCATGAACAATGCAGAACGGTATTGAACAATGATAAAAATTTCTGCAACCACAGTTAACATATGGAAAACATTTGATTTTAGTAGGATGACGCTACAAGGCAGACAGCGGGTGAATAGGTCGCTCTTGTTTAAGACAATGTTCAGCTGGTAGGCTGTTCTTAAACAATAAACATATTGAATGGCCTCATTCCAATGATTTAGCGATAAAAGTAAAGTTGTTAGAATACTTAAGTCAGTTTGGATTTTTTGTGCTACATATCCTGAAATGACATACAGAAGGAACACGATCAGGACCTATGATATAATTTTACTCATCATGGGAAAAGTTGCCAGATTCATTACACGTCAGTGTTTCATGGTCCTTATTAGTTTGTAACGAGATTAAGATTGCAGAAACTTTTTAATTGTTGCTTGCGACAACAGAACGGTGAACTTGGATTTTGCTACCTATATGTTTGTATACCTACCTAAATCATATAATATAATATAATTCTAATTCATATGATCGTACTTTACAATGGATTATATTGAACTGTTTTTTGAATGTACAAAATCTTTACCCAAAACATGATATCGAAAAATCGATTATATTCGATACATTCGAGATTGATTTTTATTACTCTTATTTTAATTTGACAACAGGGTGTTACTTGTTTCTTTCTCGCCGACCTATTGCAAATTTATTCTGCTAATAACAATCCCACTCGGCCGTCCTGAGTTTCATCTGTCTCAGATGAAATACTTTGTTGATAATCTCCGTCCTCGTCACTCGTCCCATTTTCATCATCCATCATACCGAAGTAATAAGGTTTCATCAGCTCGGCACTTGTTGTTGTATTTTGAGGCCCCTCCATCTGTGTGACCTTTCTAACATCGTAACGATCATGATCTTTAACTGCAGTTATCTCATATGGACCAAGAAACTTGGGATATATTTTATTTCCATTGAATTGTGTTCGTTTAATAACCACCCACTCTCCACGACTGTATAAGGGTGCCAGGCGCCTTCTACGGTTGAAAGTTTTACGATTTTCGTTTTGCACAATGTTTATTCTGCGTTTTGCATTCTCTCGTAACTCCATTCGGTTGTCATCAAATAAAATTGATGCTTCTTCTTCTAGCGCCTCCTTAATCCTAATGTCTTCGGGACATCTCATTTTTACTCCCGTTAATAACTGAAAGGGACTTGATCCGATAGTTCTTTGGTAAGAATTATTCAAGTATCTCTGGAACTTATCCACATACTTGTACCACTCTTCTGGATTCGACATTGCTAATTTAGCTAGCGCTGGTATAATAATTCTGTTAATGCGCTCTACTTGTCCATTGCCCGATGGCATTCCCACCGTAATCGAAAAGTGCTTAATACCTTCATTTCCACAGTACTCGTCAAATTCCTTTCGGAAGGCAGGACCTTGATCCGATATAATGACCGATGGATTCCCGAATATTGCCTTCTGTAGCTCTAATTTATCGATAGTTTCTTTTGTCGTAGTAGTTTTGGTCGGGTACAACCAGACAAACTTGGTAAAACTATCAATTACACAGAAGATGTATTTATATTGCTTCTTCGTGGCAACCAAGCTTCCTAGATGATCCACGTGATAGGTATATAAAGGAACATCACCTTTCGGAATTGGGTTAAGCAGCCCATCTTGTTTGCCCGTTTTCCTTTCCGGTAGAATGCAAGGAACGCAATTTTTAATATACAGTTGAATCTTTGCGCGCAATTTGGTTATAAAAAATTGCCTTTCAACTAGCTCCTCCGTCTTCTTAATAGCAAAATGACCTTGCTCGTGATACGTTCGTATAACTTCTGTTTGCATTTTCCTCGGTACAACTATCAATGCTCGACCTAAAATTGATTTGAATAAAATTCCATTAATACTTATATAATCGTTATATGGGCCGGAGTTTAATATCTCCAGTATCGCCTTTATGTGTTCATCGTTTTTTTGAGCCGCTTTTACTCTAGCCGTTACTGTTTCTTCAATTGTTAAGACGATAGGGTTTCTACTCAATGCATCAACGTGTTGCATGCGAGCTGACGGGCGATGTTCCAGTGTATAATCAAACTCCTGCAACTGTAAAGCCCAACCTGCAATTCGCGAAGTAAGCTCTTTCTTCTCCATTGTGTATTTAAACGCAGCGCAGTCTGTGACAATATGAAATTTCAAGCCTAAGAGATACACTCGAAATTTTTTTAATGCTCTCACAATCGCTAGAACCTCCAATTCATAGCTGCTATATTGTTCTTCGCAGGCTGATGTCTTCTTACTGTAGTAAAATACAGGATGAAAGAGTTGATCACCATCAAACTTCTGGAGAAGGATAGCTCCTAATCCGATCTTACAGGCATCCGTGTGTAATTGTGTCTCTGCTGCTACACTGTAAATTCGTAAAACAGGTTCGTCGACTAACGTTTGCTTCAACTTCTCAAATGCGTCCTTTTGAATTGGCCCAAATTTGAACACCATATCTTTTTTTAGAAGGTCAGATAGAGGTTTTGCGTAAATTGCATATCCTTTTACAAACTTTCGGAAATAGCCCGTTAAACCCAAAAACGACTGGAGTTTTTTTAATGTATTTGGCTCTGGAAATTTCAGTATTGCTTCCTTCTTGCTCTTCGATGGGTGAATACATCCGTTTTCAATTTCATAACCGAGATATTCTATACGCGTACATAGAAATTGGCACTTCGACCAATTTATCTGCAAACCGTGGTTTTCTGCCAACTTTAACACCGTTGAAAGTCGATTGATTGCTTCTTCCTCATTCATAGCCGGAATCACTAAGTCGTCCATATAAATACATACAATCCGCTGTACATATAGTGGTTTAAAAATATGATTGATGAAGCGCTGAAAGGTTGCAGGAGAATTGCACAAACCAAATGGTGCACGAACAAATTCGTAGTGAGCCGTTGGCGTGATGAAGGCTGTGTACTTTATGGAGTTTTCCTCCACTCGGACATGAAAGAAACCATTCCGAAGATCCAAAGTGGTAAATATTTTGCTATCTTGAAGCTGATCGATTTGATCCTCCATTAAATTCATCGGAAATCGATCTTTAATAATTTTTTCGTTGATCCTCCTATAATCTATACATAGACGTTTTGAACCGTCTTTTTTATTTGCCAATACTATTGGACTTGCGAACTCTGAATTACTGGGCCGTATAATACCTTCTTCTAGCCATTCCCGTACTTGTTTGTCCACTATATCCTTTTCCAACGGTGAAAGACGACGAGGTTTTTGGAAAATCGGTTTCTCGTCAGTTAAAATAATTTTCATTTTGATATCATCCTCAAAATGCAATCTCTGTGGAGTGTAATTAACAATGATTTCCTTAATCTTCTCAGCATGACTGTTGTTTTTAATGTGGTTCAAATTAAGGTTCAAATTGCCGTGCTCGACTGTTACACAACACTGTTCCGGTACAAATCTCTTCATAGTAATGCTATTTGGAGTTAAAATAGTTACTGTCTGATTTAAAAGCTCCTTACCGATGATCACCTCACATGGTAATACCTCATCTGAAACAACATGGAAGACAGTATTATAAATTTCTCCGTCAATAGTGACATTGGTATGGAATAATCCGAGAGTTGAAATATGATTAGACCCTGCTCCTTTAAACTTGGTTATTTGGTGAATCAAATCTGGTCGCCCAATGTGCAAATATTTTTTCATTGTCATTAAGTTAAGATCACTCCCCGTATCCACCAAACCATGGATAATTACACCTCGCACAACTAACTCTTTGACATCTTTTGTACGGGAAGGTCGGTCTTCCTGAATTGACATTACCTTGCTCACTCCAGCCTCTATCTTTTTTGGGCATTTCGGCGAAATATGCCCAAAATCATTACAATTATAACATTTTGGTCCTTTTTCTTTATTTGGACATTTGTCACCCATGTGATCTCGGCTTCCACATCCAAAACAGTGTTTACCTTTTCGGAACTTATTACGTTTTATCTCCTTTTCTCCATTTTGGTCTACAATTGTGTTACCTATTTTTGGCGCTCTTTTATTTTTGACCAATTGAATTTCGCTGTAAATGTCCAATTTATCTTGAAATTGTGTCATCGTTTTAGCACCATATAGAATTGCTTTATTAACTTCTTGGTCATCTATGCCTGCTATGCAATATTGAAAAATGGCTTCATCCTCTATACTGCCCCTTTTGGCTATTTCCCGTAAAGCAATTAAATATCGCTTGAACGATTCATCAGGTCTTTTTCTGCGTTCAAACATTTTCCGATGCACCGTTGCACTATTTTCTTTTTTCTCAACTTCCGTACGTAAATGATCCTTCAACTTTCCCCAATTATCCATTCCTGATGCTAGCCTTAAACTATCTTTCGCCGTACCCTTCAACAGTCTCTTTGCATATATTGTTTTCCTCGTATCATCCCATCCGGTAGTTCTAGCTACTTCATCGAAATCTTCTATCCATTTGTCAAGTGAGTAATCATCATCACCACTATAACAGTTCATCGATTCTCCCACGTCCCTGAATAAATATTGGAACCTTGATTCTATTTGTGCAATTACAGGATTTTCTCTCTGCTTTAAAATATCGTTCTCCATCCGCAAAAGCTCGATTTCTTTATTTTTTAACTCCATCATCATTTTCGCTAATTTTTCTTTCTCGGATTCTTCAACTACATCTTCTCTAGTTGACCGTCGATGGGAAAAGCTTCCCTCGCTGTTTATCGCCTGATTAAACATTGATTCCATTTTCTGATAAAAATCATCTCCATTAATATTGGAATGATTAGATTTCTTTTTATTGCGACCCATTGTAAGTATAACGTGGTTGCCGAAAATTAAGAGTAGTTTCACACACCGTTTAGTAATAAAAGTAGATGAAGTTACAGATGCCGTTTATTTGTACACAATCACCACGTTTTATTAAATTGCAAAACTTATAGTCTAAGATTACCGTTACCGCTATTGTAACAATACACTTTGACTAAAAATACTCTACCAACACGTTCCGTCGTAAGATTTTTAAACAGTTAATTTAAATGTATTTTAGAACGTTCCCACCGTATTGTGAGTGAGTACACACCATTTGATTCACTCCACTTAACACCGTAACTTATACACCGAAACCTTCTAATACGGTTGATCTTAAATATATCCAGTTATGGCCGCTTAATCGATTCTCCAATCAATCAGAAACTTTAGAGCAACAGTTATTTTCAGGAATAAATGCAAAATTCACCACAATCACGATCACGATCCCGGTTGAGCCCCCAAGTAGGAAATATTATTCTGGAGGAAGCAGCAAATCGAAATAAAACCACACCGTAAATCATATAATATAATATAATTCTAATTCATATGATCGTACTTTACAATGGATTATATTGAACTGTTTTTTGAATGTACAAAATCTTTACCCAAAACATGATATCGAAAAATCGATTATATTCGATACATTCGAGATTGATTTTTATTACTCTTATTTTAATTTGACAACAGGGTGTTACTTGTTTCTTTCTCGCCGACCTATTGCAAATTTATTCTGCTAATAACAATCCCACTTATATATATATATATATAAATATATATATATATATATATATATATATATATATATATATATATATATATATATATATATCTGTGTGTGGGAAATTTTATATCGTAACACAACCATAGGACGAGTCTATCTCCATTATCATTTTGTAGTGCTGCCAACGTACATTTTCCTATCATTAAGGTCATGCCTGCATTGTCGGATCCAGTTTTAACATCTTGGCCTAGTTGTTTATCAATTCGGTGTGTAGTTGATATTGGGGCTTACAACTGCTCGTAAAATTCATTTTCTGTAATTTCGTCTGAATCTTCCCTAGATGTATAGCACTGTGGTCTGTCTTAGTGCTATACTATTATTTTTAAACTGGTCGATTTCAATTGGAGTACTGCTTTCTTTGCTTTAGTCGCATATTTTGGGTATCGCGGCACGACGATAGCAAACATTAGCTAGTTCTGTTAGAGATCTAACGTTCCAGTTTCCAATTTATTGTTATGTAGTAGATTCTTAATCATTCCGATTGTAAGTGATTTATTGACTATTGACGACGTTCTCAGATATTTATCGTAATTTGTCTTGTGTAAATATTTGCATTTTGAATAGACCTTGTGGTTTGAAGTGAGGTGTACCTATATTGTACGTTGCAGATGTTGTTTCGTTCGCCGCTTGAATCTTGTTTGTTGTCGAGTACGTATATTTATTACTACTTAAGAGGTTTTGTAACAAAAACCACGGACTCATGAGTAATTTTAAACGAATATACCTATTATAGGGTAAACTAATGGTACGAGTATGTAATAGGATGCGGTTGTTATTCTATTAAAAACTATAAAATTCATGCTAGAATAATTTTTATAATTTGATTGTTATTCCATATATATGCTCGTACATAAATACATTTGTCGTTTGTCTATAATAATATAGTTACCTGTCGTATGAATCTTTCGTCGCCCTTGTTTTTCGACAGACAGCACACACAAATTAATGGTTTGTATTGCAAACCATGCGATATAATAATTTTTAATGGTTTATAGTTCGTTCGATATTTGATATTTGGGAAAGCACATTTTAAAAGCTTCTCGCGTTATAAATCATAATTATATAGATTTTTGGTTTATGCTGTATACTCACGGATAATATAAAATGTTGTTATCAAAACCAATGTTCGATATTGAAAACATATCATGTGCAAACATTTTCCCATTTCGTATAAACCGCGAGGCTTCCGCTTATTAAAAACCATTATATTGTTATACATTTTTGCATATACAAGAGAGATAATGGTATTGATTTCATTATGTACGATTGAATGAACATTTATCGATTATGGTTTATGGGTATATATGGATGTGCGTATATAGTGGGTGTTTGAATATGACTAACTATAAAAATATGTTAATTTTGTGATAAAAACTGCAAAAAATAAAACGAAACGTTCTGTGCTGTAATCTGTTGCTGTCGAAGCTTATCATCATTTATTGCGTTTAATTAATTTTTTGCGATACGTAAAACCAATTTATTGACGCACATGGCTGGTTTATACCATATGCCGGAGCTTGTATAGCCGACTTAATCGATATAGTGCGGTTAAATCGATCGTCTTATACGCGAAACAAGTGTAAAAAGCTCAATCATTTCAAAGAAATCAAAAGCTTGGCGGAACCTAATGAATCTAATGATAATCTAACTGATTGAAAACAGGGCTGAACAAAAGAGTAACTTAAGGTTCCCAACATCTGGAGGACAGAACCGCAGTGGCTGAAAGATTCAATTTAGAGTAGAGCTTGTCGAGCGTTTAGCTAGCTGGTGGTCGTCCAACCATCGACAAAAGTGCCGTCACGGTTATCAACTGTCGTTGATTATTAAATCGTTTACAAAATCTAAAAAGGCTAGATGGCCGTCGTCATCTGCATTACCACTAAAGTTATGTACATAGAGGAAGAAACAGAAATTACCACAGAAGCGTGTATTTCTGCCTACAAAGATTTATCTCAAAACTAGAGTTATAGAAGACAACGCAACCAACTTCGATGAAGACAACATTAACCATAGCTAAAGAGAAGGCAAAGGGTAGCAGTAGCTCATTATAACAACATCGGGAAGTAGTTCGCTTCAGATGGAATAATATGACATATTGGTATGTTATGGACAGCCAAAGTAATGTCAGTTAACCCAATATATAATATATCATGAATAAACATCTTCCATGGAAGCTGTTGGAAACAGTATAACAAATTTTTCAGAAGAGATTGAACAGTGAATATATTCAAAGACTTCACAACAACTCCCAAAATGATTCAACCTACAAAGCATCATGGATCCCGTTTTTTTAAAATAAGATAGTTTACCTCTTTCTAAATGGTATAACGACGCTGGTTTGCGTAACCCAGAAAAACAAAAGGCCGTCACAAACATTTCACTTATATCAAAGAAAGAAACACTAACAACAGACAATAACGATGACACTGAAGTAGATTATAGTAGGAACACCACTGCCATTCAACATATAGAGACTTGTTGAAATATAACATGGATCAGTATTCGTCGCATAGATACAAACAGAAGGCTACCCATGTAATCTTGCCACTACAATGTTCGGTAAATATGCCTGCTCCTAGAGTGAGCACCACTATCTCAAATTGGGCCAGCAGTGTAAGCTTAACCTTTTTAGACAAAGCAAATACGTGGGCTTTATCTTGCTCAGCAAACTAGGCTAGAAACCTAATATAATGGAAAGAGTAAAGAAGGCTACTTTTTAGCGCTCTACTCTTGTCAGAATATCATTTGTCCAAAATGGGTTGGAGCATTATTTATTAGCTTTATACTTCAGTCATCTGACCCATTGATTTTATATGGCATACGTTTCTGAAGGCTTAACCTAGACATAATAGTCAAGTCGATGGTGATGGTTTAGAGAACTAGTCTACTTGAGAATGGGTGGAGCACTTAAGAGTATACTTACACAAGCTTTGGAGGTAATCAATGGTGATAAAAAATGGACTACGATAACCTAAAAAAGAAGAAGATATCATTGGGGTTCCACCTGACCATGCTTCAAAATCGACGAACAAGTCGAATAGTGATGTTGGGATCAGGGTGGTGTTATGTAATATGGCTTGCTCAATTGGAACAAAACAATAAATGAAGTTCTTTACCGCAATGAACGAAGTCAGAAATAGTATGTTTTTCTTATAGGCACTTGGGTTGAGACCGAATTTAGCATAGCTACTCTACAGATCCTTCTTGTATAGTGACACACCGAAATCATTAATTAATAATATCCATCCTTCTTACCGTCCAATGTGTTTGCAAGATAAATCAGGAAAAATTCTGGAACGAATTGTATATGCTTATGTTTACGGGAGGGAAAGGCGCGTTCACGTTTAATGCGATTTAATGTATAGCAGATACGGCGCAAGATCATGGGACGAAAACATGTATGATGATAACTGGGAGGGTTCCACAAGGATCCGTTAACTCCTATGCTCTGGAACATATAATGGTCTGCTATGATTCTCCATACTACGTGATGCTCAAGTGGTTGGTTTTATGAGATGCTCAAGTATAGTGACAGTCACAAAACGAAGAGAGGAGATCGAAGAGATTTGTAACAGCACAAAAAGACACATGTGAATCTCTGCTGGTCTGGAGTTAGCATAACTTACGACAGAAGCAGTCCTAATCACTAGCAGGGAAACTAAACAGAGCATTACGTTAGGGGTAATCGTTGCTACACTGCAATATAAGAAACATCTCACAGACACAGAAGATCTGCTAGTTAGCGACGTTACGCATGCACTTTGATACATGGCACACGAGTTTGGGCCAATGAATGCTAAGGCTCGCTCGTATACTTATGCATCTAAGATGAAATTTAGCACGGATGGAATGACTCGTCTGATACCATTGATTGAGACATGGCTAAGCAGACAACATGTTAAGGTGGATAACTATTTAACCCAGTTCCCAATTCGAGACCCACCACCCCTTTTATGGGAACATTAGAAATCCGTGTTGTTTGAGTACCCACGAGGCAAGAAAAAAATCTTATTGTACCAGATAATGTTATTGTTTTTATGATGGAATCAGAAAAGCTGGGTAATATAGTCCAAATTTCATGGGTACGAATAATTCCTCCTCCACCCCAAAGTAATAATTAAAATGATTCAACTTGATTGTCCTCATTTTAGAAATGTACGATCTTAATGATTAAAACGAAAAATGTATCTATCTGCTAACATCAACTCCATTTCTCAACGGGCCTCGTAAAATATAAAATTAAAAGTTATGATCCTTTTATTATTTTGTCCAAAAAATATCCTGAATACAATAAATAATAAAAACTTTTATCCAACTCCGTTCGACCGGTCTATATCTCTCAAGGTGATTGAAATGGTCGGCCAAATGGAAAATGTGTTTAGAAAGCTCACACACACACATACCAAAATCCTATCTAAAAATTCGTGTTATGATAATAAAATATGCAACAACAACAACAACATCAACATCAAAATATGAATAAGTTAAAGATAATTTTATGACTTTTTACACAACTTGTCTTCAGATTATATTTGAATAATTCATCCATAAATATTCATAAAAACACAAAATTCAACAGCATGAAAGCAAAAAAAAAAAAAAATTAATTCACCACAAAATGATGGATTCTACTTTAATCCACACTATACACTAACCATACCACAATTGGTTTCTTCAACACTGTCGCATTGTTTTTGTTTACACTTAGATCCTTCCCTTATATACATGTATGTACCTTATACACACCGCACACCGGTTGAAATTTGCATTTTGTGTTTTTTTTAGACCGTCTTAGATATTGTTCTTGTTAATATGCAGTTTCTTAGAATATAAAATCAAAAAAAAAACTAATAAAGGGTTTTCCAATAATAGGTTTCAATTTGAATAGGCCGGCAATAGTAAAACTGGTGGAAAAATTTGAGCTGTTTAGGACCAGTTAGCGATGTGAAGGATCGAAACCACGTGCGTCGCTCAAGAACAACAGAGAATACTGCTACTGTAACCCGTAGTGTTGAAGAAAACCCATGTTAGTCGATTCCTCGTCAATTTTTGGAATTACACATTCTAAAACGACATTGCATAAAGATATGGTCTTAAGGCTTTTAAAGATTAGTTCACACCAGAACTCAACGTCGTATCCTTGCTGATTGGGTCTCACAAATGCATGTCTCCCAATGATCTGGATTTATATCAAAAAATCATGTTCATTGATGTGGCCCACTTTCGAGGGCTACGTTAATAAGCAGAATGGTCGCTCAGGAAATTCAAGAATGATTGTTGAAAAGCCTCTCCATCCTCAACGTGTCACTGTTTGGTGCGGTTTTTAGACTGGCAGTGTAGTGGGATCTTACTTTTTCGAAAATGAGGCTGGTGCAACTTAACGGTTTCTTAAGGCCGGAATTGGAAGCTTTTGATGTCGACGACGTTTATTTTCAGCAAGAGGGCTACATGCCACACAAGCAAAGAAATAGTCACAATTTAGCAAGAAAATACACCGCGAAGAGGTGATCGTATTGGCTCTTATTATTCACGCACGGCCACGTGAATGATATGAGCGAATGGTCAACAATCAAGTCAATGCCTTGTGGCGTTCACAAATACAACGAAAGTGAAGTTAAAACAAAATAATCGAAAAAAGATTTCAATTCAAAAACTCTGTAATTCGCTAGTACTGGTGCAACAATCATGAAGTCCGGTCGCATATGCCTGGAATTGATATGAAATGGAATTGATTCGATCACACAGCAAATCAATGACGTCATCACATCGAAACAGGCCTAGCGAAACGAACATTACAGATCACATACAAGATGCCATAAAGACAAACGTCTACATCGGCTGGTTGATTCCAGCTCCCCCTAGCTTGTCAATCAATGCCACTCTGTGCAGTTCTGATTAAACTCCCATCATTAGCTGTCACGATTACCGCACCCAGCATTATTATCATATTCTACAGCCTTAAAGATGGCATTCATGAAGTTTCGAGGACATATAACCGCCAATCTGGGTAGCGGGCCGGTCGCGGCCATTTTGCTAATATCGTTTTCATTGTTTTTCTAAACATCAAAATGAAACCTCTTGTTGGAAAACCTTTTATATTTGTGTTCCTAAATATTATATTCAACCTCACATCATCTCCTCATCATCGTTGTCGTCGTCTGAGTATATATATGTTGATGTACAATATTTTCTTCTCAACTTTTAACACCAAACACATATTTTGTTGTATGTACGTACGGCATTCAATGTGTGTTATACAACAAAACATCATCATCATCGTCGTTCGTCATATATGTATATATAGTCTTCACATCATCAGCAGCATTAGCAACTTCATAATCAACGCCACCATTATTATGTTCTTCACAAAACAAAGAACCCAACTATTATTATGGTTCTGTAGTTTAGGGTTTTGTGTTATGTCTGTGTCGGTGTGTGTATGTGTCTGCGTATAAGGATAATCTATACATCCTCATATAGAAAAGTTTTTTTTGTTTGTTTGAAGTCCTACCGTGAATCCTTTCTTTTGATAAAGATTTAAGATTATTTTTTTGTGTCTTGTGTTGTGTTTTGTTTGTTTTAAATCAAACACTTTTCTTGTATAAAATTTTAATATTAAGAGACTTACATGGATAAAATTTGAATAAAAAATTTTTTTTTTATGAAAACATCTCATTTTACACTCGCTTTGGAAGAATTGATTACTATATACATATGTGTGTGTGTAGTGAACATATATATATAAGAGATGTGTTGCTGAATGTGAAATATTTTTTTAGAGGCATTCATACATGTGAGAACAAAAAGAAAACATTATGGTAAACGATTTACGACACTTTGGTAATAAGAAAGTGTGAAATGTTTTTTGGATGACGTTTATGAGACATATTTTCAAGATGTTATCTGTCAATAGACAAAAGTTTTCATATAATATGGTTTGTGGAACAAGACGCGTAATAGACGTCATACAGTACCTGACAATTACAAACAGTAACAGTGAAAATATTCGTGAAGTGAAAAATATCTCTTGAACTCAACAATTGCACGTAAACTGCAAGTGCCACCCAAAAAATATTTAATGGAACCTGGGCTCGAACTACGAAAACTACAGCACATAATTAATGCTGCCTAATCCTAACAAACCGGTAAATGACAAAACATCATAGTAAAGATTGTTTCTCAAGAGACTTAATCCAATTATAGAAAATAGAAAACTTATACCATCACATCAATTTGGGTTTCGAGAAGGCCATCTCAAAAATAGAACTGATACGATTGAAAAGGCACTGGAGGAGAAAATGAAGAAAATATTGGCAGTAGTCTGACAATGGAGTGTGCTTGGCCCTGTGTTATACCTTATGTATACAAATGATTTACCAAATACAGTGAAACCTCGATATACCGTACTAATGCGAACGAGGGCAGTCCTTTATAACCGATTGTCCATATAAAAATCCATGATTTTCATTCTGGACAATACGCACATTTATGTATATTTTTAGTGTTTTTATGTATTTATGTTAAACCATGATCTGTAAGAATACTAATCTATATTCTCTCTCCAAGTGATGAGCGTATTTACTTTATCTCAGATAAAAGTCACTAATAAAGAAATCCATGTCTCGATAAGTAGAAGAGGGTCTCCATATGTTCTTCGTAATGAACGAAGTTTAAAATATCTTCTCTTAACACTTTTTTATGCTAAGAGAGCCGATTTGCCCAAAAAGTCGGTAGTGAAGATTTTTTGAATGGCACAGTGTTCTAGTACTTATATGCCCAAAATATGTTCGGTTTATCCGAAGTTAGATGTATCGGAGTCCGTTATGTCGAGTTGTTACTGTATAGTATAGAAGCCAGAAAGAGACATTTGCTGATGACACTGTAGTTATGAGTATATCGAGCCAACACGGAAACTACAAAATGCTATTAATACAGTGAACACTTAGCTAAAAACTTCGGAAATTATCGTGAAGGGACTTCATCATGGTAAAGTTGCCGAGATGTCGCTAGCTGCGAAAATATGTTTGTTGCTACAATTCCAATTAGGAGATGGGTATAAAGCTTATGCGGTAATTGATCAATATATTGAGGATGCAATCAACGATAAAACATGTTTCTTTACAGCTCAAGCCGAATGTTGTATGGTATACTTGTTCTTATTTACTTCATGCAATGTGATAACGGCTACTATTTAATCGATTCAATGGAGTTTTTTGAAAGCTTATTCAATACCACCACGAAATCGATATCCGACGAGGAGTCTGTACTATATAGTGCTGGTTTACTTACTATTACGCGGACTATTTTTAACCAAAGTTTTACCAGGATATTTAAAGAAACCAAATGCTTAATAAAAATGTTAGAATTGCAGCATTTAACACTTCGAGTCACAGGTGGCGAAACAATTAGTATAATATTAAATTGTGGTCGAGCAGTAAACGAGAACTTCATAGACGATGCTTTACCGAATTTGATCACCATCACTAGTTCGCTAGCCACCGATTTTCAACGCCATCGTCACAGCCAGGTGGTAAAATCGAAACGCGCCACATTTCAGGATATTTTACGCTATATAGAAAACGATTTTCAACACGATGTAAAGATACAAATTGGATCTGAATCGATCGCGTTAGACACGATCCATCAACAGTATATGGCTCTTTGTACGAGAATTGGACTCGGAATAGTAGCTAATTGTCGAATAATCAAGTATGTTCGGAGTATATTGGATTTATTAGATACACCAGTGGTCGTGGATAAATCCAAGAGTGATATGGTGGTAAAGGTGAAGGCCAAATTGTAGGCAAGAAAAACCAGCAAAATAGAAATAAACCAGATTTTCGATATTAAATAGATTGTAAGAGTTATAGCGGTGTGAACTATCAAATATTATAACAGGTACATAGGACCACAGATACGATTAGAGAGGCGCTGGAGGAGAAGAACATATGTTCAGCAGTATTCCTAGAGCTACGTCCAATCATTTGATAAGGTTTGGCACCATGGTCTGGAATTTAAGCTTCAACGAGATCTACCAAAACAATATAAACTACCGTTACTTTCGGGTGAGACAGGAAGAGGAATACTCAAAGCTAAAGAAAATATTGGCAGGAGTCCCACAGTATACAAATGATTTACCAAATATAGTAGAAGCTACATAAGTAGGTACATTTTCTGATGATACTGCAGTTATGACCACTGATACTAGTATTGTCGAGTCAACACGGAAACTACAAATTATTGCTATTAATACAATGAAAACATGAACCAAAACTTGGAGAATAACGCTAAACGAATCAAAATCAACACACATTAACTTTACAAATAAGAATATACCTTGGGATGACACTAGACACGAAGCTCAGATGGATAGCGTATGTTAAAAAGAAAAGGCAAGAATTGAATTTTAAGTTCGGAAAAATGCAGTGGCTTATTGGAAAAAACTCTGAGCTGACAACGCAAAACCAACTACTGTTATATAAACAAATTCCAAAACCTATCTGGACATACACCATTCGAGTTTGGGCCTGTGCAAAGAAAACTACAGTTAAGAGCATACAAAATATTTATAGTACTACGTAACATTGTGAATGCTCCATGGTCTATTTGAAATAGGACCAAAGGGCTGAAAAAGATCAAAGTCTTTAGAATTTGTGATTCCCTCAACTACTGAGATCAAAGGACTGAACGAACTGAGACGAATCGCTTTATCTCATCCCTTAAGCTGCTACACCGCTTGAAAATTCAGAACATTTACTAGATAATCACTGAGATTAGTTGTAATATTATACAGAAATACAGATTTCTTTAAAAAAAAAATTGAAGCCAGCTGACCACCAGCAACATTTTGTTGTTTTAATCAAAAGCTCATTTTCATCCCCCTAAAACAAATACTGTTTGGTGTGTATTGTGAGCTAGTGACCTTACAGGATAATAGTGAGCACTATTATAGAAAGTACTGACGAGGCGTACACCGATCTTGCCAACGCGTTTAACATTGTAAATCACTAGAACGATTAAACAAATTTGGGTTCTCAAATAACTTTGTGGTAAAGTTATAATCTGGATCTTTTCTTGGTTAGCGATCTAAGCTGGAAACTTTACATACTGAAAAGAGTAAAGGAGGCTACACTTGGAAGAATGCCATTGGCAAAACATGAGCATTGTACTATATATACTATCTTCAACTGACTGATTTTTTATATGGGTTCGTTTTTTGGTGACCTACCCTAGATTTAAATGCCAATTTTAGGTCTATGAAGAATATTTAAAAAACTGGTGTACGTTAAGAGCACACTTAAGCTTTGGAAATCATTTGTCACCGTCTTCGCTACCAAGCAGAAAGCATATCGTTATGGCTCTCGAGTCATATAAGATCTTGCTTAAGGAGAAGCTAGGAAAATTGTGAATGGTAGATATGGATTTGTGTGTGAATGACAAATCTGGTCAATACAAATGATTTCGGTTATGCGACATCCAATAAGTAAAGGCGTTGTTACGCAACACTGTCTCATTATGCGAATAGACTTAGTCTTCTCGTATGATTACTGTCGTATACGCTGTAGAGGAGAAGGAAACAATGTACTCCACTTGCTTTTGGTAAGATGAAATATCTGGAATCAAATCTTCTAAATGATCTAACAGATCTTAGTGGAAGTATCGTACCATTGGTGTAATATGTTACAGTAAATCGTTTCATCGTGTAAAATTATAATAACGCGGAATTTGTCTCCATTTAGTTGATCCATTTGTATAGCCTTGTGATGAATTATTTGAGTTTTTTCGGCTTCTTATCTACATATGACTGTTTTGATTGCCAGTTCATTTACACTGTACGAGACAGTTAATTCTTGTTCAATAAGATTTGATATGCGATGAAAGACCTTTGACGCCATTAGCCATTGTAAAGCACTAAACGTAGTGCAAATCACTAAAGCACTTAATCATATTTAAGCGTCCCGCATCCAATACATCGATATTGGAAACAGTAGGTCAATTCAAACTACTTCGTGTTTTCTACAAGGTTCCCAAGTTGGTCTTAAGTGATGTCGAGAAACTCCAAGAGAATATTGACAATTTAGAGAATTTGTGTGAGTCAACACTAAGTGTAAGACTTTATAATTCCACCGGAAATTAAATCCTACTTTTAAAGAACATTATGCAGCTACAGCGAGTGTCTGAGATCTTAATATGAGAAAACCTAAATATGAACAGACCACATAGAACAATATGTTGCTAAATCTAATCCAAGGGAGGTTTTCAGATTCTGGAACCAGTATTTTGGTGGTCATCAAGACAGTGTATGTATAACACAAATCTTGAAACATTCAAATTATTAGTTATCGTGAGACTAAATTTATAGGTTTCTTAATTGGTGAAAAGATGTAGCATTGATACGGGGTCAAGAAGTAGTGAAAGAAAAGGTGACAACAGCTTTACTAATACGTCATGTGTCTTGCTGTTCACAAAGCTTGACGCACTTTATACTGCGTTCTTCAGCGACGCAAGAGCTTACTGATCCCCGACCAGGGTGTTAAATACGTTGGTACCCTTATTGTAGCGCGTGTACTGCCCAAGACGTAATTTGTTTACCTTTCAGACAATCCACTTTCAGACAATTTTTACGTATTAAAACCACATCTGACTCAAACAGTTGAAACTCAATCTGGAAGGCACTTCAATCAAAGCATCAACAAAACCAGAAAAACGCTCAAAATGTTTAACAAGGATTTGTAGGCTTCCGCCCTGTCGAAAAAAAATAAAATTCTTTTGACCAAATAAACAAACAAGACATTGAAACCGAAATAAATGCCATAACACGAATTATGGATGAGCTCTCTTTTGGCTCATATTTTGAACAATGCAGGGCATAATGGATTTCTGATCGGGTAGAACGTAAAATCAAATTGCATAGACCAGATGTACTAATGTAATAACCCAGCATCCCTTTGTTCGAAAATCAACCTACTCGTTGTCACTCATTAATTAACAATATTTAATTACATAAATTTGCTGTGTGGTGCAATAGTTGCCCTTTTATAATCTTATTTGCTCATTAAATATAAAATTGTTAATCCACCGATCATTACAGGCTCGTAAGTATATTAAAATAATTTCCTATAAACCTAATCACAAGGTACAATGTCAATCACAAACGAATAAAAAACGCAATAAGAAATCGTACGTTACATCCAATACGGATACATCCCTCCCAAACCCATTAAACGATTTAGATCACGAAACGAAATAATTATACATCTTTGAAAAACTGTGTTTTCGTGATACCAACATAATCTTAACTATAATAATTCTGATTTACCTCATTACTCGTCAGGGTATATACTTATAGGTACACACAATGATTCAGCCATGATTTCTTCTCGTTAATGGTTTAAAGCTATTTTCTAAACATTATAAGAAATTATTTATATAAATAAGAACGCGCGCGCGGCTCTTACATTTAACTGTTATCCCCTTTCGTTTCCTCCACTACGATATACGATCGTGCATCACAAAAATCATTCCAATTATTAAATTGGATTGAAAAATCAATAAAAAAAAATTATTTCCGAAGAATTTCAAAGTAGGTACTCGAATAATTCAATTTTGGTAATACACAAAAGCGTGGAAAATTAAATTTCAAAAATGAGCTTTCGTTTATGATGTTATAACGTGCGCGTTAATCATATTGTCATGCTTTGATGTAATCATGTCAAAACGAATAAAAAAAACATAATTCCTAAACTTCCAATCTTACACTCTCGTATAACGAAATGTTTGTTTGAGACAGTCGAGCCCGAGAGAAAGTCTGTATACGGTATGTGCATAACGTTAAGTTCAAAGTGGAAGGTTATGAAATGCGAGATAGTGACAGTGATAGATTTTTAGTGGTGTTAATATATAATGGACAAAGAAAAATCTTAAATTGAAATATCTTAAGAATATTTTTGACATGTGAAAGTTGATATGGTCCATTTGAATGAGTCGCATATACATATATTTGGTATTTTATTAGCAAAGTAATTATTTCAATAGAAGAGTACATATATTGTCTTATGGTTGGGTGGGTTACTTTCAAAAACTGAAAAAAAAATTGTGGTTCGTAACCTTCGAATAACGATATTCATATAAGAATTACGGTGCTTTCACTTTAAACAAATTTAATGTTTTTTTGGCATAAGTATCGCGTTAACCTTCGCTGATGGCGTTGATTTAAGCAATTTGTCATGTTGGATTCAATGTCAAAATTAACAAATTGTGAGCTTTCAATTACTGTATTTGAGCTTTTATCGATGACATGACGATATAGATACAAACCAAAAAAAGAACAGCGCTGTTTAACTTTTACCAACTCGCGGACCACTTTTTGTTTCGAAAATATTTCGTTGGCAAACCAAAAGGGTCAAACTTTACTAAATTAAGCTGCTTCTTACTCTTGCTCAAAATTTTAGAACGATTCGAGCAAATTGTATGTGAGACAGAAAACCCAGAATAAAATTGAATCGGGCAATATGGAATATACAATAATTTAACATTATCCATTCAATTCGAATCACAAGATCTGATGGTCAACAATGATGTATTTTTGTGAGATAATCCAAACCCTGGGAATTTCGTTAAAACTAGGGCCATTGTCTCTCTCGCTGCGGCATATCATGCTGAAAAAATGTCTATGTCATCCAACTTAGGTCATATACAGTTTTTACCCTAATCCGTTGTACAAACCAATAATATAGACATTATTGTCCGACTTCAACCTTATCTACTATATTTGGCCCTAATCACTCTCGCGATCTTATCGAGAAGGCATCTTATCTTAAACAATTTTAAATTTTAGCACCACTTCCGGTGAAATGTGTCAGGTTTGGCCCGGACTTTCAAAAACAAAAATTGTCTCATCGGGCAACACTCAAATTATAATTCCATCCAAATCAGCAATCCGAAAACAATCTGTACATCATTGAAAGAGGCACTATGCCGGCTAATTATGCTAATAAAGATTTTCACTATAACCTTTTGAGTGGATTAAATATTCAGTTTTCAAATAAATGGAAGAATTTGGTGCTGGAATGACTACGAACTTAGTTAATCCAGGATCACTTTATGAAAACTCGGGTTCAAATAAAATGGTTATAACGAAAAACTGGCAAACAGATCTCTTCTTCTTATCGAATATCATAAAGATCGACGATACGGACTAGGTCGACGATCTTAGTAATCCCAGCACCAATTTGCTTCCGATTTTTAAACCACTCAAATGATTAAAGCGAAAATCTCATACAAATCGTTATAGTATGTATTATAGTATAAAATTCTGACATACTGTGTTATCGAACGATAGAAGGATCGATGATACGGTTCAGAACGGTTTTAGTAATCCCAGAATCAATTTTCTTCCAATTAAAAAAACACTCAAATGTCAATAGTGAAAATCTCAACCTAAAAATCGTTATAGTATGTATTATAGTAGAATTATCTGACATACTGTGTTATCCGATGATCCGGATCAGAACGATTTTAGTAATCCCAGAAACAATTTGCTTTTGATTTGTAAACCACTCAAATGTTTATAGTGAAAATCTCAACCTAAAAATCATTATAGCATGTATTATAGTAGAATTATCTGACATACTGTGTTATCGGATGATCCGGATCAGAACGATTTTAGTAATCCCAGAAACAATTTGCTTCTCATTTGTAAACCACTCAAATGTTTATAGTGAAAATCTCAACCTTATAATCGTTATAGTATGTATTCTAGTAGAATTATCTGACATACTGTGTTATCGAATATCATAAAGATCGAGGATTCGGACTAGGACGATTTTAGTAATCCCAGAACCAATTTGCTACCGATATTTAAATCACTCAAATGTTTATAGTGAAAATCTAAACCTTAAAATTGTTAAAGTATGTATTATAGTAGAATTATCTGACATACTGTGTTATCGAATGATAGAAGGATCGATGATACGGATCAGAACTATTTTAGTAATCCCAGAATCAATTTGCTTACGATTTTTAAACCACTCAAATGATAATCGTGAAAATTTAAATCTTAAAATCGTTATAGTATGTATTATAGTAGAATTATCTGACATACTGTGTTATCAAATGATAGAAGGATCGATGACACGAATCAGAACGATTTAGTAATCCCACAATCAATATGCTTCCGATTTTTAAACCACTCACATGATAATCGTGAAAATTTAAATCTTAAAATCGTTATAGTATGTATTATAGTAGAATTATCTGACATACTGTGTTATCCGATGATCCGGATCAGAACGATTTTAGTAATCCCAGAAAAAATTTGCTTCAGATTTTTAAACCACTCAAATGTTTATAGTGAAAATCTCAACCTTAAAATCGTTATAGTATGTATTATAGTAAAATTATCTGACATACTGTGTTATCAAATATCATAAAGATCGAGGATTCGGGCTAGGACGATTTTAGTAATCCCAGAACCAATTTGCTTCCGATTTTTAAACCACTCAAATGTTTATAGTGAAAATCTCAATCTAAAAATCGTTATAGTATGTATTAAAGTAGAATTATCTGACATACTGTGTTATCGGATGATCCGGATCAGAACGATTTTAGTAATCCCAGAATCAATTTGCTTCAGATTTTTAAACCACTCACATGTTTATAGTGAAATTCTCAACCTTATAATCGTTATAGTATGTATTATAATAGAATTATCTGACATACTGTGTTATCGAATATCAAAAAGATCGAAGATTCGGACTAGGACGATATTAGTAGTCCCAGAACCAATTTGCTTCCGATTTTTAAACCACTAAAATGTTTATAGTGAAAATCTCAACCTTAACATCGCTACAGTATGTATTATAGTAGAATTATCTGATATATAGTGTTATCGAATGACATATAGATCGATGATTCGGGTTATAACCATTATAGTCATCCCAGAACCAAATTGATTCCGATGATTTTAAAGGATGGACAGTTTTAGTTGTGGTGTTACCTGATGAACGGTATTTTTTAAGGGAAGAAAGTCAGCGCTAACTTCACATAATATTAATTTTGTAAATATAAATAGCTTTTCAAATTATTGTGGAACATAAAACGATTATCTGTGACATAACAATTCAGTGGCTTTTTGCACTTAAAGATCATGTCCTGGGAAAAGCTCACTTCACATCAGCCAACTAATTTGTGTTAATTTTTTTCAATCATAATATCTGTACCATCCAACATAAGCTTACACATATTTGGGAGGCACTACACAAATAACAATTATATACTTGATTTATCTATATGGGGTGTATCAATTTCAAATTTGGCAAGTAGCTGTGAGCTACCACCTTAAACAAAAATTTTGTTACAAGACGATATACTAAGTAATGTAGACAAAAATGTTAAACATATATTTTGACAGTGAAAGGTAGCAATTAACGATTGTTTGTGTACCGAACCGAAGGGAAATTTCCTGGGAAAACGATTATGTTGTTAGACTTTATATACAACGGTTGTGTATGTACATATATCCAATCGAACAGCAAAACACTATATACGAGACGAGGTATGTGCTCGAAAGTATACGAGTAATGTATGTAGGTTACACAACAGAATTATGATTAATGAATTTTGTCGACGAAAATGTAATAGTTTTTGGAATAATATCAAAATATTCATCAAATTGATTGTCTGTCAATAAATAGTTTGTTTGATATAATGGGATGGACGTTGGTTGGCTTAAAAAACGAACCAAAATTAAAAACTATGATATTTAAATGATTAATTGTTCGTGATAAAATCTAATCTAGATTTATTTGTACATCTCGCGAGATGAAAGTTAAGTATAATAAGATGATTTTTGTTTTAAAAGTTAGTTTTGGTTACTTAGCGCGCTTTATATACAAATTCCATTCACTTACGTATGTATATACACGATATAGCGGGAGAGATACGTATAAGTAACGTATAATATAAGAAAGTTTACATTTTGAGATTATAAAAAAAAAATTTTGTAAGTAAATAAAAAACAGTAAAAATTAATTATGTAATATGATATGTTTTTATTGGATCTTGTTACATATACATACACACACATCGAAGGGAATAAAATAATGAAATTTCTTAAAAAATTCTTATTTTTAATAATATTATTAATAATAATAAAAAAGTTTTTTTTTATATTATTTTTTTTTGAGTCTTGTTTGCGTTTGAAATGTAATTTATAATCGTTAAAGTGAATCTAATCTTAATAATTTATCTAATTTATCAAAATGTCTTTTTTTTATGACGCAATGTGTACATACAAACATGTATGAGATTGGGTTTTGTGGTTTGACTATTAAATTTCTACAAAACTATTTTTGGGTTTGGTCTACAGTAGTTTCTATATCTCTCTCTTTATATATATATATGCATGTATAGACAGAATTAAATGCTGCTCTAAGGTGAAATTAATTATAAATATTCATTTTCCAAATTATTTGATAAAAATAGCCTGTTTAAATCGATATTTATGGGAGAGATATGCACAGACATGCCGGAATTCTAATTAAGGTGTGAAATAATACCAAACCATTAGATATATATGCTAATTCTATATCTAGACTCTTGTATGTCTGCGAGGATTTAAATAGGTCTGAAAGATGGCTTCCAGGAATGGCCAAAAATGTCGCCTTGAGTAGTTGAAGAGAGGACTTCAATCCTTTATGAAATAAATCATGGTCGAAATGGTCGAAGCACTACACAGGGTTGACGAACCCCGAAATAGAAACATAAAAAATGGTCGTAATCTCTATCCACAATTCCAATTAAAAACAAAATTGGTATTCTACATGTAAAAACGTTTTTTACGTTAAGCAAAAAATGGTGTAAATTACATGTCAAAAGGAAGACGAACATTGTTGACATTGTCGAAGCTTGTAAATTGTAAAAAATATTTAAATTTTTGTTAAAACTGTCTGAGTTCTAGGTCTGTAGTATTAAAAGACCAACTTTGACAGTATAAATCCAGAAATATGAATATAAAGTTTATAAGTGGTCTATAGTCACTTGGGGAAAAAAGCTTAATATAACCCGAACTCATATCGAGGACTTTCCATATCAAAGTCGAGAACTTTGCATATGTAAATATCTAAACAACAGATTTAGTCCAAGAACTTCATATAATCCTTTGAAACTATGCGACGTTCCAAACACCACACATTATGAGTTGTTTGTTCCAACGATTAAAGCATAAGGTATTGTTCAGATAAGATTTCGGGAATGATACAGGTGAAACACAATTTCAATGAGCCAATGAAACTATAAACTGGTGATCAAGTTATATGTTTGAAGCCTGCAAAAAATAAATTAGTTGGAGACCCTAGCCAACAATCACCACGTTCAGCGTGTTATAGGTGTGGTTAAGCTCAAAACTGCTCTTTTATGTGATCTATAGAGGATGAACCTACATAGGCACAAAATTAATGTATGTCCTAATATCGGGAGTCAAAAGAGTGTTTGTTAAGAAAACTTCCTAATGTAAAACTAATAGTTGGGCGGTTCGCTTTAAACTATTTCTTAAATACTTAAGTCAATATCTATCTCTGTAGATTTTAAAACAAGATAATAAAAGCTCCCAGAATGTTTGTTGTAGCTCAGCTCTTACTCTGGGCTCGATTTCAGCTCCGGCTTCACTTTAAATATCATTTTTAAAAATTGCACACTTGTGACGGGAACATTGCTGTTACATTTTTAGTAACATTCTGAACTATTTCAGGATTTGTCTAGGACATCAACTTTCTAATTGTAAGCGACATTCAAATATTCTACTTGGGTAAGATTGGAATTCAATGGCCTGAGCCAGAAATTTTTGTACGGCAATAAATTTATAAGCAGAACTTAAAATTTGTATAGACTCGAAAACAACGATTATTCAAATGTAAAGAAAATATATAACAAACAAATTGTTTGGTATGTTAATTAATTACCTGAAAAAAATTTCTGTCACAACAACTCTAAACATGCTTAGGAAAAGTTATAAAGATTAACTTTATACATAACTACTATATCTTAGAAGTTCTATTTTATTATTTTTATATGGAATAAAAAAAAAATGTTAAGAAAAAAATTTTACTAGAAACAAATTTTTGTAAGTTAAATAATTGCTTGAAAAAATTTTTAACTATGAAAAAAATTCGCTCGATAAGTTTACCGGACACCAAAAACGTAAAATAGAAATTTATAAAGATTAATATCGTAAGTACATTCATTAATATCAGATCGTAGAGATTAGATTTTTAAATTTATTTAACGTAATACATAAATTTTATTCGCAGAAAAATTTTTTTACTGAAAAAAATGGTATATACAATATTAAAAAAAAATTTGATTGCCCGAAAATAACAACTTTTTCAAGAAAATGTTTTATATAGCAAACCAAGTTTTAGTCAATTAAAAATTAGTTGAATTTTCTGTATTATTTCTACAAACATTGCTTATCGATGGGGGTTATCATCTTCAAATATGACAATGGAAAATTATAAAGATTGACTTTATACAAACACACAATTATAAAAGATAAGAACTTCTAAGATCTGAGCTAATAAATTTTATTGATCTATTTTATATAAAACCTAATATTTCCTCATATGAAAAAATTTGATCCCAAAAAAATAAGAGGAAAAAAATTTTTTAAAAAATTATTTAACAATTTCGTGTTTTGCAAATTGAAATAACGACCAATTTAATATTTAATTGTTTTGCAAAAAAAAGGTTAACTTGAAATAAATTTTGTTTGACTCGAAAACAAAGATTATTTCAAGAGAAGAAAAGATTATAACTAAAATTTTTTTTTTCACTGATTTTTTTACTTAGTAATTTTTTTATGTCTCTACAACTTTGGACATGATAACAATAAATTCATACAAAATACTACATATGGTCTTAATCCACATCTTTAAGATTTTATTTATTTATTTGACATAGTACATACATTTTTTCTAAGAAAAAAATTTTACTCGAAAAAATTTTAAACGAGGAAATACTTAAAGTGAAAAGCTTTCGTTTCTTAATTATTTGACATTATACATAATTTTATTTTAGCATAAAAAATTTTACCGAAAACAATTTATATACTAAAAATTATTTAACTATATAATTTTTTTTGTTTATTTATCTAAGAAAAAAAATTATATATTTTAATATTATTCAGTAAAAAAATTTGATATTCAAATTATTTTCATGTTCAAACATTTCAAACAATGGGACATTTTGAATAGTTAAATTTTTTGGAGAAACAGGTAAGCTTAGTTGTTTGTTAAAAAAATTTATTATTCATTTTATAATTGTATCAAATATTTTGAATATCTATACTGACTAACTAAACTACTGGCTGTATTGCGATTATCTAGATTAAGTAAAATTTTATCAGTGTCATTGATTTCGTACTCTGAAGACGTCTGTCTTCAAACATTGCATATTTTAAATAGATTGGGTTTATCAAAAAATTATAAAGATTGACTTTATACATAAGATCTGAGCTATTAAATTTTATTGATTCATTTTAAATAAACACTTATTTAAATTAATTTTACATAAAACTAAACGAAAAAATTTTAACAAGAAAAAAATTTAGACGAAAAAAATTGATACACGAGTACTTTAATTAAGTTTTTTGTAAAACCGAAATAACGATTTCAAGTAATTCAACATAATTTTTTTTCATAAAAAAAAATTTTACTGAAAAAAAAATTTATAAAAACTTATTATTTTTTTCTTTGAACTGAAAATAACGGCCAACTAAAAATGATTTTAAAAAAAATAAAAAGTTTATTATTTGAAAATTTTTTATGTCCATGGACATGATAACGATAAATTAATACATACTATGATTTTATTAATTTATTTGACAAAATAAATTTTTTTTTCTACAAAAAAATTTACTAAGGAAAAAAATATTTTAAGCTTTTAAAATGTTAATTTATTTGAAATTATTTAATTAATAGACTTAAAATTATTTTATTCAAATATTTTTCAATAAATATTTCTGATATTAAAATTTTTTTCACGTTCAACTAAAAGCATCCAACATATTTTTTACGTTAAAAAAATTAGTTTTCATTATAAATGGAACATTTTAATATTTAGACTATAGTTGTTCGTCACAAAAATTAATTTTTCATACGACAATTTTTTTCACGTTAGTAATAAAGTTTAAAAAAATTTATGATTGAGTACTTTGAGCTCCAAAGTTTTTATGTATTAAAGAAGACAAAAAGATAACTATTATCTATTGGATTAACTATAACTTTATCAGTGTGACTGTTTTTCGTGCTTTAAGAAAGTCTTTCACTCTATATATTCTGAAGTGATTATTTTAATTAATGTGGATAATTTACACTGCTATAAATTTATAGTATCAATGTTGCAATATATTGTAGTGTGTGCTAAATTCGAATTACACGTAATTAAATTGAGATCATCTGTGAAACCCATACAATAAACCAACAGACATAAAACAAATTTATAGATTGTTTACATCTGAATGCAAAATTGTATAGTTTAGTTCACCAAATACCATAATATTACAATTACAGACAATCCTACACACTGACTATACAAAATCCTTTACCAATAATTGAATCCACAACGGACACAAACCAAACAAACAGACTTCAATCAAATTACACCGTCATTAAATAAATTTATCGATCTGAAAACATTGATATTAACAAACCAAACAAACCAACCCAATCAACATCCTCCGCATTATAAATTTTCATAATTTTTTTTTATTATACATATGGTTATCTCTTGGGAAGATCGCGTGATGTGAAACCAAACAAAAAAAAAAAAAGGAAAAGATAAAATACTGCAACAAAACCAAAATCATGTCAGTCCGATCGAACTTTTAATATTTGTTATTGTATTTCAGCAAAAGTTTTTGATTTGGTCAATCAATATTGCCGCACAAGCCCCACACAAAATTAATGGTATATAAATATATTTGACAGACGGATGAAGATGAGACGAGGGCGTAATGATATATAACGATGTCCTTATCAATCACAAATTGAGTATTGAATGTATTGGGGTGGAAAGATGTATAATGTACGCGTGGCTCACAACTCACCTATCGATCTATAAAATCTTGCTTATCGTCATTCCAATATATACGTTTTTTTTGTTTCAACTAATCAAAAACCACTTACACAAAACCAGACAATTTATTTTAAAAATATAAAAGGTTTCGAAAAGTTCTTTGTACGTGTATGCATGTATATATTAGACGTTCTCTCTTCCTTTAAGTGGAACTATAAATTTTTTCGATAATATTATTCGTATGCTAATTTAATTAAATTTTAAATTTAAAAAAAAATTTCTTTTGGTTTTCTTGTCTCATTAGATATGCATCTTTACGAGACATTAATGTTGTAAATGTTATTGTTTTCGTTTTAAATTTTTTTTTTCATGAACATACCTATACAAAAATGACATTTTTGTTTTAGTTTATTGATGATAACCCGCAGGGTGAATGATCATTATTATCTTATCGGATGATGCAAAATGACTAACCGGGAGATTCGAGTTTTTCTTTTATTTTATATAAAACGATCATAAATTTTATTTGATTGATAGACGGCTCGAGGGTATATCGATTACTCGAATTATTTGGAGAAAGCACACATGTATCGATACAATATACTTCCTATTTCTCATATTTCATATATGATTAATATTCAACTAATCGTCGAAACTGAAATAACCACACTTTAAAAATAATCATCGTACAGGAGACAACCAATCAATATATTTGTGTATATGGTTTCGAACACGCATAAATTATAGTACATCAATCAACTTCCAAAAATTTATTATTTAATATAATCGAATAATTTATTTGTGAATTGAACATATAGATTTCCTCTAACCAATCGACCGACGAAAAATTAAAATTAACACACTATAAAATATAATATTCAATTCATCATTCATTAAACAAAAAAAAAACTAAAATTTAAATAAATCCAATTGTCGATAATTGTGTTTTGACTTCAGTCAAACGAAATCACGATAATCAAAATTCAATTGTGTAATACCCACCACACCATCCATCGCAGCCCATTCATAATATAGCGAGCGACGATAGTCGCACACACACACACACACACATTCACACCATAACAATAAGGTAAAAATATAGGTGTATACAGTATACACTATACACCAACCTCTCTCTCTCACTGGCCACAGTGTCAGACAGACCGAAAAATATTCAAAAATCATAAATTTGAATATCATTTATGTATACCAATTTGATTTGGTCTGTTGATTACATAATAAACCAAATCAATTGTTTGGCCATTTACAATACATATATACAATTAATCTTATATTTACTTACGTTTAAATTTAATCGATGGGGTCCATGCACGAACCATACAGAATTCTAAAACGAAACAAACATAACCGATTATTTTTTTTTATGTTGATCAAAATTTGACAACAACAATACAACATTAAATTCCATAAGTGACAATATATTGACATTTTTAAAAACTATAAATTTTGATTGTGATCAAATAAAATATAAAAAAAAATTCTTAATGATCATCATTATATGTCTTTTGTCTTTTTTGAGTTTGTGTGTATGTCTAGTATATAAGAGATTATAAAGATTTCGTTACATTTCTACTTGTCTTTTGAGTGGTGACCCCAAACAAAACAAAATTTTTTTTTAATAACAAAACTCTATAAATCAAAAATAATTTAAAATTACACAAAATAAATCATTTCTTGTCGGTGGTTTATTTATCTTGATCCTTGTTTTTCTTGGATATGATGGCAACAGTGTATTAAGTCAGATAAGTCAGCTAGAAAAAGAAAATCGGTTTGAGATCAATCTTTGTGTACAATACGAATATTACCAATTAATGTCGTAATATAATATGAAATCAATAAATTCGATCATTAGACCGATCGAGTTTGACTTAATTATGGCTTAAGCTGAATAAAAAATATGGCTTAAGTCAAATTTATTTATAGTATCATCAATTCAGTCATCGAGAAAAAGGTAAACGTTCGTGAGCTAATTTATCGCTTAACGCAGTTCTCGATACTATTGATCTTAAAAAAAACCCTTACAGATCCAATTGCTAACCAAAGTGTGCTGGATTTGATTGAAATCACCAAAACACAATCCCGCTTGGTAATACTGAATTTTGTGTTCGGATGATGAGTGATAAATACTTAATATATGATATTCATAAAGATTCCGTTTCAGACAATATCGCTAGGCATTTACGTGCCTAACAGTTAGATGTGGCTGAAATAAGCAACATTTATTTACCAGAAGTTATAAACTGGAATCATTGTAAGTCCCAAATAATGGCAAAACCACTTCATTCTTTTTTGATAGTCTTTGATAGTTTATAACAAAATGGATGACCACCGAAAGGTTGTATTACACCTCCTTATTAACCCTACCGCAGTAAAACACATCCAAACAAATCGAAAATATTTGACATTGACAGATTTAGGGCTCTATTGGATTTAGGCTCTCTCTCTACCACCTGCGACCACTACCTGAAGTCGATTATTCCCATCAACCGTTTGATTTGATGTGAATTTTAGGATTTAGGTGGTTGTATAGAGACACCTTGGTCTCAAAATAAAACATTTCTCGTCGGTGGTTTATTTATCTTGACCCTGGCTTTTATTGAATATAATGGCAACATTGTATTAAGTCAGATAAGTGAACTACGAAAATAAAATCGGTTTTAGATCAATCTTTGTGTACAGTACGAATTACCAATTTAAGTCATAATTTAATAAATTTTAGGTAGGATGTTGGACCGACTGAGTAGGACATAATTATGGCTTAAGCTGAATACAATTATTATAGTTTAAACCTAGTTTAGCATCATCAACAGAATCATTAAGGAAACGGTGAAATGTTGAGTTATTATGCGCAATATAAAATCTAATCTTCGTGCTATTGAAGCTACGAGCAATATAATAATCATGATACGAACCGACTCTGATAAATATAACAGCGCCATCTGGTTGATGTAATTGGCACCATCGTTCAATGTTCAAATAGTTACATATAAAATATAATAGTTCCTGAAAACCTATAGTGGCCCGGCGAAGATTCTTGTCGTTTTGAGTAGACCAAATCTTCCACACCGCGACTGTCACTTTAATCAAAATCCTTACAGATCAAGAAATAACCAAAGTGTGCCGAATGTTTTAATCGAACTCATAAAAAAACAGACTAAATCGCGAGATATTTACGTACAGTTAGGTGTTCCTGAAATAATCATCGTTTAGGGTGGTACCGAAATCATCATTTGCCACCAGTTACAAACCGAAAATCAGGTCCCAAATAATGGAAAACTACTTCATACTTTTCTGATAGCTTATCTCGGGTTAATCTTTTGGTAAGATATAGATGGCCATACACGAAATTTCTCTCGGCATACTATAGTGTGACGTATCATATCCTTTTTCCCATTACCGGCAGTACTAAGTGCTACGATTCAATGAACCGATCCATGACAAAATCTCAGACTGAAATATTAAACCTCCTAATGCCCTACCTAATGGCTTACTAATCTAATATATACGGACTTTAGCTATCAGATAGCCTCCATTTCTGATTACTTTTGTTGTAGTAGTTCTAGGTGGCCCCTACAGTTAACCTTAATTCGATGTAGCCTATAGAGGTTAAATTCAGGGGAATGCTCATGATGGAGTGTAAAGTTATCTGCTCCGATGAAAAGTCATGGGTGGTAGCTCACCATATGGAGAACACCTAAGTCAGGACAACAGGAAGAAGCGTCGGGCTCTGTGTTGAATGATGGAGTGCTATGTAACTTTTCATAACACCTCATAACGCAAGAGTTTCATGTACTTAGCAACTCTTTAGAAAATGAGACTAAGTGAATTCTACGCAACCAATCGTAATCAGACCTTTTTGCATGTCGACAAAATCGGTACCTTCCGCATAGAGACAACTCAGCCATCTGGTGTAATATTCCTCTTGTGATGAATTTAAAGTAATCCAAACCGCAAAACCCTTGGTAATTTGTGTTATTTAAAACACGGATTGGGTACCTTAAAATGCTGATTTCACCGGATACCGCCAAAACCTGAGCTAAAACAAGTTGTTCCCCAAAAGTCGCAAGTTAATCGGAATTTATTATTGTGTATGCTTAGTAATTATAACTCACGTAACACTAATACACCCTAATGAAGATGCAACCCGCAGACAATAGATCTCTAGTTAATAGGCACCTTCCGGTATGATGTTTTACTCTAAAATAAATGTGCGTATTCCAAGATGCACACTTGCCAGTTCATAACGATCATTCATAATTAAATTATCTCATTTGTTCGAACACAACAAACAAAACAATCAATTTTTATTAAATTAAATAACAGACAACCTTATCTAGCGGGAGATAATAGATACGACGAGTAATGGAATATAAATAACAATAAGTCTAATTAAATAACAATAATAATTAAAATTAATTAAAACAACAGAAAAACCTAAGGGTCAACCTAACAAAAAACAATATGATAAGATATCTAAACAAAATTACATTCCCAATCAACTAAATCGATTCAAACCTTCACTGATATTAGATGATACCGGATGAGGACCCTTCACTTCATCGTCTCGAGTCCAAACATTAAACTGCCGAGTAATTCGACCTGTGTCACACCGCATTGTCATGAATCAATATAAAATCATTCCTCTATATATATCTTGCGTCGGGCATTACCTGATTCAAGAGAATGTTCCAAACTTCTCTACATTCTTCATCGGGTACGACAGCAAAATTTATTTTTTCCATCAATTGGTATGCCAGCTCACACCATGCACGAACTTTCACTGAACGAGAATGTTTCAGCAAAACAGTACTGCGAAAATCGCTCTCCTCGACGCTGGTAGACCCAGCCTCTTATATTCAAATATCAAAATGAGGTGATAAATTTGTATCTATCGTTTGTTGTAATAATCGGTGCGCAATTGATTTAAACAAATTAATAAGTACACGTTTGAGAGAGTGATGAAATTCAGAAAACCTAGATCACGCATGACGTATAATAATAGTATGAAAAACAATTTGAAGCATGATTGAGTAAAAAATGCCACAATTTCTCAAATTGAGCAAAATTTGAAGCAATTTCTCAAAAGAGAACCATTTTTCATTGAAAAGTCACTTCAACCCCATTTCGACATTGGCAAAAGGTGACGGTAGTTAGATGATGCGAGGCGAGTGAGAGGAACGAATTAGTATGAAAACGAAAGACACAGAAGCAACGAGAATGATTTTATATCAGTAATGGGGGAAAATCTATAAATCGATTTCTACCGATCGTCGATTTTTGAGAAAAAGAGGAAATGGAAATAGACGAATCGGAAACAACAATTCTTGACATGAAATGATATGGAAATGGATTACACGACTGTTAGGTTGTTTGATGAAAATTGGATGGAAGTCCTGGAACAGATGGGGATATGGGTTGTGGAAGCCAACAATGAGGAACTAAAGACCAAAGAAATTATGAACAGAAAAGCGTTGAAGAAACCGGATAGTGAAGATAGTAACTTCAGAGTACGGGTTGAATATCGGATATGACAAATATATGAATTTTCCTGTCATGATGTGGCGATGACTACAAGAAAACTTAAACGAATTATTTCCTTTTTAGTTTTACTTATAGCCTTGTTATAATTCGTTAAAATTCTTACAATGCAATATTAGAATAAAATTTTGTGTAGCAATAGCAGATGGTTGCTCGTCGGATACAACCACGCCCTCTCCAGGTAAACAGATCAAAAAACAAAGAGTATTCTCTGGCTTTGAAGTCCCAGGTTATCGGAAGAAACTCTGAAATTCGATCCTCTCACTTTTAGATATTCTAAAGGGACTAGATAATCAAAACCCGAGACTCAAGACAGACAAATGGACCACCTTTGGCTAAAAGAAGGCAGTGAAATGAATTATTCTACACCTTGGCCTAGATTAGTCTTCTGTACTAAGGCTGGAAGCACTTGGTTTTAAACCATTCTCGTTCCAGGTATAAAGTCACAATAAATGTGGCTTAAAAAGAGATGAGAAAGGTCAGGAAAAATTATCCTGCAACATCCCAACTTGATTGGAATGTTTGGGGTACTCTAAGTTTACTCCCTCTGATAGTTAAACTCAAGTGTTTATCAAAGCTATAGAGTACACAAACTGTAATAATTACGTAATCATTGCCGGATGCGATGTAAACTCATACCACATATGCTGGGGCAGTTCCAATATATATAAATATATATATATATATATATATATATATATATATATATATATATATATATATATATATATATATATATATATATAATATATATATATATATATATATATATATATATATATATATATATATATATAATATATATATATATATATATATATATATATATATATATATATATATATATATATATATATATATATATATATAAATATATCCTAGAAGTCTAAGTGGGAAAGGCTTATCTTGCATGGTTCTAAATGCCGTGTCTCTTGTTGGCCATCTCTGCATCTCCTTCTTTCTAATGAAAGTGATGGAAGAATGGAAAACGCAGCTGATAAACTTTAAGAAGCACTTGTGAGCTTGAATGAAACGAGGTGTTGTTTAAGTAAGCTTTATTCCCTTACCAGGGAATTGGGCAGACTGAAGAAGTAGACAAAAAAACTTTTCAACAAAATCTTCTTTGAAACAATAAATCAGCAAAGTTTTTAGTTCTTTTAGAATAATGAGTAACGAACTTTAAAGATATTAATGGGTATTTTCACGGGACATTGTTCCCTGAATAAAACAATTTGCAAATGAAAGTTTACCGGGGACTAGAGGAAGAAACTGATGAGCACTTCTTGTTCTCCAGTCATTCATACTCTCTCTATAGACTGTACTGTCTTAAACCACGATTCCCATTTGAGAATCTACAGACGACTTTGAAGATACCGCATTCATTGGGCTCCATTCGAAGCACAAACTGATTTCTAGACAAAGAGTGTTCTTCTGAAAAAGAGATGCCGCAATGCATCATTCGAGCCTGAGTGACCGATTTAAACGCACAGCTATACCTTAAAGTACAAATATTTATTTAAATATATTAAACCAAATTTATTCCTTTATTAAAAGGTTTCGTTTCTGGTTGGTTTACCTCTTAGACGCAGGCAGGCAGGCAGGTTTTACAAAAATCATAAAATTTTATTTTATTTCATTTTTATCAACACATTTAATGTTTTCAACATTTTTTTATGGTTTTTTCGTTGGGTGGATGATTTTCGAAAAATGCTCATACCTACAGCACTGAATACGAAAGACTTCATCGCGAGATTGATGATCGCGTCACACAATTATTATTATTTATATATAAATAATAGTTTGTTCGGACAACTCTCTATCTTATCTATGTGTACGAGAATATCGTTAAATTTATTTTTTTATTATTATGAATATATTTAAATAAATAGTCGTATATAATAGATAAAAAGGTGTTTTTATTAGACAATCCATGTTCCTCTATTTTTTAATTAATTTTTTTTTTTACGTTATATACTCAAATCTTTTGGGGTTTCATCATCTTTAAGTACTTTAGCTTTATCGAAACGAAAACAAAAAACATAAATAAATTGAGAAGCAGGTCAAATGTTTGTTTATCGTTGTTGTTGGTTTTTGTTTGCATTAAAAATAATTAATCTTCTTAAATAATATATAAAAATTTTTAATATAATATTATTTTTAATTAAAATCTATTTAAACAACAAAAAAAATTTGCTCTAAATTAATCATGAAACAAAATAAGCCGACAAATAATTAATTTTTGTTCGGTTTAAGTTTAGTAACCGCGACTTAACAATGTGATATGAGTCATTTGCTGTGTTGCGTTGACTTTGTGTGTGCGTCAAAAAATGTACGATCGCTTTTGATTTGAGAAGGTCAAATGAATTACTGTATATATAAGATTGTTAAGATTCGTGATTGAAAATTAAGAAAAGGTTCAGAATGCGGTATGATTTTGAGTACATATGAGTCGAAAAGGGATGTAGATACAATCGGATGAACTTCAAGCGAGTAAGAATCTAGATACACGAAGTGATACAGGATCACGATAGCAAGTTTGTTTAATCAAACCCATCATAGTGTAAGTTATAATATGCCTCGTCATATTATATAAAAAATGCTCCAATATGTCTGCTATAAAGTACACTGAGTGTTGATTGAAATCATCTGGAATGTATATAAGAGCGCAACACACCTGACTGGGGCACACCTGAAGTTGAAGTTTAATCTACCTTGTTGACAATAATTTAGTAGTCAATTTTGTCAAATGCCTTTGTAAAATTGCTATAGATCACGTCCAGCTGTTGTCTTGAATCAATCGTAGTTCAAAGATGGAATAATAATCTAACTTTGTAGCTGTCGACTTCTAGGTAAAAATTCCAATGAACAGTCATCAAGACTAGTAGATCCTTACTGATCCTTACTGTCTTTTACTTCGGTAAACATTTGTTAAGTGAATCCTTGGCTATTAAAATTAGTTTGTAATCTGATATGTTCCTATTTTGATCAACAGAAAGCTAAGCAGAGCATATTCTGAATGATAATAAATCAGAAAGTGCTGAGCTTCTTATTTCTACAGATAACCAAATGCTAATACCCTCTTAAGTTGGCGAACAACAATGTACGGAATGTAATAATTACCTAATTGGTAAAAAAACAATTTAAACTGAAAAATTCTATACAAATTTGTTTTAAGGAGAAAACCGATATTACCGACACTACATTATCGACATAACCGATATTCAACATAATTGGTACTGCTGAATACTGCATTACAAATGTAATCAACATTGTCAAAATTACCGATACTACATTTCTAGCATTTCCGAATTTACCAAAACTGCATCACTAACATCACCGATATTATCGACCTCAAATTATGGATCCAAAGAACCGTTTCTTATTTTAAATTTCAAATGTACCAACACTACTCCAACATAGATTACTCCACTATAATTGAAATTACCTACATTACCGACAAAGTATTACTATTGTCATAGATACTATAGACATACAAATTACCGATACTGCATTACCAACATTATCCTATAATTCCAAAATTACCGCAAATGCATTACAAACATTATTGATATTACCGATATTGACATTAGTTCTATATTTTTAAGACCATTTACAAATAACAGTTCGTGTAAGGAGATTCCTACTCCTCTATAGATGGTCTCTGTTCTTTCCAAATGTACAAGTTTTAGTAAGTTCGGATTGTTTTAAATGTTGGTTGGTTCATCGGTGGTCCTCGTAATCGTATCTTATATAGTCCATCTCAACCTGATTGAAACTTCGGTGAAAAAGCTCCCTTCCGTTGTAAGTTGTGAAGCCAGGCGACCTGTTCTTCAAATCCCCTGTTATTTGCTCTGATGTCATATCGCGCTTTCATCAGATTGCTTGAAAGCTTAATCCCTTTTTATGGCTGTTTTTTTATATAATTCATTACAAACTTCTTTTTCGAAGTACGGCACATTTGTTGGATGACTCAATATAATCTACCTGATAATTGGTTCTTCGCTATTTAAAGGCAACTCAACTTATAATACGAGTTCATTTTGTTTGATGAAGTCGACACTCAAACTCACCTGATCAACATATATCCGCTATCAGAATATTATAGCCGAACTTCCTTTTATCAATCGGTATAACTCAGTTTCACTGGTTGCTACGATCAATATCCCGAAATAAATGATCTTTAAAATGTGAGACACAATAATAAATTCTAAGTGCATGATATCAAAGTTTTTATAAATCGTGGTATCGGTTTTTACGGATAGATGTCACTAGTAAATAACAAGCGGCAAATCTCAATTTCTGTATTCGTATATATATTGCAGTTAATATTGGTCTACATGGCTGAAGTCGACGAGTATTTGTAAAATCACATTTGTTGAATATTTGGTAATTGTCTGGCCGCCCCGACACTGACATTACCGACACTGAATAGTCGAGATTAACAACTCTACATTACCAAAACCATTAAAACTGTAATTCCAATGTTATCGACATTATATAGACAATTTCTTACCAAAATTTACTGACACTGCAGTATCGATTATAAAAGAGAATACTATGAAAGTGGTGCACATTATGAGTGAAAGGAAATTCACGAATTGACTACCTTCGGCTTTTCTGATATAATTGCAAATATCGACACTATAGATAGTCGAGATTAATAACGCTACATTACCAACATCACCAAAACTGCAATACCAAACTTATCGACATTATATGCAACTGATTACTGTAAAAACTAACATTACCGACACAACGAAAAATGCATTACCGGCACTTCATTATCGATTCAGAAAGAGAATACTATATAAGTGCTCTATATTGTGAGTGAAAGTAAATCCGCGAAATATCTGGTCTTGGCTTTCCTGACATTATTGCCGTTACCGATACTGGATAGTCGTGATCAACAACACTGCATTACCGACATCAACGAAACTGCAATAACCAAGTTATCTCAAGTATAGAATGAATCAATTATGCCGGAATTACCAACATTACCGACAAAACCAATCCTGCATTACCAGCACTACATTATAGATTATGAAAAAGATACTATATAAGTACTCTACTTTTTAAGTGAATAGAAATTCACGAATTGTCTTTCCGGGGCTTTATTGATATAATTGCCATTACCGACACTTAATAGTCGTGATTAACAACACCACATTACCGATATCACGAAAACTGTAATACCAAAGTTATCGACATTATAGACAATTGATTACTGAGATTACCAAGATTGTTGAAACAACGAATAATGCATTACAGGCACTGCATTATCGATTATATACGAAAATACTATATAAGTGTTTTAATTGTGTGTGAAAGAGAATCCACGGCTCTCCTGATATGATTGCCATTACCGACACTAGATAGTCGAGAATGACAACGTCACATTACCGACATCACCAAAACTGCAATACCAAACTTATCGACATTATATGCAACTGATTACTGTAAAAACTAACATTACCGACACAACGAATAATGCATTACCGGCACTTCATTATGGATTCTGAAAGAGAATACTAACTGCTCTATAAGTGCTCTACATTGTGAGTAAAAGAGAATCCATTAATTTGAACACTCCTTATGAATAGTTGCATAAAAGAGGCAGAACAGTTAAATGGAGTTTAATCATTTATGATTTACGTGAACGGTTGTATACTGATACCGCCACACATAAATGTCTCTAGTATGTCAGCGAGTTTAAAGATAAAAAGCCAATTTTTTAATAGGGTTGTAAGTTATGGATCATAATGTCAAGTTGGCTTTCAGTTCAAATCTACCCACATTTAACTTTAAACAATTAACAATTTGATGTTATGATAACACTCAATCAACTAAAACCTGCCAAGGACAGTCCTAATTATGTTTAATCGAATAACCAACCGTTTCTCATTCTAAGAATTATTTTATGTTCTTAAATCGTTAATTACGATTGTGTGATAATCAAGATCGAAATCATTGAAGGATGGATGGATAACAAACTCGAAGGAATATAAACAAAAAAAAACAAATTTTTTTCTTTTCAAAATCATAAAATTATATGTTTTGTTTTCTTTTATGTTGTTATCATGTTATAAATACAACAATAACAACAATACGACCTTAACAAAAACATAACAACAAACCGAAGATTTTTAATGTCTTAATTTTATTTCTTTTTATATATATATTTTTTTAATTAATTTGTTAAATTAAACTTGATGTGGAAGTCCTAGATATGTGTATTGTTGTTGGTGTTATAGAACAAACGTAATAGAATTATAAGAAAAAAGTTTCTACCTGTCTGCCTGGGCGATGAAATCAAAGAGGCATTACTTGGTTTTGTTTGAATTTTTGTGTATTCCAACCGAAAACCATGAGTATGTGTGTGTGTGTGTATCATATGTATATACACCAAATGTTATAAATAATTCTTAAAGGAAATAATAAAAAATAAGATTCGGTTAATCAAGTTTATTCTTATTTTTTTTTGTTGTTTTGTTTTAATTAATTGCTTTCTTACATATATACGGTTTTTAATTCGCGATTTGATTTTGTTTTTTTTTTCAGTCTTGTACATAAACATGTATGTACGTCTATATATGTATATATATATGGCCATTAGGACCGTTTCTTGTGATCGCGAACAAATTTCGATGCCATTTAGTCAATTACGTATAAATCACACACAGACACATAATTTTAATGGTTAAATGGGTTGATGATAATTTAGTGGTTCAACCGCGGGAATTTTTGAATTATTTTTTTTTTGTAATTAACTGAACGAAGATTTTGGAGTTAAGGTATGTGGGTTTACGAGGGAAATATTAAAAATAATTAATAGACATATATGGCCTTAATTAGATTATCATACGTAATGTGAAGGTGACAGCATTTTGCAATCGTTAAGTATGCGGCATAGCTAGAGCAAGAGGTTCTAGGTTCGAATCCCGATCTGATTATGATCGGTGGCGTGAATGAACAATCTATCGTTTTGTAGAATATGAGATCTTCATGATTTGACGATCAGTTCGCTTCAGGTCCTGTGAGAAAAAAAACATCAACCTCTTTTTTCAGTCACTAGGGCTCTATTGGCCCATTATGACATCCTTTCTCAAACAAACACTCTCAGTTTTCTTGGACATCATAAGAAAAACAACCAGGTTTCGGGACTAAAAGCAAAAAACAGTTAAACAGAAAAAAAAACAGTTGAGTGTTTATGGTAATCTTACTCTTATCTTACGTGTTGAGCTTAAGGTATGCATATCACTTCTAGTACATAACCACATTTAATGGCTTTTAACTCCGTTTATACACTGTGGTTTGTATTTTACCACAATATCGAAATATCGGTTAAAATACGATTCAGTTATTTAGTAATTTACTGTAGTTCAATTTACCGATAACATGATTCAACCAGTACCTTTCAAGGGTTTGATGCACTTTTAACCGACGAACGTTGTTAATGTTTAATTTCTAGTGGTTATGCAAATCGGTAATGTGGATGATACCTTAGCGACATATAAGTTCGAAATTTTCAAAAAAATTATGAATTGCACAATTTAACAAACAGCCTCACACATTTTTTGTACGAATCGAAATAAGAAGAAGCACACCACAGAGAGCTGATAGCTAACTGCCCTCAATTTCTTTGTTTATCATCTAAATAGTTCACTTAACTACTCTGAATAGGTGACTGAACGCCTAAAGAGTGATGTGAAGCAACGATATAGTTCCTCAACAAACTATATTGGCTTAGTTATGCTCTAAATCTGTATCTTTTTAAGCCGGGCAACAGGTTCAAATCTTAATCAAGGCTGTCGATGAAGATGATAACTTGAACTATCAATCGTCTATTACAAACTGATTTGAAGTAATATAAAGAAATATGACAATTTCAGGAGATTACGAAGGTATGCCTCAGTTACAAATTGGAAACAAACTGAAAATAAATCAATTATTTTGAAAAGTCTTATGGGAGGAGCGTCCATGTCCGTAAATATTTCAAACGAATCAAAGACTCATGGAATACCACCACAGTACACAGAGCTTGTACGAGCAGGCGTACAGTTCTGGGTGGATCGTTGGGCTGTGTCGTCACTATCCGTAAAAGCTTTGAGTGTGAAAAATGTCAATAAAACCCAAGGTAAATCGTATACTGCCATCATAACTACGAACAACCGTTTAAGTACTCTGACAATTTATCACAAGTATGAAAGAGTATCGTCTGGAACTCATAGGTATCCAAGAAAATCGACTACCTAAAAGTGGAGACCATGTGTCGAAAACTTATATATTGCTACACCGTGGGTATGACGTCATAATTCTTGAAGCTAGATATCTTATTGGACTACAGATAATAAATACTGCGTGTTAGACTTCCAAGCACTCGATAATTGAATGTGTAAGCTACGAAAATGGAGAAAGAATGAAATATTTTACGATCGCTCATGATCTCAAAGTGCTAGTACAAGCTCATGATGCTAGAACAAACTTTCCTCATAAAAACATCCATGGACGTAAAAAATCATGAAGCCAAATTGACCATGGGTTGGTTTCAATACGGCCGACTTGGATTGCCCAAGCCGTGAGGGCGTATTGGCTAGCAACAAAATTCAAAGGCAGTATCCGCCTCCTGGTCATTGCAAAATATGAAAACCTTGTCAGCAATAGCATTTTGCGATCTTATTACCAGTTTGGTTAAGTGAACACTATCTGGTAACTTATGAAAACCTCGGTTGTCGATGCTTTCTTGATATTCCGAGAAGTAATTTTGTCAAACTTTTCAACCTTAGTCGATTGGTATGGCGTGATGAAGGCAAGCTCGAAGAATGAACTTCAAAGAGGATTATCGCTTAAAATGCCAGAATTATAGCTCTCGTTTGCACAACAGCTTACAAGTAACTGCCATAGCTGGAAAATTATTGACGAGTTACAAGGTGAATGTCGTCCAAATAGATTACAGCATGGTTCTCTCATTACAAGCAAAAGTGCGGAAAAGAGAGACGGACCGTTGTGCCGCTCGCATCAAGCTCACTTCTAAAATCAAAATAATGAAATGCGGATAAGTTGAAATATAGAGTGTTGAGGAAATCCGTTCAAGTATGGATGTGGGAGTTATTACTTCACGAGAGATGAAATCAAACGAAAGCGAGTATGCTGGCTCGAAACCGAATTATAGCCGCCAAACGAACATTTGGCATGCTTATTAGTCGTTCGAGCAACGCTTCTTAAAACATATTTTTACAATGTAAACTAGCACAGCTTTCCGGAGTAAGCTTATACTTCCAACTGGTGCTTGTTAGGAAAATAATAAGTCTGTGTCCCATATAGAAACGGAGTACAATGAACAGAGCTGCCGATCGGTTTTTAAAAATTAGAAAGTCAACAATTTGAATAAGATTTGGACCGTAATGTTGACGATCGTGATTCAGCGATTCGCGGTCCCAAGCCGGTCAACAACCCGTTATGTATCTATATTTAATTGATATTTATTGTTTTATGATATTTAATGATCACAAAACAAAAAAAAAATTAATCAAAACGATCTCTTTCGCTATAAATATGAGTGACTACCTGTTTTCGTTCGTTTAAATTTTGTTTTTGTTCTTTTGCTATCGAAGATCATTTAAAAAGACAAAAACAAATTTTTTTTTTCTTTTATTATAAATTATTACAAACAGCTTTCTTGAACCAAAAAATCGCCCACAAATTATTATTACGAAACATTATGTAGTTTTGAGATATTTTCACTGCCGAGATCATTAAAAGGCAACAACAGAAACATTATATGAAACAGGTAAATATCTGTTTTAAGACACGGATGATGATGATGAAGATGAAGACGAAGAAGTAGAAGAAGATCATAAAAACGCAAAGATATAAAAATGTATGTAGTTTTATGTACACAAAAATCATATATAAGATGGAAGAGGAACACATCTTAAATAACTGATCGAAGAAACAGGTTGAAGAACTACTAAAAACATCGTATACTCGTACACACACATAAGACGTATTATATGAGATAAAGCTTTTGGGTACAAATTTGATGAATTTCGTTCTTTTAACAATTTTCTTTTCGTTTTTGAATGATCGTTTCGTTGTGTAACCGCACCTCCAATAAATTAGATAAAAGTGGTGGAAAAACAGGTGCTTCATTGGGTTGGTTTGTATATGTAATACGACACATACCACATAAACAAGGTGCATTTGATCCTTTGACTTCTTAATTTATTGTCTTCATATATGTTCAAGTCACGCGTCTTATTTATGTGTTTTCGCGTCAAAGGGTTATATGTGCACGATAAAAAAAACGAAATTGATGCGGAAACATACACACAAACAGATGACACTTTTCTAACGGTATATTAATTTTTACTTTCACTCTTGAGTGATTTTTTTCTTCTCTTCGGTGATAACGATAAGATGTGCGTATAAATGCGTAGGGAAGATGTTTCGCTTTTATTTCTTGTCTTTATGTGAAACAGTAGGTGGTTGACATTTATTATTATTTTTTATTCTTCAACCACGGTACATTTATATGTGTATCATGCGAGGTATGAGTAGACGATATATTATGTATTTTTATAGTGTTGAAGGAGAATTTATGATATGGTATAGGGCCTAGTAATGGGTGTTGAATACTTTCGGCTATTTAGGCATATGGCGAAATAACTGTTATATTCGTTTAATTTATAAGATATATGTTTATTATGCCAGATTGACTTTAGAAATTATAGGAATGGTAAGGGTGTTCTAAGAAGGGTGACTTTACATGTTCGAAATGAACAAATTACTAAATTGGTATGAACTACATATGTACAGTCAAGGGACTCAAATATTTCAAAATCATGGCATACAAGTCTGAAAGAAACTTTGCAAAATCCATCAACAGTCGCCATATCAATACTGCCATCCAAAATGGACTTGACAACATTTTGAAACGATATCTTGAACATTTTATTATGGAACTCGACATCGTTCATATGTCCATAATGGTTACGTTTCCATATGTTGATTTGGTGAACTCAATATTTGATGACTCAGTATTGTCCCTGAGCCTCTCTAACAACAGGACAATATTTGGATAAAACATGTTCATCGAAATTAGATTTCAGTAGGCCGATTGTAAGACTTGCTGTGTGGCATGTCGCATCGTCCTATCGAAACCATATATCATTAGTGTCTAGCTCATGCAATGGTACAAAGAAATAATATTTTCATTAAAATTGTCAAATGACACTACCAGAATGACAACCACACCACACAGTTTTTTTGTGCATGAAGTGGTGTTTCTTGAAGCGCTTGAGGGTTTTCACATAAACCATCCAAAAATGCGCTTTATCACTGAAAATGTTTCTGCGATTAAATTGGTCATCTTCTTAAAACATTTTCAAATCTCAATCCGAGAACGTACGTCAATTGATATGATCGAATGGCTTTTTTTTGTGTTAACTGGATCTTATAAGGTTGCAAGCCACGATCCTTCCGCAAAATTCGACAAAATGAGATCTGAGCGATGCCAAATTCACGAGACCGCCGTGAAATTGACTGTGTCGGTTGTCTCACTCCAATTGCTTGTCTACGAAGTGATAATTACAACCAACTACACAAAGTTGGAATTTTGAAAATTTTGTTTCTACTCTTTATGTCTTACTGACAGTTATTTGTTTAAGTTGTTAAGTTTAAATTTGTTAAGTTCCAAATGGAAAATCTGATTTGTAAAGATCGAAATACTTAAACCATGTTGAGATTCACATTTAACGTCCCAGAGAAGCAGGTTTATATAGGTTTCTGGTGATTCAAAACGGCATGGCTGTAACCGAGTTTCGACAAATAAAAATATTCTAGCCGTTCCCTTCATGGGGAACAAAAAGTTGGCTTTGGAATCTAAAAACTGCTGTAGAATGTGTGTTGATGTGGAAGGGTAGGTTACAACAAACTTGGCTTCTGTTTATCACTAACACACAAATAGAGTTACATGATGACCTTAATCTTAGATCACATTGGGAAAAACATTATGCAGAACGATTACTTCAGCGTGTAGCAAGCCGAGGTGGTAGTGATAGAAGACGCTGTAAACTGGTTGGTGCATGATGGGATATCCACAGAGGTTGAGTTGCCAGTGATTTAGAAACAGATGAGAGAGCAGTCTAATATTCAAATAATCTGGGTTTCTGGTCATTCATACGTCTTGGACATTTTATGGCGAATTAGCTAACTGGGCATGATACAAACCTATGACATCATTCGAAAAAGCTGATGGGGCTACGAGAAGAACCCTTGATGAATTAAAAGTGGACAAACACCCTCTCTAGAATATTTAAGCCTTTCTTTTGTTTTGGAAAGATACAAAAAGGATGTGATTCGAATCTAATAACTTCTGTAGAAATTGTGAAGAGCAGGAAACTTTCAGCTACTCGGATCCAGTCTAGCTCTAGCTAATACAGAGTTAGATTATGGCCTTCCTTTTGGATTTCATTGGCAAAAAATTAAGCATAACAAATACTACAGCATGTAGCAAGGATAAGTGGTATCGATTGAGGACGTTTTAAACTGGTTGAAGCATGTTGAGGTATTATCAGTCAATATCTAACGTCGATGAGGGTAGTTTGCCTTTCATTTATTAACAGATGAGGCGTCGTCCAAATCCTTATAATCTGGGTTTCTTAAATTTTAGAAACTGCATGGCGAATTAACTAGCTAGGCATGACTACATATCTTTGACTACTTTTGAAAAAGAGCTAGAAGCCTGGAGGAATAAAAAGTAGATAAGCATCATCACTAGAATATTCTAGCACCTCTCTTCAAGAAGATCAAACAGGATGGGCTTAGAATCTTAACACATTTGAAGGAGAGAGGATGTAGAATAGCAGAAAACAAGCCACTCGGGTCCTGTTTCGAACTAGGACACAAAGATTGTTACATGATGTCCTTGCTCATGAATATTATTGTTAAAACATTCTCCAGAACGATTAATATATAGTGTGTAGCAAGCAGAGGTCATATCGATTTTGGACATTTTTAACTGGTTGATGCATGCTGAGGTATCCACAGTTAATATCTAACGTCCATGACGAGGTTGGGTTGATACTGATTTATTTCCAAAATAAGGGAGCAGGTCAGTAATAATACAATGGCGAATTAACTAGGCATAATACAAACTACTTTTGGACTACTTTCGGAAAAGTCTAAGCACGATGTGGCTTGGAGAAGAGCCAGAAGCCTTGGTGGACAAACTTGGGGAGTTACATGATGGCCTTTCTCTTGGACTTCATTGGTACAAAATTATGCAGAATGCAACCACGATACAGATAGTAAAGGTACATATTCAGACATATTTTCTTCTAATTTTAAGCCACTGTATAAAATCTTCACATTCTGTTGGTTTTATCCGGCCGAAAGGAGGACTTCAAGTCTATCTTGTTTGGCATATACGGCAATACAATGGTTTAGTTGAAATGTGCCCGATAAAATTTGGATAAACTAGACTTACTCCAATATAATGGTATGGAATATCTGGCAGGATTCCTAATTTCCTGGAACTATCAGATGTAGGAAGATGACTATCCAAAACCGTAAAGCAGAAGTTGAACCCATTACCCATTCTAAGAAGATGATGAAGAAAAGTATAACACCAAAAGATCGTAATAATTCGGATGTGTTCGTTATTATCTTCGTTATATATAATGTCAAAATTCTGCACCAAAAAACTTTTTAACGGGTTTCGAAGGAAGTCGTAAGATGCAGAATATCAAGTATTCGTAACAGAACCAATAGAGAATATGCTCATAGTTGACAGTCACAGTCTGACGTTAATCGCTTTGCAGAAAGACAAATGACGCAAGTTGACATACAATTACACCAAATCTTTCTGGGCTATTTTAAAAATAGTCCAAAAACCAGTGAAGGCGGCAAAATTTTTCGAATGGCCAATTTAACATTGGCCACTAGAACCTCAAACAAGAAGTCAAAGTGAAGTGAATCCATACGTAAATCTTTAGTTTGTATATTATTCAAATAAAATCGGTGATGTGGCGGTTCGAACATTGCAATTCAACAAGTCAGTTATAAACCATATAGTTTGAACAATTACTTAGCAATGACCCTCAACAGTTTGAAATCTTTTAACAACTCTTTTATAACCAGCGATCAATATAAGAAAACTGTTCCATTTAAGCGACACGATCTAAATCTCGTAACATATTCATGACAGAAAATTCGACACCTCATTAATTTTCTATCGCCTCTTACATACACATATGCCATATATGCACTGTGTCAATCAATCACTTTACGTCTTTTGCGCGCAAAATATATAAATATATAAGAAAAGTCACTTTCTACTGTAAATAAACATCTTAAGACATTCCCAAAGTGATCAATGTCGTTCATTAAAAGCATGTACGTTATCGTGGCCGGCAATCAGGTCGAAATTCAAGTTTTTGGTTTTGGTCTGCAAATTTATTGATCAAGATAGTGAAATTTTTGGGTGTAGGCGTGCGTATATTTGTAAAATAAGTTAATTAAAAATTTGTAGAATCCACACACGTATACATACATGTATACAAAACATATAATTAAATATCACATAACATCATATGGCAAACATATTTAATTAATAAAGTTAATTGACACCGCGCGCGATTTAGTAGAAAACCGTTACCATTCATTACCGCGCTAATAACAATTATTAGTGGTATTATTGAGCGAAAACACCCAAATAAATCGACAATGTGTGTGAGTGGGTGGGTAGAATATAGAGTTTTGTTTCAAGAAATTTTTATTTAAGATCTCACACGTTGATGGATTGTATACGCGTTTTAATTAAAAGGCCAAAATTTAAATTAATGTGCGGTTTGGTTTGTTACGTCTCGCGTATCATGTAGACGCGAGTACATATATATACATACATACATATATGCAAATTAGATAAATATTCAAGACGAAGAGATTTTTATCAATGAATTGATGTTTTAATGGGGTCTTTATACAGTATACACTCGAACTCGTATATGTTGTGTGTAGTAAACGGTTACGTAACCGTATTCATACAAACATCGATTAAATTTGATGAGACTGCCGATGTTTTGGGTTGAATGAGAAAAGGTCAAACAACTTTTTAAATGAATGCTTGTTGGTATTAAATCGCAACAAGTGTTAAAAAAAATTGAACTTTTACCAGCTTTGTGCGAAATTCTCTTTACATAAATCGTGTTGTTGAGAGTTAATTTGAGGCAGATCAAAACTTTTACACTCTATATATGTAAGATCATCATTAATACTATTAAAGTTGGGTGGACCTCTTCCAGGTTCCGCGCGCTATGTCACAAAGGGCTCATGGTGCAAACCTGGATTTCATCCAAGAATTTTCTGCTTTATTAGCAAACTGGAGTAGTATGAACCAAGGAAGAAAAGTACATTTATTGTTTAGGAATATTCTTGGACTTCAACACAAGAGATCTGATGCGATCGAAAGAGGAACAATTTATGATGAAATGTAAAGAATCATCAACATTTTCAAGGCATTCCTGACATAGCGCATTACATGCCATAAATATGACTTTTGAAACGCTCATGTACTGTTAGTATAGAAACCAATATTGTCTTTTTTCTTGGTAAGAGCGTAATTGATCAGCTTTGATCTAAACCCACTGATAAAATATTTCATCTCACGACAAGTAGGGGTTGTTGAGCACGTCAGCTTTAAATAAAATCGGGCAACGTTTTTATTTGTTTTTTAACTACATACGTGAAGAAACAAAAGAGCACCTGATTCAGGTCGTATGATACACAAACGAGAACCAGTTTAATCCAAACAGTCTGTAATTTCAAGAGAGAGAGAGAGAGGAGAAAACGAGAGACAGAAAGAAAGAAAGAGAGAGAGGTTAATCTTCAGGTGTAAGCTCTTCGACATTGCCAAAAAATAGCATTGGCTTTTTGCATTTTGAAATCCATATAATACTTCCGAGAAAGTTTCGAGAAAACCACAAAAGGTGATTGACGTGGGCTCAGGTATTAATCTTAAATTTTATTCTAATAAAATAATCAGGTCCTTGCGCGACACTGGTCGAACCAGGTCGTCAGTGTATCTTTGAGCGATGAAACCTGACACATAAAGTTTAACAAGAAGTTCGTCAATGAACACAAGTCACAACAGCGGTGAAAGCACACCTCTTTGTGAGTATCGTTTCTATAATTGGACCGAAGTAAAGGTTTCTTTGCATATCACAACTGCAGTAAGGATACATTCGGTTCGACACCAAATTTAGCACATGAGTGAAATTTTTTTCCACGGAAAGCGGAATTGTTGGAAAACTATACCCGAATCCCTTCGAGTACTGGTTCTCGAAATTATTATCCTACATTTTAAATAATTCAATGGAGATCGAATGGAGACGACCTACATATTTTGAAAGGATCAAAATCAAGTTTGGCTAGCCATTACCACATACGTAAAGCTAAGTTAAGTCAAAACTAATAAAACCTGGCGAGTTGTCTTACATAATGTAACTTTATTTCAAAAATGGATTTAAACTAGGGGACGACCTACTCCCATGTCATGTCTCAAAACCGGGTTTATTAAACATAAATCATAAAGTTCTTCGTCTCTTACGGCCTTGGTTATAAATTATTTTCGTCGCAACAAATTTTTAAGGCAACCACGTAAGGAACAAAACAAAATTTTAATTGGAACTGCCACTCGTGTAAACAACAACCTAAAAGGTACTAGTACTGTGAAAAAGGATTAGCTATAACTCTGAAAAAAATGTGATAGTACAGTTCAGGTTTTGAGCAAGATATGCCAAGTTAAAAGTAGCTCTATCTAATTTGAAGTGCTGTATCCTGTCACCAGAGCAATTTATCCATAACACTCTTTGGTAATTGGTAAAAAGAAATGTTTCAGTTACGAGACAATTCCCCACTTTCGAGAACCTTAAAAAATCTATCTGCACTAATATCCCTATAAAGGTTGGATTTTGTCAAAATAAAGATCAGCTTTATAGTTGGGTTGGCTTTTATTTTCAATATCGCTGGTCTTTCGTCCCAAAATCAACCGGTTGTTATACAACACGTTGCATACACTTTTGAATATAAATGAGTCATGAAGTGCTCAAAATGTATGTCCCAAATTTATCTGTGATTAAAACGCATGCCATTGGTAAACCTGCTTGCCTTTGCCAATATTTCGAGATAATTTGTGGTAGTTGTACCAAAATCTGGCAAGCTAAAACCAGATAGTATCGCTCATCAGTACTACGTTATACTATGCAATGATAACGGACTATTTTTTCCCAGCTTGATGTAATCGATTTACATTATATGCGTGAGCATTTCAACGTATTGCAAAAGATCTTCGAAAATCGATTAACGGTCCTGTGATTTAACGACATTAGATCATTTTTTATGGAAAGCACAATGCACGTTGATAGGTCTGACACAAGGGATGACCTAGAAAAAAGTCTCCATATTGGAAATGTTCATTTTGGAAAAAATGTCGTCAAAAATTTTAACGAAAGCTCGACGTCTGTAAATCCAGCTGTGGTGAACATTGTACATACTAAACGGCATCGGTAAACCTTCAAAAACAATACTTGACTTGATAGAAAACCGAATATTTGAAGTTTTAGTCTCAATCGGACAAAGCTATATTACAACATAGGGGCTGGTCTTTGGACCGAATCAAGACTTTCCAGTGAGTCACTTATTTTGTTGAAGAATTTAAAATTTGAACTACGTTTGGAAAGACTATGCATCAAGCATGTCCATGTTTCTTTCGGATTGGCATCTATTTTATTCAGTAAGTTATTAGGGCTAATATAAATAAGCCCTAATAACTTCATCGAAGACGTCAGCTATTATTGTTGAATTGATCTTTCACAACCTTGCATAATCTGGGTTTAATCTTTCACCATGCTTCATCGTAGTTAATCTCAATAATACTGAAATGACTTAAGTTTATGAACTTTAGATATGTTGCATTGTTAGGTACTTAGAAGCTTTAAACAAATTCCGAAATTTTTGATATCTATATCACAATGTCGACACTATTTCTCTACTTCGATCCGAAATCTCACGAAATAAAACTTTTGTCCGATTTTGGCAAGTGGTTTATTAGCTACAAAGTGATATCCTGAGCTTCTACCGTGTACTTCTTTCAATACCTCCGACATTCTGCTGTTTGGAAGCACCAACTGCTCCATTTCTATTTTTCTATTAACGAACTCCCAACTCCTATTCAGCCTAGTAGGTCTCAACATCTATACTTAATGGTGCTTCTTTCTTATATGCTGGTCTTGCGATCTCCTAACTAATAATCGAACTCAAAGGTAATTGTTACTTTTTGCCCTGTCATGGCTCCATCTCTCGGTGACGTTGTACCTTCTTTCCTGCTTTTACCATTCCTATTCCGTTGAATTAGTCACAAGACCGAACAGCTTGTTGAAACTTCCACTGTCGTGTCAAGAGGTCAAAAAGGAACAAAAAGCAGTTCCAGCTTTGAGTCCGATTATCATGTCTTGAAACCTAATGTTAAAGGCCAGTTCTAATTGAACCTGAATAAACATCACAAACGTCAAACGTCAATGGGATTAAGAACCGCCAATAACTATATCAAAAACTCAAACAAGAAAGTTGTCTTTGGGAGATTATAAACCCATAATCTTCAAATTTAAATATTTCTTAGTCGTCTACCAAACAAAACTTACTAATTGAAAGAAATTAAACAAAAAAAAATTAACAAATTAATTTTTTTCCTGTTTCTTAAAAAAAAAGTTGAAAGACATTTTTTTGTTGTTTTACAAACGGTAAAATTAATGAACTTACAGATAAGAAAACAGCAACAACAACATACAATAAAATACTAAACTTAGTTTCGAACTGAATTAAATAATGAAAAGAAAGAACAAGATTTGTTACCTTTGTACGAATAAAAATTTTAATTAGAAATTTGTAAATCTAAAAACAAGTTGTTTTCCTTATGTGTTCGGTTTGGTTTAGAGGGTATTGGATACCGTCGTATCGATACGAGATATTTTGGTAGAGACCGAAAAAAAAATAATTAAAAATGTAAAATAATTAGCTGCGGGGCTCCTCATATGCTGTGGCCAATAAATCGTAATAAAATTTTGCGCTGAAACGTCTAGATCGGGTGGCACGATTTTCGTGTATGCTAAAATTGTCAACCTTTCAAGTCAAATTGTTATTTTTCTATTTTCCAGGTTTATCTCGATCACTCTTTCTTTTATGTACTTTGTATACACACACATACAATGGGCAGAGCAATATTAAACATTTGGACTCGTTTTTATAAGGAAAACAGAAGTTCTGATTAAATTACACAATTTGACGGAAGACTAATCTTTTCGTATTTCTCTATTTCTTGTTTAATTTCATTTTTCCAATTTTTTTTTATCGAATATCGATGTATACAGGCAACATTGATGTTGCGTGGTACATGTGTTATGAAGTGCACGTATGAGTATCTCTTCCAGAAACATTGTTCAATATAATATTGATTAGTAGGCTTAGCCTACTGCATTAGGTTCTTCGTTTTCTCAATTTACTTTCAAACATGGTACAGGTCATGTTCCTGTTCCGCCATAATTTTATATGGGCCTAAACATCGAGTTCCTCGATCTGAAATGACACATGAAGATTTCAAACTGAATTGTCTCTTTTTGTTGGATACAGCAACACATACTTTGTAAAATCATTCAAAATACATAAGATGATCCTGGTGATACGTTTGGAATCGTCTGTTTCTTTTTGGTAATGGATGCAGTGACCCATCTTGTATTTCTTCTTTCCGATTAAATAGGATGCAGTGCATATAATTTTAATAATTGCTGCAACTTTTGGTAAATCCTTTTTCTACGTAAAATTCCACGTTCTCTTTACAACAGAATGAGCTTGACTATACTAAACCTTTACGTACCACACATTGTGCTACTCACAGTTCCTTGAGACTGAATTCTTAAGCATTCAATAGGTATTAGAACGTGCTTTGACTTATATAATCGGTTCTAGGAGGTATGCTGAACAAATTTTTTTCAATGTCTTGTACTGAAGTGTCTTGTTATTTTCAAATCTAAATTATTCAGATTATGCCAAAGTATCACATAAAACGTTTATCTCCCATATTTATTTACAACGAGTCTGAAACATTCTATCTAGAAACAGTTAGAAAGCTTTCGTCTATATGTAGGAACCATAAGGAATATTCATGGCAAGTTACGTATTTTCAATTTTTATGTATTTTAGAAGTTTCGGTTTTGAAATGACGTCACTTTTCATTTGTGCCATTTCCAGTGGGTACTTTTTCCAGTTTCGTAAGACCAGGGAAGTTTTAAAATCCAACAATTTAAATTTGACAGTTTTCAACGATATGTATTCCACGATGTGGCCAAATGGTCTATGTAGTAAAGGAACTCGAATGGAGGGCTCGTCACAAAATTTTCAGAATCTTACACTACATCATACAGACACCATAGTTATAACACGCCATCTACTATCAGTGGGGAAAAAAATTCTTCTAAGACTTCCCATTTCAGTATTTCAAAAAATGGTATACCGTATTCTGCGGTATATCCGCTGCCAGACTTTAGTAAAGCTTTCGATTCTATCAGTCACAAAGCACTCAAAAGATTATACAAATTCGAATTCTTACGCAACTTTGTCTTATTGTTTAAATCGCTACAATGCCAACTATAAAAACGACTTCTGTGATTCTGTTGACCTTGAAGTTATTTTACTCGTGAGCCTTATAGATCTTGATCTTCTGTTCATCTCTTGACGAACCCTACGTCAAGAGATGAACAGAAGATCATGATCTATAAAGCTCACTATAATAACTACATTTTAACAACATATAAAATAGACGTGACGGTGGATGAGTTATTTTGGTTCGAATCTTCGAAGTTATTAAATTAACATTGGTGTTTTCAAGGTCATGTAGAGCACCAGCGTTACAACCCATAAAATCTGAGAAGTCAGATTTTATCTCAAATCTATATCTCAAAGAGTCATTTACAACTATCTTGTGTTTGCTCTCACGAACCGTTGTTGTATCGACTCGATGCGATATTAATGTCTCTGTATATAGTTGCAATCACGTACAGATGTATAATAAACCTAATACACCAATTTTTAATACGAGTCCTTGATTTGTCTCCGAACTCCCTTATTAGAGCCAGGAACTGAGCTAATATTTGACTCTTAAAACTGGTCTGAGTTTTGGGTGATTCCACTTGAATCAATTCGTTTACAATTAGGTTGAAATTATCATAGATTGCCCTATTTCCAACATCTGGCTCTCCCTCGAGAAATTCCAGTTCGACCTTTCTTTAAACTGTTTATCCCTTGAGGCATAATATTTTTTTACACAATGATACACTAAGGCTCTATACTACCGACCAAGTAGTGGCACAGTGGCTTAGACTGAAACAGGAACTACCAGACCTGTAGCTGTACGTCCTTGATTTGGCTGTAATGGCGTAAATTGGGATATAAATAAGCGAACCGCGAACCAAGCCCTATATACTATTATTAAACAAATTCAAGTTCATGTCATACAAGGCCTCCCTGTAAATAAATTGAATTGATTGGACTTTTTATATTTAGTTTTTTTTATATAAATATTTAAAGAATAATTTAATAAAAAAAAATTAAATAGAAATACGTGATTTTATATTTTTCATCTTTCAAGAAGTTAAAAAAAAATTGTTACAGAAAAACACAACAACAACATCAAATACTTGTATTAAACGTCTACATGATGAAGATTTAACTTTGGTGGTCATGAATATTGTTATTAATGTTAATATTATTATTGTTATTATTATTTTGTTGTTCTTGTGATGCATTTTAAATGTACATATTTACATGAAAATCTTAAAGAAAATAAATTCAAGACATGATAATTGGTGGCAGTATATTTATATATTTTGGATCTTCTCACATATATGTATGTACTGAGTAATTGATCTGTATACATTATATTCATTTTTAACGGGATATTGGATGGTTATTCTGGACTTGTCAAAATTATACGAAAGCGATACTAATTACTGGACGGCTTAATATGACACAAGTGTATGGGGAAATTCTTTATGTCATACGTTTGGGTTGCAAGCGGTTAATTGAGACGTGACTGAGTTTTGAAAGATGGGATGTCAGTCTGATGAGAATTATACATACACACACACACACACACACACACACACACATATATATATATATATATATATATATATATATATATATATATATATATATATATATATATATATATATATATATATATATATATATATATATATATATATATATATATATATATAAATAATCTATGACTTAGAGGCCGTAAACGGCTCTTACCGCGTCTCAACTGAGACCTTATGAACCATTGTAACGATTGGTGCACATTGTAGGTGGTCAGCTTGTTGACGATTTTAAATACCATCTCGAGAATATGTTTCTATCACGACAGTTTCAGTATCAGAATAGTTTATGTCATACATGTTTTATTCCGAAAAAATTCTATCACAAATTCTATCATAGAATATTAAGTGATAGTGATAAAGAAGTGATCGATATGTTATTTCATTAATTTGGACGATAGACAGGATTGAAGACTAGAATTAACATTCCTGCTATCTCGTTGGAGCTCGAGGTTTTAATGTTGTTGTACGTCAAATTGGTAGTCAAATACGACTTGAATTAGATAATGAATTCTTGGCAGTAATAAACAAACTACAGCCTTTTTCGCTCTGTATATATATGTTGGTCTTTCGTTTTTTGACCATGATCCGTGAAAGCGGCAACCGGGTTTGAATCAACATTGATGAAATACTAACAAAACTTGACCACTTGTTATGAAAGCCTTGACTTACGTCATTCACATCAAGAATAAAAATTTTACACTCACAAAATATTCACATTAACGGCCATTGCCGCACATTTGGCTTTGTTGATACTATAAGTGTACCCCTTAGTAGATTGAGTGCTTTTCAACATATTATTCATGCTTTATTAGTAACAATTATTTGGTCTCACCGACCACCGAATATTGCCGGAGATTTAGCAGGATGATTACCAGTTGGAGGCTTTACAACATAGTGCAAATTTTATGACCTGTCCAGTGGTTTATAATAAACTTTCACATATTCATTGTATTACTGAAGCGTATTCAAACATAGACATTTTATTCAAAGGTCTGATCTTGAGTTTTTGTTCTCAATACAATTGTTTTATTAACAGGTACGAAATATAGAGTTGGGGTTGAATACAATCCCAGAGAGTATACAATCTGGGTGAATAGTACAATCTTTCATCAACATCGAAGAGTTTATTAAAGTTAGATAGTCAGAAATGTTTTAAATATTGTATACACTCACAGTCAATCATGCTGTATTGTAGACTTATTATAGCAAAAGCACGAATCTTAACCCTTAAGATGACTAAAATGCGCTATATATATATATATATATATATATATATATATATATATATATATATATATATATATATATATATATATATATATATATATATATATATATATATATATATATATATATATATATATTCAGATATTCCAGGTGTACATGATCCTACACCAATCAAGTCAAATATAGAAACAATGCCGGCATAATTCAAACCGTTCTATAATGGGACGGGAGTTCTCGGGTTCAATTCCTTACTAGGCCAGAATGAAAAAAGGTTACTTTCATCATCTAATTAAAATTTATTTATGAATTATGAACACAACCAATAAATTATGAATAACCTCGTGTGAGGAATACATGGAACGAATCATCGTTCAGCCAATACTACAGATTGATATGGAGCTATGCAAAAAGCAGATGGTAAGTCTGCAGAGTGTGCGTGGGTTATTATGGGTATAAGCAGCCACTATGACCTAATCTTACCTAATCTAATCAACCCTAACCTAGCCTAATCTAATCTAACTTGTATATACTAATAGCTGATTAGTGTAAGTAAACAGTATGTATGCATAAGATTTGCAGCAAGAATTATTTTACTAAGTCACCACTAGGGGTGCTACTATCGGTAAAGAGCATATTTTCTGCTTTAAGTTTTAGAATATGCCATTATGATTACCTGACTGCTAGGATTCGAATATAAGATTTTGAGGAATATCAAACGGAGCAGAAGTTAAGGAACTTTTGTAAAACTTCACTGTGAGCTATAGATAGACCTCTCTTGTAAACAAAACATCTTTATAATTTAATATCATAGAACGAAAAATGTACCCATCTGAACCGTTCATAAATAATCAGAAAACCTCATAGTTAAAGAATTTAGACGATACAGATTTTCTAGTACAAATTATAATCTACATCGAAGATTTATTAAATTTGGGAAGTCAGAAAGGCAGGATTGTAGAATGTTATTGAAGAATAGATATAGCAAAACCACGAATCCTAACCCTTAAGCAAAATATGCTATAAAGGCAGGTATCTAGGTGTACATGATCCATCACCAAACAAGTCAAGGATATATAGAAACAGCTGAGCGAGAGGTATCGGGTGCGAATCCTAACAGGATGAAAAGCTCTGCTAAACGCAGATGGTAATTTTGTAGCGTTTGTGTATGTAAGCAGCCACTACAACCTAACCTAATCTTATCTAATCTACTCTAACCTTATCTTACCTTAACTAACTCGAATAAATAGCTGATAAGTGTTAGTATACCGCATTTAAGTATAAGATTTTCAGCAGGAACAAATTTTTCTAGTCACCATCATAGATACTAAACTCGCTTAAGGGTTTATTTTCTGCTTTAATTTGTGTTATATGCCATTATGTTTCCCTGGTTGCTAGGATTCGAATATGAGGTTTTAGGAGCACAAGTTTTTGAAGAACTTTTTGAAAATTGAGCCTTCGCCGCCTCGCCTATAAGCAATACACCTTTATAATTTTCTATTAGCTAGAATGATAGTATATTCCAACTTGAAGTTTGAAAAAACGAGAACTGAAGATATTCTTCTCTGTAATCAATACGCCATTGTAACTTCCAGATGGCTTATTGTACTTCCATATATAAAGTTTAAAGGAAATTGAAAGGAGCAGAACTTTGTAGATTTTGGTCCATATAAAATATAATTTTTCCATGCCCTGAAAATAATGTGCTGTAAAGAATCCTTGATAGCTAATATACATCTGATCTAATCTACCTTAATCTTACCTAATCGAACCTAATCTAACCTAAACTAACTTGTATATACAAATATCTGATAAGTGTAATTATAAGATTTTCGGGAAGAGAAATTTTTTCTATTCACCACCAGGGGTGGTGATGACTAGACTACTATCGCTAAAGAGTGTATTCTGCTTTAATTTTTGTAATATGCCATTATGATTGCCTGACTGCAAGGATTCGAATTTGAGGAATATCAAACGGAGCAGAGTTTATGTGGAACATTTGTTTCACATTGAGTTATGAAAACTTCGAGATATGAAGAAAATTGAAAAGAGAAGAACTTTGTGAATTTTGGCCCACATAAAAAACAGTTTTTCCATGCCCTGAAAACAAAAGCTTTAATGAATCAGAACCGTTTATTTTTCTACAGAAAATTGTCTACATCTTACACAAGTTTTACCATATCTTACTTCAGTTACCTTTCAAAATACAGATTCAGGAAAATCCATCATAAAAAATACAAAACAGACGTGCATGTATAATTGACGGACGTGTTATGCTAATACAAATTTGGTTCAGAAAGGCAAAGTTTGCCACATACAATGAGCTTTTTTTAAATACAAGTATATTCCCGATTGACGTCAGAACCGTAATCTGTTTAGAGACTAAAATTATGCCAAAAGGCAATAATTTCATGCCCCTTAAAAAAAAAGCTCGTCAACATAATTAAATATACAACAAACTTTTTGTTTTCGTTCCGTTGTTTTTATTCAATTAAAACAAAAAAGAAAAACATAAGCTTTATGTATCTTAACTTGTTTATGCTCAATTAACATATTTTCTTCGTTATGTGACAGTATTTTTTTTGTTGTTTTGTCTGTTTGTGTTCGCATCAAATGCTCGTACAAATTTTTTTTTCTTGTGTTCATTTTTGTAACTCAATCATGCTGAACGGAATTTAATTCTATTATCGGTAATTTATAGTGAAAAGAAAGACACATCAGCCGGAGAGAAGACTTGACAATAATTTTATTTTCTTGTCTATTTTTCCAAAAGGAAATAGATACTTGGCTGGTTGTTTATGTTGGAACAACATAATGTTTTTTTTTTGTATTGTTGATGCTGTAAGCGCATCAAGTGAATGGGAAAATAGAAAATTGAATGAACTTGAATTAAAAAAAAATAAAATTCTGTGTACCATGTACCGGTAAAGAAATGCTAGTTAGTCAACTCCGTCAATCGAGTGAGAACATTTTTTTGTGTGTTATACAAATGGACAGGAGATTCAGTTAAGTTGCATACAGTTTAAACAAATATAAACTTATATACTCATTCAATTGAATTTAAATGTTCAAAACTATAAGTATAGTGTCGAGTTGCAATGACAGTGCACAAATTAATTACTGTCGTTTACGTGACTAACCGAATTCCTCATATCAAAACCACTTAGCCGTAAGATCATCCAATTTAGACAATGTATCTCGACAAAACATTACCTGGGTACATTTTATGTTATATGCGAACAACAAGTTTTGCTGTTCTTTCTTTTGTAAGCAATTAAATAGAAAATTGCGGTCCGGTCAAAAACAAAAAAAAAAATAAGTTGTAAATCTGCTAGAGGCTATCGCGTATATTATCATCATAAATTTATTTTAAGAAGTCATTTCTTTTCAAGACTTTTGATCATCTCGCTTCTTGTCTATGTATAACATCGCCTTATGTATTATATTGTAATGTGCACACAAAAAAAAATAATGTTAATCAGTGGTGAAACAGAATATAATAATTTCTTAGACATTTTTGAAGAAGATACTTTTTTATGTAAATGTTAAAAAGTTATTCAAGGAAACAAAACACTGTGGTCGGAGGGTTTTTCGGTAACCGAAATACTTTGAATAGTCTAAATTTGGCGTAACCATCCTGGCCTGTTGAATTGGGAATTTGCTCAATCGAATCACTATAGACGGGAGCTCAATTATGAGTCACACGCTTTTAGATATATGGTACAGTGCCATTCACTTTATATGCTCTTCTTTGGAAGTTAAATGTGACAGTTCTAATTGGTCAGCTTCTGTCTCTATTACGCCACAGTACTGTGAATAATTTACGTTAGAAAGTAACATATGAAATGTGTTTGATTGGGTGAATGATAAAAGTGACGTGATTGTTGGGGGTGATATTAAAGTACATTGAATGGTGTTTGTGCAAGGATGGTACATATTAGAGTCATTGCGATAAGCTTTACTCTAACGTCTGGAGTAATGACCGGCCAAGCCACTTGGAATGAAACATAAGATTCACATAGCAAAAAAACTAATTATTTAGAGAGTGAGTGAATGAGGTGTGTTGTACGCAAGTAGTCACGACGGAAAAATATGTAGGTGAATGGTTGGTGGAACAGGAAATCCATTATTGGTATGGAAGGAAGCGGGTAGATTTGAGCCCGTTCAAAAACTGGTTTCGCACAGAGTGTAAATTATGAATTAATTCGAATGATATGTGTCTGGAGTTTCAATGTAAGTGTATGTGGATGAATTCTACGAATTCATGATTCACGAGTTCAGCCAAATTTACAGGATTTCAAGCAAAGGTTACATTACCTCCAATTATCAATAAGGTGTGGATGACTATTCAACTATCGGAAAAAGTGGATGAAGGTAAACAGTATCCATTCCTATCAGAATAGAAACCTGGCAACATTATTACGGAGAAATTTCTATGTTGAATGTGTTTATTAAAGTGATGAAAACAAGAATTGGACATTTTTGAATGCAAGTAACTTGTGGCCGAAAATCTTTTTTTGCTTTCGACGCATCTACTCTGTCAATGAATGTGTGGAAAAAAAATTAAAGAAGCGCAAATTATTCCAGAACTCAATGTCACTAGAGCCCATGGTTCATTCCACATACACTTACAGATTAAAAACACCCAATCGTGATTAATGTTTGGTCACCATCCCGGGAATCGAACTCGAGACTCCCGAAGGGTAGATCAAGCACGGATCTCTGCCACGAGAGCGACATGTGTGGAAAAGTTTTTATATGCAGTACGAAAGCACAATAAAAACTTTCTGAACATTGAAGGTGTGTATGATTTTATGGTTCCAGGCAAACTATCAAATTATTTCGAAAATCTACGGATGGAATTATGATTTTATTAGATGGGTGTGTGGAACGGATTATAGGTTGGAGGAAGAAGTTCATCTGTACAACTTCTGCAATGTGTGGCTGATAATAAGTATGGTGGCAGTTCTTAGTTTGATTTAGCGCGTTAATAAAAATTAAGAATGAATGTGCTACAGTGATATTGGGACGATTAATTCAACCCCAATGCATACTCTATGGACTAAAATAGATAATTTATCTCTCAATTATAAGTGAGAGTGGATTACCGAGCGGGAAACTTTGCGAATGATAAGTGAATGATAACCAGGTTGCAGTCAGAGAGGACTTTAGTAAAACTGGTAGAACCCGCTTGATTTTGGGGTATATGAACATATTCACAAGATCCAAAACATATAGTGCCAGCTGTTCGTGCTGCAAATCTGATGGCATGATCTGCAAAAGAAATCTTTGCGTTCATTGGAAAGTAAATACAGTGATGATTGAGTGGATGTTGGAATTTACATTCAAGCACTTAAAAAAGAGAAAATGTTAGGAGTAAATAGTGTCATGAGACAACCCATCCCTGGTTTGAACCCAGAAAGGATTTCTAGATCTAAATGCGATGACACATTTCTGCTAACACACCGATATAAGAAAAAAAGAAGCTATAAGTTTAGCAAATGATTTTGTTCTCAAAATAAATATGAAGAAAACTAGGATGATGAGGTATACAGATGATTGTGAACATTTACGAAGACCAAAAGAGGTATCAAAATCAGAGATCGCCTTATATAATTACTTCGTTGGAATCGCAAGTCAAATCAATCAAAATACATAGTTCATATGCTCAACAGAAACCAAAAGTTGTTGGATCGGAAGTTTAAGTATGGCCTCTGTGTTTTGAAATGGACCAGGTAAAATACTTTCAACTATCTCAAAAAGGTAAATATTATGCATCATTTGTTTTCCAGCCACCATATTCATCTAATTGTAACTTTTTGCTATTTCCATATATGAATAAATGGTTCGATGGAAAGAGATTTACATGAATGACCTTCGTCGTGCGTGATTTGTATATACAGTGAGTCGTTTTGGAACAGCATTATAAAGAATCACTTATGTGTTTAGACTGGGCACTTCCAATTCTAAATTTTAATAGATTTTGTCATGAAAGATTTATCGGTCAGTGCCTATTATAATGGTATGACTAATGAAGCTGGCAGATGCTTTGACAAATAAACGCAATATTTTTGTTGGCAGAAGTAAATGGATACGAGGTGTTTACCGAATAACTCCTAGAGAAAGGTGAACGAGTACATTATTGCGATTCAGTACAAAACAGTAGGTTTAGCCTTTACAATAGTTCTGTTTATTTCTGCAGCTGGATGGTGCAAGCACTCGTAATTTTAATAGGTTTAAAAATGGCCAAAGGAATAATTCCAAAAATATTGATGTTCGGTTCTGACAACTGATGGTTCAGTGAATAAATAAAATTCGTTTGAATCTCATTTGCGAAACGTGACACTTTTTGTATATAGTATCAAAAACGACATCGTTTTTGCAACCACTTGACACATCGTTTTATAAGAAACCCTCATTTCGTTCTGGATAGCTATTATGAAATAATCCGATATCGAATTTTTTCGATGTCGTAAAAGCCGATCCACCTCGAATTTTTTTTATTATGAACTTGTTTGGTCGAAATTTCGATCAAAAAAGTGAATAACAAAATTCGATATCGAAAAATGCGCTATTATGAAACTAAAAAGGGAAAACGATATCGGATTTTTCGAAAATCGTATCTCTAAATCCGACTGCATTTAGAAAACGAATTTCATTTTGTGTTATGGAAATTTGTAGGGAATTATTAAAAATCATAACTGCTAACTTCATGCTGACATTTGACCAATTCGACCCAATAATTTCATAATCAGAAAATTTGCATCGTATCGAAAATTTCGATATCGGAAAAAAATCCAAAATCGGATTATTTCATAATAGCCCGCCAGATGAAATCTTGCTGATTAAACTGTCGAACATTCAAAACCTGCAAATTCGATAACTCAAAGTGAAATTTGTCTATTTAATAGCAGTCGGATTTGAACATTCGACTGTCGAAATTTCGATATAGTTTTGCCTTTTTAGTTTCGTAAAAACGAAATTTTTGATAATAGCCTCCCTGTAAAGAAAATTTGCCCTGATATCGTGAGACGAGAATAAAGTAGAAAGTGACTAAGGGGAAAATTTTGAGTTTTTGTTGAAGCTGATAACCATAGTTCAAATGATTTTAGTGGCATCGATAACAACCCCAGTGATGACAGTATTGTTCCTACATCACAAATAATAGTTACAAAAAGGAATAAGTTAAGTAAAAAGCAAGGATCTTAGAAGAAAACCGATCAGGTGACGCAGTGGTTAAGACTGCGGCAAATGGAGCGAGAGGTACCGGGTTCGAATACCGATAGGGGCAGGATGTAAAAGACATTTTTCACCATCGATCGTTTGAGCGGTGCGATCGGTGGTGTGTATGAACACATCTGGGACTCCCTGTTGAGTGAGTTTAGAATCCACGTCTTTTCCATGTCAGTACTATAGACTGACATGGCGCTATGCCATGTACAGATGACGCTGAAACGTCAAGTTAAAAAATTGGAATGTCATAATGTGCCAATTGAGCCTGAGCGACAGATGGCAAAAAGAAAAGTACCTAAGAAGGTATATAGCGTTTGGATTTCACATTTTTTTTAAAAATGGCATTTTCCAATTAGGTTACCATGATATTAAAGTAGGCACTCTTCGGCACTAGATATCAAATATAAAATACCAATAAGTAAGAGGTTTAAGATTTATTCATATTCAAGTGTCAAGATTATGATTCAGAGAGATGGTTTGAGAATTGAGAGATTATAAAATTATATTGCCTCTCCCTCCAATTTGAAGTTGCAGTTAAGTAAATTCGACGTATACCAATCAATCCGGGTCATTGACTTAAAAATTAGAAATAGGATTAAATTAAATAACAGATTAAGACTTCTAATAGACTTTAATAGTTTGACTATTTATAATTATGAAATCGTTTACTTACAAAACTAAAACCATAATAGTCTAATCCACACCACTTGTGTTGCAATGAGTTCGCTTACCTGAAATTAGAAAAAAGTAATTTGGATTAAAAAAAGATAAAATAAATGATCCGCGTGTCTTTATCTCAGTTTTATTATGTAACAACTATAAAGTTTTTCTAAATTAGGCGCGGTGTTAAAAAGTTGCGGTCGCTCGAACACTTTCGGTGGTATGTGCGGCTTTATACAATAATCTCCTAAAAAAACATATATTTATTTAGATTATTTATTAGTTAAATTAAAAAATTAATTATTTTCAATTAAAAAACTTAGAAACTATAAAAAAAACTATTTTTGTCCGTCGACCAAAAACTAAACACTAAACCTGAAGACAAGCTTATAAATTATCGTTATAATTTATTGTATGAATTAATTTTGGTTTTATTTTATTGTCTAATTTATTTTCTTAAGTTTTTAAAATAAAATAAAAAACTATTTAAAATTAAATTTATGCTTCATGAAAGAATATAATAAAATTAGTTTTTATAGTTTTTATGTTTAGATTCTATACAAATATGGTATTTCTAAGAGATTTTGGTATGGATATGGTGTTCGCGTACACCAAAAAAAAAAGGTGAGCTATTGGAGTCAACCATATATACCATATGAGTGTCTTGTTATACCTGGAGCAGGTGTAAAAAAAACGAGAAACGTGAGAATTTTATAAAATAACAAATTGGTAAAACTATTTGTATGCTAAAATATGTTGGCTATGCTGGATTGTATATACCGTCTTAAAGACTGTATACAAGAGTTAACGAGCAAATCAAAATTATATTTGACCTTATTTTGAATTACTTATTCTTAAGCACTGAGATTTAACACTTTTTTAACACGGCACTAAAAATGCAAGTTACATGGTAATAAAATAATAGACTGAGTCTAATTGATTTTGTCACAATGACACATTTTACAAAACTACGTTGACCGAAATTTTAGTTTTACCAACATTCATCCGCGAAACTTAGAAAGTGAGATGGCAATGAAGAAGCAAAATGTTTAGAAATTTTAACCCTGTTGTCGATGTGAAGCATGTAATAATGACGGATTAAATTGGCCATTGCTGGCCCACATCCGAGAGGAAATAGAACTACTGTTGCAAACTGGCATAAAGTGTTGAATAATTTCGATTGTTCGACCACCAAACTGAAACCACCTTTAAAGAACACTATTATATATATATATATATATATATATATATATATATATATATATATATATATATATATATATATATATATATATATATATATATATATATATATATATATATATATATATATATATATATAATGGGTTAGATCAGCACCCTATTCATTTCCCCATTTGTAAGACCTATCGGTTCCCGAAGTGCAGACAGAAGATATAAAACTCGGTTAACTGCCAATTACCACTTCTGACATCGATTGTTTCCAGTAGAGCAGCATATCTGACAGTCACTTCTCTTAATTAATGTAAGCATCTTCCTATTGAACACAAAGTTCAACTGTTGCAAACAAATTTTCGTGGTCGATCAACATCAACGGAATTATCAGTGGTGGTTAACAATAGTTCTAGGCTAAGTAAAGAAGAGCTACACATGAGCCCAAAAGTGATCTACTTAACTTCCGATATAACTTCGAATAGACAGTTGATAAAGTCACTCCTCGCGTAAAATCTTGTGAATTTTAGGAATGCTGAACAAAAAGATGGCACGACACTCTACACCAAACCAAATAAGTCTCAATTTTGGCAAGATCCTGACAAGATTTTGATTATTTAGTTGCCTGATTATCTGATGTTTACAGGAGAAACGCAACATTAAGTCACCAATCTAACATTTTGTTCAGATACAGAACCTATCAGACTATCCAAATTATTCTTAAATGAGACTTTGGCTCGAAATCGACAGTTGGACCAATAACACATCCGATCTGTATAGAAACTTATAGCCTTGAGACAGCAGACAATAATGGTTTAATTTTGAGACTGCATCAACACTGCTTTTAATGGAACCAAAACACACGGCAAGTTTTATGAGCTAACAAAATAAAAAGTTGGGAATCCAAGGCCGCGATTGTGTTTATTCTGAACTAAAATAGTCAAGATGTCTAATTTTTTGGATTTGACGCGAGAAGGTGGCAAAATACTACAACAATACAAAAAAAGTAAGGCATATGTCTGTCAAAAAGACTATATAACGAAAAACTTTAACTGGAGTTGCGGAGCGCTCTGATATAGGCAAGAAATAGTTGATGGAAGGAGAAAGTTTCGTCACTTCCGTCAATGGGAGGCCATAAGGTCATGACCCGTTTCATTAAACTATTAATAAGAAAAGTGTAAACGCGCATCAAACCGAATATTGTACCATAATAGTAAGATGATAGAGTCTAAAATTCTGCGTGATTTTAATCTGTTGCAAATTTAAGCGACCTTGAGATTTGATGATTTTGAAGAGCCTATTTCACTATTTTCAACCCTAGGATCTGCTTCATCTTTGATGGTTGAGAGGGCATAGAAACCTAGCGACATGTTCCACTAAAGCAGCATATTTCGTTGCATGTTAAAATTCTCTTGATCGTGGTTAGCTGCAGTTTTAAGATATATTTTTAAACTAGTTAAGGGTTTGTATTTTCTCTGATCCGTTGAGATCTCACTTAAATCACTGATGGTTACTTTCCGAGAATTAAATACAAATTTATTGCCGCTAGACTGTCACAAATGTTGAATTTTCTTTCCGAGTAGTCGCACCTGCCCTCTTGAATATGATTTTCCTGTCACTCACAGTTTCATAACCTGGATCAACTAATGCTAGATAATCAATTCACGCAATCTTAAATGCGTAACAATCTTTGCATCGAATCCATCTAGTTTGGTCGTATCTAACCATGACCGTATCTAGTCATGAGTTGATGCGATAATTTAGTGGTTCTAGCATCCGCGTTTTCTTTAATTTTGACAAAAACCTAACGGAAAATTTTCATGTAATTGTTTGCTGCTATCATAAGTTCATCCTTCTTACATTACTCTCGGTCCCAAGAAATTTCCTCTTTGGTAGTCAGCGATAATTGTCGAATCTGGAGGAATTATTTTTCATAAGATAATAGACGACAGTAACCTCAAAAATTCTCGCTTTTTTATATTGAGCGCGATTCTTCGAACATAGCTTCATTTCACCATACCATTCGAATTAGTCTTCTTCTGTCTATAAATTTGTCTAATCGTACTCCTAGCCAGAACCGTTTTATTACTCCTTGTGATTATAAAAACCGAGTTGGCGCTTTTTCAATAGCAAGACGACACTCAAAACCAGAATATTTTTGGGCTAAGTTCAAATACAAGTAAACTAGTTCAAACCTTCTTTCATTCAAATCTAGAGTCAGTTGGTCCGTTCAACATATATGATAGCTATATGAGAGTAAAAACTATCATGATAGCTGAGATTAGTGTTGCCATCGCTTTGTTCTCCACATACATCTAATTCCGTGCTTAATCATCAAAAAGGCATACTACGATTTATTTTTACACAATTTTGTTTTACACAAACGCTCGCCAGTACTAATGTGCCGAACACAGAAAATCCATGCCTACTATACATTATCTGTTTTATGCAAAGTAAATATAATTCATGTTGAAACAAATTTGATGGTTGACTGTTTGACGATGACAGCTTCTGTCACAAATGGCTTATCTGATTAAAACCAAATTGTTGTATATCGAGCAGCTCAAAATTTTTTGAAATAGATTATGAAATAGATAAATCTCGAGTTCCATTAGCACATATGTGACATTTATATATAGAGACGGTATTCGAGTAGGCATTTTCCACGAATCGAATAATAAACATAAATATTTGTTTAAAATTGCGGAAATAATTGATTTTCATTTATTTATTTAAAATTATTATAAACATACGATTTATCTCCTGCTTCTGATTTTTTTGTTATTCTTAAAAATTCGTCTTAAGACGAATACATAAAAAAAAAATAAGAATTCTTATTATGTTCCATTATTTATTTGTTTACACACACACATAATTTTATGTAAACGGGAAGCTGAATGGTTTTGTATATAAAAACATAAATAAAATAAATAAAAATAATTTTTCGTTTAAATAAAATGATAAATTATATTATTCGCACCCTTGTTTGTGCTCCGACGACGATGCTCTGAATGTCGAAACGACATCTTTTGAATTTTTGAGAGACTCCGTCTTCGTATATCCATATACTCACTCGTACATACATATATCAGTTAAAGGAAATAAAAGATTTTTATTTTAGAACATATTTTGGGGATATACATAAATACAAGGCGAGAGAGAATCGAGTTCAGAACATAAAACATAAAAAATATTGATTTAATGACGGCAATAAAAAATAAAAAAAATTCAAATAAAATAAATTTCGTTTGACGGGAATGGCATATTTAATGTGCTGTAATTGCGCTAGATGACTTTTGTGGTCGTTGTTTAATTTTTTATTATTTATTTATGTGGTTTATCGTTCCGAGAGCAATATGCGATCGTGATATGATAAATGTGCGACAAGTGGTGGCCTCAGATAAATTTTGATTTAGAAATAAAATAATTCACACGATGTCACTATACAGAGATTGCAGATTGCAGATATTTGATAGAATCACGTACTACATAACAAGAAGTATCTAACCTCATCACAAGATGTTAGGACAGTGAGAGGAACAGATGTATACAGCGAACGAATATCCAAAATGAGCCACGTCACAGTTGCTATCAGTTGCTATCATAAATGGCAAGGAATGATACACAGAAGGCTGTAAAAGAAGCCGATTACAGAGAAAGAAAAAACACTTTCCGAGGACAAGTTCACAACCGAACCGAATTGCGCACTTCCAGTGCAACTATAACGAAACTACCAACAACCAGTCACCAACGGAACGGGAGGTTAGAACTGTCATCCAGAAACTGAAAAATATTAAAGCCACTGGTACACAAAATGTACCAGCTAGATTATTGAAAGGCAATACAGATATAACTCCAAGAATTCTTATACCGCTATTAGATACAAGGAGAAATGGAAAGAGGTTCAATCATAATGATCGTGATGATAATCCTTGAGCAAATTTCTCCATCAATCAACTAAACGAGAAGGTGGTTCGCAAGCCCAGGAAGGAGCCGTACAGATAATATCAACACTACACTTATAATCATAGAAGAGTCAAACGATGGCCTTTACCGCTGTACCTACTCTTCGTAGACTACAAGCATTTATTTGACTCAATTAGTTGAAAAGTAATCTGGAAAGCACTTTGCAAAATAGGCATGCTGAGGAAAACAATTGAAATAATCGACATGCCGCAAAGTTAGTAACGCTTGATAGCATCGTGAGACCACATCCTTCGAAAGGTATTCAATGGGAACCACTAACGCGATTCTATGATCTGGATGATTTTTCCCTGCTAATTTCTAAACAAGTGACTGATACGAATAAAATGCTTCTGGGCAAATAAGATCGAAAATTAAGAGTTTCTTGGACAAACAAACCAAACAGATCCCGAATGGCATAACACTAGCAATGAATACATTATTCCCCAATAGACTCAGATTGCGAGTCATTGTCAGTGGACGCTCTTTATTCCTTTATAGGAGATAAAAATTCATCCAACATAAACTTTAAAACCTATATCGATACCTGAATAGTTAGTATCAGCAAAACGAATCATTTCAACCGTAATATTCCACTCAGTCCTGGTGTCTAATTTTATGGGGTTTTCCGGAAAGATTTGACGACTTTTCCAATCATGTTACACTAATATGATGTGTATATGATTCTGTAGTTGCGATTGCGATGTCGTAGTGTTGATTGCGATGTCAAATTTATCGTTATCGTCTACATCAACATATTCGAATCATTTTAGTAGCTGGGTTCAACTCTGAATTTTGATCAAGAACTACGGTTGGCTTATGATAAAAAAATTTAATAACTGCCAACTTAATGTGAGCCAAGTATAATTGATGGTTTGGGTTTTTACTGATAAGTCTGACAAATCGATGTGATTGGGTCAATAATTGTACATAACAATATTTTTTGTTTATTTTCTGCCAGGAGCTTTATTCTCGAATATTGCTGTTAAAAAATTAACGAGAAGTTTCGCGTTGCGGGTTTTAATACCTATATCATGGTGTATGTGTTTCGAATATACCAGGACGCCTAAGTGATATTCCTTAGTATTCTGGATTGTTATTGTTGCAGTTCTCTTTTATTTGAGGCGTTAGTAGAACCTCACAGTTAAATGCCATGTAGGCTATATCCAACGTTACTTTTGATTTTCTTTCTATTAGCTAGTTGGTTGATTTATGAAGTTAACCAATCCTAAAGGCAATTTGATTGTCTTTGTAACCAGAATTGTTGTATCGTCAGTGAATGTCGATTTGATTACCTTGCTTGTAATTGGAAAATCAGCTGTGTACAGCAAATAAACAGGTCATAGAACATAGCTTTTTATACGCAAATGGCATTAAGACGGTAGTCGCTCTGGAAAACTATCTCCTCCATAGGCAATACTTGGTTAAGTAAAATAGCCCTCTGGAGGAGGTAGTTTTCCAGAATTAAGTGAAAGTTTTTATGGCAAGGCCATCGTGCCAAACCTCCAAAAGCTTGTTACAAAATCCATGAAGAGGGCAGGTGAAAATTTTAGAATGGTTTGCCGGATTAGATCAAAATTCTAGAATGGTTTGACGGAATGAATATTTATGTTCATGTACTAACAGTTTTCGCGGGATGCTCATTTCTTGAATTTGATCAAAATTGCAATCGTAACCTGTCATCTGATCAATCCCTAGACAATCGCAATATTTATTTTATTTACTGCCAGGAGTGATATTCTCGAATTGTTTGTTAAAGAAACTCTCAGTCGGTCGGGTTTTGGCCTGTGATCGTTCCATTACTTTATTATTTGATGCGCTAGTAGAATTCTTCAGTTGATTGCCATTAGTCCATATAGGTGTGGTTGTTGATTTATAAAGCAGTTGTTTGTTGAAAATGTTTTTAATGTTTTTAGTCAATCCTCTGTTTCCTCTTTTTTTAACCAATGCCGATATCACTTCTTTATTTGTAATTGACAAAACAGCTGAGGACAGTAAGTATAAGAGGGAACCTGGAACACTACCTTTTAGAGCTACAGCACAAATGCCATTTAAACCAGAAGTTGTCCTAATTTGCTTAACCAGATATTACCTATGAAAGAGCCGGTTTTTTAGAACTAAGTGAAAGTTACTTAAAAAGTACATCGTGCCAAATCTTATCAAAAGCTACATCCAAGAAGAGGGCAGAACAATATTGCCTTTTCTCTAAGGTGGTTTTGAGCATTTCCGTAATTCTCACCAATTTATGATTTGGTATAATCTGTTTTTCTAGTACTGGTTTTTGTTTAGTAGCATTGCCACTGAAACTTTATAGGTTTATTGATTAAACCATACACTTTCTGCTCTGACAGTATGATTCATTGCACCATGTGAAAGTGAAGTGTCTAGTCGGTAATTTTGTTCCACTTATCGTTTATATTTAACACATTTGGTTCGAGCATTTCCCAGGCCTTTTGGGTTTTCCATCCTTAAAGCAACGGTACATGCTGTTATTATTAGCTTGCTCTACCTTCAGTTAACCGCCCAGGTGGCGCAGTGGATAAAGCTGCGGCAGATGGAGCGGGGAGGTACTGGGTTCGAATCCCAAAAGAGGCAGGATGCAAAAGAGATTTTTCACCATGATATTACGATCTGTGGTGTGAGGGAACACAACTATGACCCCGTGTTGGAGGGCAGAACTTATGGGCCGACCCATCATCCATGTCATCCAGAGCCTCAAAATAGATTAGAAATAAGATAATAAAATAAAAAATAAAAAAAAAACCTTCAGTTACACCGGAATTAGGTATATCTGGAATTTATTTCCTATATAAGTTAACCAGTATGTTGGACGTCCAGTTGATGTGTGCCTTTTGGCAACATAAATCTGGAACCTCAGTAAACATATTTAAAGTTATAGTTCCCTCCAATGGAATTTACTACCCAACGGTTTGTGTCTCAACTTTACCAACTCATGCGTTCCTTCGTTGTACTATCAGGGTGGCTAGTAGTTTTTCGTAGTCCCCCACGCTTTTTGACATTATCATTATGTCGCAATAATTAAGGACAATTTATATGGTTTTGATGCGGCATATACACACTCCTATATAAATCCCACCAGCTATTATCCATTTTATTGACGTTCAAATGCAAATAAATGGTTTTCAATTGAAAGGACATTCAGTGGTAAAAGATCTATGTATAAACAGCATAAATCTTTTTTCGTTTGTATACATAGCATATATATATATGTTTATATATGTACATAATATGGCAACTAGCACATAATGTGGTTGGTACGAGGAGTGTAGTAATACACCTTGAAATGTATAAATGGTATAGACAACAAAAACCGTATGTGGTAAAATATATAAAAGACGAAAAACCCTCTTTTATGTACAAATATATACTTACGTATCGGAAAAGAGCGAGATGGGAGAAGAGATGTTGTGTGTTGTGCAAAGAAAACGGAAGCTTTTGTGGTTTTCTGTGAAATACACTCAATATTTCTGTTTTTCAATGGATGGATGCATACCCAAACACAGGCTACATATACGTACATATATAAAAGATAACAGGAAAATTGAAAGTATTACAGGCAAAACACAAAGAAGTGTATGTAGTAGCTGGGACTCGAGACGAACGACGTTAGACAATTTGTTACATTACGATTTAGGATTTTTTGTTGTTGTTGTTCGAAAAAGGACGATACTTTTCCAGAACTTGTACCGTGTGTAATCTGTATACGATGTTTTCACTTCAGCGTATACGATTTGTGAGAAATACATAATTATGATAATAAACTTTATGTTGTTTGTGTTTTAAGGTGAGTTGATTCTATTTTATGTTGCATTTGTGAAGCATGAAGATGTGTTTTTTTACATACATAAAGTAATTATGCTTTATGCATATAACTAAAATTTTACTATACATGTTTATGCTACTTCACAATTTTTTTTTATCTTTATGTAATGTTGGTATTCTATATTTGTTTTATGCAAAACGATAGAACCTATAAAGTGGATAGACATGCTGGTAGACACAATCGTTAAACTTATAGTCGTCTCTTAAAATATTATTCCTTTTGGCACTAATCATATTATGCTTCAAATTGACGAGGAGGAGACTTAAACACTGTGAAAATTTCTATTGATGGATATAAACACTTTGGAGTGATATAATTTGGCACCAGGTAATTCTAGTCTTGAACTTTTAACAGCGTGAATTCGAGATACGGAATATGGCGTTGATTCACATCAGATGATGTCAGATCCATATAGTAATTCAAACACAGTATCTTCCACTTCAAATACTAGCCTCATGCATCAGCAGCTCAGTTATCTTAATTTACACATCATTAAGAATCATCGAATAGGTTCTAATGGGTAACAACATTTGAGTAGAAACCCTGGACTTGCATTCAAGCTAATCTCACTGACGAGTACTTGGCAAAATTATACAAAGTAAGCACACGTATTTGTACAATTGTTTCTTCCAAAAGCCAGCCTTTGTAACGTCAGCCAAAAAAAAAATGAATAAATAGAAATAAAATTGAATGTTAAATAAGAGGGTTAAAAAAAAGTTAAGTTAAGTTGATGTGGCTGCTTTCGCACACTTAGTCCAAATTTGATCCGTTGTGATACCACTCTTTACGGCTATAGGCCAAAACATAAAGTTTGGTTTACACCCACAACAAGAGAAAATTCATTCCTCGAATAACATGGTTAGTCGTATCGAAAATAAAAATATTTTCATATTCATATTTTGATTTCGTTCACTGTACAAAGGTATAAATATAAAATATTAAAATTACAGTGGTCCCAAAAATTTCAGTCTCATAATATGGAACGAACGTTACAGTCGTGGGGACGTACTCATCGACCACTGAGTGTCTCAATTAGAAAAGCCGGGCAAAGAATCCAATCCGTTTATTAAAGATAAATAAAAAATATTTTTAAGATCGTATGTCTTTAACATGATAAATACCTATAGATTTACCATCATCAGAATACAATTCATAGGCGACATTACCTACCATTCGTTTTACAATGGCTTTTAAAAATTTTGGAGCTAATTTGGCCGAATAATATTTGGAAGCACCGCTCAAAGCAAAATTTCGCACATAAACGAGTTGTCTGATTTGAAATTCACGTTGACGACTCCGTAAATTGTAAGAATGTGCATTTCTACGATACGCTTCTTCCAAATGCGATAAAACATTTTGCTGGGCAATACTAAGTCTATTGGGTTTAGTTTGCGTTACAATATCACCATTTGAAACCAAATTCAATTCTCTCAGCAGCTTATATTCACTGCCATGACCAATGTAATGTTGCCCAAACATTAAATAATGAGGCGGATATTTAGTTGCACAATGACTCACATTACTCAACGCTGCAGAAATTTCATGCAAATGTTGATCCCATTTGCGATGATCGCATTTAATATAAGAACGGATAGCAGCGAGAACAGATCGGTTAACCCGCTCTGACGCGTTGCGTTGCGGAGAATACTTTAGGGTGAAAAAGTGAGTTACACCAAATTTTGTCAATAGGGTCTTCAGATTAAGAGAAGTAAACTGGGAACCATTATCAGAGGTAACAGTTTCTGGGACTGAGAATACATGAAAGATTTCGTTTTCTAAGAAATTGCACACCGTGGATGATAATGCTTGCCTCATTGGTTTGAGGAATATATATTTAGAGTACAGATCCAACACAATGAACAAGTATGCATGACCATTTGAAGACCTAGGATAAGGTCCCAGAAAATCCATATACAGATGTTGCATAGGTATATCTGCTATCTTTTGGTTGCCCATCGGTGGTTGTGTTGAATAGTTCAAAGCTTGTGATTGTTTACATGTTTGGCAGTTTGCCACATAATCTTTTACATTTGTACACATGGTTGGCCAGTAGTAAAACCTTTGTAACCGATCAAGAGTTTTTGCAACCCCAACGTGTGAAGAAGAAGGTGGATCATGTGCCAACCTAACTAAATGATCAGTCAGTGGTTTCGGAACATATAGTTTTTCATGGCGGAATATCGCTACTACTATAGTCGGAGCAGTTAGAAGGGTTGATAAATAATTTGTTATGTTTACCTTGAAGATTCATATAGGAAGTTGGATTATTTTGAACCTTAAGAATAAGTTGTTGATATTCGTCTTCATTAAACGCAGATGAATCAAGAATCGCAGATGAAAAGCTCGTGAGAGAGCATCTGGTACAACGTTTTGTGAACCTTTCCGATGCATTATTTTGAATGTAAAACCCTGTAGTTTAAGTGACTATCTAGCCAGCCGGCCGCTTAAATCGGTTTGCCTCATGAGCCACTTTAAACTGGCGTGGTCTGTGATGATGGTGAACGAGTACCCCTCAATATATGCCCTAAACTTTTTTACGCTTAGCACAGCGGCCAAGCATTCCAAATCAGTAACTGAATAGTTCCGCTGTGCTGCATTAAGTGTTTGGGGCATATAAGCGATGGGTCGCTCGGTACCATCATCGTCGATCTGGAACAAGACACTTCCAATGCCGGTACTGCTGGCATCGCATTGTATGTTAAATGGACGCGTGAAGTCTGGATTAGCTAACACTGATGCACTAGCTAAGGTATATTTTAGTTCCTCGAATGAATTTTGACATTCATTAGTCCATTTAAATGCTTGCCCTTTTTTTAATAGATCGGATATTTGGGCGCCATACAATATGCTATGGGCTAATACTGTTTAGACTCAAGACACTCCCAACCTTTTTTGAATCGCTTATATAATCCTTAGTTGACGCAATTACTGCCAAATCGAGGACGTTTTGTATGCGAGATTCGAACCTACTAAATAGATACAACTTTACGTACTCACCTGGTTTGAGTGACAAATAAGGCTAATTTTGGCACTGAAATATCAGCAATGTGTGGATGGGATCTCGAATTGGTCACAAAGAGTTTTACGTTTTTTCAGTTTTTGGTCCATTTTTGTTGCGACACTGTCGATAGACATTATTTATCGTGAATAATAAATGTGTAGGTTTGAGAACAGCTGCATATAAATTAATTGGTGGCTCTTGCGAATTATGTTATAATATAAAAGTAAGGTTAATTGTGTGAACTTACAAAAAATATTGACATCTCACTGCAATTGATCACTGAGTTAATTTCAGGAAATCTATTACTCGACATGAAGTTCTACGCCAGCGAGGTTTTGACCAGCGAGTTTTCTACTATTTGAAGGTATCTCGTAGTGAAGAAATGTGAAAACCGCGATGACTGATTCTAGGAGTGCGGTTAACCTTTACTTATTGAATTTTAAGTTGCGTTCAAATTTTTGCAATGTTTCCATATTGTACAATGAGAGCTGAGAACCTAAGAGCTTTTAAGGCGATGATTTGGTATAGTACATCTATACCATTTTGAAATGCTAAGTTGATTTCAGACTTGATCCTTTTTCCTATTTAATTCCATTTCTCTATTTCACGGTCTAGCAAGACATACTCAAGTTTCGAGAAACCCCACAACCCGACCTTAAGCCTTAGCCGTCCGCAATATGATCTCATCAAAAGTAATGAATGAGTGAAAATTTTCAGTAACCACCAATAGTTTACTATCAGTTAACAAGGTTTAAGAAGAACCACACTCAATAGTCTCCGGCTGCTGTGAAAAGATTTGCTAAAGTAGTATCTAGAAATTCGAATATTATTGTGCCTTCCAAACCTATTTGTGATACCAGGGATTTTCAGGCAATTTTAGGATTCAGAACATCTATATATGTTTGGTGAACATAATCTAGTTCACCAAACATATATAGACATTAGATGAGATCATGTGTGTAAAAATATATCTGATTTGCTATAAAATTGATGATTTTTGGCGGGAAAATACGTATATTACGTATACCTCATAATATTCTTGCTTCGGACAGCGTGATTGCGTACCTAAGGAATCTCATTCGTTTTCACTATCATCGAATTAATTTGATAAAACTCTCACGATTCAACCCTATCAGAACTTAAGCTTTTTTGTGAGATAGGCAACTGCTGCCTTATTCAAGAATGTGATAGCAAATTTGGCATGGTGACAGGTTGAATTCCGGTGCATATTCCCAATGATTTCAGGTCAGATATCAAGAGGAAATTGCAGAATTTCAAGGTTGGTATTTTCATTGGATGCCATAAAAAACTCTTGAAAAGCCGCCGAAAGACAGAAGCTAATACTATTAGGTGCAAGAATCAAAAAAATGGTGCAAGAATCAAAAAAATTTTCTTAAGAGATAGTAATATCACACCTAGGGCTCACTCAGATGTCACAAAAGTGGAGGATGTAACCAAGTCCAAGTTATCGAACAACACGTTATTTTTGATACCCATATGAGACTATCTGGGTAGTTACGTAACTTCCAAAATCCCTTTATATTTGTTTGGCAGTACCCAACTTCAATGATTGTATCTTACCTATAGTGAGTGCTGTAACTATACTATTCATCCTCTGATCCACATATCAAACAGCAGAAGATCCGTATTTTCAGGTGATTCAGTACAAAATTTTAAGTTAAAATACAACAACGAGAAGTATTTTGAATATCAGTCAAGCTAGCTTTATTGGAAAGATAATTGTATGCCATTAATGGTTGAATATATGGCTGGCACGTAGATGCCACAATCCGGATATCCAATTTTTATACTTTTCACAGCAATTGCGGTATCTCGTTTAACATATCCCCAATGAAAATAATCTAATGAAGTTAGATCACACGATCTCTGTCGAACCACAATTCAACAAGATTAAGCCACCCAATTGGAGTGCAAAAAGAAGTAGAAATCATCTCTTTGACTGTAACATTCCACCCATCATCAGTTTTGAAGACATATGGACCAATTATTCCACTGGCCTACAAAGCGCGCCTAACAGAGATTTTCTCTTGATGTAATGGCGTTTCGGTTATTACGTGTAGATTATTTTCAACATCAATAACAATTTGTCTATCCTGTAGTCTAATACCAGAACTATTGTACATCATCACATTTAAAGCTCAGACCTACCTGGCCTACTAAATATATAATGCTAAAGGGATTAGGTTTTAAATAGTTTATCAGATGACTACACTTTTAGTGACGTTATTAGAACCTAGCCGGATTGAAAAGGAAATACTAGGTTGAACCTCCTACTTGCGAACTTTTTTTTCGGACACCACAGATTCATCTCCTCATCCATGTACCTGTTTGATTACATACACAGCCCAAAAGACAGAAGCGGAATCATGTCTATATATCGTGAAACATATGGACCAATGATTAAGCGCACCAAATAATGATTTTCTCTCGATATGTCGAGATGTTTCAAGCAAGGCTTGTAGATTACTTCACTCTAAATAAAGACAAAGTAAATGTCACCTGTCAAATCGAGTATAAAACAAAACAGTGTTGCCAACTTAAAAATGTGAACCTAAAAAAGAACAATGTTTATCTATCCTATATAAGCGAGAGCTGTACACTTTCTGATCCAAAGATATGATGCAAAAGAGACTATGGGTCTAGGTTTCAATGACTAGTTACACTCGAATGACTAGTTACACTTTGAGTGCATATTGCAATGAAATATGAGTATTATAACCTCTGAATAGAACCCAGCAGGGTCGAAATGGAAATACTAGGTTAAAACTCCTTTTTTGGAGACCAGGGTTGTGTTGTGCCAATAATTTGGACTAAATAACTGCAGATTTCATCACATCATCCTTATACCTGTATGATTACACACACACTATATAAAGTCTATCTCTTAAGCTACACACCTTGAATTCTTTCAAATCGCTTTTATTCTGTTTTCCCGTTCGCTCGTCGACTTTTCACACAATATCAAAAAAAATGTGTCTTGGAGAATATCGATGGTATATTGCCGATGGTGGTGTTCATTATTATAAACGAGTATATTATATGGTGTGTGCATACCATTTCGTTTGTTGAGTAAATATCAAATTTATGATCAATTTTATCTTATAAATATTTTTCGTCTCGAAATGAAAATAAGAAAAAAAAAATTTTTTTTTTATTATTTAAATTTATTGATTAAAAAAAAAATAACAAAAACAAAAACGAAGAAATATTTCTTAAATATTACAGAATAAATTTTGTGTCTTGAACTTTCCTCTTCATATCGTATACACGCATCTCGCGAAGACGTATATAGAAATATCGAATGATAAATGATTATGTGTGCGCACGGTGAGAAATTTATATATGTATGTTGAAGATGATTCGAAATTCGTATAAGACAAAAATTGACACAAAAATATATAAGATTGTTGTCAATTTCTTTTCCCTTATTGTTTATGATCTCATTGTTTATTTATATTGTATCCGAGATGTGAGTATAATATAAGAAGTAATAATGGCAGGTGATATTTATATCAAGTATATAGATTTGGTTGGGTTGGTGCGCCACGCATAAGAGTCCAGTCAATAAACTTTATACTGTACGGTGTATGTATGTTGGGGATAAGTCGATTTTTTTTTTTAATTTTTTGGTACGGAGCGTGATAAATCTTAGTAATTAGAATATTATAAAGACAAAATCATAAAAAAAAAAAAATATTTTATTGGCACCACATGAGATTTATACCAAAAATAAAAAATCATTTTTTTCTTATTACTTGTATTTTGTTTTGTTTGGGGAATCGCGCGGTATCCAACATACGTCCGAGTCATACGAGTCTGATATATATATAGGATACATATATGTTTATAATGAGCTGTAAAATTACGTTTTACTATATGGCGGCACTTTTATTGTTGTTGTATATTATTTGGTATATCTACTTATTGATGTTAGATGTTTATCTTGCAACGATGTGAAAGAAATGTGATTAGTTTATTATTAAAGAGTTTTTAATTCAAAAGAAATATGCGATCAAATTAAAATGACCCCATGTGGTGGACAGTTTAGCTGAATTATGCATACGTATATATACGTGAGTCATTTGCGACAACAGCAAGTTTTGGGTTTCAAATCTATATAATATAGTGATCAGAAAGTGTTTTAATTATTACCATTTTGGGTTTCGGCAAAATAATATTTATAAAACGATGATGGGAACTTTTGAAAGCAATAACTTTGGAGTTAAGATGCGAGGATCAATCAATAAGTACCGTACTATCTATTTTTCATCTGTAGCTATGATCTTTGATGGTCGAACTACCTCTTCTTTGGAGAAAATTCATCTAGAACTCATTGTTTTTGTCGCTTAGTCTTGATCAGATGTTAGGATATGGTTAGGAGTTGTATGGTTAGAGTTGTATGGTTAGGTATTGCGGCACGCATCGAGTCAATAGTTGATTTATTTCCAAAATATTGTTACAACTCGGTTTGTATCCGAATTGTTGACTACTCAGACGCAGATTAAAATTCAAACTACCAGAGTTCAGTCTAACTAAGAACTTGATTTATTTCACACTATCAATTCTATAAATTGTGCGAAATTTTCCACTTGTACGTGATGGAGTTATGTAACTAGATTTCACTTCACTTTAATCACTTTAATACTTCACTGGTTAAAGCAAACACTTCTCTGCGGTTCTTTACATTCTTTTTTTTTATATTTAATACAATCTGTTTTGGGGCTCAAGGCTCACCCAGGTCTTTCGCGGTTCACTTATTTACCTCCTACTTTACGCCTTAATGGCCAAATCGAGAAACGGCTATAGGTCTGATTTTCGTAGAACCCTCTGCGCATTGCATAAGTAGCTTCATGTTAGCCTATATTGTCCTGATATGAAAGATGGGTTGGCCCATGAGTTCTGCACTCCAATAGGGGGTCATATATGTGTTCATTAACACCACTGATCGTAATCAGATGGTAAACAATTCCTTTTGCATCCTGCCCTAATCAAGGTTCGGACCCGGACCTCCCGCTCCACCTGCCACAGCTTTAACCACTGAGCCACCTGGGCGGTCTTTACATTCTTGCTACAACAGTCAATATAGTGGGGTCTTAATCTCAGTGTACTACATTTGAGATATATTCATGCGTCATTGTAGTATAGTCTCGCCGGTTGTAGCCTACTAGTTTAGAGAGTTTGACAATGGCTTTGGTATATCTTTTCACATTTCTGACGTACAAATATAATTAAATTCACTCAATCAATATTTCACGATTGCCAAAGATGGCGAATATACCCAAAGGGCAAGACTAGTTCGTGCATCAATCTGAAATTTAGTACGTTGTTTTTTGGAAGACAATATGATGGAGGTATATAGACTGCCCTCAGCAAGGCCAACAATTATGTTACACAGATGCTAATTAATTCACCCTTGTATGTGTCACAGTGACACTTTTTGATTTGAAGCCTAATAATTCTATCTCGATCGATGGACCGATCCTCTAGGTGTTAATAGAAGATTGTACACCACCATCAGTAGTGCCACAAGTGTTTCCTGTTCGGCTGCTCTATATTTTTGTTTTATTGAAATATATGAATGCCTCTTAGAAGTATCATGGGTTAGATTTTACTGATCATCTGCCTATAAGAAAATAAATGAGTTGCAATTGACAATACGATTTTTACCAACCAAATGAAGTCATGTATATAGAATATCTCTGACACAAATTATGTTAAGCTAACTTGAACCTTGTACATTCCAATACAATTGGAAGCGAAGAAACACCATCGAAGTGAAATGGAGACCTATGACGAAACCATAAGTAAAACTTAAAGGAGTCTTTTAACAAAGAAAAACGGACCATTGATAAGAGAGAGTACAAAAAGACCTTAAATTGACGAGACTCAAAAGAATTAAAAACTTTACTGCAAGCCAGAAGGAAACAAAAGTTTATTTTAGCAACTCACTGTTCGGACTTAGTAGAAGCTAAGCATCATAATGACTTCTACGATAGACTAGGTGAAGTGGGTTATATACTTCATAAAGTAATATGTATACTCTCTCAGGTAAGATATTCACTCCTAGAAAGGTAAGATGGACTACTATCTCATTCAAGATCTCTTCGAGAAAGGTATTGAGATTATTTGTCATAGACATGTCCAAACAATAAAAGTAAGGTATACCTTTAAGCACATTAAATAACTTTGAAAGAAAGTTGACTTGCTCTTTATATGAAAACGTCGATCATTCACCCAACTCAAGGCATATTGACCAATCAGCCTTATGTTGTTTCTTCTTACGATGAGGGGAACAGATCTTGATTACCACAATTAACACAAACGAAGTGGCGCTTTTAACAAGAACTGCCCTCATTAAATGTAATATAGTTGTCAATTTTCTGTGATCTGGATAAAAAAAAACTTAATTGGAAGAACCAAATACAAAAGGTCCATGATACAGTCATGAAGACAATATAGGCCAATCAGGGACTCTATGGGTGAACCTGGGGTTTATAACTAAAATAGTGTATTCGTTTTTCCAAATAATCATTAGGGTCACGATCACATAGAGTTCGGTAGTATGGTAGCTTAAAATCGTAAGGAAGTTGCCTAGTGGAGTGGACCCAAGAGTTACCGAAACGGAATTTTTCTTTTAAAGTCCCTGGGCACTAGTGCAACCATGTTTTAAAACCAAATACACATATCATCCAGCTCTGTGATATTAAAAGTATGAAAGAGGCCCAAATGGCACAAGGGCCGTCTATTTTGTTTCGTATAGTTAAGCGGCCCTATGACACGTGCATCTACAAGCAACCATTAACTTTTATTCATTCTTACACCAAGGACCGAACACCATATATGTTGAAGTTTAATATTTCTAAAGACCCTACAGTATGTTAAAAGTACATACACACAAGGATAAGATTCATCATTGATAAATCTGAGTAAATAATAATCTAGTAGATCCATATGGATAGATAATCCTGCTTTTTGCGCAAAATTAACTCACAGACATGTATATACAGCATCTTTACACAAGTGATGTTAAGTTAACTTGGACCCCATCGAGAACGTCTTTTGTGGAATGGAGAACTACGTAAAAGATTGGGGGCATTTTTAATAAAGATAAACGGACCATTGATTGGGGCTGGTATCAAACGACTCCTGCGGTGGTCTACGAGAAGTGGAACACTGTATAATCTGTGGTCTCTCAGGTAACACATTAACTCCTATTAAGGCAACACATCTTATCTCATTGGCCTATTCACACCATTCAAATCATATGAACGAGGTAGTATTTTCGCAGACCTCTTAAAAAACGTATTAAGATTCTTCCCTGTCTAGTTCAAATAATGGATAAAAAACCATTAAAGTTGTAAAAAGCTGTGCGCACAAAGAGAAGTATTATTACATCTATTGTGACTTTTGGCTGTTGATGCACTATATACTTATTCTGGTGAATAGCCGAGGTTTTGATGTCTCAGGCTGCGCGGATGATCTAACAGTAATCAATTTGGAAAATTCCGATAAAATTATTGAACAACTGATGCAATATGCACGATATACGCGTAATCGAAAGAAGTTGGTATTATACCGTTTAAGTGGAGGAAGAAAGCTTATGCTTGTACCTTCCTCCATTAAATGGTATATAGTTGGAAATTTTTCTGAGGAACCCCAATCTGGATAAAAAAAATGAATTGTAAGTTAAGAACGTACTTAGAGCCCGTCAGAGACTCTATGAGTGAACTCGGAGTTTCCAGCCTAAAATGATTTATTGGACATTTCAAATAACCATTAGTCCCATGTTCACATAACATTCAATAGTATAATGGTTTTAAATTAAAGGAAAGGCAGCAAACACGTTTATAAATAAGTTCTACGCATATTCCATCTTGATATTATAGATGAAGTGATCTTGCCCAACAATCGCAATAAAGGCACTCTTAGGACCCTGAATTGTTTACATCTGCAATCCTGAAGATGCAGGCGTAATATAACTTAAATAAAGGAAATATGACCGAACACCTGAAGATCCGCCTCTTTCATAAGAGGACTTAATAATAAGTACGCGGTTTATGGTATGAGGAGCGGAGTTAGGAGTTACCATGAATTTAATTGTCTTTTCAAAGTCATTGGGCACCTGCGTTTCTATACTCTTCGCGGAACTACTTGATGGTGAAAGCAAGAATAGACGCCTGAATGACACAAAAGTCTATTATGGTATGGGAGTCAATTTTAATACCATTAAACAACTGACAACGACAAACAAAGAAGCATACTGCTGTATAGCACAATGAAGCTGCTGATGGTGTGGTTTGCAAACATGCTACTACACCAAGGAGCATCATAGGGCAGAAGAAGAACGCTAGAAGGATCTGGAGAGGGCGAGTTGAGATAGAGTTTCTGAACCAGAAAACTTCTGTCGATTCACCAAGGAGCACCTTAGGGCAGTGGAAGAACGTTAGAAGGATCTGGAGAGGACGTGTTGGGATAGAGTTTCTGGCCTCTGGCCGGTAACTAGATTTATCTCATCATCGTCGAATAGAGTGCCACAAACTAAAACATTTAATTCACAGTGTTATATATATTATATATATATAGATCGCAGTGTTATATATATATATATATATATATATATATATATATATATATATATATATATATATATATATATATATATATATCGATCTTCGACACATTTACTATCTATGCATCACAAAAAAATGTATCGGATTAACTGAATCCATCTCTATTATATATTCATATTAAACCCATCACTTACAAATTAGAACATTAATACGATACATTATATATAAACTGATCAACGGTCATCATCCACCTGAATCCGAATGATCGTTTAACTTTCAATCAAATTCACCAAGTATATACATATGTATACGATCATATTTTATTTATGTCATGATATTTATCTTACACACACCAAATTCATTCCAAATTATTATTTAATGTGATTTTGACCACCATCACTGATCCATCCATTAAATGATCGTGAATCTTAAACTTCACATTAACAAAAAAAAATAATAATAATAAAAGTAAAATAAAATGTTAAGTAGCGATCAACCAAAAAAAAAAAAACTTTTAATAATTTTGTATATTGATCTTAAACGTAATCCGATTAAAAATATTTATTTTTTGTTAAAAACATTTTAATTTAACAAAACTTAAATGTTAATTTAAAAGGATATTATACGCATATGTTGATATGGGCATGTATTGTAGGAGATCGTGTGTAAATATATGCACATGGTACACACATCATGTATAATGTCGCCTGTGCGTGTAATTCTCTATAGTTCATCTGATCATATGATCACATTACTTTTTGTGTATGTACCGACACTAATTAATGTTTAATTTAACATTTTAAATCTTAATCAATACATTAACAATATATGTATATACATGCATGTATGGGTCCATACGCGACGATCGTCGATTATATAATTTCATGGGAATATACATAAATATTGAGTACGATCTTCAAAAAGATTTTCTTCTTACGAAGTATTATATGATCATGATGATGATGATGATTCAGAGTCATTCACTTTTTTTTATGGTTTAGTGTATATGGATCGTTCTTTTTATGTATATATGTACTGTGTTTAAGATTTTTAATTTCTTGGCTTGGTTGGTTATTCTATCTTTTGCCACGGTCCATAAAATAACGAAAAAAAAAAATTATAATAAAGAAATTTAAAGAACGAAAATTCTTCTACATCGATCATCATTATGATCTTCTTTAGTGAGATTTAATGTTATTGTTGGATTCTATGTTATATGCGATCATCTTACGATCGTGTATATTATAAAGTGTATTTTTTTTTATTTTTTTTAATCAGTTTAAGATGTTGTGTGGATGTACGGACGACTGTCGATCGTTTGAAGTGGTTTCGGGGAAATTTTAAAATGTTTCTGAAGTTTGTTCATTTAAGCTACAATGTGTGTGTTTATTGTTTCATTGTGAAAAACTGTTTACTATATATGTGTCTGTCAAAATATTGACAGTTACAGAGTGGATTCTGAAGTGGTTATACTATGTATATACCTGAAATTTGAGTTTCAAGTGTTTGTTATCAGTAAAAGCAAAGATTTGTTATAAATTACTAAGCAAACATTTGAAGAATGCACTCTAGATCTGCACTCTAGACTAAATTGTAGATTTTATATAGAGATCGGTACTCGAATTGAAACAGCGACCCCAATTTTGGCAAACGTTAATTTTTGACTGTTATCGGAAGGGTTTGCTTTGTATTTGCTCAAAAATTTACATTAACATGTATCGGACCAACATACGTTACAATGAAACTGATCATAAACCGCCATTTAGTTATGACATCCGACTTGCAATATTGAAAATAAAACGGCAATTGGACCAGCGAATTGCCTCATGGAAGCAACCGTCTGCATTGCAGTGATGGTTAAGCCTATACAGGACTGCCACAGGGTAGTATTCATTCCGAAAGATGGAAAGCCTAGATATGACCAGACAAAAATTTTCTTTCTTAGAAAATCTTATCAGAAAGGTAATTCTAATTATTTTATTGGTGAACTCTCTGCTAGTCCCATTAAACCACAACGGATTTCACTGTCAGGGTTATTTCTGAAGCGTGTTACTTTTTGAATGTGTTGTAAATCAGAGTTGTTTGCTTGTGTCTTGTAATCCACAAGGCCGGTTTCGTTCTCATTATGACGTCATTGAATGACTATGTGATCGAAATATTCGTTCAGTCGTGCCGCGACAGTACTAGTGAATTACAAGAACTTAATACTGATTTTATTAATTAATTGTGGCGTGAGATAGTTTTAGTTGTATTTGTTGGAGTTGCTCAGAACTCCACATGTCGATAGCATCACCAGTACTGGTTTTTAAATCTGCTCTGTGATCACATGCAAGTAGCGATCAGAGTCTATAGTCAACCCTAGTAAAAAAGAAATGGTTCTTTTTACAAGACGCAGGACTCTGAGAAACAGTAGTCTTTCAAAAAAATTAGAGATCATACCACCTCACTCTCTTCAGAAGTTTAGTATCTCGGGAACTGGTTAGATCGGAAGCACATATAGGAGAGATATAAATCATGTAAATGTTACTAGAAATGTTAACAGTGTGAGAGAGGAGAAGAAGAAAGTTTTGAATGACTTATTGTGCTCATGTCCTTCGTACTATATTCTCCAAGGACCACACTACTTTGGATTACAATTTTTATTTGAGGATCTAATGACGACCTTGGACATACCGGGTATCTTGAGCTATATTCGAAGAACCAACAGATTTGGGGACTGAAAGTGTGCGTCTGGGAAGTTATTTCACAATGTACAAATCGAGTCTGAGTGACAGGGGAAAAACTGAACATACCTCCAATTGACTTTGAAAGATGTTTTGAAAGGTGACAAGAAAAACTTCCCAGCTTCACTACTTCACAACAATGGTCTCTATATTCACTGTATGTTCCTTATGCACCCGAAAGTAGAAACTTAAAAAATGAGATGATCGAAGATTGCTCTTCGCCGATAGTGGAGTAAAATACCGTCACACCACATTCGAGCACCGTGTGAATGCGACTCGTTGTGTGGTTGTATGCTTGGCCATGTGTTTTCGATTTATTGGAAAACAAATAAAGACATAGTCTAAGATAACAACGAGATAATTAGAGGTTGATCTTAATTTGCCGAGATAGATCAGCATTTGAAAGGTTTTTAACGAGCCGCGGTAATTCAAAAATATTTAAGTATTTTGACAGCTAACAAAACCAATCGTGTTAGATGTTTCGAAGCCATATTGGCTCAAAAATTGAAACTTTAATAGTTGAAAATATTCAACGATGCGCTGTTATACGTTGAGCTTTAACAGTACGACAAATAACAGGGCAGTCAAGATCGATCAGAAAGATCATGGAACGATTAGTGGCGAAAAGACATATCTACGATACTTTTTACTGGTGAGTGGGGAGAGGTATGATTTTATCGTCTTGAAGCGTACTAGAACACTGTAGTTGGTATTGGTTATAATTTAACGTTTCCATAAATCTACTAAAAATCCAAAAGGAAAAGTCTAAAGGTGTAGATGGCCAATTCACTAGTCCGAAGCGTGAAATTAACTGTTTTTACAATAAAACCATGGTTTTACGAGCTGTGTGGCAAGGAACGCCGTCTTGTTGGATTCAAGTGTCGTCAAGATCATCAGGAGCTTCAATTTCATACGACTCACACGTGTTCCCATAAAATCCCCATATTCTGAAATTCAGACAGTTTCGAGAATTCAGAAAGTTTATAAATTGCAGTTTTCTAGATCAGTGGTTATTTCAGTTATAGTCACTTACAATCACTAAGATCGAAAATATTTGGTGAAGGAGTGGAAATGTATCGCCTAGGATTGTATTAAATCATCCTCGTTCTGGAGTGGTGACACAAGGAGTTTATACCACTGATCAATTTATTGAACTCTGTAGTTAGAACGCGACCATGACGACTTTAAGGGTGATCTGATCTTTATTTTTAAGAGTGTTATCATCTTTATCTTTACGTTAAAGGCAGTTCTCGTATCAGCCGACTGACTAGGTAAATATGAATCAAAAGTGGACTTGATCATCAGATGATTTCTAGACACCTGCTCCTCTTTTGACTTTCGTACCGGTTTAGAATTATTTATCCCAACCCCATAGTAATGACAATAATCGGCAATTTTACCTCCGACCTTACGGCCTTTTGATCACTTGATCGTCGATTCACATCCAAATTTAAATTATAAAACCAAATCATTAGAATACGAAATATATATTTTGTGCTAACCTTAAACCCAAAGAGTTAGTCGTTATAATAAATCACCCCATCATTTTTTTTTTGAAAGTTTGTAAGATCGAGTCAAAAGAGATTGTCGATCAAATTCATGTTGAAGAGTTATTTCTTAGAAATAAACGAGTCCGATCCTTCCGTTTAGTGTTTCTCAGAATCTATATACTAAAGATTAAAAAAAAAAACTGTGAAATTCCAGCACACATTGTGTTCAAATTCTCAAACACTTGCACATACCGAGTGTATATATATTCCCATTGTATTGAGCATTCTAACAATAATTTTAGTTTTTTTCGTTTTGTAATAAATCGATTCCAATATTTTTCCCAATCTTCGTTCGTAGAACTAGAATTTATGATTCTGCAGCACCAAACTCTTTTTTTTTGTGTATTAATTTTATTTCTAGCCAGCGATAAAACCAAAAGCTCACTATATCGTGTCTCGATAAATAAATCACAAATATATCTCTGTGTGTGTATGTGTCTGTCTATATATTGACGGACGAGGAAGATAAAATTTCTGTTTATGCTTCGCACATTTTTATAAATCGTAATTCTTTATCTTCCCAATTTGATTGATAATCTTTTCGGTTTAAGATTAATTTCGTCTCTCCATCTCTGTGTGCACAATAAAAAAAAAAATCTATCTATTCAATATTTTATAAATACGATTATTATTTTATTATTTATTAAATGAACTACTACTTGCTGTGAATACATTTTTTATACATTATTTCTAGTTCAATTGAAGTAAGAAGTCAAAAGAAATCTTAACAAAAAACAAAAATTATTCATCGATATCCAACTGATAGCTTTTTTTCTTCTCAATATTTAACGAATTGCTAAATTCTATTCTTATACCTACCTCCAGAGGTATTCGACCAAAATGTAAATCAGTTTTGTCACAATATAACGTTTTCGTAACTAAAAAAAATAATTATTGATGGTTGTTGTCAATACCAAACAATTTTGATTTGTTTTCAATATTTTATCTCCCGTTTCCCGCTCGCTAGATAAAGATTAATGGATTTATAAAACTTAAGATATAAATCGGGTTGAAAAATTATTAATTAATGAATAGTTTAGGCTCACTACTGAACCCACTCTATCTCATTAATCAAAACATCACATTGTGATTGCGTCAACATTTAGAGTTTTGCAATATGTCATCGCTGAAATATTTCCAATTTGTTTTGCATTCGACAATCGACGACAAGCGACACAATTTAATTTTTGTTTCGTACTAAAACCATAAAATTAAATTTTCTTATTTATTTTAATAAAATAATTTAATAAATAAGCGTGGCATAACATCACAAAAAAATATAAAAAATAAATTAACGAATTGGAAAGACAATGAAAATAAGAAAATACTGTCTGTTTCAGATTGCACTGAACGAGAACGGTTTGTGAAATTGTTTGCTTATATATAAATAAGACGTTATAGAAATATTTATGAACAAACAATTGAATCCAAGACAGCTGCTCTACTCAAGTATCTCATCTATAAAATGCTATATTGTGATAGACTATTATATAGACAATTTATTTCACTTCATTGGATTAGAGATGATTGCCACCTGACACGATAAAGCTGCCAATGATAAATTTTGACTTTATTCTATTTTTTACATTCAGAAGCCAAAAATAGAATAAATTCTCAGGACGTGATCAAGTCGACATATTTGCAGCGTTATGGAGGCATTGGCGAGAGAAATCGAATATCTATTGTGCACATTTTTGAAAAACACTAGTGATTGTATAAAGAAAGCTCTGAAATTTGAGAAATTTCGTCTGTCTCAAGTTTATATAAAAAAAAATCTATGGCTTAGAGGCCGTAAACGGTCCTTACCGCGTCTCAACTGAGACCTTATGAACCAGTTTTTAACGATTGGTGCACATTGTAGGTGGTCAGCCCAACGAATATTTTACACACAAACGCGTTTTTATGTCTTCCGGTTGCAGGAAACTCTCTTAACCATTAAGCTACATCCGGCGACAAGTTATATAGTTTCTTGATATTTTTGAATAAATTATGGGCTATACTAGAAGAGCTCAACTATGAGTATTTTAATAACAGGTTCGTGATTAGATAGGTCCATGTGATTTGGTGGCTGAGTTTAAATAGTTTCTTTAGATTTTCATAAAAGTTTTTATTCAGTCGTAATAATTCTCTTAAAGGTTGTGTAGCTACACTTTTTCGTAAACGTTACAATTACAGCCTTTTGGAAATTTCATCTATACTATGCCAGGGGTAGTTTCGAGTAAAAATTCGTGCTTCCAACGTGACTGAAACGAATAAGGTCTCAAAGTTTGTTTCAGTATGATATCATGCTTTGATTATGAGAGGCACGGCTATGAAATGCAAGGAACAAAGCCAATTTAAAGACTCGTGATACCGTTGTGATAGTTTAGCTTCGGCTCACGAAATATTGGAGTTAGTTGTGGGTGCTTTTATATGTATGTGTAGCCTTATCCCACCATAAGCAATGATAAATTAAGCTGGGCTTCAGTTGAATCTTGGTACTTAATAAAATCTAAGATTTTTAAAGCTCTCTAATAAATTTGTCGGTAGATGTGTGGAGTTCTTAAAATAAATTATCCATACAGCTTAAATCTCCTGGAGTCACTAGCTTAATGGTAACTTTTCGGATTTCAATTGAAGAGCTTTAGACCTCTTTCCATAGGTGGTGATATCGATTATATCAACAACTTAAGCTTTCATTCGAGTTTCATCATATATCAGACATTTATTTAGGCTGACGTATCACCTACGTATTTCGTGCGGCCCGATATAAACTTCAGATCAATCCTTATAATCCTTAATTGGATGGGAAGATGAGATAATATATTTTGAATTATCCAAATGACTGACGAAAAATTACTCGACACAATCAAAATTAACTGTCCAAACGGCGTATATAGTCCGGCGTATAGGACACGTCGTTTATAAGAGATGTATAAGAGATAGGCGAGGTAGTTGTAGGTTTCGATTAGCGAAAATATAATTCAAAAGCTTATAGTTAAGCGCAAAGCTTTTATTTAGCTTTAAGTTTGAATTTGAGTTTTTTATTTTTTATGTTGCATTTCACCAGGCCGGTTTCGTTCTCATGATGACGTCATTGAATGACTGCTTGATCTTAAAAATCAAATCTTTTCAGGCTTATGGCTACCGTACTTGATATTATGCTGTATTGTGTTGAGGTGCATGATTTCACTAGGATTAGGCTTCATGCGGCATGGTAGGAACCTAACTGCATTTGTGAGTGCCCTAAATTCGTCCAGTTAAGTGATTTTTGAAGTGAGTAGGGATAATTAAGACTATTCTCTTAGTAGTGCTGTATAGGTGTCACTAACTTAATGTTATACGAGGAATGATCACTACCCATTTGCGGAATTGTGAGAATGAGAGTTGTTGAGTGGACTGTACTCTAGACCATAAAATTGACATTGATGCTATTTGTGATTGCACCCGCAGGATTAACTCCCTTCCATTTGGCTGTTTTGCAGCATTACGCGAACTCTAGAAGCATTTCCAGGGGAAGAAAACCGACCATAACTATTGCAGAAGAAGGCAGATAACTCTATTATGTCAAGTTATTTTTGCAGGGTTAGGGCAGAAGATGGTTCGAAATTTGGGAAGTTGTTTCAGATTATAATGATGGCTTTAAATAACTAATGTTATTCACCGATATACAGGAATGTGCAAGATGGAAGTTATTGCCTGAACTATATAAGAGCATTGATTGACAATTGTGTCACTGAATCAACATTCCATATTTAGTCGCACTCCAGCAGTTCTCTATCACAGATATTTTATTTGAACTCAAATGTGCTTTTTGTAAATCATAGAATAACCGTAGTCCAACAAATGACAATACAGTTTCCAGATAACATCTGAATGCATATATACAACTATATTATTGAATGAATAAGATCATGGAGGCGCAAATCTCGAGTTCAGAAAGTTTAAAAATTATTTTCTCAACATTTACTGGAATTTTATGATTATTGCATCGATCAATAAATAATAACATTTCTATGTACACTTATATTTATAGGCACATGGCATACCTACCTTTATATATAAAAACTCAATGACATCATATTGACCTGAGGACATTATATACGATCGAGGAAAAAATCTTCACACACAAAGAAAGTGATTTTACCGATCGATTGAAACGATCAATAAATATATACAATGTATATAAATTGTTCATATTTCTATAAGATCACATATTTAATATGATCGTACCCAATAATTTTCGATCACCATATAGTATATAGACGATCTTCATATACATAATATTTATACTCTCCGCGCGATCTGGAACGAGGTACTTCCTTGATAATAAAATAGCCAATTCGCATTTTATGTATCGATCGAGCACAATATTTTTGTAGATGCGATCGTTTTCTATATACATATATATAAAGGTATGCACTCACATGCATAAACAATTCTAGATTTGGAATTTTTATTTGCGTTACAAACATAATGTTATTATTATGCGAGTGTGTATATGTTTATGTATATGGGTACGAATTTTGTGTTGTTTCGAACAAGATGAACACCAACAACATAATATATAAGATTCTTATCATATCTTCATAATATAAAAATTCTCTTAAAAAAAATACAATTCTGTAATGATCATCTATATATACACTTATATATGTACATATACAATCGATAAAAAAATTGTTATATAAATAATTTATGGGACCACCACAATAAAAATTGCTTCATTTTCTTGTTTTGTCGAGCCCGGTTTCTTATTATTTTATGTTGAATGCATATTATTAGAATTCATGTTATGTATTATGTTTTCGCATATACATAATATTATATGCATTATGCTACCATTGACCAGCTACAGAAGCAACTTTATAAACTTTACATGATCAAAAATTATGCGCGATCGCTTTATATACATTGTCTTAAAAATGTGCGTAAGTTGTTTCGCATTGGGTTGCATTGCCATTCATAAAGCGTAATAATTCACTGTATAAAACGGGTGTACAACAATGATGTATGATCGTTTAAACGACGTCGAAGATCAGGGCTTACTACTATAGCATTAATGTTATGATCAGGTTGCGGAACTTTAGAACTAGATCAGACCGATAGGTTAAACCTTTAAACGAACATCTATAATATTCAGAGGAGTACGGTGCATTTTCTCATACTTAGGCTTCAACTTTCGGAAGCATTCGATATCACACAGCAAATGTTATCAGGCCACATGCACAGTATATTATAAGGTGTATGAATTTACAAATTTAGGATCGGTGGTAACAGGGTCTAAAGTATATTTCTTTTCATGTTATATCGACGATCGCTATGAGATCTGTCGGAATGAGAGTTTACTTTGAAAGAGGCTTTTACTTGATGGCTTTGTAGAAGCCTTAAACTATGCATAGAGTACCTTACCAATAATTAGCGGACAACATTGAACTTTATTATACTATCAGTCAAATGGATTAAGGTTAAGACTATTAGCTTTAGAGTCACGGATATCGAAACTATTACAGCTGTCAACCAATCTAGCAGAAAGCAAGAAATGCAATTTGCCATAATCGACACATGACATATGGATAAGCTGGGTTTAATCTGTAGCAAGCTAATGTGCAAATCATTATATATAACCCAACTAACCGGAACTCGGGAATCGGATCACAACCACAAACAAATCAAAATTATAAAGCGTTGCTGCCAGTTGATCGAAGATACAAGAGTTGTAGGCCTTTAATGAAAGCTAAACTAAGATGAGTCTATTAATGTCAAGAAAACAAATGATACAGATACAAAAAAAATTGATCGCAAAAAACTGAAAGCATTATAGTTCAAAATAAAAAGTGTGGGATGTCCCCGAAACCGTTTCATCATCCGTTTCTGGAATATACCAACTACGGTTGACCATATCTTAATTTATCAGTATAACACTTATGGATGAATTATTAATATTGCATCCAAAATATTAATATTGAATCCAAATTGAGGCAGTTTCACTGATGTAATGCTCGCTTAACCTCAAATTTTACATTTCCTGTCCATTATTTCACTAGAAACTGCAACAGTTTAATATCTTGAAAACAATCAAAAAGCAATAATCCGTGGGTGGAATTTCAACCTTTCTGGTCTGAAAAACAGAGTCATCACGAAAACGTTCCATGATCCTAACGTTGGTCTTCTTAATGGACTTCTATGTTAATCAACCACCTAATAGTGGCATAAAAGTGATGCGCTCAAATGAATTACATCTCCAATGAGACTTAATTTAATTGGGTGAAGATCACTAGTGCTTTTGCTAAACAAAAACTTCCTGCGGTTTTGAAACGATGAAATAATACTACTGGCTTGAATAAAGACAGTGGATCACAACTCCTTCAACCTTTTGTCAGTACTTGGCAAACTTTTAGAAAGAGTGCTGGTTAAATAGCCAATAAAATTTCTATGGCGAATAAAATGGATTATACTCGAGAAGACAGAGATCTAACGAGGATGCGGACATTGTATCAAAATACGAAATGAGTCTATTCTTGAATATATCAGGTACTTTTGGTAACATGATCCATCATTCTAACCACCTTAAACTCGTATAATCTTTTAACAACATATAAGCTACGAAAGTTATCTCGAAAGGTGTCCGCAAGGATTAACATCATTGGGCCGTTTGTTTAAAATATCATAGATGGGTATTTTAAGGTAGTCTCTGTCACAGATCGAAAAAGTAATTGCAGAATAGATCTGCAAAATCTGGGTCAAGAAGCGCTAGATAAATTCTACATTTAAATGATAAATTTGACTTAAATCGACCTCCTACGTTTAAACTTGTTAATTGAACCTTTTAAATGGTGAAAACAGTAAGATACTTAGCAGTCGATCTAGATGAAAGAATGGGAATAAATATTCACGTCTTAAATATTTCAAGAGTTGCATATTGCAGAGATGATCTTCAAGAGTAAATTTGCTGCTGAGGCTCTCCTTCAGTAGGACACGACTTGATGACAGGCAAAATTAATTGTCTCCATCTAATGTCACTAGAAATAAAACGATCGATGCACTTCTGAAAGAACATAATCTAAAGACTGTAAGGACTAAAAACATTACAGAATGGTTAACCCCAATCAGCGCACTTGTTGTGCTGACAGAGGTGTTATAACCTTGTATAACACCTTATCTTCGAAAGCCAGCCGTAGGCCCTCTAAAAGATAGGCTAACAAATTCTATCAATATATCTCAACCTGATAACGCCAAGAATTGATTTTCAACGATAATTAGTATCACTAATTTTACCTAGATAAGACATAACATTACCATAAAAGTGGCAACTTGCAACAAAATGATAAAACACAAGGCGCTAAACAAGTCAGCTACTTGGCTAGAGATGTGTAATTTAAAATATTAGCTTGTAAGATGGTGATAATTGACGAAAATAAATGATGAAGAGAACCAGGTGTGAACCTAATCGGCTTTGCTCATGAATAATCCACTTCTCCAATTGCACCAATTTATTATCCCTCCACATCCTGGCTCCACATCCATTGTATTAATTTTGCCAGCTTAATGCAAAATATGACTCATTTCCGATGACGACCCATTTGTTGGTGTTCTTTCTAGTTTCTCTAAACAAAAATCTCCTGCGGCCTTGAAACACTGAAATAATAGAACTGCGACTTGGCATATTATCGGGCAAAGCATAATTTACTTATGAAACAAGTGTCTTAAGGACAGGGAATAACGATCACTTGTCCCAGTAGTAGGCAAAATTTTTGAAAGTGCTGGTTAAATGAAAGTGCAGTGTTAGCCACTGTGGTTCGACTCACGTGAATTATTCTCTGATAAGCAGTTCGGTTTCAGAATAAAATGATCTAACGAACACACTAGTAAAGTACGAAATGGGTCTTTTTGGATATATTATCAGGTGCTGTTTACAACTTAACATGGCCAATCGTTCTAGCTACCTTAAACTCATATAATCGTTTAGCAATATAAAACAACAAGAAGAGACTTTACCGTTAGTCAATTACAAAAGTTGTCTTCAAGTGATTCTATGTAAGAATGAATTTCCAGTTTATCTGGAATGTATTTACAGACTTCACCGATGGCAAAATTTGTTCTAATGCCAATCAACTCAAGGATAGTTCTGCAACATCATGGTCAAAAAGCGATAGATAAATGGCTTACATTTAGGAGAAAAATTTGACTTTTATCAACCTCCTACGATTAAACTTGCTAATACAATCTTAATGGTGAAAACAGATAAAGGAATCGATCTAGATGTAAGAATAGGGATAATAAGTCTCACGTCTTGAGAGTTCAATGTAATGATGCTATTTCACTCTCTTACTCGAGTCTGAATAGTAATTTACAAATGTCTTGCTGAGGCTATCTTTACGCATGTCACGATGGGATGGGCAGACATAATTAAATGTCACTCTAAAGTTACTTAAATCGTCTTAGACAGATTTTACTAAGACGTGCCGAAAATCGTTAAATATAAACCAGACATTAAGCGTTATGAAATCAATCAAAGCAAATAAATAAATCAAAGCTATCGATAGAACATGGCATTACTGGACAAGTGGCTCAGACTTTTCCGAACGATATCGGCCGCCAATTGGCAACAGTCCACTCCCGGTTAAGGATTCTGATGATAAATGACGCAAATAAATTATGATGAGAGATTTTCGTGCGGAATCGAACTTTTTATGTTTAACAGCGAGTTTTGGAGAACGATAAACCTTTAACAAGTATTGAATTAAATAAACTTTGGTTGTCCTGTGGATACAAATCGTCTGAAAATCTTAACGATGGTTAAGTATAGAAATGTTTTGCATGAATGGCCGAGATGAAAGAAAATCAGTTGGAGAATAAATGGAATTTAATTTCGGGTTTCACCATAGAAATACTGCAAGTCAAAAAATAGCAAGCGCTTACATTAAGATTACTTTGCTGGTCTGAACAAGAGCTTTTTTGATCACCTTCATCTACTTCTTGGTTTTTAACTTTTAAATCACTTTATGCTGCTTACAATTTTTTGCTACCGAGGACGGCGCTTCATACCAGATGAAACTAATGACATTAAATGAGTCGGCTCAAAGATTTTGTACCCCAACAGTGTATTTTATTTATTTATAAATAAGTCTACAAATGCGACTTGACATTAAAAATGACCTAATAGTCAGACACAGAAAATATTAATTAATAATAATTATAATCAGGACAAAGCAAAGCGTTGCTTCAATCTTCGTTTTAAGGTATCCTTGCTACAAGTAAAATCAAACAGGTGATTTAAAGATTTTGCACATCATGTTAATCGGTTTATTCGAACCATAGCTGGTTTTATGGACATCAACTTGCAAGAACTCATTTCTTCTTAGATGTCTACTGGGTACTTTAGTTTGAAAAAATTCCAGTATTGATGGTTCCATGTGACCTAATAAAATATTACCAACAAACGAACACTTTAAAATCTCACGTCTATTCTCCAGAGTTGCTATTAAAACTAGATTTAATTGCCAGTGGAATGATAAAGTCTTACACTTATTGATGTTCAGACTAAGAAGATTTGACTCACACTATATCGCTAAATTGTCAATGTCCTCTTGAAGTTTCTCGGCATTGCTTAAATTCTCGACAGTTCCGTATATTTTGAGCTCATCAGCAAACATTAAAATTTTTGAGTGTAGAATGACTTCAGTGATTGCGTAGATGAAAAACCTGATGTAGCTTGGTTCTGCTGTTACCAATGTCGATGTATTGGACGCAGTTGCTTAGGTAAGATTTAAACCAAGCCACAAAGTTGTTTGATAACTCCAATAAGTATAACCGTTCTAGCACTTTACAATGGCTAATGGAGTCAAGCACCTTGGCAAAGTCTGTATACAACCAAAGCCTATACCTGTGTAATCTTTCATAAAAGAAGCAGGTATTTGGTCAGGACCGCAACCATCGCGTTGTTTTCAGAGCCTTGTTTATATCTTTTATTTTGATATGTGGTATTTCAATGGACAAGTTCCCTAGGCTAACGTGGTGGAGATTTTCGTATTTGGTCTTTTGTATTTGAAAAAACTCAGCGAACATTATCGATATGGCTTGCGCGTCCGATGATTTCCCTTCTTTGAATGTCATATATGAAAACCGTTGATTTCACGTTTTGTCTTAAGAAAGCTCCAAAAGTGCTTTGGACCATTTTAATTTTGTCTTTAATCCAAGTTATGTAAGTCTTGTATATAGTCTCAAAAAAATTCTCGAAATGTTGGTTACATTCTGCGTATTTAAGCTTACTAGCCTCGGAATAGTGTTTCAATGGTTCTTTATAAGCTTTATCATTGTTGTTCTTCAAATTTATTAGTTTATCGTCATACCATGGTGGATTAATTAAGCTTTCCCGCAGTTAAAGTTACACCACAGATCGTAACAATCAGATGGTGAAAGCATTATTTCACAACCAGTTTCTACGGAGATTCGAACAACCCGTACATCAAAGCTTTTTACAAAATAAATAGAAGCTTTCCATTCAAAAGTCTAGTCAACATTTACTAGTTATTCATAAAATGCTCCAGTTTCGTTTGTGTCAAATAATTTGAATTTATTATTTGCACCCCACCACCATAATCTAAAATTAGAACGCAAAACCGTAAACAAAAAGCTTTTCTAAATCCTGATGGGCTGTAAAAATATTCCCACCACAAGAAAGTATGTACGAGTATATACATTTTCATTTGTCTTTTACAATTTATATAATGTACAACGACCATAAATCAAAAGGTAACATTGGAACATCTCTGGCATAATAAAATAATTATTTACAATTAGACCATGCCATAATTATCGCGCCGCGCTTAAACAACAAAAGAAAATTCGTGGCATGAAGAAAATATATATAAGACAACACAACACCATATAAAATTAAAATCCATAAAATTAATTTTTCCGCGCGCACTCTTCCAACCATCGCTAATTAAAATAATTTGACAATAATATTTAATTTTCCACCTGATGATGAAATTCTATACCAACAACAACAAATCCTAATATAATGTAATAATCTAAATAATTGATTCAATTTTTATGATCGTGAGATGATCTTCGATGTTTTATTTTTTACGTCTTCCGATAAATCGATCATCAATCAAATTATTTTTATTTTATTTTATAAAATCTGTTCATTTGAATACATACATACATGTACACACACACCACTATATAGTGCTTCTCTCCGCACGTCATGGTTCTGTATAGTACACCATTAAAAATAATGACTCGAGACTCAGTCAATAGCCCAAAATAATGGCTGAGAGATTAGATTATTACCTTTTGTGTAATCTCATTGTCGATATATAACACAAAAGGTATACGTCTATACACAGATGTAAATGATCGCGCAAGTTCGATGTTATTATTTGCAACATTCTTATACATAGTGATGAGTACATAGAGTCCGTTCGTTCGTCGAGATGAAAATATGTAATTACGGAGATAAAACATGAGGTGAAAAGTTAAAGATTTTTTTTATTCTTCTTAATTTCGAAATATATGTACAACCATGACAATACTTTTATAAAGTGTTAACACCTTTTATTATTAGTCGTCGTCATCATTTAGATATATGGTATGTACATATTCTTCTCTGGTGTGCACAAGAAACATAATTTATATTGTTCGAAACACACAATTTTGTTTAGACTAAGATTTTTCTAACGTGATAAACCAACAACCAAGTATTTTTTTTGTATATAACGAGCTAACTAACCGCAATACATTTGTTTTGTCAACGTCTCACCATTAGACAATGTACGAAGCTATACGAGTATACTGTCACGTGACTTGTCGCTATATAGAAATATCACGCCCCATTACAACAATATATTTTTGAGCAGCATGTTGTTCGCTGTAATGACATTTCAACACTACTTTTGTACATAAATAACATACATTAAGATTATATATATATAAACAAGTAGAGACGAAAGATGCTGGAATAAATTTTGAAGAAAGTATATATACAATAGACAATAAGCAAAACAAGGTTAAAAGTCAATTTAAGTATTTTATTGGTTATGAGCGCGGAAAATTAGGTTTTTTTAAGTCAGTGTGAGAATTCGAACAGCCGCAGATTATAAATCGGAAATATTCTATAAAAAAAATTAATGCTTTTGATAAGTATTAATGGAATTCTTAAAATAGATTTAAAATTCATAAAGTTGGAAAAATAAGATAAACATACACGCTTCGTGGAGTGTTGGTGAATGAGTGTTATAGAAAGTATGAAAATGTTCGTTCCATACATCCTTACCCTCTAAACGTTTTCAAAACCACCAATACTGCAATATACATTGATTGTGAAAGCTTCTGTTTTCTGTCTAAACTCGCTGTTTTAACGACGAGCGGCTAGGTCGTCTGAATGAATCTACATAGTCTATAATATCGTGATAGCAGATCGAGATGAATATTTAGATGATACACCATCATTACCCTCTTAATGGTTTATTCGGAGGTGTTTGCGACTGTCACAGCAAAACTACCTTATCCTCTTTATGTGGCTGTACATGAACAAATGATAGTGGCTTGAGTGGTTGAATGTCGTTCTGGATGAAATTATCGAGCAATATTAGTGATTTGCCAAAAGGTGAAGTTTTTAGATTTTGTCGTCACTTATTGTTTTATTGTCTCACCCATAAAACAATAAGTGACTTCACAATTTATCTATCAAACCCTCTTAAAAACCTCTAAAATTAAAATGAAGAATAATTTCGAATGATAGGAAGTATGATAGGAAGTTTTTGGTTGTGAAGTTTAAGCTTAACTTAAAGTATGAAATGTTACTTGTCTCACATGATAACTCCTAAAACGATTTTTGAATATAAACTAAACAAGATGAACGTCGATAAATACATTTTTTTATATAGTTTGCCCGGCCTGGGAGTCATCACGGAGGTTGTCCGCCCTTAGATTTTCTAGAATTATTTTCGGAGAGAAATATTACATACATATTTTCAACCCACAGTTCTCGAGGCAACAATTTCCTGGTATGGACGGGTAAAACAAAAAAGCTTCACAAAAGCTTACAATTTTTGGCATTGAGAAATATTCCGATAATTATTAATTGGTAGAGACGTTTATGACTATAATAGAAAGCTTTTGGTTATGCTTGCACTACTTGAGCCAAACTTTTTCTGGCAACAATTTTCTGGTTATTAAAGTTTTGAAGCAAAAGCTTCCCAAAAGTTACCACTATTTGATGTTGAGAAATGTTTTAAATGAATTGTATTTAGGACTAGCAAACGCTTAGAAGTTAAATTTTAAAAGCTTGAAAACTACCAAAATATGTTAAAAAGCTTTTGGTAGTAAAATTTTACCCTTAACATTAAAATCAAAATATAAATTTTAGTTATGAAAAATTCAAAAAAATATATTTTATTTTTACCCGGTCAGCGAGTCATCTTGGAGATAGCTCGTCCCCTAGATTTTCATTCATAAAATTTAAACTAAGCTTGTTTATCTACTGAATTAAGAGTAGAATAATATTTGCATATACCCAAGTCACTGGTTTTGTGGCAACAATTGTCTGGTTATGGACGTTTTAATGCAAAAGCTTCACAAAAGTGTACACTTCTTGACATTGAGAAAAGGGGTAGGTCGTCCCCTACATTCTCTAGAATTATCTTATTATTCATATAATTTAAATTCAATATTATTATCTATTGATTAAAGAGTAGAATAGTACAGGTATGAATATGTGGCAACAATTTTTCTGGTTATGAACGGTTTAACCCAAAAACCTTCTCAAAAGGTTAACTACATGGTGTTGAGAAATGTTTTGAATGAATTGTTGTGGTTTTGACTGGCATACGTCTAGAAGTTAAACTGTGATAGTAAGCTCTGAAAATGCTTTTGGTTATAGAGTTTTAGTAATAATGACGAAAAAGGGCCAAGGTGTCTGAAGATCATCTAAACAAGACCAACGGTAATTTAAAAATTATATTTTTATTTCTACCCGGTACATAATCTATATTATCGTGACAGCAAATCTAACACGTACAAAATTATCGCATTTATTTGCAGTAGGACAAACATGAATCGTATGATAAATGTGGGACACCGTTTGACATGTGTAACCACAACTTTAAAGAATTATTGTGGCTGTTGAAGAAATATGAGTTCATCACTACACACCAAAAATGAATCAATATTCAGAGGGGGCTCAATCCGATTAATATGCTCCAAAGAACGCCCACTTGTTCATAAAAACTAGATTAAACTGCCTTAAATCTTACTCTTGATATAGTGTCCTGTGATTTTTTTTACTCAAACATGAAACATTGGCATGGCAGAATGAAATTCTCATCAAATAATATTGTCTGAAAAGGTTGGAATATCGTTTCGGACAAAATGTATCGAGCAATATTTGTGATTTGCCAAAAGCTGAAATTTTTTTATCATAAATTAGAAGGGAAGTGGCAAAAAGCAAATAAATTGAGATGCTGTTGCAAGAAAGCTTTCAAAAGGTCAAAGAATGATACTAACAAAACGGTATCTGAAGATCATTTAAACAAGACAAACGGTAAATATTAGAATATTTTTTTTTAATTTTACCCGGCCTGTGATTCATCTCGGAAGATGGTTGTCCATCCTACAGGTAGTACTATTCTAGCCACAAAAGCTCCAAAACAGTTTACACTTTTTTGTCTCAAAATATATTTGTAATTAATTGTTTTGTTTATGACCAGCACACTTTTAGAAGTTAGATTGTGAAAGCTCGAGCAATTTCAAAGTATGTAAGAAAACTTTTGGTTGTAAATTTTTACCATTAACATGTTGATCAAAATATAAAATGTTACTTTATTCCTCAAAATATGTCATTAATTAGATGGTTACATTTCAGAATATCGTAAGAATTACGAAAATAGGCCAACGGTATCTAAAGATCATCTAAACAAGATAAACGGTTATATCAAAACAAATTTTTTTATGTCTACCCGGCCTGCAAGTCATCTTGGGGTTATGTCGTCCCCTGGATTTTCTAGAATTAGCTTATAAATCATTAAATTTAAATTAAGTATATTTATCTACACAATTAAGAGTAGAATAATATTTTAATATATCAAAGCTACAGGTTTTGTGGCAATAACATTCTGATTATGGAAGCTTTAATGCAAAAGCTCCACAAAAGTTTACACTTTTTGAACCTTTCGAATTAAGAAATATTTTTATCAATTTTACCATTCATTCGGAAAATGCTTCATAATTTGAGATGTTTATGCTTGGAAGCTTAAAACTCTCTTAATATGATAGAAAGCTTTTGGTTGTAAATTTTAACTTAATTTGACGATCAATATATGATATATTATTTTATCTTCCAATATATCTCATAATGAATTTCGCATTTAAAAAGGGCAGTAGCGACTTTGAATCTTGATAGGGGCAGGATGTAAAAGGGATTTTTGAGGAAGTGTCAATGTATCGCTATTATCCATCTTTCACGTCAGTACTATAGAGCTCTGCAAGCTAAATCAGACATATAGCCTTTTTTTCTACGTAAATCAGACCTATTTCCGTACGTCCTCGAAATAGATGTGATCTTAGATGAGAACAAGAGGAACGATAAATTAAAAAATAATATTTTTACCCGGCCTGAGAATCATCTCGGAGAAAGGACGTCCCCTTCATTTTTTAGAATCATTGTAAATATTATTCATATCTTTTAATTCTGTATTATCATCTATTCAATTAAGATTAGAAACTTTATGACAGTAAAATTATCAGACATTTCACACTGAATTTTAAAATTGGTAGAAACGAACTCGGTCATATAAACGACGGTGTATTACAACCATAAAATTGCCACACGTGATATTGTGTTGAAAAAGAAAATTAGAAAATAATTTCCTCTCGATTCGTAAAGTGTGAAACATAAAATTTCACTTCTGTCGGTATTCTTTTTGGTATCATGTCGGATGAAAGCGTAGGGAAAAATTGAAAAATGACCGCATCTCTATATATAGATACTATATATGTACGAGTATGTATATGTTATAAAAGCAACAACAAATTTATATATATATCATGTCAATCACTCGACGACGATACACAACAATTTTGTATCTAAACATTTTATCTTCATCTCGGAACAAAAAAAAATTTCGACGAGATCCATTTCAAATTTTGGAATGACATATTTTTTTTTAGATTAATTGTCAAAAAGTGTCATTCATAAATTAGATTTCACTGTCTCTTTTGTTATTTTGGTTTTTGATTAATTTAATCGGTTAATCGGATAAATTAAATTATTATTTAAAAATTTAATTGTTTGGAAATTTGTTTTTGTTTGTTGTCTTGTGTGTGCTTCCGACATTTTTGTACATGTTTCAACTATAGAGATTGACTTCTGAAAATTTTAATCTCTATGCTTGTGTATATACGAGTACATATATACATAATTTGAACATTAAATGTCAGCCATTTGAGATAATTCGCTTTGTATAGAGTTTTATACAACGATAAAAGCTCTCGAGAGTTGTGTATACGTCTGATGTAAAAAAGCTTTTTCTTTTTAATTTTATTCTTCATTAATTTGATACATCATTAAGCACTTCTTGTGATTTAACAACGCAAGAAGAAGATGTCTACATAAAATAAACATTTATCACATCATTATCTCGCTAAAGTCCACATTCTTATCACAAGTAGCTGTGTGATAACTTAAAATTGTTATGTTAATTAATTTACCTGGCTTTTTCGTTCTGTTATAAAATATTTTTTCTCGTTCAAATTGAATAATCCTTATATGTTGACGACATTTTTGTAGTTCTTTACCTGTAAAGAAACAAAAAAAAAATTTAATGAATTTTTAAACTTGTTTAAATTGGATTGAACGATATTCGGAATTCTTCAATATTTAATTAATTGATTGTTGTTTTATTGTAACAATTTTTTTTTTTCATCTCTTTCTCGATTTTATAACGAAAGATGCGTGAATCAAAAGAAACACAAGATGGTCGAGTTCAACAAACGGATCAAGAAAAAAATCTTGCTGCTTCAACATAGTCAAGAATAAATTTGGAACGTACTAAGGCAGTGCTTTGCAACAGTGATACTTATGAGGCTCAAGGTAGCACTCCCATTTGATTCTCTTAATTATTTACGCCATTGAGGACGATCGGTTACCCTAAAGGCCCGATTCACGCAAAATTATCTGCACATTGCATAGCCCCATGTCAGCCTATTATAGTACTAACATGGAAGATAGGGTCAGACCATGAATAATATATATATATATATATATATATATATATATATATATATATATATATATATATATATATATATATATATATATATATATATATATATATATTGTGATTATTTTTTTATAATGACCACGCATATTATGAAGTAGAAACAATATATTCAGTTATGTATTAAAAATCATTGCCATCTCAACGCAGGTAATTATATTTAATGTTTTAAATATACCATATAGTAGATATGGTTGGCAGTCTTGACCGACCGACATAAAGACATCTTGATCCATACAGTCAACCTCATAGAGCCTCTTTCTTCTTTTTACTCGAACCACCTGAGTTCATTCCACATTGTTACTCGCAAGATGGCAGTGTTTGTAAATCAAATGAAGTATGTTTCCCTCTTTTTCTACTTCTTTAAAATTTAGCAAGTTATTTACTTATATAAGGCGTTGTTTAGTTACAACCACCACCGCAACACGTATCTGATATCACTGAGTTATTTTAGCTATCAAGCTTTAAACCGACCCACTTTTGGAAAGATTAATCTAGCGCATAGTTTGATGAAAGACGGCACGGTTTTTCCTGATGTCCAAATTAGTTATTCATCTCCCATCACACTGAAATATCCTGGCAAACCACAACAAATGAATGTTGGACTAATCTTCCAACTCATTTATGGACTGATAATTATGGGCTTCTTTCGACGGTTGAAATGTTCTAATGTTGTCCAAATGCTTTAAATATCACAGATTTCAATCTGGAAAACGCTTGCAATAGTTGGGCAAAAACCACCAGTTCGACCTCTTCGAACATCTATCATTCAAGTGGCTGGATCATTTTTATCTATGAAAAAAAAAACAATTGCTACAACATTTTTAAGAGAAAATACTGGACTCAAAAGAGAGATTGGATATTTCAAATCTTTTTTTTTGGTACATCCAGATAATTTTCAAAAATTACGAACTTGCAAAGAAAAATTGAGCACAGTTGCAACTCAAACACTATGCCAAACTTTTACTGGTTTATCTCTAGCGGGATTTTTTTCAAATTGTAAAGCAGAACTTATATTAGAAATCATATGATTTTCTTACCAAGTAGAAGATTGCTATCGTATAAAGTTGAGTTGAATTAAAATTAAGGTAAATTAAGGACCCTTTTAAGGAAGTAGGGCTTTTTAAGTGAAATGTATATTTTCTCATTTATATTTTAACGAACCCTTGATGGGCTCACCAATAGTAACATTGTGATCCTTAACCCGTTATACAATCGAAGAACTGATTGTTTCAAATATTTTTTAAGTGACTCATCGTCGAGGTTTTCCTTTTCTGGTTTCCAGATTTCTCTGGCTTGATATAATCTTTCGAACCAGCATGTTGTAGTCCTCAACGAAGTGAACTTGTTTAAATGAAAACGACTTGTCCAGTAAAATTTTGACTATAAACCCAACATATGTGTTCCTTCGGTTTTTAGTGAATGGGAGAGATTACACCCTACGAAATAATACGGGTCTTATGCCTTAGATGAAGTTGAGTGGACTTGGATCCGCTGAATATTTATTAGCACTCCATATTTTCAAATAAGTTATGTTGTCGTTTATTTTGCATAATCGTCGCAAAGTTACTAATCCTTCAATGTGCATGATTAATTTAGTCATCTCTTAAATGTGAGGTTGATATTGCTCACTCTTTTCAAATAAAACTTAATGTGGCCTCCCATAAATCGCGAGGAATTTCTACCTCAAATATTTTTCTAAAATTATTTGATTTTGAAGTGATTTGTTTTTTCAGGTGTAAGCTCCTACAAAATTTGAACTGTTGTCGCATCCAAATTCTTCCAGGAATACCTCACCACGATACGAATCGTTTAAATGCAACAAATAATTTTTTAGTATCAAGGCTACGGATGACTTCAAAATGCACTGCCTTCATGAAAGATACTCAAGATCAGTGTGTTATCTGCATGCAGATTTTTTGAATGAATCTCTGAATAACTTAAAGTTGAGCTTCTTAACCGTTTACACACGCGTAAAAATCCTTTTCAATCCTGGAAACGATCTCACGATGGCGAATGATGATTTGGGGGAAGTTAGCAGCCTTTATTGAGAATAAATAATTCGTGGTGAAATACTACTTTCTGGACGTTGCAAATTATTATTCCTTCAGCAACATTCATCTTACTTGTCCGTCCAAAATTCAATACGAAAACCATGATTATCGTTTGAGTTTTTATATGACGGTGATAGATGATTTTGGTCTATCCTCTAAGAATCGAGCGCAGTGGTCTGACTTATTCTAGTGTGGATGTTGCATATGGCCAGCTATGTTTTGATTCAAGCACACAATCGGGGCCATTCTACCAATGTTGTGAGCGAACTTAGTCTTTTAGTTTGAGTAGTCTTGATATTATAAGGATTCTTCTTATATGATACATAACGTCATTTACTTCGCGACAAGGATTCTATTACCCGCAAATTTAAATCCATTTTTGGTTTTCGATTTGTGAAGCGTTTTGACAGCTAAATATGGTGTAGTTTCATATGTGACAGTATTTAACTTGTAGATATTTAGTTGATTATATTAGATATTTAGTTGATTACATTTGGATGTTGCACGTGTGGCGTGCAACACCCAAATGTTGCCAAATAAATGGAACTGCATCATATTAAGATTTGATCATTTGTATCGTCTGAGTGTATCGAAATTTGACGATGTAAATTTTTCTTCATCGTTATGTATGCAACAAATTAAGACACACTGTGTACATGAGATATAAATGTACCATTTTATAAAGGTTAACATAAAATCGTGAGTAATTATTGATACTTATCTCATATAAGTCATATCGAGATGTATAAAAAAATTAAGTATTTCGAGTGTGTATCTATATGTACATATTCGAGATCTCGTGTGAGGTCTCCACTTAATATTTTATTTCGATATATAAACCACATAGAGCACATAAAACGTCCAATAATATATTGAAGCACAAAAAAGGGAGTTATAGGAAGATACATTTCTATATGCTACACATATCTCGCGGCATAATCGTATACATTTTCTAATTTTTCAATTATATCTTCTATGTATGTGTGCAAGTACATATATTATGTCGACTAAGCGTTCTGATAAAAAACGACAGATATCGATACATATATACAGTCATACTGTGAAAACTATTTTGCTTTTATGACTTTTCTCCTAGATATGAGGGATTGATATATTTAAGAGGCAAATAAAAAAATCTAAGGTGATAAAGGTTAGCACAAACAACAACAGCACAAATGTGAGAAATCGAAATTGTACACTTCCGTCATTTAAGAGATCGTTTCATATATAAGTACAACAATTGTGTGTTATATCGATCTTATAAGGGCCCATTGTTTTGTTTTTATTGTATTTAATAATAATAAACATAACAATAATAATAATAATATTTAAAATAAGAAAGATATAACAGTAGAAAAGAAAATAATTGTAATAATAAGAAATTCTCTCATATCATCACTTTATGTATTGTTTGTTCTTGTATACGAGTATGTACGAGTATACCAACCAACCACTTAACAGAAAAACCGTTCCTTTGATAAGTTCGTCCATATATGGTTGGTGCCATTTGTGTTAATGTTATCACAACATAACGATTGCTTTTGTTTTTTTTTTTTAATAAACTTAACGAGATTTTTGTTGTTCCTCTATGCGACCATTAATAATTGAATGCAGCACAACTTCTTGTATTGTCTTTATTCCACTCAAGAGATCCCCATCGCGAAATTCTGTTTTGTTTTGTTTTTGTGTTCAAGTGGGTGTCGCATTGTCGCGCACATACAACACATATATACTCGTGTATATAGCCAACATGCAAACTTATATAATTTGGAGTACGACTTTTGGAAATACCACAGAGATGTATAATAGGTTGTATGTACATATACTTAAGTGATATGCAATAAAAATGTTGCCTTGATATTTAAAATTTGTTTTATCGTTTGCGTCTCCGTATGTGGTTTTGAATTTATAGCTACACATAGCTTTTGACCTATAACGATCGCTAAAATAACACGTCATATGGAATTATTACTACTATGAGTGAAAAGAGCAAATCTCAACTTTATATATCGCTGAAATAACAATTACATTTATCCTTGACTTTGGCACAGTACTTAGTGGAAAGTATTTCGTAATTGTTTGCGCAGTGGTTATGTAAAAGCTGTCATGAGAGTTTAAATATACTATATGACGTTGATTTTTCATTAAACTTCTAAAGGTTCACATAGTGCAAACGGAATTGGAGTGTCAATTATAAAGACAATTAGGCGAAGACTATCAAAATTCGACGTTCAAAGCAGATGCAGGGTGCGTAAACCTTTGTTGACAGAGAGGTACATCGAAAGAAGACTGACTTGGGTAATGGAAAATGTGAAACCTGAAATCTAAAGTCTCAATACCTATGGTAACAGGATAACGACCAAAAACTTATACAAGACTACCAAAGGCTATAAACAACGGAGTCGTCTTGGCACGCTGTCCAGGGTCTTAAGAAAACAAAACTAGGAAAACGAGTAACAAACAAACAACAGATTATTCGGGTTCTCAAAAAATGTTAGGAAGACTCCATAGACTATATGTGGCCAAATCAATTGATAGTTGCACTAGAAGATTTCAGTCTATAATAGACAACAATGGTGACTGGACTTACGTACACGTACTTCACTTGTCAACTGGTGTTTTTATATGGGCTCTCTAATAGTTTGTGGTAAAGTGAGGAGCGGATTATCAAATAATAATCGTAACTCTGACTAGAATGATAAGTCGACTCAACAGTTACAAAATACATATATAATATTCATTTGATGTTTCAAGAAATTGCAACTCTCCCAAAGAGTACTTAAAGTCGTTTTAAATTCATGGTCATTATATAAGCATCAGTAGATGATGATACATTTATTGATCCTTTACCGAAACACTTCCTTATTGACTCAATAAACAATTATTTGTTAAATTTTCAACCGAGAAGTGAATGGAATAGACCATGGTGATTTCAATGAGCGACACAAGTGAATATAATCGGTAATGCTTCTAATCCGCCGCTGAAATGTATGTGTAAGAATATACTGAAGTGAAGCCTTCATATAAGTCCATTAAATAAAACCAACATGATTAGTAGTAATGGTAGATATGTTTGAAAGTCATTTAGCCTGTAGTGAAACGACACAATAACGATATACATGTTGATCAACGTTATGCTCTCCTATGTTTTCCTGGTAGAGATACGGACTGGTATTTCCACAATCTCCTCTCTGTGTGGCTACTACTACAGTGATGTCAACAGGAAAGCCAACCATCCCAAATACATATAGCCCATATACAATAATTGTCAGGACACAAGCACGTGCAATGAGTAAGATCATAAACTCATCGGCTCCCTTCACTGTGTGTATATAGGTCGCTTACTCTCCATGTTATTCCTCTGTCGGCTATACAATTGATCATAAACCTGAAGTCAATTATTGGAGCTGTAATTTCTTTGATGAAAGATAGGTATAATTCTGTTAATCATTAGTATCATCGGTAAACGTGCTAAAGTTTCTAACAAAGCGGTTGTAGATTTCGGTTACGCGCTTCCTTCGTTACTTGATCAAGTAAGAACAGTCTTATTGAAGTTTCTGTATTGCTCACATTCAAAGGCAACATCCGCTTTAACTTCTTGTAGTAAATGCTGCTAAAATCCTAAGGCGCCTCATAGTGATTAAGATTGATATGACATTTATTACCCTGTGGTCAATTTTCAGCATCACCTAAGATAACTACTGAGCATTTAAAGATTTCTGTCTTATAGAAAATACATTTGGTTTCTGTCTTGCTAGTTCTGCGAATGTTCTCCTTTTTCGACTTGATGACCTAAAACAGCTATTCATGTTACCTAAAACAGCTTGGAAACTCCAGTTTCTCCTGGATTCGGCAAGAAACCAGTACGATGTTTTACCTTCTTTTCAATCAATTTTCCAGCCACGGTGTTTGGAAAGCTTAATACTGATTTTAGGTGTCTGCGTTCCTCAGTAGACAATTTTTGCTTCTTGCGAAATATTACACTGACACCAACAACGCCTTTTGGGTTTCCATTTTAATAACAGCTTCGTCTCTTTCAATAGATGTTCGAGCTGATCTCGAAATGTTGCCATATACATGGAACATATAGTGTCGGGTCAACATCGTTTTGATTTCACCCTAAACCACTCTTGTTCCGATGGCGATTTGTTCTTGTCAACCAGTGGTGACATCTATACTATTTTCAGTATCTTATATTTACAACAATTTTAACAAACTTTGTGGTTTTAGACGAAATTGATACTAAAGAGTTTTGACTCATACAGCATAACTACTTTTATTTTATTGATTTAATCTAAATATTTGCAAATCGGCGATTGAATTATTGCATAATTTAAGCTATTTATATAAGAGTTTTTATGTAAACAGTTTAAACATAACATCACTAAAATAGTAGCGTGGTATTGAATTGATAAATGGTGATTAGTCAGATCATCTATGATTCACATTCACACAAATTAAATTTTCCAAAACGGTAATTTAAATTAATTGTACTTTGATCATTGGGTGCCTGAAACCGGATCGCTCGTTCTTATTTTAAAAATATTTTTCCTATCCTTGCCTTTTATAAGGTTACTAGGATTTCATCCAGCATAATCGAGATACCCATTGCTTGATCTTGTAGTCAAAACAATGAGTCACGTTTATAATCGTTTTGACATTTTGACAAATAAAATTTTTTGTTAATAGATGGCGCTTTAAAACAAGTAGATTTAATAAGAGATGGCGCGCAGTTATAAATGAAAATATTTCTAGAATCGAAATCTGGTTGTGTATGCACTACACTTTATTCGATTAGATTGGCGTTAGGAAGATGTATAAGAGACTCTAAGATTAAAACATATTAGAGTTGTAGTGGTATTCCAGAAGGTACAAACATATTAACGAAACACTGTTGGGTATTTGATTGATTATTTTTCTAATACATGAAGAACATAAAATATTAAGGATCATTCTTGATCTTATCTGGTTAGGTTGCATTTTTTGGATTTTATTTTTAAAATATACTTAATAGAAGATGGTGTTTTCTTAGAATGACCTTTTTTTGTTCTTGATGTCAATTCTACTTATTGTTTTTTTTACAGTTTTTCTGCTTGTTTGTTATGTTGGATAGGGGTATACTTCAACACAGTATGGATTATGTGTTTTGTTGTTTTAGTCTGACGATTGAAAAATTAGTTGGTACAATTTAGGACGTTTATGTTCAAATCATAGGTAGTTTATCTTAAGGATGAGATCAAATTGAGGACCAAGTCAAAGAAACAATTTTTCATATTTGGATGTAAAAAATTTGTAACTTACTCAATAAGTTATGTTTTTTGACAGAAATAATTCACTAAATTGGTTACCTTGATATACCCTGCATGGTTCTATATAATGCCAAATTACACAATTCTTAGAGATTTATTTAATATAACATTCGATGCGATCAGCCCAACGGCTGATACTATATTGGCAGCATGCTCTATCAGCCTATATAAAAACTATGGGACACAATCTATAAAATGCGTGAAATTCGATATATTTCTATTGCTTTACATGCACTTGTATTTTGAAATAATTTTGAAATATATTGTGATTAGATATGATTAGAGCATTTTTTGTTCTAATCATGTCTAATCATAATTATTTTCAAAATTTGACCAACAATCTAAACTTTGTGCAATACCAAAGCATCCATAAACATCACGCATTGTGCACATTTCTGTATCCTGTATTTTGTGATCTATGTTGCCAGATAAATCTCAGTCTCTTAATATAACTAGTATTAATGTGCAAAGTAGTACTTAATGTAGACGTTATCCGTGACTTCCTTTGTGGTTCACATATACAAACGACATTCTTTGCCGTTCGCAAAACTTTGTCCTCCAATAACTAAGCCTCTGCGGCCCAGCTCTGGGGACTGGGGATTTAAACTCTGGGGATTTCAACTTCGATATGTTACAAGATAGTTTGGTTTCTCGTAGTTATTTTAATATTTCGCAGTCTTAATGTATCGGTATAAATAATACTTGCTTTAGATTCTCTATTGATTGATTCCTTAGTCTGAAGCTACGAAGATTTAGTTTTAAAGTTTTTTCCAATATCGATGATTTAAATCTTGCACCAGTCTGTAAATCTATTCCTATAGCATTTCTCCTGCAGGGATGTCTCAGGAAATTACAAATGCAATCAGATTCAGAGTAGATAAACTTCGCTCATAAAAACGGATTAGTCAGTCATATTAAGTTTGCAACAAAGTTTGCAATAGCCTAGTTAGATTGATAGGGCAGCTGTCTAAAAAAAAGAGTGTTGTTTTTCCAGGATAAGTTAGACCCTTGTACTGATTTTGCTGCCACGAAACTAATTTTGATTAGTCCTATTGTTGATCTTATATCTAAAGAGTAAGCCATTTTCTTTGAAAAGCTATAGTTTGCTGTTAAGAAAGCTTAATCGGAATCTTCTGGCCTCAATAAAGTTAGTTTAAAATTGGTGAAACGAATTTTGCCTTTATAGTCTTTCCCTGGCAATGGAAACTCAGCAAAATAATGAAAATTTCGAAAACATGCAATCATGTTGATGTATACAAATTTACTCCTGTTTGCATTTAAGCTCCATTTGCAAAGCTTTTGAGATAGTAGATAAAAATACAATTCAGTCCCATATAATTAGTAGTTTGCTCAAAATCTATCAATCTGGGTTTAGAAAGCTCTATGTGCGACTACTGCGATATTAAATATCAGAGTTGATGTTATGTGTATAGTTTGTAATATTTAAGAGATATCACACCCCATAACTTGCTCTTAAGACAATCAAATTAGGAGAGCTTTAAACATATCTTTCTATGACTTTTCAAGGTTTGGTCGATCCGGAAATAATTTCTACTCGTTGCCCAATTAGTTAACCCTGACGATATACATTGTAAAAAGTTGCCTTCATAAATTACAATTTACGATTATTACCAATAATAACATCACAAATTATATGCAAGCCACGGTTTGTCCATATTATTTTATTGTCCCGTCTGATCGCCAAAAAAAAATAAATAAAAATAAAAATTAAATTATTATAATTATTGTCCAACGAATTGTGTTATTATATTCTTATCAGACGGAGACGCATTGGATCGCAGATATTGGGCAACAGCAAAAAAAAATCCAAAATTATTCATTAAAAATTAATAAAACATACAAAAATCCACCATTTTAATGATAATTGAAAAATAATATCATAACTGATCATAAATTTCACATGATCGCATATTATTTTTGTACTGTTTCGGAGTTGGGTTTTTGTGATAAAATCGGGAAAATTTTTGTATTTCTTCGAAAACACAAGAAATGCAGAAGAAATTTATTTTTTCCTGATCTGCGCGCGATAAAACGAAATCAAGTTTTTTGTCCAGATTTTTTTTTTTTTTTGGTTTATGTATTTTTAAATGATACAGATTTGGCGAGATCTGTTATACACAAAACATATATATATATAATTTAAGAAGTTTGTTGTTTTAAGACGGTAGATATATAACGGTGATGTGCAGAATAATAATTTAAGAAATTGTATTGTTCTTATGACAATGTTTATACCATGCATGGGGTACCTTACATTTTGGATGTACTGCCGAATTGTCAATACATTATATTTCTTAAAACTCTCACATCTTTTTGATATTTACACAACACATATAAATTATGTAATTATGCACTCTCGCTTTGGAATGGGTGCATCACACCGCATGCCATTTTATATACCAGGAAGTTTATTATAAAATCCAATTATATACAATAAAATCGTTTTGAAATTATATAAATCTAACCGCTAGAAAAAAATGTTGTGCCGCGTCGATCACACATAATATACATCAACGGGAGATACGTATACATAATTTAAATCTCAACTGCAGGAGATTTTTTGGATTTTATATAACTTCTTTTCCCAAAGTCAAATAGATCTCGATATTATAACAACAACAAAATGTGTGTAAGCAACTGAAACTACAGTTAAAGCAAATAAAAGTATTTTTTCTTACTGTCGTAAGATCATCTTTATTGTACCTTCTTATAAAAAAAAAACGTTGTAATGATACAGTGATCATACTCAGAGGCGTAGTATAATTTTATTTTTGGAACACACACACACACCAGCGACATTTAAACTAACCATGTATTTATATAATATAAAAATGACAGCCTTCTGTGAAGCCACGATCGCAAAACCAACAACAAACAAAAAACGATCGGGTTTGTGAAAAACATGTATATATAAAAACAAAATCTCTTCCGGGCACAAAACATACACATAATTCAATCGAATCTTTGGTTTTTGTTTTTCTCAACTGGCACCACCGTCAATTTAAGATCGAGTGTATGATCATCTTAGTATTAATAATAATAATTTACGTTTCGATCGTTTGGCTCAATTTTTTTTTTTTTTTTTTTGATTACAAATCTTTTGCCGTGAATTATGTACTACACACATACATACATGTCTGTAGAGAGGGATTGAGTTTAACATTTTATCAAGAAATTAAATTTAAGATCGTTTTCTATTTACTATATTTATGTATGCATATGGTTGAGTTATCTTTTGTATGCGCGCAACAGAATGCAAACTGAAAGGTGCCAAGAACTAAGACTATATATATTCTGTTTTCGAAATCTTGTTTGTTTATTCAATGCGTTTTTTATCTTATTTTGCTTCTTTATAATAATAATAATAATAGTTTGTATTATATAAATAATAAAATGCAATAAATATAAAATTTTTTTTACTTGGTTTACGTGGGAAGCTTTAAAGATCACTAACTAGATTAGGAATGATCTTATTTTACTTTTTAATAAAAAATTTATATTTTGTTTATTTAATAAATTGATTGTTCAATAGAATACACGGTAAGTCTATTTGATCGATATGCATAATGCGTGTGTGTAGGAACGCTTTGATTTTAGTTTGATTACACAAAAGGTATATTATTGTCAACACTAATGAACAAATGAGTCACTGCGATCTTATTGAATAGTCTTTATACAAAAAAGTGATTCTTTTCAAGGTTATGTCATTTTATAGTTTATTCCTTAAGAGATACGAGGCGCCACTGAATTTTAAACTGGCCTATTGATTATCTAAAATTAATCAAATTACTTGAAGTGCAGCTGTCGTTTCAAAATCAAAAATTAATATTTTATGTTGTATAGAGGGGACGATCTTCACCCTAAAAATGACCAAATTCCGGGTAGTATAAAATACAAAAGTAAATTAAGTAAGTAAAAAGTGAGACACTGACATATCTACTATCTATAAGAAGAATAGTTGCTAAAAGTTTTGTTTTAACTATAACCAACGTGGTGTACTAGAGAAAGATACCAGATTGGCGTGTTCAATACTGGTTAAAGTTGGGAAAATTAAAACTCATGGACTGACATGATAAATCCGATTTTACATTAAAAGAAAACTGGAATAAATTTAGCGACGAACGGTCTCAAAAGAATTAGTATAGACTATAAATAAACAAATCGATCATTGATATTCGATTATTACAGGAAATCTGTGAACTATTTACGGTAAATACTAGAGCTCCAAATTATATCAAATAGTGTGATGGGTTAGTGAGCACTCTATATACGAAACTAGTAAAGTGCCATTTAAAAAAATAAGAAAAATACGGCTGAATGTAAACCAAAAAGTGTAGAATTCTAGCAGAATACCTGGAAAGAAAAACGAATGCTTGAAAGTTACAATCTCCAAGAAAACTGTCCCAAGAGAATGCAAAAATTCTAGAGGTATTTCGCTTCTCAACACAACAAAATATACATCAGTTGCAATGATCATGATTGACAGAATTCATACCTATACGATCAATGCAAAATCACTGAATAACCCAGTGAATGGGATTCACCATTTTGTATTTGAGCATACCAAAGAAATTGATATAGTTCATACAAGAAATGGATCGAGAGGCTGAAAACCAAGTCAAATAAAAAGGCAAATTATAACACAAACTTTTAAAAAGGTAAAATTATAACACTCAAGGAGTAAAGGAAGGACGCGTACTGTCACCAATGCTCTTCCGGATCGTACTGGATAGTCTAATGCTGTCCACGTCTTCTAATGCGATATAATGGGAATTAACAAGTAAACTTAATGATCTCAATGACTATACAGTAAGTAGTTCATATATGTCAATTCACACACAAGAACGCAGTAAATACAACAGCTATGAGATCTAGCTACCGAAGTTTGTCTAAAGATAAACATCAGAAAAACCAAGACGACAAGACTAGTTAGCCCTCACTGCACAAAAGTGACGCAAACATTATTTTGCATTGTCACGCAATACCAAGATACGAATGTTCAAACAAATGGTATTCATTAGCAAGTGCCTTCGGCGAATACTAAACTGCTTCTGGCCTAACACCATATTGAACTGTTCAGAAAAACAAATCAGTCAGACATAAAGAAACGACAGTGTTAATGGATTGATCATACACTAAGGGAGTCACCAAGTAACAGAACGAGAATGTCATTGGCCTGGGACTCGCAAGGCAAAATGAAAGCAGGAAAACCAGCGATGACATGGAGAGAACAATGATTGCTAAAATGAAACAACTTGGTAGATCATGGGAAAAGATAAAAACTGTAGTTAATAGAGTATCATGGTCTAGCCTAGTATAAACGCCCTATGATCCTAAAAATGAAAGGTTTACAGGAAAAACAAAATTCAATTTAGGCGCCCAGTCAGCCAAAGCAATAATAGAATTACGTTCTTCTACATCCCTTTTTTTCAACCTATGTTAGGATTTTGGTTTCTAAGAGATTAATCTTTGTGCCAAACCCCTTAAACCCCTCGACGTCACATAACCTTACCCACAAAGCAATTTATCATCCAAATCAAACTTTTTTGTGTTTCATTTTACCACAAACTTCATCAAATTTTGGCAATTTTGTGGATTTTAATTTTATTTTGCCAACAACAATAATAAACACAAAAAAGCTCAAATTTGACATTTTCATCGATAAAATTTTTCCCCCCGAGAAGCCTAAACTCAATTAAAAAAAAACAAAGTCTTCAATAAGGTGGTGGTCCAAAATCAATTAAGAGAAGTTTTTTTTTTGTATAATACTTTTCGGGTTTTATCTTATACGAAAAACTTTGTCTTAATTTTAATTTATTTCTTAATTAATTTTTACAAAAACAAAATAAATTTTCCTGTAACCCGCAAAAACAAATAACTTTGGAATACAAAAACGAACGGTAATTATGTATTTATCTTTGAGATGAACTTTTCTTATTATTTTATATTTATGTAAGAAATGCGCGCGAGATAAAACTTCAATTAACGAGTATTTCGCTTTCTCGTGAGGTGGTGGTGGTGGTGGTTGATAATTAAATTAACAAATAATTTTTATCTTATTTAAATTTTATAAAATATTATCGACAAGATCGTAATCTCTAATTCGGCATATAGTGTCTCTATAATTACGTCGCTAATTAATGGGCATGCCGAGACTGTGTATCCAGTGGCGTGGTCTCTCTAATTATTTATTTATTGTGTATTTCAATTTAATTAATATTCAATTCACGGTTTTTATTTTTATTTAATTTAACGTTTGGAACCGAGAATATTTATAAAGAAATAAAATTATTATTATCGTCACTAATCAATCCGAAAGATGTTTAATTTTTTTTTTTTTGCTTTAGGATGCAAGATTGGAATTTTATTCGTTATTTTGGAAACGACAAGTAGTTTCGGAAATATTTTTATATATCAAACGAATTGTTTTTAATTTTCTGGAAATTTTCTTATTGTTATTGTTAAAAGACAAAAAAATTTATTATTATTAGTATTTATATTTCGACCAACAAAAGAAGATAAGAAGAAGAAACCAAGACGTTGACGAAGAAAAAGTATATAAGTACCAAAGCGACAGAATTAAATAAATCAAATTGATTTTCGAACAGCCCCGTTGAAAATTGGACACGTTGAAATTGGTATAAAAGAACGAAAACTTTGGAATTTTTCAAATTTTTTGGTATTTAGCAGTTACAAAAATACAACCGTCCCTTGCATAACAAACGATGAGAATTTATGAGGTTTCGGTGGTTCAACACTACTAATAAGTTAAAATAAATTCAGGCAAGTCGATTGAGTTACTTAGAATTATTGTGTTGTGTTGATGAGAACGAAATTAATTATTTCGATACCAAGCATGCTTCTTGTGTGTTTGTGATTTGCACAATTTGAAAAATATATAAGCACTAACACGTATTAATGATTCGTAAGGTTTCAGTCGAGACGCGGTTGGCACTGTTTACAGCCTTTAAGCCAACGATTATTTTTCATTTCATTTCAATAGTCACGTCCATCCTTATACAACAGCAGTTTATAATAACACAGTTTCTAGGCGGTCAAATAGCAGAGCTTTCTTGAAAAGGAATAAAATTAGATAGCTATATCCAATAGATAGATGGTTTTAAAAATTTCTCCTCGCCTCTTTGGTCGGGTGACTGACGTGCGCGTATTAAGCTAAGCTGCTAATGTCTATACAGCGCCGTTGCTCACATTAACCCGTCAAAGCATACAAAATGAAGATGCAGAGATAAATTATACTTCCACGGATGTGAAGTTTCCAACAAAATTCGACAAATCGACAAAAAAATATGTATACAAAATTATATATGTTATATATATATATATATATATATATATATATATATATACATATATATATATATATATATATATATATATATATATATATATATATATATATATATATATATATATATATATATATATATATATATATATATATATACAATGTATAAGAGTCTGCAAAGTTTCTACACCATAACCCTGCCGACATATTGTTAAGAAATTTGAGTCTCGTTCATTATCAGAACTAACCAGACCATTCACTCCACAAACTAAGAACGACCATACACCACCACTCATAGATTCGAGAAGGACTTATTAATCTGTCTTACACATTTATGTTCGGACCTGATTAGTTTCCCCGCGTTGAATCAAATTAAGCCGCAAGTTTCACTCCTAGGTGGCGCTCTTCCATCAATTCCTTTAAATTTCAACTTTGCAACCATACTTCCCCGGGATGGTTAGAACTATTAAATGCTTTCGATTATATTACTCTTGCGATGGTCCACGAATTTCACCTCTCGCGCTTTAATATAATACCCCCAAATGGTTCTTTTAATCATTACATCTTGATCTAAAAACGATTTGAAAATAGAACAGTCGCCTTATTCCATTCCGTGCAGAGAATATTTAGGCACAAATGGCTGGCATTAAGCACTCTAATTTGTTCAAAGTAAAAGCACTATGTAAATTTATAACCTGAATAAACATATGTTTAAACCTCTTGTAATATGTCATAACATCAAGATGATGAACGAACCCAGTATTGGAGCTGGAAATACCGCAGCTGCTAGCACCAGACTTGCCCTCTTATTGTTTGTTAGTGGAATTACGATGTCCAACTTCAGACTGCAGTGCCTAGATTTCAAAAAGGGTTTTGACCCTATAAGTTATCAAAATTCATTTCAATAAGGTTAACAGCATTTAAATTCAGTATAGTGAACCAACAAGTTAAAAGATTGTGTCTTAAACTATATTCACGTATATGCCATATCAGGGGAACATTTCTCACTGGTTTTTTCAAAATAATAAGAAAGAAAGAAAGAAAGAAATTAATTCAATATTTTTCAATGAAATTATTTAATACATTATTTTTAAATTGTGGTTTTATGTTGTTGTATAAGCTAATAAATACAAGTAGGTAAACAATATAACAATTTATTTACCTACTGTACAGTTGTTATACCAATACATTTATATTTTTGTCGATTTGTCGAAATCTTGACATCCGTATACTTTCTCTCGTCTAGCGTTTATAAGAGTGTCATTTTTGAGAGCTTTTTTCTTGCAAAACAAAATGGACGTCACCAGGACTAACATCAGTGAGATTAATTGTTTTACCAGGAGCTCTAAGCAATTCTAATAAAAGTGATGTGAAATTTTTATCTCATTAGAACTGACACTAAATAACAAAATCTCTTCATGTGATGGAATATTAACTTAATTAACATACTGCATGTTGCCCGGGGCTCACATGCCGCAGTCGGATATGTTTAGATTGATTTAATTCAGATTGAGTAATGTTTTCGAATGTCTCACCTCTATTCTTCGCGACCATATCAAGGAGGCATAAGTTTTATTCTGATCTGAATTAATTCAAGTTATGTCAATTCTTTGAAAAAATTGAATAGTTGTGACTGTCAAAACGAAAGCCTAAAATTTTGTTCTTCTGGTGAATGATTTTATCGTTTTATTAGGCTCGATGTCAAGTTCCACTTATTTGCACGATTTGCACACTGTTTTTTTGAATAATATCAGATCGGTTTTCATCCAATTGGCCTCCATGATGTTTAGAGTTGCTCAATATCATACAAGTACATATTGTCAGACTCATATTAAGGAAGATAAAACGTCATTTTTAAGGAAACGCTTGTAAGCCCTAATGGCACCCGACTAATTTCATAGTTTATCTGTGATCTTTTAAGATAAAAACGAGCTTAGTTCTTGCGTATCATCAAAAATAAATGAATATAGATTATTTTGATCTTCAGATAATCCTATCGTCCAATGTTTCAAGATGCACGATTTAGAATGAAGCTTAAATCTATATTTATAAAAAACCTTACTCAAAAACATTTTAAGTCAACTCAAACATTAACCACCCAGGTGGCGCAGTGGTTAAAGCTGCGGCAGCTGGATCGGGAGGTACCGGGTTCGAATCCCGATAGGGGCAGAATGCAAAAGGGATTTGAGTTGGAGTGCAGAATCCATGGGCCGACCCATCTTCCATGTCAGTACTATAGGCTGTCATGGAGCTATGCAATGTGCAGATGGTTCTACGTAAATCGGACCTATAGCCGTACGTCCTCGATTTGGCTGTAATGGCGTAGGGTAAAGACGTAAATAAGTAAACCGCGAAAGGAATTGGAAGTGCCTCGAGCCCGAAACAGATTGTAGAGATAAAACAAATATTTGAGACACTCCATCATATAAAACTGTAGGCCAAACAATTGGCGGCGGCAGTAAAATTATAACCCAACGAGTAAGTAAGTCGTACAAATGGTTCCGAGTACAGGAGGGTTGAAAATTAACTTTGTAAAACTATAAGTCATTCATACATTAATCATACGATTAAACATAATATCCTTATTGAGGCGCTAAACTTACGGGTTCAATATTGATGGGAACGTTGCGTTTGGAGTTTCTTTAAACAACTAAATGGAAAATCGCGTCCATCCTTTAAGATATAAACAGATGAAAGTAACTCACAACAGTTTGTCATCTTATAGAGACTTACAATAAGTATATTGCTTCTTTAGAAAGAAGTTATCAAAAGTACAGGTAGAACAGAAGGCCAAATTGAACCTCATTTAGTATAAGTAGGCAAATATGAACTTCTAAAAGTAAAAATTGTGGATGCCATTACTGGACAGTATCTGATTACAGGACAGTACTTAGCGGACTTGAAGTTTTAGTGGCGCGAACAATTCAAATTCTGTGCCTATTTGATAATGAGGTTGCGTATTAGATATTTTAAGTGCATGCAAGTAATTTAGGTTAGTTAGTAATCAGAGCTGCCAATAATGAGAATCCGGAGAATCAGGATAGGTTTCGAGTTTTGAGCTCAATTCGTTAGAACGAAAACCACACCATTGGAGTAGACCATTCATCGATGGAATATATTGTACGATCTAAGCCAAAGAAATCCCAGTTTCTCCACCGTCCCTATATAGTTCACGAAGCTCATGGAATCTTCATTCAACCAACGATCATGAGACATGAGATACATATGCAGAATTACAAATTAGCCAGATATTTAAATGACCATCTTGTTGCTCAACAGTATATAACAAATATATACAATTCGTGAAAATTTGTTTTTGTGCAATCAGATGAAAAAATAATGTAATCAGTTTTCTTGTTTTTTATATAGCAGCAGCATTGCGCCTCCCTCTCCCCATTTTAAAATAATATAAATTTGGTAAAAATGAACTGACGGACATTGACTTGTTGATCGACAAGAATTAATTCGTATTTCATCTGTATATGAGCGAATTGTTGTTTTATTTCATTAATAGTCAATGAGTTATTGTATTCCGAAAATATATTGAATTTCGACGGTTGATTTTGGTCATTTCGTATATACGTATACAGCGAGCGACAGAATGAATTTGATTAATATTTTATTGGTAAGTTTTCGCTTACAAAAGGTCAAAAAAACCTGGGAAATCTGTCAACGATATTTATATAAACCAGTAATACACATTAATTTTGTTATATAATTACCAATCGGATGAAGTGAACAGTGTCTGGGAAGTATTGAAAACCTCGGTATAGTAAAAACGAAACCCAAAAATGAATGGTTTGATGAGGAATTGTACCTTGACGGATGAGTATGAAAGATGGCTTCTAGGGAGAGCCGCCAATCGCAGAGGTCGCTGTTGACGACGCTAGCTCCACAGCGTAGAGAGCAATCAACAATATGAAAAGCTGGCTCGTAATCGAACCGATGAAGTCAGATTGTTGACATGATATGGGCCAACAATGGCCTGTAAATCCGTCATTAATTATATCTTATTAAGAAATCGGTATAATTGAATAATTTTAATGTCGTTACAACATGTAAATCAAATTACTAAGTACCTGTGTGTATACAGTCGACGACATTTCGTTTTGGTGAACGCTATAATGTACAGCACCAAACTGTCTAATGCATGATCTAATAATATTATATAATAAACAAACTATTTAATTGTAACAATCATAAATAATTGTCTGAATATGGCGGGCATACCACTTAATAGACATCTAGGTAAGTAAACAAAATACAAAAAAAATTGCATTTAACACGAATATACCATAGATTACTTGTTGGGTGTACATTATAGCTAGTTGGCTATTATTAAAGAAAATTATTTCTTCGTTATGCCGCTAAATACCAGGGTGGTGGGTAGACATAATGTCTGGCAACTGATTAAACACACAAATTACACCATAAACATACTTACATATACATACAAACGTTTTCAAAAAGGATTATGTATACATGTGTAGATATAAATCCTTGACGCTAGACGAATAGGAAAGGAGGAAATAAAGGAATCCGTAAATTTTTTATGAAGTGAAAAAATTTCCCAACAAAAGACGAGAAAAAGCGCGGGAAGCATAAAATATACTGTATCGTGTGTATATACAAAAGAAAATGGTTCAGATGAAAAATCTGCTCATGAGTGTATTATACGTATATAATGTTAATAATGATAGTAGTGTATAGAGTAGTCACGAGCAGTTGATTTTTCCATTTTCCATTTTACTGTTTTTTTTTGTGCTTTTTAAGCAACAATTTTTTTTTTTTATGTACGAGTATAAGAATAATGGAATTTATTTAAAGATATTCCGTTTTTATACATTTTGACGACAACAACGATAATGATGAGAATAGGATCAGTGTATAAAAATAAAAAAAAGAAAATTTCCATGATAAAGTGCCGAAATTCAAAAAGACGGTTTTGTGTTCTTATATTCATAAATTTATTTTTATAAGAATTGTTATATTTTGAATTGAATGATATTTTATATGTGCAATCGATTTATATAAATATTTTTTTTATGTTGAAAAGACATTTTCTTAAAGGAATATTTCAAAGAAAGCAACATAACCTTTTTGGAAAGATAAAAATCGTAAATGTATTTTGAAAAGGAAAATTTTATAATTTGATTTTTGCAATTCGATTCGAGTTTTTAATGTACTAATATATACGTTTGATCTTATTTGAAAAGTATCACGGGCACCTTACCACTTTTCGTAATTAAATGTCAACTATTGATAGGTGAGAGATAGGTGAGTCAACTATTGATAGGTGGTCACCGTATATCAACGATGCCAATATCGGTCGTAATAATGTCAAACTGGAATCAAGATCTTGTCTTAGTGGCATAATCATGGTGCAGTGGTTAAAGCATTTGAAGCGGGTACCGGGGTGAAATTTTTTTCACCATCTTATTATGATCAGTGGTTAGAATGACCACATCTGTAACCCCCTACATTGGGTTAAGAATTCATGGGCCGACCCATCTTCTATATCAATACTATATATAGGCAATTTGCATATGGATCCACGTAAATCTGACCTATGTAGCCGCATGTCATAGGGATGTCACAATGAGTCAATTAAGCTTGAGTAACGGAGGAAACAACAAAACAAATGTGCTGTCAGTTACAGTTAGTATTTCGATATCAGTGATTGGGCGATGTGGCCACCGTTTATCAATTATACAACACTGCAATTCAAAAATTAAACAAATTTCGTATCAAATTATGCATATGTAGCTCTTAAAATTGAAAGAAGAATTTTCTCTGCAAGTCCTTATGGATTGTCCTTCACACTTTTAATTTTGAATCCTAATTTCAGAAAAATCAGTGTTACAGACGTACAGTATATTTTCCCTTCACGCAGATTAAGTTGGACACCTTTCCATAACGAAACCTCTTTATCCGGTATCTACAAGGTCATTAGTTTTTATTGTTCTTAATTTTCATTCGGAACATGTGATAGATCAAATCACAGTGTCCAATGAGAATAACCAACAAGAAGTTCAAGGGACGTCTGTCATATAGTTAAAAAAGAACTGGGATCTTCCCTGGTTTATAGGAACGATGTTTTTCAATCGCTCATCGTCCAGAACGTTAAGTCGACTCAAGACAGTCTTGTTTTGAGGAAAGTATTGGAATCAATTACTCTTAAAGCAGCTTAACTGCCAGAGAAGATGAAGGTACTTTTTCTAAAAAATAGTGGCGTTCCTAGAATAGGTATAGGTAGGATGGATTACTGTGGTGTTTATACCTTTAGGAGATATTTAAACTAAATAATCTTCTAAACTCTATGCTGTTTGGACTCCATAGTGGCCGAGAAAATAAATGCAGTCGCGACCGTCAAACTATCTCCATATTTTGCTGTGTCCGACAACTAAGAACCTAAACCTGTTGTAGGTCACTGCTAATTTTTAAAAAAGGTTTATATGAGGAATTTAGTGGCGATTCTTGGGATAGAATCTTCGGTTAACACCATGGGCATATCTTGTAAAATTGAATGCAAGACGTTATCCACATCAATTTTTCAAACTTATCTGGTGTCTTTGAATTTGTAGATTACTGCGACAATGCTTTAGTTGATCTCTAACCCACAATTTGTTGCATTCATACCCAAATACGAAATGGTCGAAAATATAAGGATTAAAACATCTGTAATTCACAAGAGTAGTGTCGCAACACAACCAATTTCTATAGCACATGCCAATGGTGAGTTATAATTGATTTCGATTAAACAAGTATCCAATGACGTCATTATTCATCAAATCGATATGTCAAAACAAAAACATTACAACTGTTAACAAAATAATAACAACTCATATAGATACATAGCGTGAGTAAGTGTTAAGATTTGTTGGTTTACAGGTTCTGTTGTATTACGCCAGATGGAGGCGATCTATACGACACTTCGTATAGAAGATTGCAAAATTCAGTGCAATACTGCGGCTGTCATGGAGAAATCAGACTTTTTACTATACTATCGCGATTTGGTTGGTCCTGGGTATAAGGTATAGCAATCCAGCGAACGCTCAACAACATTTTGACATAACTATTGCATTCAAGAACATCTCGTTTCAGTACCAAAAAATAAAACTATCCAAATACATAATATACACACGTGCGATGCAGATATCATGATTCTTCAATATTTTAAGAAAACCAAAAATCCAATATTGAAATGAAATAAGAATTTATAAGCATAAAAAATGATGATGATGATGTTGAAGTATATGCTATAACAATAATAATAAAAGTGGATGGTTAAAGAAAAACTAAAGAACTAACCACAGTTGGTGTATACACTTAAAACAGGAAACACTCGTATAGCGCTTCCTGCTAGAATTTTGCCGACAGCGACCTTTTCATCTACCGAAAGACGGTTCTTCATTCAAAAATCGCTGTGTCATTAGGTTCGGATCAGCAAGCGGAACATAACCGAGCCAGCCGCTTTCAAAATTACAAGGACCAATCGGATGAAATTTATCATAGATAGATTGAGAAATACAAACACAAAGAAAAAGAAGACTCCTACGTAGAAACTGCTACAAGTGTACTGAGCTACCAAGACAACACAAGGAAACCGTGGATTATAGATGAAACGTGGAGAAAATTTGAGGAACGCCGACAACTTAAACTACCACGAGGTAATCAAAATACGGCGGAAAATAGAAGACGGTATAAAGTTACAGATCGACCTGTACAGAAAATGGTAAGGAGTGATCGTAGAAAATACATAGAAGACATTCTCACGACGGCCGAGTCAGCGGCAGCAAATAGTAATATACGCACATTACACCAATGTGTAAGAAAGTTCGAACTAAATACGACCAACTACTAAATAGATGGGAAGAATCCTTCGAGGACAACTGCATAGATAGCGAAACAATTGAGGAGCTTCCAGATGGAAAATATAACGAAACCATAATTACCCATTCACTAACGGAGCGGAAAGTTACAAGTGCCATAATGAAGCGGAAAAATAACAAAGCCGCTGAAACCGGCAACATACCAGCTGAATTACCCAATGAAGACGCATTTACAACTGCAGGAGCACAAACACAACTATTGGTAGAAGTGTGGAATACTGAGAGAATTCCGCAAAAATGGAAAGAGGTGACTTAAGAGAATGGAAAAATTGGCGAGGCATTTCCCTGCTCAACAGTATACAATGAAGTATTAGTCATCCTGGAACGAATCTCACCAACTGTCAACCAATACATAAGGAACGAACAAGCTGGATTCAGACGGAGAAAAAGCTGTACAGACCACATCAACACAGTCCGAATTATCGTCGAACAATCCAACGAATGGAGCTCACCACTGTATCTCAAATAACCAAACTGATCCGAGAAATGTACCGGGATGCTGGAAATAAAGTTCAACACAGAGGAAAGCAGAGTAGCACATACTACAATGCACTATCTCCACTTCTGTTCCTCATAGTACTGGATAATGTCATGCGCAAGCTCAATGATCTCGACTACGCAGATGATATGTACCTGCTAACACACCAATACACAGACATACAGGAAAAGCTACAAAAATGATCAGAAATAGCACAAGAGGTCGGGTTCAAACATTAGTACACCACTTCGCATCAACCAAGACACAATAGATGTCGAAAAATTCATATACCTTGGCTGTACCGTATCAAGAACAGGCGTAACGGAAGAAGACGCATTAACCAACGCATCGAGAAAGCGAGAAACACTTTCAAAATGCTCCATAAGATCTGGCATGCATCCGTCTTGTCAAGAAACACCACCAAGACACGAATTTTCAATGCTAGTGTAAAATCTGTGGCTGTGAAACGTGAAAAGATACACGGAAAATCACAAGAAGACTCCCAGTGTTTGTGAATAAATGCCTTAAGCGATTGATCAAAAACTTCTGGCCGAATAAGATCATTAATGAAGAATTACTGCGACAATAATCGAGTCATAGAGTTTTTTGAAATCTAGGCATACCTGGTGTACATCGCGAGATGTTTCGTAGTACTTATACAATCCTATATGCGATATATCCCACATAAAATGATGGCCACCTGTATAATAAAATAAGCGCATAAATCGATCAGATCATACGATGATTATGTTATTTATTATGTATAGTCAAATTATTTATATTTTATCAATTTATTTTAAATCATACACACACATCTACGCACACACCACACACACATATACACAACTCTTGAGACTTTAACATTTTATGTATCTCAACAAGTTTATTCTATAAAATAAAACAAACAAAACATGACAGCGTTTATGCTGTATTTTGTTATGTGATGATGTTGTTGATGATGATGATGATGATGATGATGATGATGATGATGATGATGATGATGACGATGATGGTATATGGTTGGTATAGTGATGATGTATTGCATAATAATAAATGTATGTATACCAATTTTTCATCCCTAATAATATTTATTACATGGCTGGATGTTTATTTTTCATCAAAATCATCGCTCTTGATGGAAAATCCAATGGGCAGTTTATTCAAAAAGTCTTATTTAAGTATTTTCATTTTGTCTGTCCAGTCGTACTCGATGTTTCATATCCGATAATGTATATGTGGATAGGTTTTAGACAATAATACCAACATAATGAACATTGTGCAGGAGGAAATTCGTTGAGTGGCATTCAAAAATGTTTATTTTTTTGACATGAATGAATAATTTATAGGCTGGATCTTTTGTGCATCTCTCATATGATAGGATAGGTAGATGGTCGTTCGTTTATCACTGTCGAAAAGTTAACAAAAACCTATTAAAGTTATATAAACTCGGCGGTACGATGAGAAATTTATATCAGCAGGTTCTGTTAGACGAGATTGGAAGTCAAATTGAACTATGTACCGTATACGGAGTTTCCACTAGCAGGTAGCACGAGAAGCAACGAGTAATCTCTTGTACATCTCTAGTATAATAAGTTAGGTAGATGGCCGCTCATTTATAACTGTCTAAAGTTAACAAACCCCGTTAAAAATTACATAAATACGAAGATGTATCAGCATTACAAAATTAGTTCAAAATTAAGAGGCCGAAGTTGGTCACGATCCAAAGTTAGACGTAAATTGTGTTCAGTGTCGACAGAATAATATTTGAACCATTATGGCGGATTCACATGGTATACGTCAGATGAACTACACGCTAAACTAGACAGACAAATATACAAACTTAACTTTTGCTTTAAAACAGCAGATGGAACAGCTAACCGAATAATTAGGCTATACGATTTTACTCTGACGCTTTTGAGATATACGAAGGGTTTTCTAGCAGGTAATACCAAAAGCATAAAGCAACGAGTTATTTGACAACGTGGTCCTATCTGCTAACTGATCGAATGTTGAATGCAATTACACAAATGTCGTAAACCGAGAGTAAGATCTACGACTTTTAGATGTGAACAAAATCGTTGTGTATCGGACCATTACACGCTACAATGAAGCTAGTAGTATTAAAAAACACAATGGAGCTGGACATTCAAAAACCGTAAGATCGCCAAATATGGTTCAAGAGGTGATGGCCAGAATTTAACGTAATTTACAACAAAGTGTCTGCTCGTCGCATGCGAAGCATTTTTAAATAGTAAACTATGATTGAAGTCTTACTTAATATAAAAGTGCAAGATTTAACTCTTACACAGAAGGCAGTTCGCCTGCCAAGAGCAAAGGTATTAATTTGTACGTTTGTGATGACCTTTATTACGGTTCAGTAGAATGTACACACACAATCCGATCCTGTTCTAAAAATTTCTAAGTGTTCGATAACTTCCAAGTTACGATAGTACAATACGTATTCTATTGTTGGCTGCACAGATATGAGCATATATACTAGGTTTGGCACAAATATCCATGAAACGCTTCTCAACCCTCTTGCATACTAACATCTGCACAATCTTCTCTCAGTTTCTTGTTTTTGGTTATCAAACTCAACAAACAGATCTTTAGAGTTTAAGAAAAAGAAAATGATGACGACCACAAGCGATCATTTTTTAAAGGCAGTTCAAATTAACAAGGAATTTTCCTCAATCAATCAATCATTAATGAAAATCATAGATGGGAGTGTTCGCCTAAAAGGCACAGTGAATTATTCAGTTTAGCTCGTGGCACCCGCCATCAACCTGTTTGTTATTACACAAACCATTGTGTTGCATACATAGTGGATTATATTTACAACTCATAATTATATAAAGTTTAATTATCGACGTTTCGGATAGAGGCGCCTGAGGTCAGACATATTTGCTTTCGCTTTTAATTTAATATTTATATTACCTTTTGTTTCAATTAGTTTAATTATAATTTTAATTTAATTGTAGTTTTTATGAACTATCGTCATAGTTCGTGTATATATGCACACATAAATATGTATGAACATAAAATTGTTTTGAGTGCAATTTTAAAAAATAATTAAATAAAAGCAAACATAGATAATGCGGTAATGCAATCATGCTGCCAGGTGTAAGAGCTCAAGCTTTTTAAATTGATAATTAACATTTTAGTTATGTGCATAGATTAGATGCTAGATTACTTTTTACTAAAGTATATATTAAAGAGATCTCAGAGTGAAGACAGCGAACAAACTTATACGTATAAGCTATTTGGGATAGCAAAATATGTGAACGTTTTTATACTGTTGCAGCCCGTCTAATATAGTCTTCTAATTTTATCTGAAGTCTAAAATCTTACATTTGGAAAAAGTATAACCCGAGAGCAAAGAGAATAAATATAAAGAGGAACATCTTATATGCACCGTGGTTGCATATAGACTAAATATATTTCTGAGTTATTAAGTGATGGCAAACGAAATAGGATAAGCATGTATTCTTAATTTTGTTTTCTTTTTCGAACGACAACAAAAAAAATATTTGACTATTTCAGAACGTCGCTTACTATTTTATATTAAAATTCGATTGTAAAATAGAATAGATTATCAAATATTTTTTGCTGTCGTTCGAAAGAGAAAACGATATAAAATATATATGTTTATCCTATTTCATTTGCCATCCCCAAATAACTCAGAAATATTTTGTAATTTTTAGTTTATATGCAATCGCGATTCATATAAGATATTCCTCTTTATATTTATTCTCTTTGCTTAGAGTTTAAACGCCTTAATAATATGGGAGATTCATGAAAAAGATGTACCTGCTAGCTAAATCTATAGCTATACGGTATTACAGTGCATTTTATGGAGAAAAAGTACGACAGATAATTTCAACCGATCTCAAATTGTTAGAAATACAGTCAAATCATATTATCGTAAATTTTCTTGGAACGTATAGGTATGTAAATTGCAAACAATAACGCAGCTGTGTCAATAATTTGGATGGTATGATAAAAAATACTTCTCAAGCTTAAGGTAAGTAAACAATTCACGATTTTAAAATTTAATTTCTTTGAATTTTAATTAGACTAGAGTTTGCTCGGTTTATATAACAACAGACCAAATCAATCCTTACTAACACCACAATTTGGGTATAATAACTCGCCCAAGATATATGTATCCTTATAGACCTACCTGATATGTATTGATAGATATAATAAGGCATTGTTTGACTCGAGATTTAAGAGAGTTGGAACATAACACAATTTGAACCTATATACAATATGGGAATAATCGAGTTAGGCCCACCGATATGATGCTACTCATGTCTAGCATTAAATTGACTTTGTTCATAATATGACGGAATGTCTAAACCAACGAATGATATGGTTCGGCTGATGACAGCGATGAAATTTATTTTAAATTGATGCTACTGACGACTACTTCAGTATTGAAGACTACTTCAAGGTCATCACCACTTTTTATACATATGATTCTTCTGGGATAAGAACCATGCCGATTTATAAAAATGACAAGTTTGGCATCCACAATAAGTTTACTGTATTTCCAAGCATTAGGAAACAATCCAGTAGCAAAACTCATATTGAAAGGTATATAAACTCATGTTTGATTTTAATTCACGCAGATTCCTAGTACTCACTGAATTTAGCTACTGATAGAATCTATAACTTCTCGAGCTTTATCTATAGATGACGAAACCATGATTCGTCCGTTGACAAAGTTCGCCGATTCCAATTCCTACTGCCTGGAAATTCATGTAAGGTTTCAATCTCCTTTTTTTATTTTAGAAAACCCACTAGAATTACAATCTATACTGCAACGAACGAATGATTCAATGAACCATCCAAATCATCACAGGGAGATACAGCACCGTATATTTCCATCAACATATTACCACCAGATCGAGGGTATCACGACTGCGGTTAAGAGACTCGTTAAATTTGTTAAAGCTCAAAAGGAGGAATTGAATCCATATCAAGGTCTGCTTTTAGGAACACCGTCAACAGTGTCGCATCTTGCAAGTTCTTAAATCATCAGCTATGTATAGTTTGTCCGTGGAAACCATATGCAGCTTATTATATTCATCGTGAAGATTCACATGGAATGAAAACAATTACTGCCAACACCTTTCTTAGCCAATTGACCCCTCAGGTGACGCAGTGGTTAAAGCTGCGGCAGTTGGAGCGGGACGTTCCGGGTTTCCGATTCGGGGCAAGATGCAAATGGGTTTTTCACCTTTGATCGTTTGGGTAGTACGATCAGTGAAAAATATATATATCTGGATCCCTGTCGTGTTTAGAATCCATGGGCCGACCCATCTTCCATGTCAGTACTATAGGCTGACATGGAGCTATGCAATGCGCAGATGGTACTACGAAAAAACTCGGACCTATAGCCGTACATAGAGTGGTATCACAACGGACTGGTCACCGGGCTAAGTGTGCGATATAGCAGCCACAACAACCTAACCTAACTTTCTTAGCCAATTCAGCTTCCGAATAACAAAGTAGTTTCCTCGTCCAGCGAAAATTTCTTTAGAGTTATGCGAACTTGTCAACCATGTTGATATCATAATCATTTTCGAATTCCACTCGATGGTAGAATGATGGGAGTTGAATTAAATCAAGTTAGTGTTAGATTGGTAATTAATGGATACAGCTTTTTTAACATATGTTAAAAAACTTATTTGACTACGATTTAGGTCCTCTATCGTTTAAATCTAAATGCAACACCCAAAAACCTCTTCTCTAAATCCATGGAGTTACACCATTTTTAGATAGAACATGACACATCTAGGGATCAACAAATTATTAATCAATAATATTTGTTGCTTGGAAGCTATCCAGCGGTCACGAAATTTTGTGGACACCTCGTTATCTCAGTCTAACTAAGGAGATTGTTGATGGATACAACTAACTTCGAGTCACGTAACCGAAACCTTTTGCAACCAAAAAGTTGGAGAATAATGTTCGACTTGATATAGAGTAGTACAGAGACTGAGGAAGAGTACGTGATAATTCCACAATGTTTTTTCAAAATTATTTTTCAAGCAGTGCATGTCCAGCAGTGTGAATTCCACATATAAATAGTTTCAAGTATATTCCAACAGTTAAACCACATGATTGTAGTTTTTATTAGATTTACTATTTAACATATTTTAGGAAAGGTGAAAGTTATCAGAAGTTCTAGCATGAAGCCAGTTCAGAGTAAATATCTCTTACATCTCATTGTTCCAGTCTGTTATGAAATTAATTATTTGTCAGGGAACAAAGCTGGGTCAAAGCAGAACTCTTACATGTGTAAATAAAGGCTTTTGACACTATCGGCTTAGTGGTCTAAAATAATGCCTGACCTTTGGTTAAACCGCTTAAGTACACAAATATATACGAATAGACGATCTAATGAATGAGGAGGGTTTATGCCACTGCTTAAGATTATAGCAGCCCATGACACCAAAAATTGACTTACCGGGAAAATTGTTTATCGTTTTCCATAGATTTCCAACATTTTAAATCAAATTAAAACTACACAAATCATATATGTACAATGCGATGCTGCTACATAGACGATCCGAACATAAAGTAAACGTCCAACGAGTACATAACAATCGAGTTAAAAATTAACTAACACCTCATAAATTACATAGAACATATAGAACACACACACACATACATACGAACATAAAACAACTTCCTAACCTTTTTAACCTTGGTTCCCGACCCACCGCAATCTTAATTAAAATTAAATTAAAATTATAACTCGCGTATACACTATATTAACCGAGGCACAATGTTATGTATAGTTGTAACTCCTATTTCATTACCCGCAAGACGTACAGCGTCTTATATATATATATGTATATTGAGGAACAAGACGTGTTCAGATTCATTGTATATACATAATTTCTACGAGTTGTCTTACTTTTTTTTCATTACATTTAAGAACAACAACAATAACAAAACATTACAGATTAAAAAATTCCTTATAATGAGATAAAAAAAAATAATTTTCCACTGAACCATTCATCTTGTGTTCATAAAGATGACAAATGATTAACTTAAATTTAATTATGTAGTTTTTAGTTTAGTTTTCATCCGTTACTCATTCATTCCTTACAGTTGAGTTTTTTTCTTCTTGTATTTTTGGATTTTGTGAGAACGATGATTGATTGGGCACATTGAAATTTGTTTTCGTTGTCATTGCCATCATTGCATGTACAAAATTATATTGTTATTCGTAAATTAAGTAATTTAAACTGTATGCGCATGCGCACATTGAAAATCGAACAAAATCATTCGTTGGAATGCGCAACAAGGAGGAATAGAATGCGCAGATCGATAAGAGAGCGCAAATGTCAAATATATTTTTAGGTATTCTTCCTAATAATTTCCTTAACGGAGTTACTTGAATTTTTAGTCTTCCGGCAACGCGAAAATGAAGACCAATATTCTTCTGATTGTCACAAATTCGTACCATTAAAGCAATCTTGTCGCTTTAAAAATTTATTGGGTTGTGCACCAAGTGAAATTATATCTAAAAGATTTTGATCTGTGGTGTCATAATATCAATTTTCTTGAATCGAAAGATTTTGAATACTTAACAACGATTTCCATGCCTCACCCCAATCTCTTAGTTCATCTAGGGATCACCAATTGATTTATCGAAATTCGTAGCGAAATTTTGTGAGCACCTCATCATCCCAGTCTAGTTTAAGAGACCATATGGTTTGCATAAAGTGATCAGTGTAATTCACACCGAGGATTGTGATAGAATTCGACTGTGCTTGACTTCAGATCTAAGTGTTTTTGCATTTGACAAAATGTCACGAAGTTCAAGAACTCCACGAAACAGTAATTGAATAACAACTTTTTGTTCAGGTTTGCACGTGCTGTACTATAAGTGACTGTTCGAAGCTTAAAATAATTCACCTCATTATTTAGATTTGACGAAATGCCAGTTGATATTTTCGATAATGCATTTAACACTTGTTAAAACACTTGTTTAGTTACTACTCTCGCGAACGACTGGTCATTTACTACTCTCGTGAAAATGTCAGAATACGAGGCCTCTACTTATAGGATCGAATACTCATTCGTATATTAAATGTACTGACATTGAAGCCCTAGTGCTTCAACAAGAGCGTTTTTGTACTGAACAAGCCATTGATTCATTTTCTCAGTAATAAAGTATGTTTGGGACCTACTATCTAACAGTGCGGGACATGAAAGTGTTGCCCCTTTCACAGTTCGAACCCTCGGTTCGAACAGTACCGAGAAAAATTTGGGAAGATTTCGAGATGTCAGATTATGCGTGACGAGTTGACACTGACTGACAAAATGACGTAGTGATTCCTGGGGTCGAATTCTGATAAGGGCAGGATGCAAAAAAAATTTGAAATATAATGCAAAAAAGGAAACAGACAGAGTTGACACAGATTTGAATTGGTAAGCTCATTGATTGGTTGTGTTTGATTTGATAGAAAAAACATTCCTTTGTCTAGCTTTCACTTGGCTAAAATGCAACAGTGTGTTAACAAATGAAGCAATTAGTTGTACCATCTACTCTTCCGTCATTGTTTGTATGACACGAAAGTGCGAAAGGTGGTTCGGTTTTAAACTGTCATTTTTTAAAAGTTGCTGGAAGGTAAAACTATCGTATTGTGATTGTGTTCAAAACAAAACGGGTATGAGAAGACCCACCTCACTTTTAGGCCAATTCCTAAACCTTTTGTTCGTGGCTTATGTATTTTGTGGGACCAGTTGTTAAAGCCTCCTAAAACGAAATTAATGGATTTGAGCCGAGAATTGACAGACCTTGAAAATGACTGTATAAAACCCAGGCTTGACCACCCACAGTGATGTGCGCCAATTTATGTGTTGAGATGAGGTCTGAGTTGAGATTTACGATTATCATCATTAAAACAAATCAACGTCAAGATTACGATTTGTCTTATACTTTTATAGACGGGGGAGATAAGAAATCTCATATTTGTCGAATTGCTTGACTAATTTTATTCGCGCACTTAAATTAAATTAGTTGAATGACATATACATAAAAATAACTTAAGATGTTGTATATTAGACTAAAATCAGATTTTATGTATTTATATACATATGTCTTAATTATATATACAGAAGAAAACTCATGACCGTGTTATTTCTTAGTTTTTTTTTTTTTTTATAGCAAATTATTTTTTTACCTTCCGCTTTAATTTTTTACATTAATTAAAAATAGAGAAAAAATGTATGTACCTGTATAGCTTTTTCTATTATATGTGAGTATGTAGATATGCTTGTCTTGTGAAAAATTGATGAATACGATAATGAGATTTATGATTAGAAAAGATGATGTATATGGTATCTAGAGCTAAGTAGTAGCTATATATAGAACATCTATACCATATCTGCATCGTCATATACATATGTACATATATACTCATATGTACGTAACATAATATATGTACTGTACGGTTTACGTTTTAACATCAGCATGATGATGATGAAAATTTATCATCATCCTCAGCTATACGTCGTTATATACTAATAATGACTACACAATCAATAATGTGATGAACAAGTTTTGATTTGATATGTTGGCATTTTTAATGTATGTACTATGTATACATAATTGTGTTTTGTTGTTGTTGTTGTTTTGTTTAATGCAATGTAATATGTTTAGGGTTTCGGTTATGTTTCAGTTTTATTTTATTTGTTGTGTTTTGTTGATATGAATACGAAAACAGTAATACATCGTATAACGCTGCACAAAATCATGAAACATGCTGAGTATTGCAACTCAGTGGTGTAATGGTCTAGGACTTCCCATAACGGACCTTTCATTTGTGTATATTTTCCGGCGACTCTTCCGCCGCAGGCTAGATCTTTCGTACTGGTTTAGTAATTGTTTAGTTTTATTTTCCTACACCATACAATGGGTTGAAGTAAATACAGCTCGGTTTTAATGTTAAATCGGTAAAACACCGGTTCTTTAAAGTGACGTAAGAGCAGATTGACCCCAGTATGTTGGTGTCCAATAGTTAGTTGCATACTGAAACAATGCTTGGGACAAATAATCTGATTCTGAGGTAATTTTGAGCAATGATAGCAATGCATCTACTAACACCATCCTGAATTTTAGAACAAGGTTGAGGCTACTTAGAGTAGTCTAAAATTTTAAATTGCTACCAACCTTAACAACTAATCTTTACCCTTTAGGTGTAACACGTATTAAAAATCTCGGATTATTCACTTTGATGTTCTCAGTTGCTCATTTCAGTGGCTCTGTTATCTTTTGAGACTCGATAGCTTTACAGGTTTAGAGTTCAACTATCAGCGAGTGACAATACTGTTTGATGTTGGGTTTAAAGAAGTGCCAATATATACATATCGCGGCAGATGATAGTTAAGCGTGACTTGGGATTCTTATTGGGATCCATGCGTGACAACTGTAATGTTTACATAACATTTGTCTTCTGTATTCCTTGAGATTTCACCACGAATAGACTTACGCGAGAACAACGTTTACGAACACTTTTCGCGAAACAATCAATTAATATCGAACCACTTTTTCATAATTGGATATTCATCACGCGACTTGAGTGCGTACAATTTGATCTACTGTGTATATTGCTGCTGTAGCTGAATGTGTACATGAAGACTGAAATCAATCAATTCGTCGCCGTTTTTAGGCTATGGGTCTCTCATGTGGCACATTGTGGTGTATTTTGAAGAAAGATTATCTGGTTTGAAGGCATACAAACTAGTTTGTTCAAGAGTTGAAGTTTGATGACCTTCCTTTGCGTGATCGATTTGGGTAGGTCCAAATTGATTCGTTTTTTATCGAACAATTGTGTTCAGCGATGAAGCTCATTTTTGGCTGAAAGTCGTCAATAAACAAAATTATCGTATTGGTTGGTGCGGTTATGCGCATCATCGGACCATGGCTCTTTAAAAATGCAGAAGGACAGTTTGCAAAACGGCAATGGCGCAAACTACAGAGCAATCATCAATGAATTTTTATTGCTCACTTTTAAGATATTGAAAATTTTAATGAGAACATCATATCAAGAAAGGGACAAGTGAATTGGCCTCTAAGATCTTAAACCGAACTAACGTCACAAATACAATTATTGATTATTAAATTGATTTTAATGCGTTTTATTTCAAAACAACTTCCGCAAGCTCTTATTGTATCACTCTTTGTATGAAAACATAAGACAATGCATTTCTCAAGCATACGTCAGTGAATTGTATTGTTCGAAATGTTGTCCATCATATTTATTGGCCGCCACCACTTTCTTTCGGCTTTCAGACTGCAAAACTAATTTTTGAAGACAGGAAGTGGAAGCCAACCGGATCGTGCATCGAATGCAATTTTACTTAGATGAAACAAGGTCTGAATAATATGATGGGTTCAGTAGGACTATCATTTTAACATTTACTATAGTATGTTTTGGCCAATATGGGACAGATGATTGTAATGCACCAAAATTATTAATGCTCGGCCGTTTTGCTTTAATTGCTCGGCTCAAACGCATAAATAGCGTTCGATAATGATCTACTTTAACTGCTTCAGACTAAAAACTGTCTATCTAATAATTCACTTTAGTAAACAGAGCAGTAATTAATATATATATATATATATATATATATATATATATATATATATATATATATATATATATATATATATATATATATATATATATATATATATATATATATATATATATATATATATATATATATTTAGGAAGTATTTGGGTTTTATAATATCTCATCCCACACGGTCATTCTGGAATTTCATCCGACCCGGATGGATCCAGATGTTCCTCAATTTCCAACTCCGTATCCCTTCGCTGTTCCAGAACTGTACACGCTTTTCTGCCAGACTCCAAACTTTTGTCACAATTCGTATACAAGTGACCATATTCCTGACATTTGTAACATTTTGGTCCTCTCGTTTTGTGTCTACAGTCTCCTAAAATATAACCGACAGCACCACAATTAAAACAATTTGGACCTCTTTTAAATTTATGTTTTGATTTTGAGTCGTCTTTCGGTTTGGTTGCCACTGACTCAGTTTAGTGATCTCACCTTGACTTCTCAATTATTTCTTGATAGCACCTTAGCTTCACCGTGTTCCTCGAGCATATTTGCTCCATACAGCACCGCCTTATTCGGTTCAAAGTCAATTATGCCATCTATGCAATATTGTATTATTGCGACCTTTTCCCAGTTTCCATTTTTACCAATCTCTCGCATTGCTAATAAATTGTTTGTGTATGATTCCGTTTTCTGCTTTTTCCATTCGGTCATCTTTTTCTGAATTAATGCGCTGTTGCTTTCTTCTGAGAACTCTGTCCTTAATAATCCAATAATACTCTTGATTTGTTCAGCCCGTACAAACTGCAGCTTCATTGATATCTTTAATTCATTTGCTAATAAGATAGAGTAATCGTCCCCACTAAATTTAGAGATAGATTCATTTACATCTCGGAACGTCAACATCGAACTGCTTGTCGTGGTTGTGGATGTTGTTGCACTGTTCCTCATAAGCTCATTTTTCTTTTTTAAAAGTTCAATCTCCTTGTCTTTCAGCATTCGATTTACTTCTTTTTACAGAACACAAATGTACAAAAAATACACGATATTAAACAAAGTTAAAGATTTAACATAACAACCTTGTTAAAAAAATTATTTGACATGTGTTCTCGAGTTTGAAAACTGTTTTTACTGGGATCCGACAACTTATGACGCCTTCTGCAGCAAATCGTTTTAAACATAATGCCATACACGTTTTAAAACAGATTTCCAAATTTGACACTGATTTGTTGGTCCAAACAACTGAATAAACACACCACTCCTCAACGTTAGCACCACACGTTAATTCGCCACAATATTCAGTTACGTTCGTTTTCGGCACGTACACTCTTTTTTTAAATCTACAGCTTTTAATTCTACCTGACCCGATCCCGGTTGAGCCCCCAAATGTAGAATTATATCCAAAAAAATTCGTGATGATGACTCTTCAAATGTTCAACAAGAATGACCGAATATATTTTAAATATATATTTATATATATATATATATATATATATATATATATATATATATATATATATATATATATATATATATATATATATGTATATATATATATATATTTATATATATATATATATATATATATATATATATATATATATATATATATATATTTATATATATATATATATATATATATATTTATATATATATATATATATATATATATATATATATATATATATATATATATATATATATATATATATATGCAGAAATACCTTCCGTTGTAACCTTTCAAACAACTGTTCACAAGCAGATCAATCCCAAACCCGTTCAACATCTCTGTTTGGGAGATTTCCGATGGTGTTTTGATTTCTAACCTTGCACTTGGATCATTTTCAGGGCTTTGCGGCATTTTAAAATTTCTTGTAGTGTCAGTTCCAATGATCGTGTCAATTCTACAAGACGTTGATATGAGTCTTTATTAAGTAAAGCCTCTTTAACGAAATATCTCGTTCTTGCACCGCTATTCCGGTCCTTTATGTTAAACTCATTGGTTAACCGACTATACGTCCACACAACGTCAAAACGACGTTTTTTAAACTCATAAACTAACACATTTAATCGAAAATAACATAATGATATTAGACAGAGTATTTTAGACAGAGTTGCTTGGAGCTCATATCAATTAAACTGTAATAAAGTTTGGATTATGGCACTATAAAAAGCTTTGACCTGCAAAACTGTCTGACATAACTATATATATTAAAAAGCTCAACGTTATTACACGTTTGTTTATACACAATTAAAACTTATATTAATTTTTAAACACCGCAGACGACACAAACATACATATATAATGTAACAATGATGACCAACATAAAAAGGATGGTTAAAATTGTTAACATCAAAATAATGATGCTGCAATGTCATGGCTTATATAGAGAGAAGTTAGAACTCGATCGAAATACTTAAAATGAATGTTATACGTACTTATGTATCCATAATTATTTTTTAATTAAATATAGAGTGTTGATGCTTGATGTTATGGATTGAGTGTATGAACATTAAAATCATGTTCAACATCAACATAATTTAATTCTATAGAAATAGAAACAAACGACCGACATTTCTCTCCATCATCCCATTACTTTAATAAAACTTTGCTGTTAATACGTTAGATATACCTACATATCAACACTATATACTCGTAAAGATAGACAGTATGGTATAGTATATAGTTTCCATATAAAAATAAACATAAAAACATGAAACATAACTCTTATATCCATTATCGTCATTATTATCACTATATTTTTATCTATCATTATTATTATGTTAATATAATTATTTTATTTAAAAACTAAAAACAAATTCCTTCATTTATGTTGAATACATATTTATGTAGAACAAGTAAAAATAATAACAATTTTTAAAATAAAATTATTTTTATGTTTTATAGTAACAGAGTTATAAAATAAAAATAAAATATCATAAAAATGTGCTTCCAATTGAATTATGGTAATTTTTTGTTATTTTATTTTATTATAAATACAACGACGAATATGTATATACATATAACATATAATGAAGATGCTTTGAATTACGCTAATTTCGTACTTCTTCTATGTGGCTTCTTCTTCATCGCCTTATTTTTATGTAAGATACACTCGTACTTATACACATATTTTATTTTTAAGAACAAAACAAAATATAAAACTTGTGTTTATCATTTCAGTTCTAAAACCTTGTGCTCTGTCTCCTTTTACAAAGCACACACCGTATATCAACATATATAATATAATTTGGATACAAACAAACCACCCACACTAATGGGTAAGTATATGTAGATATATGTTATTTTTTTTTGTTTAGGTGTACATAAATAAATAAGCATACTGTGTGATCTAAATCGTATTTAGAAAGGGTTCCTCATAAATAAATAAAATTATGTATATACGTACTTACACAACAGGTACACGAAAAGCAGGTTTTAATACACGTTATATATTATTTAAAAGCCTTAAAGCTTCACCAAATTTCATCTATGCCGAGTACATAAACATAAATATGTACTTTTTATAACATATATCTTGCTCTCGATCTATTTACTTCGTGTTATCATTCCTTGATTACATGTAATTAAAATTGTTAACGATAAAAATTTGTATACTCGTATTTTATTTACCTGAAAATGAAAAAAAAAAAAAAGAAAAACGAAATGAAAATTTATTATTTAAGATTTTTTTTTTTGTTCAAATGAATAAATTAAAATTAATTTTTTTATGTATATACTATTTTAAAATAGATTTAGATTTTTAATTGTTGTTTTTGGAAAATAAATGAGCAACTTAAAATATAATAAATTCTAAAATTCTTAATTGTGATTTGTTTGTTAGTTAAAGTGTTTGTTTCGGTTTGGGGGAAATCCAAGGTGGTAGGGTTTGTTTATTAATACAGCACTTAAAATTTTAGTAAATTTTTATTTGTACCGATATAAATAAGAGTTTTGGTTAAATTTTACTACAAATAATATTTTGATTATAAAAACACATAATTAAAAACAAAACACCATTATTTAACATCATATATCACCAGAAAAAGTCATATAACATCGTATAACATCAAATAACATTATTATAACAACACAGTTAGACACTACTTCATTCTAATTGTATATATCTTAACGTATAGTTAACAAAAAATCAGGGTTATTTGGATAAGATTAACAATAAAGCAAAGAATTACTCACACTAAATAACTTTATACGTAAAGACCTGTTCTTAAGCTGCAGGTTATATAAAATGAACTTGTAATAAATAAAATTATATATTTATATCTTCATATCTTCATACTTATAAAATTACAACAATCATATCTCCATATCGTTGGAAATGAATGTTAAATAAATATATTTAAAATTTAAAACACCAAAAAACTCCATTAAATAAAGAAATTGTAACTAACAATTGGTTCTTTAGGAATGTTCTACATGAGTCAAAATTATGGAAAAGAAAAAAGGTATTGTAACACTTAACAACATTATATAACATCATATAACAAGGTTTTTTGTTATTCCGAGTTATTGTTTTATTGAATAAAACAATTTTTGGAATTTCTATACTTGATGATTTTTAGTAACTTTAAATTTTGATTAATATAAATAAGAGAAATTTCTGATACATTGGGCCACAAACAATATTTTAATTATAACAATACATAATTAAAAACAATACAGCATTGAAAACATCATCAATCACCAAAAACAATTATATAACATAGTATAACATCAAATAACATCATTTAAATAACATAGGTAGGCAGTGCTTTGTTTTTTTAGTATGTATCTGAATGTTTTGCTAGCAAAAATGAAAAATTATTTTATGACAAGTGAAAACATTTCAAAAATTGAGAAAAATCAAACAATTACTTACATATACTATGTAACTAAATATGTATATAATACCTTCAGTCAAAATGTGTTGTTTTACAAGATGTAACATAAAGTTATTTAAAATTTTCATAAACATCAGAAGAATATGTTATGTAATAAATAAGTCGTAAGTAATAACTTTTACTTGAGGAATGTTCTAATATGATGATGTTAAATACTGGAAAACAAAATTAGGTATTAAAACACTTTGTAACATAAAACACTTTGTAACACTTTGTAACATTATAACAAAATTTTTCACCAAAAATGTCATTTAACGTAATAAAACATCATATAACATCAAATAGTATAACAGTAACAATATATTTAATCTGGGGAACTGTAGGTTATTTTAGATTTATACCCAAAGAAGAGTGGTTTCAAGTCAAAATGTGTTTTTAAACTGAGGCTTTTATAATAAATAGCCTCTTGTAACATCAAATAACATAATATAACACGAAAAAAGTAATAAAACTACAAGAATAGGAGAATAAAATTCGAGAATAAAACTAACACAGTGTTACACAAAGTTATTTTTAATTTTCAGAAAGGGTTGAAAAATTCGACTTTTAATAAGAAACTGTAACTAATAATTTCTACTTTAGGGATGATGTAAAAAAGGAAATTATGGTAAATAAAATAAGTTTTATATATAATTTATAACATCATCGGGTTGGTAAAGTTTATTTATTAACACAACATTATGGGTTTTACTTTATTTAAAACCATTTTTTATGTATTATTTTAATTACTTTTGTTTCACATTGATAAGAATAAGAGGCGAAGTTTTGGTAAAATTTTAATATAAACAATATTAAAATTATAACGACCCATAATTTTGTGCACGAACAAGAAATTTGGGCTAAACTCATTAAACAATTTGTTGACCAGTTCTTAGCTGTGTAAAAACTGCAAGAAATTGTTATTGCAGACGGCCTACTCAGAAGAGGTTTAAATTTTATAGTACCGTAACAAGCTGCTACTCCTTACTCTTGGTAAGAAAACTATAATGCATTTTTTGATTTAAAGCGGGGTATCAACTGGTACTTGTTGCAAGCAAAAATATTTTATTAGTGAGCCGAACTCAAGGCAGACTAAGAAAGCTCTATCAATAAAAAAAGAACGAACTTGTCCAGGTTTCAATATAACACATGAACTATCCTCTCTGGCTTGGTTCTTTAAAACGCATTTGTTAATTACTAAACAGTATTCTAAGCTACTGTATCAATTTTGTCTGAAATCGGGTTGTTATATTATAAAACAGTTTTTTGAACGTCTGTTTCAAGATTTTTAATACTAGTTTGTTGAATAATGTAGTTATGTTCAGTGATTAAATGATGATTTCATCTACATTGTTCAAATCGTTTTAACAACATTCTTTTAAGTGCTTGGCTACTTGCAATCCTATTCTACTACAAATCAACGATAAACTAATTAAATTTTAATTCACAAGCCAATGACTTCAGGTACATATCCGCAAGCGTTTGAATGGTATGTTTTTTATAATTGTTATTGATTTAATGATCCAAGTTCCCTATAATTTGTTTACAATAAAATATAAATTTTAATTACATGTAGCACAATTTAATTTTCGATTTTCACGGGATTGTGATAGAGTTGAGACATAAATAGTCTGTGATAAACCGGAACAATACGTATTATTTATATAGTTCGAAATCAATAAAATCCAGTACGATTAGAAATTGAAATTTGTATATTGTATATATATATATACTTACACACGTTCGAGTTGAATTAATAAATATTCAAATTAGGGTAACTCGTTCAACCATAAGTTTCTCAAATATTAAATCCCAGGCCAATTTTTAAACCTTTCTCCCCCGAAACAACAAAAAAAAAGTCAAGACAAACACTAAAATATTCATCACATTTTTTTTTTGGTGTGTACATTTTCGAGGTACCTGGGCAAAGCAAATTTGTATACCAAAATTAACTTCCTTCTTGTGTATTGTATATATAATAAAAAAGACAAATATCAATTTCTTGACAACTTAACCTTTTTTGCGACGTCGTATTTCTTCTGTCACACAACAAAAAAAAAAAACAAAAAATTAACAAAAAGACGAGAACACACAAAAAATGTAATTAAACGTTGATTATACAAATTGATAGCGTCTCTCAGCGCTTTATAAAACACAAAAAACCGTTTTTACCTACCCACTTTTGGGTTTGTATTGATAGAAAATGAATCAAAAGCTTTTAGACGAGAAAAAAGCTTTCGAAAATAATCTACGTGTAAACGATTTACTATTATATATATAGTTTTGATCTCGTTCAAGAGGAAATAATCCATACACACACGTACATATATAAAATGCTGGAAATAGTCTGAAAAGCATTTAAGTACCAGATTTTTAAATAACAAGATCATTTCAAGTACATATGTACTTTATAACTATATGGTATATCTCGCATCCACTGTACACACACACAGTATGTATGCACAGATTTATTTACGTACTTTGAGATTTTGTTTGTATAAAACCGTAAGTATGTTCAATATATACACAATAAACCGACAAAATATAGCTTATAGGTACAGAAAATTTAAATACCTGTACATTTCTTATTATTGTCTTATAATGTTGCTTTATTATCTACTAAATAATAACAATGTTTGCTGTCATGCAAATTGAACTGACTGAGTATACATACACTGTAAAGTATATACAGGTACAGGTAAATGTCTTTTAATTTACGTTATGTAAACACTATCAGCTACAAATAAAAATATTTTCTAAACGACTTAAGAGGTTTAATGTATTTTGTTGTTTTTTTTTAAGTGAGTTCAAGATATATAATGCTCCGAGCGAATGTTTGTTATCATTGATCGTACGCGTCTAACAAATATTTTAATTAATTTTTTTTGGTAAGAAATCTATCAACCTTGTAACTATTTGTCATTAAATTGACCAGAACTATAGACACGACCAAAAAAAATAAATTAATTTAATTAAATAATTTATATATCTACGAACAAGACATGTTCACAATGTTTTACAAATTCTCGAGACAACGTCTAATCAACGTGTACACGAGACGTCATGTTATTATTACCAACCGCAAACAAAATTCGAACAATTTTATGTTGGTTTTCTTAACGTTTTGATTTATTTATATTTTATTGTTGTAAGTTTTTCTTATGGCAAATAACAAAAAAAAAATTAGTGAAATGTCACGAGAAACAGAAAAAAAATTTATAATTTATTAATAGACAAAATAATAAATAATTTTTTTTGTTTGGTCTTATTATTAAGAAACTACAAATTGTTTATATAAAGAATTAACCCTAAATTTTGTGATTAGACTATGTATGTACATGAAAGTTTTTGAAAGTTTTTTTGTGTGTGGCGCTTTTGTTTGAGCTTTTCGGTAATTGTTTGAGGTGGTCAGATTTATTATAGCAAAAGGGAAAGGGTGACCGCTCCTTATATATGTTTAGATAAATCATGGAAAAGGGTTTATTTGAAATGTTTTGGAATAACTTTGCTCGTTTTGGTCGAAGGGACTGCAGCTTAATCGTTTTTGTTGAGAATAATTTTTTTTTAATTGCGGATGTGACTAGTTTAGAGAATGATTAAATAGTGTTGATAGTTTTGCCCAACTCAGTCGGTCGAGGTATATTCAGCATGTATATATGCTGATATATGCTCCATTGGGCACAAAAACACTATAGGCTGTAATGTAACAGGTGTTAAAAGCGTAAAGTTAACCTATTAATAACTAATCTTTTTATAATAAGGTTTTTGCCAGTTACTCTAGATGAAAGTAGCCAGTAGCATTTTAGCCTTCATAATTTTTCCGTGAATATAAATTTAAAATTGGTTTTGAAACAGTAGATTATCCTCTTTTTTGTATAAAAATCTAAACTAATTCCATATTTTTCAAATTCTAGAATATATTTTTTTATTTTCGACTTTAAAAATCTGTATTTTGTAGAAAGTTATTTAATGTTATAAGTTGTTATGTGAACGTAATTTTTGCCACATAATTATGAATGCATTTTCGACTTTAAAAATCTGTATTTTGTAGGATGTTATTCGATGTTATATGATGTTATAAGGTTGTTATATGAAAGTAATTTTTGCCAATAATTCAAATTATTTAAGAACATTTTGAAAATATATGTTATAGGTCAGATCTTTCAATTATATTGCATATAATAGAAAAAATGTAACTAATAAGATATATTTTCAAAATGTTACTTATATAATTATTAGATTGCCTTATTTAAAATTCATAAGATTATTCGGGGTTTGTCTTGATTTGTATCATAAGGAAAACCGAATCACAGCTGATCATGCCGAGAGCCAAATCACTCGCTGCGAAACCTTGAATTCATATATATTAAACAATTAATATATTAAATTATATTTTAAACAATTAAGTGTGGCAAGTGGTGACTTTTTCATTAATAGAAACAATGACTTGTAAATGAAAATATCTAGAATGACATCAAGATATTTGACATAAACTGAATTATCCGTCTTATACCCAAAAAGAGATGGAATACAAAATGTATGTGTACCTATCGCAATTTATGAATACAACTAACTCAGTTTTGAAACCCCTGTCAATGAACCGCTGTTCTATAGTAAAAAGAGTATGGGAGTCTGATTCGATAAAGATTTCTGAAATCTAACACATTGTGAGCATGTTCTGGAAACTGATTAAAATAAAAGTGTAAAACTGTTCAGCTACAACGATTTGAGATATAAGCATAATTCCAATTTTTTCGACCATGGGAAGTTTGATATCCAAACTGATATTAGAAATCCTTAGAATGAATATAATTTTACTATGAAACAGCTTCTATTCTAAGAATGTAAGTACTTTTATTATACAGTATAGTGTCAATTCTAGATGCAAGTTCAAGTAGTGGAGTTTTACAAGATTTGCCAACTCTGGTAACTGTATCTGGTATGTTAATGAGGGGGAGGGGGTGGTTTCTACTAAAACTACCGACAGTTCTTTCAAAGGATTTAAGAAATATTGTCAGACAAATAGGACGGATTTGGAATCATTATAATCTGATTGCCAGCAGATTCTGTTATAAAAATTATTGCTTGATGAAGCGTGCTGTAATACAGAACCAAAATTCCTTCATGGCTTTCAGGCTAAAAGTTTCTGGGATTTCAACATAAGACGTAGTGAAAATTCGTCAACGAGAATTGTGAACTTATTATAATTCACCAACGAGAATTGTGTGAATTCTGCATATTACAAGCATGCTCATGTGATTATACCTATTCACTGAAGAACACCTCATGGAGTGTAGTAAAACTTCAATGATTGTATACTAGGTGGATGGTTGAAGTAAAATAATTCTTAAGCAATATTCAAAAATCGTGACTGGAAGAAAGACTCGAAGAAGACACAAAGGAAAACCACAATTGTTAAAATAAATTGGTGGAAGAACCAACGACAAAAATAGAGAATTATTCAGAAACAGTATTTCAATCTTATTGGCTTCCATACTCTTCTGGAAAACACCATTATGTACTGCTATTGACAAATATACTCTTGTGAGCTATAATATCGTCTTTTCGTCTATGTTACAATTTTTACGTACTCCAATTCAACTATAATCTCATTGAGATATTGTGACTTAAAGATGTTGACCAGAGTCAACACATTGGACTAAACTCTAAAATAATTTTTTAACAAAGGTTCCTGTATCAAAATTAAAAATGAGGAAGTGATTGAAGAATATTGATGAAAAACTTGGGCAACTTAAACTTGGGACTTGTTGCAACTTAAATTTCCCTAATTCATGCTATTTTCTTGCTATCTTCATTTAGGTGGTTCGAAAGAATGAAGTTATTCATAGAGGAAAGTCACGGTCGGCCAACGGTTTCCTTTTCAGTTGTAAATTGCTTATAAAGGTGTTGAAGATTTATCAACGACATGCCGCGATCCCTTTTAAATAAGGGCTATTTCAATGCATATGAAGTTATCCCAGAATTCTATGCCAGAAAATCAAAAAAAAAAAAAATCATATGGCAACACTAACATAATAAATACAAACTCTATCGAATAAAATTATTTTTGAAGTCAGCCCAGAAAAGTTGGTTTTAACATTAAAAAGTATGGTAAGAAAGAGAGATATGATTGTGAGTGAGATGGTATATCTTAAGTAACTAACTAGTCTAAGCGAGTTTTATTATGTTAGTGTTGCCATATGAATTTTTTTCTAATTATCTGAGATAGAACTGTGGGACTACTTTAAATATTTTTTGATCGACTAATATGCAAATCTAAACGGTAAAGTTGTCCATCGTGATTATCTCTCGTTATGTGTGAAAGCCTTCATGTTGAGATAATCTGCAATATGTACCAGTACTTATAAGGTTGTTCAAAAGGGTGTAGTTATTTATAGTGGAGAGTTACGGCCGACCAAGTGTTTCCTTGTTAGTTGTAAATCACTTATGAAGTTTTTGAAGATTTCCCAACGATATATCGCGCCCTCTTTTTAGTAAGGGCTATTGTCATACTTCATATGCATAGAAGTTATCGAAGAATTGCGTCTCAAAAATTTAAATAAGATATAATATGACAACACTAACATAATAAATACCAACTAACACCAACTTAATTGAATAAAATTATACGGTTTATACGGATTATGCATAAGTAAGTAGAAAGTTGCCAAAATATTCATTAAACTTTAGAACTTTCCATCAATTATTCACCTGGTATGACGTAACTAAAAATGTCTCAGACTAGAGCAATATGGTTTTGACCTAGTGATATCATAAGCAAATTATTCGGAAATCAATCAAAATTTGAACATAAGCAAAACTAGGGTTTGGCTAACTTTACTTGTGTCTAAGCGAGTTTTTATTATTTTAGTGTTGCCATATGATTTTTTTTTAATTTTCTGGGAGAACAGTGGGGCTACTCTACATACATGTTATTTTAGCAATAGCATACCATCTGCATCCAACAATGTTAATATTATAATGTGCAAAAATGAAACCACCATATCTCTCTAGACTAATTCTGACCTTCCTAGAAATTACAATCTGCCGCAACATAATATTATTATATGTTTATCACAAGAGATTTATCTTAAGTATGTCCAATTGGGATGGGACTATGGAAAATGAAATTACAAAAGTATATATTTGTTTAAAAACAACAAATAATTTTTATTAATAATCGTATATTAATAAGATTTTCTCGTCTTTTATAAACATCCCATTCACATGGAGCTATATAATAAGAGACACAAACGGAACACAAACGACACATAAAAATGATAAAGAAAATTTATAAAACCGCGAAGAGCATATATACATACATTTATCTATTTTATATCTACTTCTTCTTCTTTTTCTTCCTTATCCTCTTCATGGTCGTTTTATTATTTAACATACCTCGCGCAATTCTTTTCTTGTGTGTAACCAAAAGGATATATCATTGTTCAAATATATGTACATAAGTATACAACGTTTTCGGATTTTTCAACAATGGTTTTCCACCATTCGCTTCAAATTATATACATATAGACGAGTTACAAACTACAATAATAAAAAAAAAATTGTAATCAGAGAGAATTGTCCGAGTGTGTAAAGATACCGCACATAATAATCTATTTATACACCAACAACAACGAGGGTATATATAAGAAAAGAATTCTTAACGTTCCATGTAAAATAAAAAAAAAAAATTTTTTACCAAGTCATAGAAGATTGTGTTCGTTCAATTTTTTTTTGTTCAACTTTAGCGGATCTAATTTAAATAATTATTTGGCCTTTTATATATTTTGTACATATATACATGTATGTACATACATATATCTAGCATGCCGGTATGTTATAGGTCTGGGGGATACATGTATGTACCTTTATTAAAAACTTTTAATGATTGGGGTTATAAAATTGCGTGATACAGAATAAAATTCTCACCGCATGCACAGCCGCAGGAAAAAAGCTCACCGGAGGGACAAACATATTATGCAATATACAAAAGCTTTTTGGATACGAGCATATCCGAAATGGCTCCCACCTAATATGTACATTTCAAACCAAACGGCATATGTTTAAATAAATTATGTAAATTTTCTTTATTTGGAAAAGCACAACAACAAAAAAAATTTAATTAAATTAAAATTTTCCAGTTCGGAAAAAATAAGAGAATTTTCTTTAAATTTTGAAATTCTAATATTTTCACTTATGGAAAATATCAAGAGTCTAGACAGACATATACAATTTCGTTACGGTACAGAATTTTTATATACATTTTTGGCACATTTTCCCAGCAACATAAATTTAATTTCCAAATGTGTTTCTCTACAGCTATCTGCGCTACATTGTACATACCATATATATGTACGATTATAATCCAATAATTATAACTTGTACAAAAGTCTTGAGATTTATTTATTAAGAAAAGTAAAAGTCTAATATAAAACAAAAAAAAAGTTGCGCAATATCCAGGTGGATATGCATACTCGTATATAGGTACACAGGTTGGTACAGAATTTCTTTTGTGTATATGGCAATAAGAAAAAACCGCGATTTATATTTTTCGGTTGAGTAAAGATTTCTGTTGGTTTTATCTTTTGTTTCTGTCAGAATTTTTATTTTTTTTATTTTTTTGACTGTTTAATCGGATTAAGAAAGTGACCAGATGTTTAATATTTTTGTTGAATTATGTACATAACTTGAGCATTTAAATACAAAAAACGGCTAATCCAGAATATTTTTGTGGTGAGTTGTTCTGAAGAACTGCTACTGTACATTTGCATGTTTCAAAAGTTTTGTTATACACCGATGTGCGAGATTATTCCACTAAAAAAAATATCCAGAGACTTAGATCGATAAAGTGTGATGAGTAGGGTGGACGGAAATTAAAATAGAATGGGAGTGAAGTTTTTAATAAAATTTTACTAAATAAGTTTGAGCTATAAAATCGATTGAAACAGAATCTCTTCAACAAACGTAATATCCTTTTGTCTGTCAAAAATCGCTGCACCAGTTGCTCAGGACCTATACGCAGATGTGATGATTTCAAAATCTGACTTTATGCATGACATCATTTCGTCCTCATTCGGCAATATTCAACACTCACATCAATGAATGTTAACAAGTCTGATCATCAGCCTAGGTTTTCCACAATTACAAAATATTTCAATTTCAGAAGAGGTTTTAGAGGGTAACAACAAGGTGGATCTCGATCTCTTTGTCGTACATAGCTTGTGACACATGTGAAAATTAACGAAGACCAAAAAATGCTAACGTCATGTATCGAGTATCGCGCGATGTAAACAAAGAGACTTTCATCCCGGCCCAAAAGCTAATGATCCAGTGATTATTTTAAAGACACCACGTGAATTGTTCAGTTGTTGTAATGTTTTTTCTGTCTACAAATTCGTGTAGCTGTCCTCTTAGCGACAACCGTTTTATTTTTCTTTGCGGTTCAAAACCGTTTTTGCAAGACACTTTATATCAAACCAATCGGGCTTAGATTTTACTATATTACAAACTTTTTAATGCTCCCCAAACAGAGTTTACTTCGTCACAAAAAATCACATTATATAATACTCCCCTATCCGCTCTGACTTGTCCAAAAACTTTCATTAACGCTTTGAAATGTTGAGATAATGGCCATTGCCTACGAATTGGTTTAGCCTGCACTTTTGTAATCAACACAGATGTTTAACATGGATGTGCTCATGTTATAAGCTAATGATTTGTGAAAAGAGAGAGTATTTATCACATGGGATCGCGAGCGTTCGTACAAGCACATCATCATATCCTCATTTTCGGTCACCGTTTCGTATCGTTTTCTGATTTCTGCTATCTCTGTGCTAAACTCAACTCTCTGAAATCGCCTTTTTTACCGGTGGTAATCAATCAAATTGAAAAATTCCAAGATCATATCCACGGGAAAATAGGGTCCTTCCTTCTACTTTGAAGATACCAAGTTTCATGGAAAACCACTAATTCTAGTTCACACTCTTTTTTGTGATAAAATCATCAAACGCATCAGATTTTCTAATTTTTTTGTTTTGCTGACATTTTTAGGTTCTTCACGGATGCCTGCCGTCAGCCCAGCAATCCTATCAGATTAAGTGGCATCCGATGACAAAATTTTGTTACTGTGATGTTTTCGTGCGAAATATTTATGAAACATACCCGAACCCACTCAAATACTTTTTGAGAAGGTTTCGTTGTCCCAACCCAAGTTGATTATAACTAAAGTGTAAGTAAAGTTCTAGACTGATATAATCCACTATCACACAATGTAAGCATACAGGATGCGCCATCTTTTATTTCGGTATGTAAACATTGAATAACTTTGACATTTGTCAACCGAGTTTTTGAAACGTTAATTAATTTTAACTATGAATCGCTACACACCGAAACAACGCTGATTGAAATCAGCACAAAGACGCTGTTCGCTGTTAAGAAAATAGTCGTTCAATTGTTGGCAACACTATTGGACGTTTGGAGTCGAATTTTGATGAACATGGGACAGCGAGAGATCGTGAAAATGCCGTTTATTAACAACCAAAACGTTCCAATTAACCGATTGAAGCGATTATTACGTACCAATGAACCGTTTGAGCTTTGGCAAGCACCCAAAAGTGCAATTATCACAAAGAATATTACACATTGCTTGAAATACGGCCGAATAATTGGCAGTAAACCTGATTTTTGGAAGTAAATTTTGATGACCATTAAAAATTTTGATAATCCATAAAACGCCATTGCATGACCACAAAGAGACGTTTGGATCGTGTATGCGTTAAAACTATTACTGCCCGCAAAAGCATAAAAGAGATATTGACTGTTACTAGTTTCAACAAGATGCTTCGCCCTGCCACACTGCAAATCAAACATTCAGTTTCTGCAACGAAGATTCCCTGCAAATCTGATGCGACATTGACTAGACACCAGGGTCTCCAGATTTGACCAATCTGCACTTCTATTTGTGGGGTTATTTAAAAAGCAAAGTATACACCTGTAAGCCTCACACCATTGACGAGCTCAATGCATACATTCATGCTAAAAACATCGCTAGTCTGGCCTCGATGATCGAAAAGGTAATTTGAGAACGCAGCAAAAAGTGCACATTTTGCTTTGGCCAATAAAGGTGGCCACTTAGTTGATGTGTTATTGTCACCCGAATACAGTTACATACATTTTCAGTTGCCATTAAAAATGACTAGATTGCCCCAGCACATTGCCGAACACATTATATAACACGAGTTGTGTGAAATGAAAAAATGTAATTGGGAACAAATCTAGAGACAACGAAGTGATAAAGTGGTGGTCTCAAAGCTCGTTACAGGAATTTTTCTAACAACGTTCAGACAACGTTAACTTAATATTCTGTTGTTGGAACATCAGACATGTTAAACCTTACACATAACGTAATGAAAATGTTATTGGTTACATTACAACTCCTTGAGGTAGAACGTCGTGCTCTTGAAATTTGAGCACCAAATCAATCAATCAATCGAGAACATATCTATATATACAAAACAATCGTATATTTATAATAACTGTAACAGGCCATTTTCCAACACAATCATCTCATCTATACACAGTAGTTTTCAATTATATGCTGTCACTAATCAATTTTTCCGATTTGTTCCAATTTTAATGCCTTACCTTACAAATCACACTATTTTTCGTATATGCATAGATCGGCGGATTGTAATTTTCATAACGTATTTGTTCCGCACCATCCGATTCCAGAACGAAGCCGGGAAAGAGAGAGAAAAAGGTCATTTTATACAAAATTAACTTCTGTATTTTTTTATTTAAATACCAGAGCAAATGTTACAACAAAACAAACGAAATGTCTTACAATTTTCTTTAAGAATCTTTACAATTAAAATGTTTTTTTTGTTGTTGTTGTGTTATTATTATTTAAATTTCTGCGCGCTTATTTCAAACGACTGTTAATTTTCTACTTAATTAAATGGAAACACTTTACACTTTTGTTCTCGTAGATCTATACAATATATATACTTATAAGCATTTCTACTATTGTTGTACAGCACAACAAATTTTCACCTGCTGGTTTTCTATTATACTTACCTATATATCTACACACACACACATACATAACAATCAATGCTACTTGTAAGTATATACTCGTATATAGGCACAAAGGTACTAGAAGAAAATGGGGAAACTACATCCAAAAGTTTAATCATTCAAACGAAATTGATGATGAAACATGCAATCAGGCGTTTGGATTCGTTTAGCTGATTTGTGTTTGCGAGCGTGATAAATTTGTCTCGTTTGAACCGTTGATCCACTCTATATAGTATCGCCCATACTCGTTTCGAGTTCGCCCACCTTACATAACATACACATCTCGATATATGTCTATATATGTAGATTTAGGCAGAAAAACAATAAAATTATATTTACATCCAGAATACCCCCGTAAATGGTACAGAAACAATTCTGAATTAATTTTCTATTTTTTTTTTTTTTTCGATTTGGAATATGAAAATCGAGATTTTTTTTTTTACGTATTTTCCTCTAAAACAAAATCTATCTTACTCTCGATATATATAAATAATACATTGTATGCTGATGATGATCATCACTTTATATAATTTGCATCTAATCTAAATATCTTTCTATTTTATGGCTATATATAGGGAATAGCAAATTCGAACTTTCTTTTTGTTTTTCTTTTATATTATTGTGCAGAAGAATTGGAAAATATACAAATATTTCCACGATTGTTTTCTTAAGATAACATTGAATTACACACACACACACACAATGTACAAATATATACAAAACAAATCATTAAATTGTTAAATTATATCGAAAGGTAAAAAGAAAATGAATTTCATCCCAAATTTAGTCATCCAAAAAGATGCGCACATATTCCTGAATAAAATTTCCATACAAAGATGAACATAAAAATTTTTTTTTATTTATTTTATCGCCTTTGTTGCTTCTTCGGAAAATTGGAAAATAAATAAAATCAGTGCAAAAGCAATGGCACAAAAAAAAATATGAAAAATTAGAATATTTTGCATAGATGGGTATATGTTGTGTGTGTACATCTCTCCTCTGTATGATGTGTTTCGTACAGTTTTATAAGGAAGAAGACAAAGTTTTTGGAATTTCAGAGAACATTAAAAGTTGGAATTAGTTATGTTGCCATTAAGGATCAATTCTGCTACCAAATGGGTCTATTAACATAACTTCTTATATATTTCTAAATAAAACCTTGCAAGATACTTAAACATTATGACTGATATATGAAGGAATGGTCTACAGTCCAATATAATCATGGCCAAATCTCGAGTCGCACCAGTCAAGCAGATTATAGTATTCCACGACTGGAACTGATGAAGATGGTGGAATCAGCAGTGACAATTAGACATTAAAAGACTCTTCGATGGACAACTTTTGTAGCCAATAGAACGAGTGGCGTGAAAATTGGGGACATTTTGCATCAAAGAACAATCCAACTGACAACGCGTCTCGAAGTATGAACACGAGCGATGTAACAATAAGTAGTTTGTGGTGGCATGGGCCACATTGGCTAATTGACATTGGCTCTTTTGCCATTTTATGGCAAAAGAGGTTTACTAAGACGCTCTACGCTTATGTAGTTCCAATCCGCTCTATAGTTATGACAAGTCCGACAAGTCATTATGCTGTAAAATGAGCATAAGAGGCCAAGTGATATCTAGAGCAATTTTCCTCAATTACATCAAGTGCATACGTCACAATCCAACAATGGAAAAGCAGTTGATGGCGAATTTACCAGCAAATAGACTACTACGGTCGATTCAAGTTAGTCAGCCGGAGTATATTCGTATACCATAGCACAAAGGCGGTTCATATACAGACAGTAGGAAACTTATAACCACCGAAAGTTTTCTTGGAGAATTTTTCAAATTTATATCAAGCAGAGGAAATTATCATACTATCTATAATGGCAATGGCACTAATTTTATAGACGCTTATATTCAACAACACGACATGTTTCAATTTTTAAAATCAAATGCATCAGACATAGTCGCAGCAATGCGGGTATGAATTTCCAATAAACTGGAAATTCATACCACCAAGATCGCCTCTTATAGGTGGTATATGGGAGGCGGCAGTAAAACAAGCAAAAATACAGTGTGTGATCGGTGAAACTATACTCAACATAAACGAGTTTAGCATATTAATGACAAAAAATGAAACCATCCTAAATTCGAGACCGATAGCAGCCAATGCGTCAAACGTTCCCGGACAGCGAAGATGATACACAATCATAAACATTATCAACATAAACTGGATGGGTTATGGTTAAACATATGCAACAACATTTTTGGAAATGTGTTGCTCTAGTTCTGTTCGAACGAGTGTAATAGATCCAACAAAAGTACTTCGTCCGCAATCTGAACAAGATCAGAGCCTTAACTATCGAACATACGAAATATGAAAGATTTTCATACAGAAATCGACCAAACTGAAAAATTTACGCGGTTGCAAAGATGTGTCACCCAACAAGTCACGCATTCAAAGTTTATCGCTTCAATAAAAACGTGTTAAGAATTCATCTAAATGGGCAGCCTATTTAACATCCCACGAAATTGACGATGATTGGTTAGATGACGATATGCCTAATAAAAAATGGCAACAATTTCTCAACGATTCAATATATGACCGTCGGTCATCGTCTATATCGTCTGTATCGCCCGGAATCCCCTAGATCACCATTCAAATCGAATATATCAAATGTCGAATCAAATTTGTCACAAGATCCCATTGAACACAACGACATCATTGAAAATGCAATTAATACGTCGCTCACTAAAACGGGAAGAAGTCAATTTTCACCAAAAAAAATCGTCACGGTACCAAAGTTTTGCGGGATTTACTCGGGAGAGACGTCATCGCCGAGTAGTCAACATAGTTCGAGACGAAGTTCATTGCAATCGACACTAATTGATTCAACGTGTCCCCTAGTTAAGAATAAGCGGATGCAAACCCAATCGCGAATTGAGAACAGTCTAAGTCACGCAAAAACTACGAAATCGATTAAAATTAAAGTCGATGGTAAATTATTTTTGGTTCCAGTAGACTGTTGGATAAACAATTAAAATTCTATTTTAATTTAAGAATTTATAATATACGACCAAAGCTGCAGCTTACTACATCCGATAGTGCATTCCTTCAACATACCGATCCACTTGTTGATAGTTTCACTACTAGAGGTGAAATTTTATCGTCCTAATGTTTTTACTCAAACATTAAGAAGTACTCCATTTTTATACAGGGTGTCGCTAAAAATCTGAAACTGTCAAGAACATCTTTAAGTATATACAAAGTCCGCCAAAAGAATATTAATTACATTCTTCATTTTTGCTGAAAACTGAGAGAGAAGGTGTTCCATCAACACAATTTAAGAGTACGAACTCGATATTTGGGCTGAAAAAAATTAGCCCAACTTTAAAATAATTTAATTTTTTGGGTCTACTAAAAGTAAGAAATATACCTTGAACTTCTAATAAGCATATAATCTAACGAGACCCAACATTCACATAACTGACTTGACAATGCTACATAAGGACCAAGATGCAGTTTCAAAATTGGCTTAAATTAGTTCGTTTTCGTGATATTAGGTCGCTTATGGAACAACAACCATTATCATACAGATACTCGAGACACCAGACTATTATGAAATAATTCGATATCGGATTTTTTCCGATATCGAAAATATCTATCCACTTCGTATTATGAAATAGTTTGGTCAAATTTGTGAAATGAAAGCTTGAAGCTAGCAATAATGTGTTTTGTAATTCACTCTGTTATGAAATAATCTGATATCGGATTTTTCCGCTATCGAAAAATCTGATCCGCCGCAAATTTTCCAATTATGAAATTGTTGGCGGAATTTATTAGATGTAAGCAGGAAGTTAGCAATAATGTGTTTTGTTGTCCACTTAAACTTGCTAAATTTTATTTTGTTGATGTGGTTTAGTTGACGAGACTTGTTAGATGAAATCTATTTATGAAATCTTGCACCTAAACTGTGGAACAAATTCGATAACACAAAATAAAAATCATCTACTACATACTTAGCAGTCGCATTTTGATATTCGATTTACGGAAAATCCGACTTCGAATTAAATATATCGAATTTTTCATTAACAGTCCCCCAGGTTTCTGCACTACATTTGGAAGTGTTGATTCTGAAATAGTATTTAATGTGTTGTATGAATTTTTTATAACATCGACTATGTCATTTATAGACAGCAGCAACCGCCCAGGTTCTGAATTTTTCTGTACCTTGTGGTTTAACCTCTGAGGTTTAAACAGCTTTCAAAAGGTTTCATATAGTGGAAGCATATGGATTGGTCTAACCTGTTCTGGTGTAATTCTTAAATTTCTGTATTGGAACTTCGTAAATTTTTGTATTGGAACTACTCTTGATATTTCCAATGAGTCTGGTGGTACTTCTTCGACACTTGGTATCTATATTCACAATTTTTTTTATACCAAAATTTGAATAGCTTACACTTGAGTAGACAATTTGCAATAAGTGTATTGAGAAGCTGCAACGTGTACAATTTGATTGGTTTATTGCATAATCCAAAGGAAATCTCGTTATTCAAAATTATTAAAAGCTCGCCTTTAAAGCTTTCTCAAATAATCGAATGTATAATCCAAAGGAAATCTCGTAATTCAAAATTAATAAAAGCTCACCTTTAAAGCTTGCTCAAATAATCGATATATTACGTAAAATTAAACCTTTCTATAAAAAGGTTATAAACCTATAAAATATTTGTTATAAATATGGATGAGTCTATAAAGCTTTCAAAAGTTTGTGCCAGTAAATGATCAATATTGGTGGAATTGTTTGCCCTGAAGCAGGTACTCACGCTATAGACAAGAGAGTTCTCCGTTCTATTTAGGATAAAATAGCAGAAATTATTGGTTGGGTCAATCAGACTTTTGCACAGCCCGGTGAAGTAATACAATCCCTATAACAATCGACATTTTATAATACTCCTTGCTGTCTCGATTTTTGTATGATCTGGTTTTTCATCCCTCTCATGTCGCAATTCTTGTTTCGTATTCTGTTGAATGAACTTTTCATCCCCGGAGATCATTTGATTAAAATCTTTTTCACGGTTTCTAAACTATTATTAAATATTATCAGTTCTAACAGCGTTCAAATAATACGGGTCATGGTTTTGGACTTATTCTTGAATGAAGAAGCACTAGATTGATTGGGGTCGATAGTGGATAAAAAGAATCACATGCGAGCTTTAAAGCGAAAAATGTTAAGATTTGAGTAAAACATATAATGATGTTCGACAAATGGTTTGATTCCAGATGGCCAATATATACTATGACACACTGAAAACAAGTAAAGGAGTCTGTCAGATTTTGTCCGAAAATGCCGCTTATTGCAGGAGGAGTTATAGGATGCATGGAACAATCCAGAAGGAAACATATCCATCAGACTTAGGGGTTGCATTACCGAAAACCCGATTAACCTGTTAATTGGTTAATTGCTAAAATGTATTACCGAAAAATCGGTAAATTCATTATTTTTACCGGTTTTTTCAGTAAACATTTAAACTTTATATTTTACAAAATTTATCGTTTTGTTCCGTTCCATACATGCTATTTTGTAAGTAAATAGTTGAATTTAATATTAAAAATTAATAATTATACTATAATAAAGAAATTCAACTTTATTTGTAAAGTAGTATGTACGGAACAAAACGAGAAATATTGTAAAATATAAAAAATTTCTTTCTCTTACTCGCACATACGTAAAAATTAAACAAATTTTGTACTCGGCCAAAATCACCTAAAGCTAAAGGATTAGCGAATATTATTAAAAGGGAAATGGACTTTTTCCAAGAACAGAACATCCGAGGCAAATATTTAGAGTAAGTATGTAAAATGTTGTTGACTGTTCGACCGACAAGTGTCGAATCGAAGCGCGCGTTTTCAGCAGCCGGTCTGATCTGCACCAAGTTGAGGTCGAGCTTAAATGATAACACGTTAGACACAATGTGTTTTTTAAGGCATCATTTTAATCAAAAACAAGAGTTGAAATAAAGTTTTTATTTTTTTTATAATTTACGTTTATATACTTTTTATGCGTCAAAATTTTATAAGTATGTAATTAGTTTGAATAAAATATCAACTAACTAAAATACTCCCAAAATTCCATTAAATTACCGATTTACCGGGGTTTTCCACATAAATTACCGGTAATTGAAAAAGTTGGTAAATTTAAGCCCTAAATTCAGACTCCATTGCAGTTCAAGAAAAAGCTTCAGATCAAGCGCAACACCACCAGTATATTTAGATGCACTGCCATCCAGAGAAGATGGGTTGGAATTATAGTTAAAGGCAGTGAACAACAGTTAGAAGCAAGGTGAGAACGTGGTATCCCACCAGAGTACTACTAAAAGATTTGCGAAATAAATCAGCAGTTGAATGTTAATAGGAACACCAAATCACAATGATGTTGGAACTGTGGAGAACCCTCTCATTTCTTTAAGGAGTGCCTACATTCTTATTTCGGTTTTAGTGCGTTTCTACTCACGAGCTGTATCGAACACACTTTACGATGAAATGAGTTCGAACACCGACATAGAACTAAACGAATAATTTCTTAATAAACGAAGTGCCTATGCCGATTCTTGAATACCAATCATATAGCAATCTCTTTTAATCGATAGACTAACGATTAGAGACCACATTTAATCTTAAATCAGAGTGTACAAAAATAGCCAACAATAATAAGAAAAGGTCAAGGCCAAATTTCTCTCATCCATGAAACTTGGTTTAGGCAAAACGTACTTGGTGGAATACAAAATCCCACTTGAACAAACCTTGCAAATATTATAATAAAACTACAAAAATTTGTAATAGAATCCTTATCACTGACAACAACAGCAACAACAACACTTAAGGTAAATCATTATCTCAAATTTCAAATTATATACGTACATGTACTATATAGAACACTTATATGGCTGCACTTGATTGTTAACTTCTGTATTTAAGTAAAAGGTCTACACACTATATATACACTGGGTGGGGAGATGTTTTAAAATGTGTAACACAAAAATCCAATACACGAACATACAAAACGACGTATACTGTCTCGATCGATGAATTATTATACTTTGTGCATCACATCGTAATGTCTTATACTGTAATAAAGAGAGTATCGTCATGAATAAATCATTCAACCTTGACTTGATTCATCAAACGACATGATCATGATCATGCGATCAGTATATAATGATTATCATCAATACATGTTTTATGTTTTTAACGATAATATTGTCTCGACATACAAACAACCGACGTGTTATTTTGTTTCCTATATCTTTATACTCGTCTATAAGACAGACAGATCTTAGCTCTTGTGTGTGTGTGTACACATTAAAAATTGGAAAAATTTAAATATAGAAACAATTTTCTTCTATTTTCTGGATTAAAACACAAAAAAATTGCGGAGGCGTAATCGTGCAGAACTTTAAGTTTTTGTTTTGTTCTTAAACTGTGGAGCAAGATATATTACAACAACAATAAAATCGACAAACATTGTGTATACGAAAAGACATTTTTCTTAAATTTTTACTTACTTATTTATGTGGTTGAATTGTAGAAAAATAAAATTACATCTTTTATGAGAAAAACAAAACAAATGAAATTACATGAAAATTGGTAAAATGGAAATTTGAGTTTTCTTCCCGTACGTGTCTGTAATGTATATATATGAACAAAGGTGTATGGTTGCAAACATATATAACTGTGCTGACACTACCTAATCTCAAAACGGGGCACAGAATTTAAGGCTTACATCAAACAAACACTCTAATCTGACGTGTATCATACCCGTGAGAAGGAGTCCACATGATTCTTAATTTTAGCACGAATATACTTATCCCGACCTAAGAAAGAATCACTTTACACATTTTGTACAGAAACTGTGTAACGCGGGTAGCTTTGTTGAAATTATAGACGTCTGAGTAATATTGTATCTGCTAGAGCAGTTTCGATCTGATGAGTGACGTCATTGATTGGAAGTTTCATTCATAAGATTAGGAGTACTCGACTAGACTTGATATTTGAACTATGTGCTTTTAGAATGATTAATTCATATTTGGTTGTGGATGTTTCATTTCGCCTAACATTGCTGTAGTTGTTTGTGAGTACCGGCCTGGTCACGCTCGCTTTACTTATTAGGCTTGTTGCGCCATGAAGAGGAATATGGCGGAAAATCAAGAGTTATTTTGTATTTTGTAGAAGAGCTGATATATGGTGGTTTATATCGTTAGTCAAATTCTATTTACAAAGCTTATGCTCTGAACAGAGTTGCCGAAAAAGCTTTAATATATTCTGAGTGGAACACGCAGAAGCTCGGTGGTCAAAACTGGTTTCTTACTTATCTGTGGCGTGTTAAAAAACGGGAAATACACAACCGAAAACGCTACCTCTATAGTTTAAGGGGTAACACACATAGCTCATCGGTATCGATTAAAACCAAATCATAATGTAGCCCACATTCATTAAAAATTATCTCGACAGGATCGATACAAATAACACAAAGTTAAAAATTGTTGCCATTAATTAGTCTGGACTTAGACTGAACCATGCGGTTTTCCGATTCCAGTCGACAAATCCCAAGTACCGACTAGTGACTCGCTAGTAGTTAGGTACAGATTTTTACTAAATTTACTACTTTGTAACTGCTCCTGTTATGTTCACAAGTATATAACCACAAATAAATGTACCTGTTCGCACTGCATCAGTTGTGGGTGATGTACGAGAAAGTGTCAATCTATACTGATCCATCTATGTCTACTCGTCGACGTACTACTCAATATAAAACCCAAGAATTGTTGCCGAGGAAAGCACCACAACGGCTACAATATACCAATAGATTCATTTTGCTTGTCAACTTTAGAAGAACATTTTCATCTGCATTGCATCAGCGACAATTACACCTTCTTCAATGCATTGTATGGTGTGGAATTATGGCTGATAGAAACCGTCTCTTGGTTATATACCGAACCACGTTGAAATTTGTTTTACGTTCGGCAGTTCTCAAAAACCGTAACATATGGTTCTAGCTACCTACAGCTAATGCCACGCGAGAGTCAATTGCGATTCTGCGAGAAATTTTCGATGGCCGAATAATTTCATAAGATACTGATTTCACGTGGCGTACCAGATATTTTACAGAATAAATTATTAGCATTTTAAATCAGTCAGTCCAAATTGACCTACGCTCTAGTATACTTAATTTTGATGAATGCAAAGTTAATCTAAAGTGCTTCAGAACATTCAGAGTTTATAAAACTCTGACGTAACTATAATAGTGACTTTATTAACTCTTAACCGTCGACTGTTTTGAAAAGCAAGTCAGGTTTGTAACATGGTTTCATTCATCAAAAATTAGGGTTTGACCTATTGTGAAAAATAAAATGGATAATATTCACTGAATATTGAATTACAAACCAGATAGAAATTGACAAATTGATGAAATTACCCTCCATGGGATTTCAACTATAATTTATATAGAACCTCCAAGGGCACTAAAAATTGTCTCGGTTTTGCGAACAGATGGTGCGATCCCTCATGATTTCACTCTAAAGCAGTATGTTCAAATTATTTAATACAGTTTATAACAAGAAGCGATAGTGTTGATAAATTCACCAAACCAACTCGATTTAAGGAGTAAATAGGTTTCAGTACCTTAAATATTATATGATGTTTTTTATAGTAAAAGAGCAAACTCGTGAACAGCACAGTGCGTTCTGGTAATGGATGTCAAAACTCCAAAAATGCGACCTCCAAGTGGTGAGGTCAATCATTATACCATTTCAAACATCGTTGCAGTACACCAAAACTGCTATTAATGAGGAATGAAAACCAAAATGTATTTGTTCTACAAAGTGACAAATATTCTACCAGGAGGACTAATTTTTAATGGTGCAAAGAAATGTGATTCGGACAAACCAAACTACATGCATGCACAAATCTGACATTGTAGAGTATGCTTTGCATGCAGAAAGTGCAATGGGATAATTTTTTTCAAATAATTGTTGGCATTTATTGTATTTTACTGAAGACATAATGAAGATACATGCCAAACGAAAGTAGAAACCTGCACAAATGTATTATGTTAGTTGACTGGAGGTGTTTTGATTGGTCTATTTTCACAAGGAATCACTGATAGTTTTCGAGTAAATTTAGTTCCTATACAAGCGGGAATTCAACAACCTTCATCTTTAAAGTGAAGTGAGTAAATGAAAAAAAAAAGGAAAAAAACTTAAAACTGCGCCGTTTAAGGCGGGTTCAGAGTTGCGTTCCTTTGATTTTACTGACATCAAGTGAAGTGTGTAAATGAGAAAAAAAGGAAAAAATCTAAAAACTGCGCCGTTTAAGGCGGGTTCAGAGCTGCGTTCCTTCTTTCCTTTATTCGTTCCTTCTTTGATTCGGAATATTTTTGTTTGCGAAATCATGGTTGATGTGAAAAATGCAGAACGATTTTACTGCCATCTATTGGAAGTGAAGTGAGTAACTGAGAAAAAAAGAAAAAAAATTAAAACTGCGCCGTTTAAGCCGGGTTCAGAGTTTCGTTCCATCCTTCCTCTCTTCGTTCCTTCTTTAGTTCGGAATATTTTTGTTTGCGGTATCATGGTTGTTGTGAAAAATGCAGAACGATTTTACTGTCATCTATTGCAAGTGAAGTGAGTAAATGAGGAAAACAGGTAAAAATCTTAAAACTCGCCGTTTAAGGCGGGTTCAGAGTTCCGTCCCTTCCTTCCTTTCTTCGTTCCTTCTTTGGTTCGGAATATTTTTGTTTGCGATATCATGGTTGATGAGAAAAATGCAGAACGATTTTACTGCCATCTATTGGAAGTGAAGTGAGTAAATGAGAAAAAAGGAAAAAATCTAAAAACTGCGCCGTTTGAGGCGGGTTCAGAGTTGCGTTCTTTCCTTCCTTTCTTCGTTCCTTCTTTGGTTCGGAAAATTTTTGTTTGCAATATCATGGTTGATGAGAAAAATGCAGAACGATTTTACTGCCATCTATTGGTAAATAATTTAAGTGATGTTATTATTCGTTCATGATGAAAATTTGTACATTAGATTTGAGAGCATTTTATTTTCGTCTCTTTCATTTAAATATCATACTATCTCTTAATTACCATTTTCGTTCTCTCCAAAAGGTAAAGTTGATGGAAAAAGTTTACAAAAAAAACGTCATTTTCAGTTAAACAGAAGGAACGAAGGATGGAACCCATCACTGAATCCGCATTTAGAATTGGTAGTGGTAAGCTAACGAGAAAACTGGACGGCAAGTATATAATAACATCAATTCGCTCCAGTATAATTACTCCTAAGTTTTTAACATATTCCATCCAGTAGTAATTAGAGAACCTGGTTCAGGAGTCTTGGTCAATTCAGTCCTGAATCGTGTCTGATATAACACATTTTTTACAATCGGGGTTTTGTAAGCGGGTTTCTACATTCAGAATAAACTCGCTCGAATTTCACACAACCAGTTGGTATTAAATTTATACGTTGTCAAAAAATCTTATATCCGACATCTGCCCACGACTTACTAAAAAATGGTCCTTTTTATATTTTATACTTTTTATATTTTGCTATGAGGACGTTGAGAAGTATGAGACTGATTGCTCGAGTTTCCTATCATATTATTCATATGGAGAGCGATCGAAATGCTAATGTGATGAGTAAGACAGAACTAGTTTAATATTAGCAAAGAGTGAAGTGCATTGAAAGAAAATTAATTTGAAATAAAATTAAGTAAGTATATACTTCCGGCAACACATACGGATATACCTCAAACAAACCACTTTAAATAGTTTAGAATAAACAAACCTATTAAGTATACTTACTTAAGTAACTATATCGTTAAAAAATTAATTGGATGCAATTTAATTTCATTTAATTAACTAATTTATTTGATTTTTATGTTGTTGTGGTTGCAAACAGTCCACAGATAGCTATCATTATACCGCGCACTAACAAAACATTGCAAACAGAGGTATGCACACAGACGCAAATGCAAATAAAGCCGAAAAGTTCAAAAGATCACGACTTATAGTTTAGTTTGGTTTGTTCTATGTTTATCTATGTACTTATACCCAAATTCAAATATGAATTGGATAATCTCGTAAAACCGTAGATACGTATATTATTTGAATTTAATTTCCATCTAACTGGTCCAAAACCATAAAAATAGTTTTGAAAAACTATATCATCATAATATTTACAGTGTTCGCTCAAATATCTCATATAATAATATGAGAGATAAAACATAGATTTAATTGATAGTTTGGATATCATGTATCCATATAGATTTGTTTATCTAATCTCGAAACGGATATATAGAAAAAGGATTTACACATGGATATGCAACGAAACATTACCATCATCAAAAATAAAATTTGTTTTATCCAAATAATGTGACATGCCCTCTCTAATTTCTATCCTCGTCCGAGTCTAAAACGATATTCGAAAAACCTACAGGCATGTTTGTTTCAATATTTTCAATTTTATGTATACGTACCGATATAACGTCATCATGTTATACCAAAATATAGTTTCGACATGTAGGTACAGACAGTAGTTTGTTTTATCATTTCGTTGATTGCATTCTAAATAGACTTCTGTTTATGATAGACATTTCTCAACTATGTGTACACATATACGATTGATAACGTTTTGTATATAAAAAAAACGGTTTGGGATTTGTCTATATATCCGTTCAATTTGTTAATGAATAACCGAAAAATCGTTATTTCATTTAGAGTTGTCGATTTGAGACTGTCTGATGATGGCTCTATCTAATATATAGAAGGTTGGGAAATTAATTTCCCATTCAAAGATTTTAAACGATATGTCAGGTTGACATGATGATTTAATAATTAAAAATCATGGCTGGGCACTTTAAGTCGAGAAACCACCACAAGGTGAGGGTCGTCCCTTAAAATTTACATGTTTTCTCTTTATATAGTTTTGTTTATTGATTGAGAACTGGAAATGGAAAAGATGTCACAAATGTTTAGGGAGTAGCAAAACGTAGCAAGAATTTATTATTAGATGCCAAACCTACCTCCACAATAAATTTTAGGAAATGTTTAAATCGTGACATGTATTAAAATATTGTTAACTTAGGACATTGAGCTAGAGTAAGAAACAGGGTGGATCTGTAAAATACGCACCAGATTGTCAAAGAACAACCCAATTGCGATCTATTAAGGAAACTAATTGAAGTCAATACTAATAACAACTAATAACAGTACCAATAAAATTGTCTCAGCACCTGTAAGATGATCGGGAGGTGGTATATCAATGATATACAACAGACATGGGGAGAGTATACCAATAACTATTTATCAGAACCATTTAAAACTTTAGTTTCAAAAATAGACTTGAAGAACCTATCGAATCGTTTGTCCACCGTCAAGAAAAATACCGTCAACATCAAGTTATCATCGAGGTTTGCAGGCCATTTTGTTATAAATATTGAAGCTATATCGTTCAATATCCTTTAATCATCCACTTCCAAAAATGGACGTTGATATAACTAAATGGATTCATCTCCACAAAATACAATTAGCTGAGCAGACTAGTATCAGTCAATAACCCACAACAACATAATTAAAGGGTCCCACACGAATCTATGGCAAAAGAAACAGAATAATAGTGGATTGTAATCAGAAACATGAGAAACTTAGATTTCAGAAAAGACAACTATGATAACAACAAAAGAGACTGAGGAGTGGCTTAGGACGCTCGTCGAAAGTGACAGTATCCTAGAAGAAAAAAGTCGCACTGAGGAAGAGTAAAAGTAGAGGGTCATCCATGTTAGAATACCACGTAAGGATGATCATGTTTACTAGTGGAATCCTGAAAGAGACTAAGGCCAGGTTGCTTCATCTTGACAGAATGTTAATGAAGAATGCTCTATACAACTTTACTTATGGAGGAATATTAAAGCCTGAAAACGTGCAACTATTTCCACTTTATTCCACTATTTAGTATTTGACACCTCGTCCCAACAACAAGAGTATCGTTAAATGACATCATAATGACCGGCCCACGATTAAAGGACCATTTAGGTGATACTGGTATAGAAAAAATGTATCGACAAGTCTGGCATCCTGCGAAAGCAAAAAAAATAATATTGATAAAACATTGCCTCTTAGCTGGCAGTTTCCTAGCTGCAACCGCTGAAATAATATCAACGGACACCATAGAAGGAACCCTCTTTACTTTACGTGAGCTAATTTTAATGGGCACGCAAAGAGCATTCGATCTAAGACAATGGAAACAACAGACATGCGAAGCTGAAGGACTGTATAAAGACATTAGGACTACTATATAATCCAAAGGAAGACACCTTCCTAATAAGCTTCAAATAAACACTGTCTAATCACCCAAACGATCATTAATGGCTGAGAAAGAATTGCACGGCTCTCTTCGACTACATTATTTCCAAAGTTTTGGGGAATTCTGTCGAAATGAACTCAACAAAATCTTTTATGTAAATATGAGTAAGATCAGGATTAAAATGTTTACAAAGTCAATTGTTTAACATGTAATTACACTGCATCGCATACAATTATATAAATCAACATGGCGTGGAAAATTGCGATCGTACACGCATTAATATTTACATTATTAATAAGCGTAGCATAAAATTAAATTTAAACAATTACCCAACTGGCAACCATTTATCAAAACCCAAGTATAACAAACATTTTAACGCCATCAAGTAAAGCAACATGATTATCATTAGACGTCGAGACCACCCTCCCTATATAGTTATATATATAATATATTTCAATGACTCTGTAAAAATACACTTAAACCGATTTACCTTCAAGTTTCGATTGTTTTAAAATTTTGCGCCAACCCAGTACAAGAACTCGTATATGCATACATATGAAAGAGGAAGTCATAATTTTTTCGGTTATTTTAATAATTCATTTTATTAAAATAATAATAATTTAATTCCCCCCTCCCTCTTTTTTACAAACAAAACTACAAACAATTAATTTAAATAATAAAAACATTAAGAACAATTTTTAAGATTTTATCCGACCAATCAAAATCGGTTTCGTAAAGTAAGTAAAGGGTATACAAATGTATACGGAATGGGATGGGATGATGGCTTTTCGTAATGTCAAAATGAAACGATCGCAAAACATCAAACCACCATGATCGTACATAAAACTATGTATTATTAAAATAATATACCAACAACAACAACAAAGCGTCACACACGTTTTGTCTCTCATTATTCATCCATATATAATTAAATTATATAACATATCAGATCACTCATGATCATGTATACCTCCTCATCGAAGAATGTATATATTGGAATATGTATATGAGCACACAAAGTGTCATGAAACGATACGATCGATAGTAAAAAAAAAAATTAAATAAAACTCGTGACTTAATTAAATAAAAATCGATCAAATAATCTGCTTTGATTGATCTCGAGGATCGCGTATAATCGAGGGTAACATGGTTAGTAACTATTTTGCGATCACTATTTTACAATTCCGAGACAAATCCTCTTCTCTCGTTACATCCACGATTTGATGTATAATATAATGATCATGCGATAATCGTTTATATGACCTTGATGACAATCGTGATCTTGATCATCACAATCATGATCTTGGATACGATGTTTTTTTTTTGGTTGTTGTTGTTGTATATATACACTTTCTTTTCGAATTAAAAATTGTTAAGATTTGTATCTTCTTCGTCATGTTGTTTTGAGACGATCATCATGATCATCATTCAATGGGTATATCTTGGGAAATTGGGAGATGAAACAAAATTAAAAAAAAAATAAAACAACAATTGACAAGATGATCTAGTTTTTTGTCGTTATTTCGTCGTCGAGTCGTATATATGTATGTAAGTATATAGATAAGACGAATAAAAATAAGAAACATCTTTTGTGTCACTCTTCTGTGACAGGTACATGTAATCATTTTCTTTATGAAATAACTATTTTTGTTTTTGTTTATAAACAAAAAAAAAATTGTAATAATTGTACAAGACATTAAGATGGAATCTGTTGTGTTGACTTCTTATTCTTCGCGATGTATTCTCATGAAAACCTTATTATCATTATATTTTGTTTTTTTTTTTGTTATTTAATGTAAGTTTTCAATTGTTTTGTCCCGTGAATTTTTTTGTTTCACAATGGTGGCTGCTCATCATTGTGTATATAAGCATGTACAGTGTTTTTTATTTTTTATATTTATACTTGTGTGTTTCCAGTTGAATATATGCTGTCTGTCTATCTGTCTGTCTGTTATTATATTGTTACATCAACAAAATTATTAAAAAGAAAGTACAAAAAAAAGACGCGGTTCTTTTATACCGAGACAAGCAGATGGATCTTCTTTGCAACAAAATATAATAGTTTGACAGTTTCAGTGTGTTGAAAACGACAACTTGGGATGATGCATGCCCAATGATATTGTATTATGATTGATCAGTGGTTTCGGTTAGTGGAATAAATAAATACGGGTATCGATCAAATTTGAGTGTCGTTAGCACTTCAAACTTATATGTTTACAATAGGTAAGTATATATTGGAACTGATAAAATAATTATTTGAAGTTCTCATACTTGAAGTGTTTACATTATTTAAACGATAAGGAATTTATTTGTACGATTTGCATTGTAAATTTTATGAATTAAGTACGTTGACGATTATAATCTATTTGATTTACACTGTTCAAATATTTAAAGACGATTGTAAAATTAATAGTAAGTTAGTTTGACATAATTTGGTTTTAACTACTTGGTAATCGAATTGAGTGTTTCTGTCGGAAGTTCGTCAGAGTTTTATTGTCCCATTGTTATATTACTCATTTTTACAAATTCTTACATTTTCCAGTTTTCATGGTTCAGCACGATTATCTCGATTGTTTTCAACATCTGTACATATTCTTTTGGTTCCTTATAAAAATGGGTATCTACTCCTTAAACACACTCCCATTTTGTTCACAGATTCATCTAAATCATTCTTAGTACATATCTTACTTTCTTCTTTTACCATTTTCAGCTAACACCTGTCTTTGTGATGACGGTACCCATTGTGCTGTCACGTCATATTGACAGATACAAATACAATCAAAAATCATATCCACATACACATTTCTATTCACATCATTCACAGTCAGTTTGATACCTTCAAATATTTCGATTAGTTCAGCGACCATAGTAAAAAGCAACACTCACACTAGCACCAGCTGCGAATACTGTTGACCGATTTTCTCAAACCTAATTTTAGCTATATAACGTCATTCTCATGCAAGATCATTCTACCTATATGTTGGTTTCTAGACCGCCCTACTTTGAAGTCTTACAATTATTTGATTCCAAACGAATTATACCTTGTAATCATTCTAACGGTTTCTTTCACTATGATCCACACTCTCTTGTAATCAAGAAACCAGTCTTACATTTCAAACTACAGAGTATGTATTGGGGTTGACTTAATCGCGCCCTATATCGCTCAGCAATATCCAATTTTGGAGGAAGTAAGACCCTTCCTTAACATTTTTTTAAAATAAATTTATTAGGCACTTACCTACTCCAATGATAGGAGTCATGGCCAAGGTTTATTTACATTTTTATTTTACATTGTTTTATTATTTACATCATATAGCAGTGATCCACTTTCATACCATTTTGTCACACTCTTTAATAGACTTATATATAGCCTTATATCCATTATTATCCAATCGCAAAAGTTCAATCAGATTTCTTCTACTCATGAGCGTTCGACTAAAATAAGTACAATGCCAGACTTTGGTTGTGGAGGATATAGAACCAAATGTTCAATATCCTCCACAACCAAACAATTTTCACATAGATATGGACATTCCTTCCAATTACCAAGATTTAATCTCACCCAATCCATTGTTCGAATCGTTTTAGTGTCGTCTTTGATCTCCCAAAGTGATTTTTTCCTTTTACCTGGTGACGGTACTCATACAGATTTTCTACACACACTTCCCTGAGTACCCACTCCCCGATTTATTGAATTTAATCCACTTAGGGAGTCAGAGAATAGAACTACTCTCCTCCTCCCTACATTCATAGCCAACTTGATTTCTTCAATTATTCCAATCAACTCGACATTCATTATACCGATACTGTCATTAAGTCTCAACACTTTCTCAACACCTACTCGATCCTGACTTACACTAGCATCTGTATACACCTCAACGTGTGTAAAATATTCCAGTCGCATCATACGAAACTCGCGCTCCATCGATAACTCGTTTATCATCGGTTTTGTTGGGTCTCCAAAATGCAAGCTCACCACAATTGTTTGGGTGAATTTTTTCACTCACCGTTCGAATTTTGGAAAATATGTGAATATTTGTTCCCCATCGCAATGCTGTTATCATTTCTGTTATCAGTCACCTAGTTCAGACCTGTGAGTATGTATTGGGGTCGAATTAATAGTTGCAAGAGTTCCAGTCTACTCTTGCAACTATCGGCTAATTTTTCTATGTGTACCTTCCATGTGTATATATTCCATGTGTGTCTTTTGTCGACCCAAATTCCCAAATACTTAGTCATAGTTACATAGTTAATTCGCTTATCATATATATGCATATCTATACTAGCTGTCGTTCGAAAAGCCATACTACAGCTCACATGGAGATTCATTTCAGTCAAACAATGTGTTACCTGATGTAAATATTCCTGATATCGATTTAAGGCCTTGTCCTTATAACATACCTTCTTATCCTTACAAATTGTTTAATGTAAACGGCTGTAGGAATAATCCCGGCATTATCCGGGAATCTTGCCTGATCCCTCAAGATTATTTTATAGCGAACACGATTTGTCCTTGGAGTGGTAGAACTGCCTTAAATTTTATCAAAGTCCGACTTGACTGTAGTCTTTACTTTACAGATGTGATCTATACAGCATGAAACTATCCAGTATATCGTAACAGCAGGTTAAATATGACACACTCGAGGCAAGTAGAAACCCCTATTTATCCTAATATTAAGTAAACTAATCTTAGGGAGTGTTCTAACCTTCAAGCGGCATACGTTAATATTATCAAAAAGCTTGTGATACCTGAATCGAAAGTAGCAACCTGATATTTTTACTAATGTCAGTTCCTAATCGATGTTGAAGGCATATTTTATATACTGGTAGATACCGAAATTCCAAATATACGTATCTGACTTTGTTCGAATAAGTCTTTGTCTAGTTCAAGTTATAACCTAGCGACCTATTATTCATAAGTGAGCTATATTGACTTCTAAGGATAATAATAACATTCAGACAGTGATGGAACTTTTCCCACCTACTTGGAAGCAGAGGAAACGCAAACGCGTTTGATCACTTGATGTTTTGCATTAAAGATCACAAATGACGCGGGCTTCAGTTTTACTAAGAATTCACGAGCCATGATGATCTAAGTAATTGTACCGAGCTACAACCTCAAGTCTAGTGTAACAAATTGCCCATTTTGAATCCCATGATTGCGACAAGGTGTCCAGTTTTTTACGCTTATGGAGAGTAATCACTGCTTGGTCGGTAAAAACAGTAAACCGTCAAAAGTTCTCTGTCAAAGGTAGAATACTTCTGTTCTCTTTCACTGAGTTTCTGAAAAAAGAATCCTAAAGGTTGGCAACATTCATTGAATCATTGTTGGAGTACAGTTCCAACTAGTAAATTTAAATAATCAGACCCAATCCTGTACTTGGCGTCTGGGGTGAGAGGTGCGCTCTTAATATGACCCAAAGCAAATCATCTTTACAGATTATTTCATGTTATTAAGTATACAGTTGCGCATGTATCGGAGACAACAATTTGGCCAGATTGAGAATAAACTTTTAACCAAATTGTTGAATTTATGGTTGCTGCGATAAAAATTGTTGGATGGTTTATATCCGTCGTAGCTTAAGTTTGATGTCATCGGCAGTAATTTGGTAGCTGATGGCTCAAAACAAATACGTGGTTCAGAACACCTTATATCTGAAGCCACTACCAGCCAAATCGAGGACATAAGGCTACTCCCATGCGCGGAGGCCATCTGCACATATAACATCGCTCCATGATAGCTGTCTAGTCTTGACATGGAAAATGAGTCCGATGAATTCTGCACTCCAACAGGGAGTAATAGATATGTTATTGAAAATTATATAGCTAAGTAATTTATAATAATTAAAAAATAACAACAACAGTGGATAGAAAAATGCTGAGTACTGGGAATAATTGGAATAATAAAAGTTTGAGCAATTTCAAATTACTGCACAGCAAAATATAGGTATCTAGGTTACTTGAATATACATTGTAACAAGAAAATCAAAACAATTAAGACGTCAAGGCAGGTCAGAAACTGATATGATGTGTGCAAATGACCCGTTAAAAAAACAAACCAAGCAGATGAGTTCTAAAAACTGTGAGAAAGTTAAAACCGAACTCACTTATTTTTGACATTTGAAACGATATTGATGTTTTCATTACAACATCAAATCGTGATCTCGCATATTTTATCTTCACCGTAACCGAAAAAGGTTTATGTCAGATCAGTTTATATAGCACAAACATGAAATATCAATCAATCGAAGAGATCACCTATACAACAGGGAGTTGACTGAATGTTAAAACCCTTAAGACCTAAGTGTTTATGCAAAATACGGTGTAACGTGGTTTGTGGAATATCTGATTCCAAAGATCGCCGAGGAATTGACAAACCTGGATAGCACTACGGGCTGCAACAGCAATATTCTCGGTTGTTCTTGAGCTACGCACACAGTTTCGATTCTTCACATCACCAACTGGCCCAACAAAATTTTGCAACCAGTTTCGCTATTGCCGGCCTTTTTACTTGTCAAATGTCAAAGGATGACAGTTTATGGGCCGATCATAAGCAAATCACTTTCACTTCCGTATACAACAGATCGGGTCTGGTCAGATTACCAAATTCGATTACCTGATTTAATCTAATCAGATTGTAGCTGTTCGTTCTATATGGCAAAAAGCTCCGTAATATTTTATCAGCTGTCGAGTCGACACAACCATAAAAACCATAAAACTATCACCGTACTAGAATCGACGACTCAAACACTTAATTAAGATTAAGACAATAAAAAATTACTTTCGTACTAACCTTATATATATGTGTATGTGTAAGAAATCCTTTTCTCGAGAAAATAAAAATACTTAAGTTCAGCAATTTTCCAAAGCACAGCAACAAATTTAATATATTTTTTTTGTTTTTCACCAAACTTGCATTCAAGACAGTTTTGTGTATAAAATGTAATCCAAAAAGTACTTAAAATATTTCCAAATTTTCACAAAAATAAAAAATAAATTTCCACTAGATTTTCTTTCACAAAAACCACCAACAAAAATGAAAATTAACTTTTATTATATTTTTCTTGTTAACTTTCCACACACCGAGAAACACAAACACACACGATAAAATATACCAAACCAAACAAAAATAACAATTTTATCTTAAATTTTCCTTTTTTATCACCAAATTTTCATCTCCTTGCTCTTCTTCAAGAAAACATAAAAGAAACCAACCAACAACAAAATATTTAAAAACACAAAAACATAACAATTTTCCACTAACATAAAACAAAACCAAAAGAATTTAATTAAACCACAAGAAAATGGAAAAAATAAACAAAAATTTTAATTTTGGAAAAACAAACCAATTTTCACAGAACTGAATAAAAATTTTAACACTAAATATGTCGAACACTATTCCAAAAAACTATATTCACTATTCATTGGTTGTCACCGAATCACTTATATGCCACACAATTCGCGCACAAAATTTAATTTATAAAAAAAAAACAAAAGAAAAATTTTATTTCCGCGAAATTTCCGTAATTAAAATTTCGAAAATAATTCAATCGAAATTCTAATCCAAATCGAACGATGTGATCTCCACCGATGAAGATCATAGAATGCGCACGATTTACTGGAAAGACCGACCAAAAATGTTTATTTCGTTTCACATTGCTTCTCACACATACTATCCCATCGACATTTCTCTATCTCTACATAACTCCAATTGGAATCACTATACGAAATACTTTTTGTTTTTTTTATTCTATTTATGTCGACGATGATGAGAACGAACAAAACAGAAATGAGACGAAAAAGGTGAAAATGTATACGATTGTTGTTGTAGTTTTGTATTTTTTGTTTTATATTTTCATTCTCTTCGTTTCGTTTGATTCTCTGTTGTGTTACCGCTTACCGGTTAAAAAAAAATTATTTATGTATTCGTGTAATCTCTCTGCATTCCAATAGGAAACGATTGTTTGAGTATTTTTGTGTCGTGGGTATATCGTTGATAGTGTCGTGATAGTTGCAATGCAAGACTTTTTCGATTGTTTTTACGATGGTGGTGTGAAAGATTCTATAAAAAAGATTTTCTAATTATTTAGAGGAAGTTAAGTCCGAATTACTGTCATCTTCAAGGCGGTTAGCAACATTACCGGGTGAAATTGGAAAGTAAATATCGAGTGCCTTCAACCATGAAATTTTAGAATAATAAAACTTTAGAAGACTTTAAACTTATGGCTCGGGACCATAGGCTTTTGAGACTTAAGACTTTCGATACTTTACACTATCGAGAGTTAAGATTTTCGAGGCATCAGAGTTTCGAGTCGTTAAACTTTCGAGCCTAAACCCTTTGGCGACTTTAAACTTTCGAAAATTTAGCCTTTCAAGACCTTAGACTCTTACAACTATAGACTTTCTAAACATTTGATTTTCAAAACTTTAGACTGTTGAGACTTAAGACTTTTCAGAGAGTTTAGACTTCCTTGAGTTTAGACTTTCAAGACTTTAGGCTTTCCAAACGTTAGAATTTATATTTGCAAGACCATATACTTTCGAGACTTCAGACACTCGAGGTTTAAGACTTTCGAGACTTGAATATTGATACTTTAAGTTTTAAGACCTTAGAGACTTAAAACTTTCGGGACCTTAAACATTCCAGGCTTTTGTTTTTCGAGATTTTTTTACGAGATAAAATTCGAGATTTTCGACTTTCGAAATTAATGCTTTGGATACTTAGACATTTGAGACATTAATTTTTTAAGACTTTTGAATTTCGAGACCTTAGACGTTCCTGAATTTAAACTTTCAAGATCATTGACGTTAGACTTTCAAGTCCTTAAGACTTGAAACTTTCAAGTCCTTAAAATTTAAAACTTTCGAGACTAAATTTTTGAGATTTTATGTTTTGAGGTATACTTTACACTTTCGAGACTTCACACTTTCGAGACATCAGAGCTCGAAACGTTAAACTTTCGAGAGTTTTGACTTTCTGGACTTTAAACTTTACAAACCTTAGCTGTTCAAAACTTTAGTGTTTCGATACTTTAGACTTTCGACACTTTAGATTTGCAAAATTTTAAATTTTCGAGAATTTAAAGTTTTGAGATTTTATATTTTTAAGGCATTAGACTTGCAAAACATTAGATTTGAGTGACTTTAAACTGTCGATACTTTAGACTTTTGTGAATTGAGACTTTCGAGGGTTTAAACTTTTGAGGCTTTTGAATTTTGAGCCTTTAGACTTTCGAGATTTTAATTTTCGAAACTGTAAACTTTCGATACTTTCGAAACTCTGTGGTTTTTTTTTTAACTTTAGACTTTCGAAGCTATAGACTTTTGTGCCTTAATAATTTCGAGACTAAGACTATCGAAACTTTAAATTTTCGAGACTTTCGAATTTGGAGAATTAAGGTTTTTAGGACTTTAGGTTTTCGAGACTTTAAACTTTCGGGACTTTAGACTTTCGAGACTAAACACCTCGGTACTTAAACTTTCGAGTCATTAAATTTTCGAGACTCTATTCTTCGAGACTTTAGACTTTCAATACTTTAGACTTTCGATATTTTAGACAATCGAGACTTAAGACTTTCGAGAATTAACACTTTTTAGACTTTAGATCTTAAGGACATTAGTGGCTTTAGATTTTTGATACTTAAGATTTTCGGGACTTATGAATTTCGGAACTTAAGTCTTTCCAGATTAAACTTTTGAGACTTTAGACTTTTAAGACTATAGACTTTCGAAACTATAGAATGAAGTCTTTCGATACCTTAAACTTTCAAGACTTAAGACTATTTTAACTTTAGAATTAAGACTTTAGATACTTTAGATTGTCGAAACTTAAAACTCTCGAGATTTTGGACTATCTTTAAATTTTCGGAACTTCCAACTTTTGAATTTCAAGACATCAAACTTTCGAGGTTTTTGTTTTTCGAGTCTTTATTTTTCGAGACTTTAGACTTTCGAGACTTTAGACTTTCGAGACTTAATTCTTTTGAGACTATAAAATTTCGAAACATTAGAATTTCAAATTACTAAATTTTTGAGATTTTAGACTTTCGAGACTTCAAACTTTTGAGAGTTTAAACGTTTGAGTCTTTAGACTTTCAAGACTTAAAACTTTCGAGTCTCTAAATTTTCGAAACCGCTGACCTAGACTTAAGGTAAGGGTAAATTTTCGAAACGATAAGCTTTCAAAACTTAAAACTTTTGAGACTTTCGAAACTTTAGACTCACAAACATTAGAATTTAGACTTTCGAAACTTTAAACTCAAAATTTTAGGCGTTTGAGGCCTTAAACTTTTGAGACTTTAGACTTTCAAGACTTAAGACTTTTGAAACTTGAAACTGTCGAAACTTTAAAAGTTTGAGACTTTAGAGTTTGAATGAAGGCTTTAGACTTAAGACTTTCGAAACGATAATTTCGAGAAGTTAGACTTTCGAAACTTTTGACTTTTAAAACTTAAGATTTTTAAGACTTTCAAGGCTTCAGACTTTCGAGACATTAGACGTTCGAGACTTTGAATTTTGATATTTTAGAATTTTAAGAAGCTTTTGATTTTCGAGACTTTGGGGACTTTAGATCTTCGAAACTTTGGACTTTGGACTTGCGATAGTTAAAATTGTTTATTTTCAAAACTTTTTCGAATTTAATTACTTTAATGACTAAGCTTTCTAAGTTTAAACAAGATTTTCGATACATTAAGTCTATGAGACTGTACATGTTTGAGAATTTCAACCGCCAAGGTTCTCTTTATTGCATTTTACGGCATATGTTGTATCTTAAAAGCTTTGGGTTGCTGCCAGCTTATATGCACTTATAATGTTGATGCTAAAGTCCAGGAACATCAGATCAGGTCAAGACTCCATTGTTGAGATGACATTATAGAAAATCTGTCGTTGCACCGTTTTGCTGATGCCATCATTGCTGTTCTCCACTCAGACAATTGTGTGTATAATAAGAATCTATGAAGCGTTACTGGATCATTTTTCGAAACAATATGTGTGGTATTTTAATTGTATTAAACACAAATCAAATCAAAACAGACTTGCCTACAATTTATGACGTTAATTGATTAATTATTGATGTCACATATTAATTTAAAGCAAGACAACTTCAGAAAAGTAATTACATACTTCAATAAATGTGTGACATACATAAATAATTCCTACCTATAATGGGCTATTCGATTTAAAGCGGTTTTGTATACCGTCCCTATAATTATGGCATTATGAGCTGACACTTACTGAATATTGAATTTGGTCAAAACCCAAAAACGTATATATTGCATGTCACATCCAAACACATACATTGTTATGCTGCGCTAACACAAAGTTTGTTTGCTGCAATTAAGCACAGATACATAATCCAGACAATATATGAGTTGAGCATAAAAATATCTCAACCGAAAATTGTGTATATAAAACGAAAATGTTGCATTAAGCTCTATATACATACATATACAGCATAAAAACATCGGTGCATGCACATAATTAGTAAATAGATAATTAAAAATATTTTTACAACTTTACGGAAAAACTTTGAAAAAGCTTTGCAAATTGCATGACAAATTGGATACATTGTGCTCCGCCCAACTCTCGCGCGTTCTTACATTTCTATATATATAGGTACGTCATAATTCCCAGCGGTCTAATCTCATGTACATACATAAAAATAACTCTATTAAATTACAACATAATTAAAACTCCATTAAAATACATAAATTTGGAATATTAACAAAAAAAAATTTTTATTTTAAACAAACTTTGAATTATATGTAGTTAGTTTTGGTACATCCAAATAGTAGGGAGTCTGTGTGTGTGTAGAGATTCCATGTTCAAATATAGTAAAACAAATCTTACAACATAGCTTGGTTAACAACATAAAATCCAGAAAATGATGATTTAATAGTTTTTGGTACGGATTACTTTTTGTAATTCTTTCGAGATTCTATATTTAATCTGTGTCTGAGTTGTTCTTATATAAGTACTCTCGTCCACTCTACACATTTCTCGAGATAACCGAAATGAATTGATTTTTGATTTTTCTTTTTAGGGGGATTCTTAACAAACGTCTTAATGTTGTTTTTTATTTTTGGTATACGAGTATGTACACACATCGATATATAGCTGAAATGAAATTTAATCGTAAATACGAGATGAATAGCTTTTTAGAAATATTGATATGTATTCTTGTACATAATCGTTATTAAATTATAGGTTAAGACTTATCGAAAATACAATAACAAATTCGATTGGTTTGGGAGCACAGTACATTTGAATGATGACTTAACACCACAGCGAATAATTATTATTCGTTAGCCTTTTGTTTTATGTGCTTATGCATATAGTGAGAACTTTTTTGTATATAAAGCTTGTTAAATGCCTTTTGGAAAACATCAACACATTTTAGATATATTGTATCGTTCCACCTATAGTGGGTATTTATGATGAATTGGACAGATCCTTTCACATATGATTATTATTTCAAATTGAACGTAAACGAAATCATACGTTAAATTTGGGGCGATTAATAAATGACCAGAACCGGAGCAGCAATGAAACACGGTTTATGTTTTTTATCTAATTGTTAAAATTGGCCTCTTCTGTCTTCTAGCTACCCCGATGTAATTGGTGACAGTAATTATCTATCAATATATATATATATATATATATATATATATATATATATATATATATATATATATATATATATATGTGGAAAGCAAGGGTCGTAAAATAGGGAAAAGTAAAAGAGAAAATCGGTGGGTGGGACATACAAGGAAAACTCACCTGTATCTCTGTCGTATAGTCCACTGCAGCTAGGTGACCGCTATCCTGCACATGTCTACGATGACGAACTATTCTGTGTCGGAAAGAGTATACACTTTTTCACTTGTTCTTAACACAACTAATACAAAATGTTTACAAAATTTTAATTGATACAAAATCTCGTCTTTTTTTTAGGTTTTGATTGAAATTGAGTTCACCCACAGTTTATGACCACTAACAAACTTCAGATCACATAGCGTTCCTATGTTTTACCATTTATGATTATCATTCGTTCTAACACCATCAACACATAAAAGAACACAAGCTATTAAACAAAGAGAAAGAAAAACATACAATCTCTAAAATACCCAATCTTTTGTCCAATTATCTCATTGGTTTTACTATTGCTCTTTTCGCTCCTGGTTGGCGAACCGAAAACTTTCGAATTCAGCGGTTAGAGATTTTGCAAAATTTTAAAAATTTTGAACGACGTTTTCTATCTCCAATAACCTCCGCCATCTAGTGTTCACTAGCTCAACGTTGACTCCACCTAAATCTTGCTCATTGATTCTCCTCGACAACATTGTTCGGTTCTAGTTTTTGTTTTTCGCTGTTATAAAGGTGAGTTTCGTTTTTGAGTAAGGTAAGATTTTAGAAGGCGCATAACAACGTTGGGCGTGCCGCCAATCGATTTTGCGTGGTGTCTGAGTTTGCCCGACCGAGCCCACCCTGTAACGGTACAATATATATATATATATATATATATATATATATATATATATATATATATATATATATATATATATATATATATATATATATATATATATATATATATATATATATATATATATATATATATATATATATATACATATATATCCAACACGAATTCGTTCTTTTTCATGAAGCACCCACCCAAAATCACTTCATCAACAATATCTGCCAGCTAAACATCTTGACAGAAGTCCCTGTTACCAATTCGTATTGTCATTTACTTCTTTCCCTTGATTTTCATTCTAATCGCCTGTCGATGTTTGCAGTTTGAATCCTTCAATTGGATGAAGTTAATTTTTGGTCTAAAAAACTTCTCACAATCGTCCGCATTGCTCCTGAATCTATAATTTTATCATACAGGCTCTCCCGTTGATTTCTCCAGTTAACGTAAGGCCATCATCACCTTGCGTCTATCGTGGAACAGGGATCGATGTCATGCCGGATTTGGTTGTAGAAGCTAGCTTTCTTTCCTTACCGATTTTTTCGTTTACTGATGGCAATCCCTTGTTCACTGTTCTTCACCTTTGATACCTTCTTATCTTTCCTTTTCTTCCAATACACGGTGATGGTATCATGGCTCGCTTACGATTCATTTCCCAGCAATCCCTTGACATATGACCAGTTTTATCACATACCCAACATCTTATTCTACTCTTACCAGCCCTAAACGTTATTGGCCAGTCAATTACAGGTTTGTCGTAATCGCTTGAATTATAAATATCTGATTCTAATCCTACTCGTATTTTACTTCCGGTGTTATCATCGTTTTAGCAGTCTTGATCGCTATTGCACAAGCGACGGTTTCAGCGAACAAGAGAACGTGTTCTATCACAATAAGCATTGGTGGTGCCTCCATTTTAATTTTGCTTTTTTGGAAGCATATAGCTTCCATTTATCAGAAATACTGGTAGTGTTCTACTGCCTATAGGTTTAAGTGTAAAAATTCATTTGTTTTCTTTATCTCCAACTAGGGAGCAAAAGGTGTCCACTATTTAGCCATCTGACTCTATTGGGAGCCATTGTTTTGTTATCTCCCCATGTTTTACAGAGTTTTTTCGCTTCGGCTAGCACTCATCCAGTTAATTGTTGGCCTTCCAACTTCCCTCTTTTATTGTTGATTACATTCCAACATTATTCGTGTTATGTCATTCAAATGTCTTTCTCAGTGTGTTGCCGATAACTCTTCAGTTGATGGTTGTTGTAATTAAGGGAAAATTAAACGCTAATAGGAAATCCTTAAGCTTTTGCATAAAGATGGCTGAAACAACAGAAGAGTTATATGCCGCTATACCAAGTATTTCTTTGGTATGAACCTGTTTAACCGAACATCGAGTGAAAATAGCTTGCAACACATTGAACCACAATCCAGTGGTTAATATAAATCCAAACTTTTCGATTTAGTAAAAGAGAAAAATCAGTATCATATTATCAATATTTTCAAAATTCTAAATGAAAAGCTTTATGCCTGGAAAACAGAATTTCTCATGAGAAAAATCGGCGTTTAATATCACTCGTCTCTAGTTCATAGTCACTTCTAATAAACCTGCAAATTCTACTTGATTTTGACACATAACTGTAACCAATAAGACTGTAATCCAATCCCGCTTATTCTAGACTTTTTAAAACACTTTCGACTACTCGCCACTAAACTCATCATACCTTTACAAGAAATTGACGTGCTTCAGATGCAGATTTCTATAATAAATCAAAAGTTCTCGCATAAGACACTTATTCGACTTAAACTCGGTGTTTTAACCATAAATTGTGGCACTGTCGGAGATTTATTTGTATCCCCGATAATTCCCAATAATCGTATACATGACCTTGGCGAATCTAATTAATCAATGGAAGAACGCAACTGCAATACCGTAAGATTTTAAGAAAATCGAAGGCTGGATTATTTTCAAGGTAAACTCTACTCGAAATTTTACTATCTTAGGTAACACACAGATAAATTCAAAGCTTGTAATAGTCTCCCCAAAGAGAGAAGTATCAGACAGTATATTTGGCAAGGTAGTGAAAAATCTCAAAACTATAGTTCGTTGAGCAAACAAGTAATCGGCAAATTCGTTCAAGCTTAGGTTAGAATGTCTTCTTATTAGCCAGTACAACTCGCGTTGTTTTATTTGACTAACGAGATTTTTTGTCTAACGAGGTATTTCCAGTTCATTCTTGCATCAAGATGCAACCCGTGATATTTAGCAGATTTAGCTTGGGGAATGTTTAACCCGTTGAGAAAATGTATGGAGGTGGCTAGTTTTGTACCGCAACCTGTATGTTACATGTACTAATTGTAGCTCGTTAAGCTTTATTTTTCAATCACTCGTCTATTAGCTGATCTTTTCGAGTGATTGCTGTAATTATTCAACTGCTGGATTCTGCGATTCGATTGATGCCAAAAATGCCCTAATGTCTCTGGGATATCCCTGGTATGGCTGGGTAAAAGTTAGAGTATGTTTTCGTTTGGAGAGATACGACTCGTGCAATGTGGCGTATAATATATATATATATATATATATATATATATATATATATATATATATATATATATATATATATATATATATATATATATATATATATATATATATATACATATATATATATATATATATATATATATATATATATATATATATATATATATATATATATATATATATATTTATATATATATATATATATATATATATATATATATATATATATATATATATATATATATATATATATATATATATATGCAGTACTGTGCAAATAAATCCGGACAGCTAACATTAAGTAATTAAACCAATTTTGTCAGAAACGCAATTGTTGTAACAAGTATAGTTTTTTTTATTTTTTAACTCATTATTTACTCAAATTGTTATTTGGTTTGAAATTTCATGATCTCAGTAAAATATTATAATTTGTGTGAATTTGCGAAAATAGAGAATTTTAATAAATTTGAAAAAAATATATTAATATTAAAATATAGAATGTATAAATTATCCACTAAACTATAAATTCAATATCTGGTACGACCGCCATTTTTTCTTAATTACCGCTGCACACCTGTTGCTCATGAAGTGAATCAAAGCTTGAATCACGTCATTGCTAATATCATCCCATGCAATTTGGATTTGGTGCTTCAGTTGCTGGATGGTTTCTGGATTACTTTGACGGACTTAATGCTTCATAATAGCCCAAATATTTTCAATTAGGTTCATATCTGGGCTATAAGGGGGCCATTACATTGTGTATAGATTAAATTATTAACCAAGTACTTTTTTCACCTTCAAATAGAAATAAAATGTTATGTTACAAAGTTGTTTATTATTTTTTACCTAAAATGAATACAGAAGTTTTAAATAAAGAAAAAATAGTGCATAATCACTTGTTTTGATCTGTTGTCTTGTTGAAAGATGAAGCTCTCAGTTTCACTAAATAGCTCCAAAACTGATGATTTCCAATGCCTTTCCAGAATGTTCAAGTACACATTACCGGTTACCTCTGCTTCGAAAAAGATCAAGTGACCAACACCAGTATTACTAAAACAGCCCCAAACCATTACACCCTCAGTTTTATTAGGCACTTGTTGAATGCAGATATCGCTGAGGCGTTCTCCTTGTTTTCTACGCACAATTAGCCGTCCATCTCCCACTTGCAGTTTAAATTTGCTTTCGTCAGAGAACACGACGTTATTCCACAACTCCCTGGTCTAGTTAGAGTGCTCTCTGGCCAACTTAAGCCGACCAATTTTTGAACATATCTTTAGAAAAGGTTTCTGCAGTGAGCGGCGTGTCCGAAGATTTGCGTTCAGTAACTTTCTCCGAAAACTGGATATTTCAATACCTGTTGCTGTGGCAAGATTGGCTTGCAATTTCGTTGAAGTAAACAAAGAACCAGAAATTTATCTTGCCCTGTTGTGTTGTTTTTGCGGTCTGCCAGACTCTTAAGACCGCTCTGTGTTCCCCGTAGTCTTATATTTTATTGATAAGATCGGCAATTGATGATTTCTGACGTCCTATGCTTTCACCAATTTCACTTAAGGACAATCCTTCCCTCCATAACGCGATAACAACACTTTTTTCTTGGTCGTTTAGTTTAGATATTTTCAGTACTTTATTCGCTTCTTTTTACTAAAAGTTGTTTCTCCATAAATATAACTTTAACAACTTATACTTTCAGAGTTTGAGTGAATTACAAAATGCAATCGGAATTATAATTGGAATCTAAAAAAAAGTAACAACACTAGGCAATATTTAACGTTTTTATATGAATTAGAACTGTCAAGTAGATATATATATATATATATATATATATATATATATATATATATATATATATATATATATATATATTATATATATATATATATATATATATATATATATATATATATATTTATATATAAATATATATATATATATATATATATATATATATATATATATATATACATATATATACCGGGTGTTTCTTTTAAACTGAGACGATCAAATATCTCGAAAAATAGCCATTCTACGGAAAAAATGTCCATTATCAAAATTTAATCATACCGCGGAGGAAATAAATTAGTGCAAAAAAAATAGTCCCCCCACCCTCGCTTTGTAGGATGGGCAGGATAACATTTCACTTTGAATGTTATTTCAATTTCAATTTGATCTGGAGAAAAGTGCATTTCACTTTGATCTGAGTACTAGTCTTTATGAAGGAAATAATTTTACTTGCATTTGACACATAATTGCAACCAATAAGAGTTCCAATTCTACTTCTTCTTAACTTTTTAAAACACTTTCGACAACTTCACGCAGTAATTCGTAATTTCCTCTTCGATTTGCATTTTATATTTTGATTTGGTTTTTGTCGTTGACTTTTGCTGTTTTTAAATAATACTAGATTCCCTCAACTTACGTGATTTTTTATAATTATAGATTTTAAATATGATATCGGTGATAAAACTTTCAACCACATTCAAAATGATGTTCTCAAATGTATGCAGAAATTCAAGATATTCTATACATTTCCATTTAAGAAAAAACTACTGGTGTCTCAAACAAAAGTTAATTTGAGTTCATATTTTGATTAGTTTCTAAAGATCGTATTAAAACAGGAGAAGTCGTCGAAAGATTTATTTCTTTTGTAGAAATTCAAGATCGTTCAGCTTATGAATAAGTTGTAAAAATAGAATATTATAACCAGTGACAAAAATACTGCTTAAACTTACGACGGTGTTACAGTTATGAGTGGAAATAAAGGTGCGTGGAATGCAAATCATATTAAAACAAGATTTTCTTAACGTATATTTTGTCTACTATGCTTGAAATTTAGTCCTTCAGGCCGTGTGCGCCAAACAAATATCAGAACTGCGTATTTTTTGCCAATTTATATGGGATACCATCATTTTTTTCTCTATTCTGCGATGGAATTTCCAGTAGCACAGTTAACGTAGTGTATGATAAAGTGGAAGAGATAAAAACATGCATGGCAGCCATTCAGAATGGCAGAAATTCGGATATAAGAACGATTCTTATCGTTGTTTTATTTTATTACTACACTCTAAAAAGTTTTTGATGTAATATTACATCGATAATTGTTGGCAACAGAATACCACCGTTAATCATTGTAAAATTACTCTCTAAGAGTATTTCGATAGAATTGCGAATAAATATGTAAACTACATTTAAACCATAAAAAGTAATTTTACATTAAAAAGATTAAAATTTGCATGGACATTTTACAACAGGATATGTAAATTTTGACGGATTTTTCACCTAAATGTTGTAAATTTACACATTATAATCGTAATATTACCTAAAAAATTACTCGTTTATATGTATTTTTTTTTAAATTTACGCATAAAAGCCTATTTAAAAAAATACGCTTGTTGGTGTAATTATTATATAATTACTCATTTGCCCGTAAGACCACCAAGAAGATTTAATTTTAGAACAAAAAAACAAATTTTTCAAGTAGTAAATACCTTTATTTAAACATAAACATTTCTGTAATGAAATTAATTAATTTAGTTTACATATATTATGTCGAATTATCAAATTATACAATAATAATTTTTTGTCTCTTATCATTCCTTAATGTATCTGAAATAAGATAATTTTTGATATAAATTTAATAAAGTTAAATATTATGATGAAGCTTTTAGACTTGATATCACAAATCAAATTTTATTGGAACTAACCTCAAAATTTTTGAACATAAAAAGTAACTCCAGTAATATTTATTCCGGTATTTAAGATGTTTTGGCATCTATGCTACAACAATGAACTTGAAAAGTTGTATAAGTCGTTTTGTTAAAAATTGGGTTCTAAATTAATGTACTGCATATTTTTTCCATCGATGTTCATTCGAATGCTTCTTATATTTTTGAATTACACTGGAATTAAAATCACAATTTAAACAATCAAATATTTAAATACTTTAATTTATATAACTGTATTAATACTTATCTTAAATTTAATTAATCAAATTATTTTATATTTAAATTTTTAATTTGATTCCGCAACACACATTTCCTTTCACTGATGAATTACTAAAAATAAATCCTTTACTAAGTGACACTAACGCAAAACAAAAAAAATAATGATTTACATTCATACTGAAAGTATTTTTAAGTCAGAAGAGTATATTTACGACTTAACAAGTACTATGTGCTACACAAATGGTGTAAACTTACAACTTAAAGTTTAACTTCACATACTCATTGGTATTTCTTTACTCTTATGATAGGAAAAATACACAAAACTGGGTAATTTTACTATTTTTAGTGTAATGATTTTCTTATACATAGTTATCAGTTGAATTTTAAGCATCGGGTGTAAAATTACATCAAAAATTGCCATTATTATCAAGGTAATTTTACGCACTTCAATCCTCATTTTTTAGAGTGTAAACGATGTGAAGTTTATTACGTTTTAAAGATTCTTTCTCGTGTTGTGCCTCAATTTGACATTTTGAGGCACAACACGAGCAAAATTTGTTCCTGCAAAAACGAACGAGTGATACGATTTGTGTACGTGTCACTCGTTCAGGCCATTAAACAATTAAATGATTTTATTAACAAAATTTTAAAAGAAGCGTATGACGTAATATGACATTATGCTTTATGCTTTAAACTCTTCTTACCAGCTGCTTAATACGATAGCCAAATTATATCCATTTTTAGATAAAGAACGCCTGCAAAACTATGAGCTAGTCAAAACGATTTATAATAACAATTTAGAAAAAATTCTCGCAGAAGTTATTCGCCTTTCGATAATAACAATAACCATACCGATGTCGACCGCAGTATCATAACGATGTTTTTTGAACGTTGAAACGTCTAAAATATTATTTAAGAAGCACAATTAGAGACCAATGATTGAAGAAATTAGCAGTATATTCAATTAAAAGATGCTTGATGAATGAAATAAACAATTTTAATGGCAGAGTTAAAATTCATTAGAGAGTTAACTAATTTTAATTTAATTTTTCATGAAGTTTTATATAATTTTTCCCACCCATGTTTGAAAACCACGAATCACTACTGAATTATATATACATATATATATATACATATATATATATATATATATATATATATATATATATATATATATATATATATATATATATATATATATATATATATATGTATATATATATATATATATATATATATATATATATATATATATATATATATATATATATATATATATATATATATAGTAAAACCTCGCTTAACGAGCATCTCTCATAACGAGTAATTCGCATTACGAGCAAAAAAACGAGCGACGTTTTACGTAACGAGGGAAAGTCCTGAATCGTAAAAAAAATCTTGAAAGAGAATTGAAAAAGGAAAACAATACGTATCTTGGCTAGCTGTTTCATGTCACCAAAGAAAAAACTACATGAAGAAAATAAGAGAATTACAATAACGATAGAAAAGAAACGTGAAATCATTAAAAATCGAGAGCGAGGTGGGGTTACACGAATATCTGCGCAACGGTTACGTGTTCTCGACGATGTTGAAATATTGCTTCTCATATGGATAAACGAAAAGCAATTACAAGGCGATTACAATTAACGAGAACATTATTTGTGAGAAGGCGAAAATCATTTTCGCCGACCTCGTAAAGCAGACTCCAGGAACATCAACGGCCGAAAAAGAAGTATTTAAGGCAAGCCATGGGTGGTTCGAAAAATTTAAAAAAAGAACCGGAATTCATAGCGTTGTAAGGCATAGTGAGGCTGCAAGCTCTGACACAAAAGCAGCTGAGAACTTCATCGGCGATTTCAAGAAGCTCGTAGATTCTGAGGGTTTCCTGCCGCAACAAGTTTTTAATTGTGACGAGACGGGTATTTTTTGGAAAAAGATGCCAAAGCGAACCTATATAACAGCAGAGGAGAATGCATTGCCCGGACACAAGCCAATGAAAGACCGTGTCACGCTGCCAATGCAAGCGGTGATTTAAAGATTAAACCACTGCTTGTTTATCATTCAGAAACTCCACGAGCCTTCAAGAAGTGAAAAATCGACAAAAACAGGCTAGATGTGATGTGGAGGTCCAACAAAAAGGCTTGTTTCAGTTTCTGTCTCCCAACACCACTGCGTTATTCCAACCTATGGACCAGCAGGTTATTTCTAATTTTAAAAAGCTCTACATTAAGGCACTCTTCGAGCAATGTTTTAAAGTGACTGCAGGCACCAATCTCACTATCAGAGAGTTTTGGAAAGATCACTTCCACATCGTTACCTGCCTCAAGATGATCGAATCGGCGTGGGAAGCAGTTACCAAGAGAACCCGCACTTCTGCTTGGAAGAAGCTTTTGCCAGAGTGTGTTGTTGAATGTAACATTGAAGAGTTTGAGACAGTACGTGTGGATCCTGTTGTCAACGAGATTGTGTCATTAGCCACTATCATGGGAGTGGAGGTGGATAACAATGATATTGATGAACTTGTGGAAGAGCAAAATCAAGGGCTGACCACCGACGAGCTTATGGAGTTGCATTGTGTTTCACAGCAAGAAATGATGGAGAGTTGGTCAGATAAGGAGGATGAGGTAACAACAAAATAACAATCTTCTAGCGCAATACGAGAAATGCTGAAAGCATGGGAATCTGTTGCTTCGTTCATTGAGAACCATCACCCTAATGAGGCAATGGCTAAACGCCCTATAAATTTTTTCAACTATAATGCTGTATCGCCTTTTCACCAAATTTTGAAGCGTCGGCAAAAACAACTTTATTTAGACAGCTTTCTAGTAAAAAAGAATTCGGTATGTATTATAAATAATAAACTTATTACATGCTTTTTGTTTTCTGTAAATCGAATTCGTATTCGAGGTTGATGAAAAGATGAAGGATCGTATTATCGTATTTTTCGCTGTTTCGCTTTACGAGAGAGATTCTGGAACGAATTATGCTCGCTAAGCGAGGTTTTACTGTATATATATTACAACGATTAAAGCATTCTATACGTCGATAAAGACAATTGCCTACACCATTGGACATAATTCCGTTTGAGACAACCCCAATTATTACATTAGACAAAAAAAGTCAAATCATCTTATAATGATTTCGTAAAGCTAACCTTGTGCTCATCACATTACCTATGTTATTATATAGTAAGCCTATTACCCAGAGATTTGATGTTGTTAGGTTGTTGTATTACTGATGCCGCGCTTTAATTTAATCAGTTAATCATATAAAAATGCAACGATGACAAAATACAACATCACACAGATTATTATTATATACTCGTACAATACATAACCTAGAACAGTACATTGTAATATGTATTATGCAGCATCTATGTAGAAACTATATACAAAACACCAAATCCAATTATTATATAGTTTTTTTTGTGGGAAATAAGGAAAACGACTAACGACTTTTCTGTTGATGCTGTTGTGTAATTGGATTGGTTGTTAATTCTATTGTTGTTGTTTTAATGGTGGATTGCGCAAAAATGGTTAAATTATTTTAATCTTATATAATACAGTCGGTGTATATATAATTATTGTTTCGCCGACTGTATGTACATAAATACAATTCAAAGGTCTTTGTGAATTTTTATTTATTTTATATTTTGATGTCTCAATTAATGGCAATCACTTTGGTTCTTGAAGTTTTTTGTTTGTTTATTGTATCTTCTTAAAGAAAATTTTTATCAAAATGTACATACACGATACAGGTATATACACACACATACACATACACACACAGCAAGGATGTCTGATTTATGATTATAATTTTATCTCATGAAAAGATTTCGTTTATCTTACTGCGTTTATATGACGCGAAGAAGATGATGATGATGATGCCTGCGATCGCAAGTGATGAATTAACTTACTTGTTTCGTAAGAGTATAGATATATTGTATATGGTGGGTACCTACATATAAAATTTCGCAAATATTTTATTTAATTTTAATTACAACAAACCGATCGTCTTAATACATAATGATCGTTTGATGATATTTCCGTTTAATCGTCTTCGATATCACTTTAATATAAAAGTATGTCTTATTATTTATTTTTTTTATTTCATCTTGGTCTCAAGATAAAGTAATCATAATAATAGAAACATTTAATTTAAAACATAAAACATTTAAATGATGATGATGATTGCAAAATATTATATATATTGTGGGGTTTCAACATTTTTAGCACAAGACGAAAAAAAACAAAAAAAAAAATTTAAAACGATCATGTATTATTCTTTTATATATAGTATAAGATGTAATAAGAAGTAGAGAAATGCTAAGAAAACATAAATTCTAATGATCATTGAAATCACGATACCAAAATAAATCCAACCGACCATTTTGAATATTATCTACGATCTCTCGATCGTATGTGTGTGTGAGTACAATAAAAACCACTTCACTAAAATATCGAAATGATCTTAGAATAATTATAGATATACTGTATTTTGATTATTGATGATCATAATCGATCGATCGATTGATCGCACACGATCAATATTGTTATTGTATATTATATGATCACGTTTTGTGTTTTGTTCTCCCTGACTTTTTTTTTTTTTTTGATACAGAATCTTTCAGATTTATATTAAATTTTTTTTTATTATATTATTGATCAATGATCATATAAACTTAAGAAACAAACAAAAAAAATGTTTATAAATTTGATATCGATCGAGGTACTTCTTATTGTATATTGAAAATAATTTGACATAATACGAGTCCGGTGTTGAATTAATTGTGTTGAAATTAGGTTGAGGCGTGTTATTCGGGAGGTACATTACCGTGATGTCAATATATAAGATCGATCGGGAAACAAAATATATTTTATGTCGATATAATCATGATGGTGAATCAGATTTGATATTGGCGTGGTAGTGAATTAACACTATTGGGAGTACTGATGAGGTGCTATACATCCGGATGTTATGATTAATAAAAATTTGTAGCACACATTATAAAGAACCAATAAACATCCTCCAATTGTCGTCGATCAAGATACCAAAGTTTCGGCAACTCATGATCATTTTAATATATCAAGTAACGATGAATAATTTTTTCCCCAAATAAAACACCTACGGTAACTAAGCAAAATTATCCCAAAGGGAAATTCCAGAGTGAAGACTAATACAGCTACTGGCCTAGACAACGTCCAGACTAGGATTGAAAGCGGCAGTTCACTTATATGTGGGTATTTTCTTTAATGTGTACACCGGGTGCTTGAAAAAAGTTTCGTTTCCTTATAAACGGAGACATCAACCAGGGTAGCCTAAGTGGCGATATCTGGTTCAAGATGGTTGCGTTACAGCATGAAATACTATGCAGTAGTAAAACTAAACATTCTTTACAGTCTTTAATATAGTCAATGGAACCGAAATCGCTACTGTGATTTGTTGCAATATACATTAGTCAGGAGGACTCTGAACACAAAACAAATGTATTAACTGGTGATGTTCCACAACGGTCTGTACAATGGCCTTCGCTCTAGAATGTAATGTATGGTTGTGTGTTTTCATTTCTCTTATTAAATAAAAAGTTCGTAAAAATTTGAAACAGAACGATACGATACATTCTGCTGGCCTGAAGTTATCATGAGGACATGTCCTTATTCACTAGCAGGAAAACTTTGGCGAGCATAACGTTGGAGGTTTTGTTCCAAAATAAGCTATCTACTAGCCGTAACTAGGAGTAATGACTGTCAGATCGATCTGATTACGATCAGTGGTGAGAAAGACTACATCTGCCACTCCCTGTTGAATTTACAATCTTTGAGCAGACCCATCTTTCATGTCTGTACCATAGGCCGCATGTCGTAGAGATGTCACAATAGACCAATTGAGCCTGAGTGACGCAGAATAAACAAAATAACTGTCATATAAGACTTATTATCTACAGCGAAAGAAAGCGGCATGGAAAACTAGATGAGAATCTAGCCAAATAAGAGTCAACTTGATACTTAGTGGTAGTCCCATGGTGTTCCACATGATAGATAATTGAACTTCTTCAATGAATCAATTTCAGATAGAGCGCTCATGCAATCAGTTTAAGGTCTTGAAAATACTCAAAAATTTCTGAGGTTATAAGATCAAGAGCAGCACATGACACATATGATTAGAAGATACCAAGATGAATGATTGGGGATGCCATTTTGCAAAAAGATTTCGTCCCAATCAAACAAGGTCTTATCGAAGAAATTATTCAAATATGTCACCGAGAGTGATTCATCTGATGAGATATAAAAATCTTGATCTTATATTAATTTTTCCCCTTGCACTCGAAAGAATATTGAACATTAGTCTACCGATGCTTATCTGCGACTAGTTTAATGATAAATCGTCGATGTCCTCCACATTCAAACAGTCTCACATAGGACAATCTTACTGGTTCAGTCGTTCTTATATCATTGAAGTGTTTGCAATTTACATTTATTGGTTCTAGGAGAACAATTTTGGAAGACACCAGCGTCTTGGGTAGCATGTCAATCAAACTATGAGCTTCCCGTTCTTTCCACCTTTAGGTGTAATAAATTATCATGAAGTAATTTCAGGCTATGCAAACGAGAGTAATATGGCTATGAAAGAAAAGGTGGAGTTTAATGCCGGACATCTACAACCAGCATATTTTCCCATAGGAAATGTGGAAAATGGGTCTGGAAGAAACGACTCGGATAAACGACATATTATACCATCTGTTCACTCACGGGAAATCAAACATGCACTCAATCTCACGAGTCAAAAATCAGATATCACTCATAAATCACTCATATGAGTGTTAATTGTGATCTCCATAAATTAAAACTGATTGATGCCAGAAAATAACATAAATTTACACTCCACTTAGATACAGCAAACCACATCACACCATATACAGCAACAGCAACAACAACAATCATTTTGAAAATTTCACTTTTCCCCATTGAAAAATTATAAAACATGAATTGGTACAAATTTTTCCGATCTCCCGATGATGTTAACAACAAATAAATGAAAATCGTTATTTTTTCTTTTCGTTTTGCCATGGAAATTTTACAGCTGTTGAGTTTCCATCATAACACTTATAAGATGTTTTAAATCAAAATGAACACAAAACAAAATTATTATTGGAAAATGCTTTATTCAATTTAGATTTTCTATTTGTCATTGTTGTTGTTGTTGTTGTTGGAGAAGTTTTTCATCTTCGAAAGCAATAAACTTCAGAACATTGATTTACGATTGGAGTTATCCACACAGGCAGTTTATTTAAGAAATTTTATTTGTCCGATTGGGGTTTGGATATCGACTTAGTTTTAGAAAATTGATTTATGCATTCGCTAGACCCAATGTCTGTTATAAGTTTTATGTCTTATACAAAACTGTTTTAACGCTTATCTTTTAGAAAATTTTATTACTGTTGTCAATCGTACTGTTAACTGTTGTTATTGGGGGGAAATATGGTCAGGCGAGATAAAGCGAATACCAGGAAATGCTGTCAAAACGTTTAAAACGTTACACAATTTTGATGAGCAAACAAGGATCCGAAGCCTTCACTCTGGCAATGAAGGCTAGCCAAACGACTAATATCGTGAGCTCCCTTTTCTCGAATTATTTAATCGACGACTGACCACCTTGTCGTAATAAATCGAAAAGTGGATTACTTTCGACAGTGGAAGAGATTTCTCAAAATTGAATCCCTATGTGGAATTGATAAAAATTATTCTTAACATATACATCTGTTGTCTCGAGGAAAGTGTTTTTGCGCAAGAAGTGAAAAAGTTATCAATTTATTTCGATAAACAAAAAAATGGAGATCTGCTGAATACACCAATATACAGACCTGTCAAATAAGCAATACGGATAAGGAAGAAGTGGTCTACTATCTATGGATGTAGAAGAAGTAGAAAGAGCTATCTCGATAGTTTAACAAGTTAATCACTATTATAGAAGAACCAGTGCAATAAACGAGTCTTGAGTGCACCGCCCTTGAGTTTATTCTAGGCCCAATTTTGGAGCGTTTCGTTCGATAAAATCCTGAAAATTGAAATACCAGAGAACCCCTAGATGGTGGAGTGTGCTGACCATATTCCAGACGTAAGAACTATCTGCTATCTAAGTAATCATGGCTTCACCCTGACACCAAAAAAAAAATATGGTTTTACGCAACTTACGAAAATCTAAAAGGCAATATTAAGGCACATTAAGATCTACAGGATTTTTTTGAGATTCATTAATAGCAATATCATAAGAATTTTAATGATAGAACGAACCATCCAGATTTCATTAAATATTCATCAAAGGTTTGATCATGCCAATGTTAGTCATTCCTAAATTAGAGAAAAATTGCACCAACTTTAAAAAGTGATAACAATTCTGAAATAGGACGAAAAACCTGTTGTACAAAAACAGGAAAACAAGTTCTGTGGGTTGAAGGAGAAGCTTGATAAAACGAAAAGACAGTTCGGAGACCTATACCTGAACTTTGGTTTGCTAGAACTAGGTACCCTTTAGCAATCATTTGATATGCAGAAGACATCGAAGTAAACGTTCGGAAACTTGATTAATCACAACGAAAGCACAAACTGAACACATCGATATCTTTAAAGCAAGTAGTACATTTCTCCCAACAACAGCAGTCGCATCAGGTAAATTAAAACCACCCACCTTTTGCAGAACTGCATCGCATCCGACATTCAGAACGCAGTTCATTGTCATATAGGCAAGAGTGTGTCATGAACAACACACAGATACGCTTATATTCGGAAAGCGCGAAACAGCAGCCGAAATCTTGCACACAGTGTCTAACACTGGACGGAGTAACAAAAATTTGGTGGACATTTTGGAGCTGAGGTATTGTGACCAGCATACTTTTCATCGCTTACAGCTTAAAACAAGGAAATAGAGGGTTAAGGATATTTGGCTTATCTGAGCGCTGATGATGTAATTGTTTCAATCTTTTCAGTATGTTTTGGGGCTCAAGACACTTCTAACTTTGTCGTGGTTCACTTATATTTACGTTCTAAAGCTCCATACTAAAAAGTTATAGATGTGCCCCTACCAGGATTTAAACTCGGTATTTCTCGCCTCAACTGTTGCAATCTTCACCACTTGCGCTACTTGGGTTGATAAATGACTAGTGGCGGATTCATTTATCAACAATACACGCAATGGGCAAGCAAGTGGCTTCAATCGACTCAGTGATACCTGAGCTGATTGAAGCCACCTGTGGACGTGTTTGCTTTATATCTAGAAATGGGAGCTAAAAAGACACCATTAGAAACCATCACTGTCAGAGAGGGAAACCGAGTTAATACAGACAGTTGAAATGGAATTTCCCAAACGAAATTGCCATTAAGAGAAACAAGATGTTAGAGATGTGGAAAGCTGGGTCATTAGTAAATCACAACCTAAGTCGCCAGAAAAAAGTCACGAAAACAAGAATCATGACTAAAATAGGCCTCATTTTCTCGAAAGAAGATGATGTTGAAAGAACCAAAGTTAGCAGACATAAAACAATCACTGAAGATCTCTTCCCACCACCCAGGTGGCGCAGTTGTTAAAGCTACGGTAGTTCGAGCGGGAGGTACCGGGTTCAAATCCCGATAGGGGCAGGATGCAAAAGGGATTTTTCACCTTGAGATTACGATCTGTAGGCTGGCACTATAGGTTGGCATGGAGCTATGCAATGTGCAGATGGTTAGGAAAATCGAACCTACAGCCGTACGTCCTCGAATTTACTGTAATGGCGTAAAAGTAAGGACGTAACTAAGCGAACCGCGAACAAATGGGGCGGTGCCTTGAGCCACAAACAGATTAGAAATAAAAAAATAAGATCCCTTCTCTCATATACAACCACCGAAAAGCAAACTTCTAACTAAGGAAACCGCAGTTCAAGAAATGTTGACCAAGAATTCACCAAAATATCATGCAGTTCACCATGGGGTCTTTGAAATGACGAAAGATAGATCAGAAGAACAAAGAGATGATAGTGTTCACGATAGGCAACTGATTATGCGAATTCAACATAGTGGCATTAGGCATATACAGTGCCCCATTGCCTAGAAGTCTTGCTTTGTATACCTATGTTCCGTGTTTTTCCCAATGATGAAAAAAATAAATGAAGACTGGGTCAAACATTTCACAAACATCTGGGAAACTTAGGGAAGTGATGCAAAGACCCATGTATGCGAACATTACCAATATCATAAACCACTCCGGTTCAAATACAGTCGTTGAAAGGGTTTAGTCGAACCTTATCTGATTTGAACCACCAGTATGATAAACTACGACAATTATCTTGACAATCAAAACTCAATTTTGACTTTTAGTGGGAAAACTATCGTGACAGAAAAAATTGTTTGGATTGATAGTAGCAACAACTGTATCGACAGTATAGATTCACGTCCTATAGCAGTCATTTAGTTCGACATCGATCGAATCCCGTTCAAAAAATAATTTTCTATCGACTTCAAATGATAAACTCTAAAGCGGATAATTCACTCACTTATTCCATGAATTATTTCGCTTAATCCCGAATATAAAACAAAACTTTTCCATCCAAATCTCTTTACCTACTATATACCAGTAAGACGATTTTAAATTCGTAACGAACCGAAAAATACAAAAACAAAAAAAAAAAGGATCCGAAACAGAATGAAAAGTTTTTTCCTTTATTCTCTTCGATTGTTTCTGTTTCAATTCAATTATAAACTTTTCAATTTCCACGAACAAAATTCGAAGCAACAATTTTCGATTTATATTGTGATTGTGAGTTGTGACAAACACAGGGGATTTGATTTCGTCTCGATAAACTCGGTCCCCACCGTATCTATATACACTCGTATACAGTGTGCACGAGTATGTGATGGATGGGTACAAAACGTAAGATTGATATAAATTAGAAATTTGATGTTGTGAATCAAATCTCAAGATTTTACATATCTGAATGATTGAAGATTTATTTGTTCATCTTTAAAGGTTTCATCGTACCGTTGATCATTTTTAATTTTTTGTGGTTAACAATTTTTTCTCTATACCGTGATGTGTGATAAGTGTATATACTCGCACATACGAGACGAAATTGAAGTATGATAAATTTATAAGATTTTAATCATATAAAAGTTGAGAAATGCTGAATCTGGGGACATGATTTGTGGTAGTCACTTACATTTAATTGAACGTATCTATTACACACATTTATTGTTGTTGTTCCTTGCTGAGACTTTATCTGGGATCGATACATATTACGTATGTAAGGTTGTTCGTAGACGATAAATGAAATATGATGAATTATTGTGATCAATTATGGTTATCGCACGCAGGGCATTTACTTACCATGTTCAACGTGATGTGGTTATGAATATGTGGGGAGCGATACACCATTTGTGTGGATTGGAATATATTTTTATTAAACGGGAAATCATAGATGCTTATCGCTTTAGGAAATCTGAGTCAAATTCCAAGGAATTTTCATATACCAACCCATCGCGGCAGGTACCGGGTTAACATCCAGATCCGGGGCAAGATGGATCAGTCTCATCAGTCCCAGGATTTTTCTATCATCCCAAGATTTTGTATCAGAATAAAAATTAATATAATCGGGAGTTCAGTGTTAGTCGTCATACTGAGTGGACGTGTTTTTTTCCACAAATTTTTAGAGGATGTCGCCCGTTTCTGGAGTGGGCTGGAATTGTGCAACAGTGTCTTGGAAGAAGCGGTTTTTGTAGGTATTTGTAGATGCATGCTGGTGATTTGTTGTTTGCCTCATGGTACTGCTGTGGTAGCGGGGGGAGGGGGTGGCAGGTTTCGTGGCTGGATGAGATGGGGACGGGCATGATGGTTGAGCTATTTGCGGTGGTGGTTGGGGGCCTTTGTTGGCATGTGGGGTTTTGGGCGCGAGTGGGAGCCGGAGGATTCGCTGGAATGTGGGGTGTTTTGATGGATTTCGGTTTGTTGGCTGTCGGTTGAGATAGGTCTACACTTTTTATTTTTGTGTAGGACGGTGTCCCGTTGTTGAGGGTGGTTTGAATTAGTTTGTAGTTTGGATGCTTATAATCGGGTTCTCGTGTTAGAGTTTGCCACTAATAGATGTATGTTTGGTTGAGTTTGGATCGTGTTTGGTTTGCTTGAATGGGGTTCGCTCCGGGGGGTGTCGATTTCCTCCACTTTTGGGTTGCTTCTGTTCCATACTTTCTGCATGCATGTGGCATCCCTGCCTGTGTTGTTGCCTGTGTGTCGTGCATGCGTGCATGTGGGTTGTCCATGCGTTATTTCAATTTATTAAGTTTCGTATCGTATTTGGATTTAATGGTGCTTTTTGAAGTCGATATCAGTTGTTCTTTTTTCATTAATGAACGGTGAAGGTCGGGGCGGATCTGCTACGTTTATAGTAGAGTGGCATATATATATATATATATATATATATATATATATATATATATATATATTTATATATATATATATATATATATATATATATATATATATATATATATATATATATATATATATATATATATATATATTTTTCTGTGACTTAATTTCTTTTCCTTATGACCTTAAGTGTTGAAGTGTAAGCATTAAGTGTTGCATAAATATAAGAAGTTTTCAGGCGTCTGTTTTGATTCTCTCATGAACATATACTAGAATTGTGGTAACATCATCGTTATGGTTGGCTGGTACTCAATCTATAATACTACTAATTAAATTAATTGTTACAGATGTCTGAACCATAAGTTAATAAACTGGAGTTTAAATAAAAATAAAATTAATTAATTACTTAAGTTACAGACTCCTGAGGGAAATTTATTTTAGAATTTGTTTTAGTTTAATCAAAATACAGCAGAGCAGATAGGTGTTGCGGACTGAAGAATGCTGATTGGCTATTGCAGATTAGTAGATTAAAGTTGTGATTGTCTATTAACAGTAGTTTAGTAACGATTTGCCAGGCGTCTGAAACCGGGTCGTTCTCTCGTTACTAACATACCTTCCTATCCTTACCTATTGTTTTATGTAAACGGCTGTAAGAAAAGGCCCAGCGTTATCCGAATCTTGCCTAGCACCTGGTCCTACAGTCCTATCAATCAATCAGAAAAAAATTAATATAATCGAGTTATAGTACTCATTTCAACTGTCACGACAGTTTTTTACTATCAGCCCAAAAAATATTCTTATGATTTTAAGAATATCGTCCTTAAATAAAATAAAAATAAACACTATAAAAAATTTAAAAATGTAAACTCCTACCGTTGCGTCATAGGTAGATTCATAAAAATACCAGCCATACTTTTAACATACGGAAGGACTTACATTTGAAAATTCATATGGCAAGTGATTATAAAGTGTCATCTCAGAGGGTTGCAAAATTTCCGTATTAGATTATTATTTTGATGATAGTAAAATCCTGGGATGACAATTCAACTATATCTATCACGATATAATTAGTGTTACCATTGCATTTTATGGGATGAAATCATGGGCTAACTTTATATACGTTGAGCAGTATTCATCGTGACAATCTTTCAATGTCCATCTTGACCTCATTGAGTATTCACCATTCTTCCAAATCGATATTTCAGTGGTGGGTGCATTGCATCCTTCAAAACTCCGTGGTCTATTTGTGACGCCGCTGAAGGTTTGCCAATGTGTAAGATGATGTGTTTGTTATGAAAATAATTTGAAAAGTACTTTTGGCACAGAGTTATCTCCAAGAAAATTAAACCCAATGTTAGAAAATATATTTGAACACAACCCTCTCGTTAACACTAATCACTTTAATACACCGATACTGGACTACACTTAGCCACGTCGAAATTAGTAACCGGTGGTTAACCACTGGGTGCCTCAGAGAGTGTAATTTGAATAATATGATGAATGCTAATGAGCCTTGCCTTGAAACATCGAATGCAACTACGGAAAACCCTTTGTACTAGTCGTCTTCCTATTTAGTGGCCTTACAGTGGCGAGTAAAACTTGTAGACCGTTGATTGCAGCAATGATATTTTCTTGAGGAACCTTTCCGTTGGAACTATTTTCTTTATTTTTCTTGCACTATCATTACTCTTGATTGTAGTCTGATCTTCAGTTGTTCTTGACTAAGATGCCTTATTTTTCAGTTATCTATATGTTTCGTTGCTTTGTACTGTGGCAACAACGTAGAATATATGCTATAACATTCTGAAGAGTTATGATGTATGCACGAATGTGGGAAGGGACTCAATTTAAAGGGGTGTCATTCTTATTGATTTAGGAACGCAGAGAACTTACTAGACAGATTCATCTTACTCTGATGTATGCTATTAGACTAGAAGTACCTCAATGTCTTTATAAGAGATCTCTAGCATAACTTAAACGTTGGTTTTTTCTGTACGATTTCATATCAGGGTCTAAAAAAAAAAATATCAAATCAGACATAAATGGCTAAGACAAAACCTACAAACCTGTTGTCCGGTTGGTCGGTGATACCTCGGTCCTTGAACCCAATCCAGTCCTATCCCTAGGCAAGAACCTGTAAAAGATGAACTAGACGGCAAACCACAAGCAAAAACATGACAAGCCACATACATATAACATGTAACATATAGGAGATGCATATTGACAGCATGCAAGGAACATATAGGAAATGCATTGGCCGGCGGCCAACACATCCCAGACGTTATTACAATAAACATTCACGGAAACAATTATCAAAATCAACAGACACTTTTCCTTATAAACAAAAATACAAGTAACAAATCACCACACAAGACACTAAATGGCACGAAACTCTATGACAACAAATGACACTGATATACGTCAGACATATGTCAAATATATTTCGAAGATGGTAACATAGGATTATTAACCGTGGCTGAATCTTGTACCGGACTAAAGATGGCGGGAGGCGCGCGAAGAAGATACCGTTACCCGATGTACAGTGCGATACCAAAAAAAAAAGTATATAAGGCGATGCGTGTGGCGGGAACGATGCTTTATTTTTCTTTTCTTGGTGTGAGTTGGTGCAAGGTGAATGTGTGATATCGAACGAGTACCATTAAAATCAGAAAGTGAACAAGTAATCTATAACAACTAAAATTAAAGAAAAAACAAGATAAACTCAGTGGAACTTGGGATAAGTGGGATCACGTCGTCAGAGTGGTGGACATAAAGGAAAGATGCAAGGAAGGTGTACTTGTCCAACAGTGAGGTAGACACGTGGAAAGCAGGCTAGTGCCATTTTATCTTTTCCCTTCTAAGTCCTTTGTGTAACAAGTTCATATATCAACAGCATAGCCCCCTGCCATTGTTACACCCAGCCCAAAGGTCTCTAGCCAACCGAATAGAGCTAGCCATATTCGGGCGCGTAGGCTGGCGCCCAAAATACAAATAAAATTGTCTGCTAATTGGGGTGGTAGAGGAAGAGCAAGGGGAGAGGACGGCCCAAAATTAACTTACGTCAGTGTTTAAAACATTTTTATAAATAGTAAAGAAATACAGTGTCAAAACATAAATACTGTTTTATTGCAACGCGCACGTCACAAATATCCGACCAATTTTTTTTCTCCGTGGTTATCTACTAAACTTAGCTGCCCATCATTTTAATCATGGCATTTAAGTTTCTTTCTTTATTGGAAAAGCACACTTCTTCAAATTTTGTTGTTTCTTTTAATTGCTAAGTGCTTTGTTGGACGAACTTCACTTTCTTTCTCTTTGTTATCCCTGCCTGTCTCCTTAGTGCCTTGTTTTTTTTTATAATTTTAGTTCCAAATCCATGCACTCTCTTCTCTGAAGTTTCGATACTGTAACTCTATTAGACATTTTCCAATAAATAACTCGTTTCCGAAATTGAACAGCTTAAGTCAAATTTTGATACGAAACTGGTTCTACCAGAGGTGCCACAGTATTGGGAGTGCATCTATGGAGCTACAGGAGTTATATTATAGATAATTCGAATGTTTTAATATTTGTGAATGTCTATATGGACAGATGATATCAACGAAATTTATACACACTGTAAGTAGATATTGATTTCCTGTTATCATGATCTGTATATAAATTATTCCATGCTAGGATCTTAGACCCATAAGCGGATCCTCCTTTCGTTTCAAAATCCTTTGAAAGGGAGATACAAGTTCAAACTGTGGAAACAGCTCTTAACTTTTATCTTTGTCAGAAGATAAAATCGATGGTATCTTTCTGGATGTAGTGGAAGCATGTAACAATGTCAGACCAGGCATCACACGGGCACTTGCGTCTTTTGGTTTAGAAAAGTCACTCGGCAGTTTTATAGATGAAATGCTTAAATAATGAGTGGAACAATATGGTTCTCTTCTTCTCTGGAACTTTTTCATAAATAACCTGTTACCGAACTTGAAGATGTAAGGCGTGAAAGTAGTTGCTTATGATGTAGATATGGCAGGGTTTACTCCTGTAAATGCGCCATTGAGAAAAAAGGGCACTGGAACTCCATTTAGTACACAGGGTCTATATTTTAGTCATTACACCTATATTATTATATCGGATTGCCATTTGATGACCGGGATTAAACTTCATGATCATTTAAAACCTCTGCCGGACATTCAGAAAACAGCCTCTTTGTGAATTAGTGGTATATTTAGGAGTACACCTACTCAAGAACTGAAGCGTTGCCTTCACCTAACTCACTTTGTATTAAAAAGGTATCTCGATGCTATACACCCTTCCATTTTTGGAATTGAAATTTATGTCCAACTGATTGAGTGAAACAGTTGTGAATTTCTGAATGTCTTCACTGATGATTCGAAAATGTGTAGAAAGGTGGTTGGTGATTTAAGGTATAATGTTATATCTACTTTGCAGTTTACTGATGGTCAGGGTGCCTAGTTCATCCCGTCGACAAAAGCCAGAAATTTTCTCTCATCTCAGCCCAATGCCACTAAGAGGGATGGCTGTTGTAAAGTTAGTCTTCAGGAGGAAGATAGAAGCTAAATTACTAGGTAACCCTAGTCAGAGCTTTACATGTCTAGATTCGTACAATTGTATCACTTAAAAGGCAGTAAATCAGTATGGTGTTCAAAGTAATGCGTATGTTAGACCTATGAGTATTCCGTACATACTGTCTTATATACAAGCATGCAAGTTGCTAAGATACGGCGAAGGAAAGGCCAGTATTCCACTTTCTTTACAGATGAACTTGTTTGAGAAATTAACAGAAAATAATTGGAGTGTTTCTACTGAACGACCTGACAGATCTTATAGTGAGATGGTTGTTATTAATTTGTTATAGGTCAGTCCCCTGGACAACTCAAACCTAATCTTGTGTAGCACTCTATAACATTTGCTTGGTAAACCGCTTGAATATGCTTTAGGCCAAAGGGAAACGTGAACGGAACTATAGCAAGCGTCTTCTTTAAAATCCAAGCTGCATTCGAATTTTTTCTTTATTTCTTCAAAGGCTTTCTCCGCCGGGATTACTAAAGTCAAACCACACCAGAATGGAATTTTACCGTTGTAGCTCCAAAATTCTCAGATAATAATGGCATTGCGACTGAATCAATAGGCTCATGTTTCTCTTAATTTTCCCGATTATGAAAACGAGGTGAGCATTTCAGTTTTGGCTCATGTACGCCATTAAGTATTCACAGCAATGTACTTTCGGGTTGTGTCAATGAGAAGCGTGGCGGCCTTAAATAAATCAACTCAGGTGACTATATGAGAGGTTATGCCTGTAACTTTTGATCAAAGTGGTTTTGGTAGCCTTAAACATCGGTCTTGTCAAAAATTGGCCCCGAGAGACCATTCTAGTCGCCCCGACACTGTTCATTTGTAACAAAATTGAAATATCATAAATAAATATGTTTTGTGTGTGAGTCGCCAACATATTTTCGAATCCGCAACAAAATGAAAATCTCATTTAAATATCACGTGACCAAATCAAATATATTATAAATTTTTTTTTTTTAAAAACTTTTCTTATATACACACTCATTCATCTTACCTTAATTCTTCTATCCAATGCAACATATAAATAAATAAATACATTTATTTATTTATTTTTTTTTTGTGAAAAGATAAATTAAATTTCCAACCGATTATAATTGTGAAAATAGCAACAACGTCACAAGACATATGATGACATGGGCTTATGACCATTTTGTGTATGCGCCGAGCAGGATTTAAATTAATTTTATTGCCACCTCTTGAATTTAATTAACATTTACAGCATCGTGGTGTTATCAATGTTTGCGATCTATGTATATATGTATGTATGTACTTGAGACGTTTGCCCATATAACTTTATCTAACTACTGCTGAAATTTAATCGATTCCGCAATGCATACGTATAAGACATACGTATGTTCGCATGGGGAAGTCAAGCTTTTTGCGTAATTTATACTTTAATTTATTAATGTCGTTGGTTGATAAATTATTTATTTTACTATAAGTTACTTTGTATCTGTGAGAGAGGCTGTAATTTTACCTACCAATCATATACCAAACCGTCAGACTATGAGAACGGCGTCATGTTTCTATAGACAACGTAAACCGACGAAATTGTGATTTGAAAGTGAACTGTGATGACACGAAGTAGCAACAGTGAAAGTACTCATTAAGTGGGCTCTTCATGAAATGAGTTCTTAATCTATGAACTCCACTGTAGCGACTTGTCAACCCCACTCGTTATATGATCGATAATGCTATTACCTCATTCTCAAGATGTGAAGTCTTGCTCTCGTCGACTATCTACCCATTGTACGCAGCCTATAGTGCCGACATGGTAGATGGTTCAAACCATCAGTTAGAGCTATAAGAAAATCTGATCATACTTACCAAGGAGATAGTATTGAGTAATGAGTTGATGAGAGACAATTTTGTTCATGAGTTTCCTCATTCTCTGTGGCACATTAAAAGAGTCGATATCACTGATAAGTGACCATTGGGCATTGTAAACATAGTAAAATTAGAAATTTTTAATGGAACCTGTTCAAATTCATCCCAAAATAATTATATTTAAGTCAGTCTAATAATTTGAGCAGCCCAACAGGCTTGACGGGCAGTAAAAACCAATTTATTCAATTAGTCCGCAAACAACGGCCAATTAAATGATCAGGGCCGTCAATGAATCAATAACCAAATTTATGATTGACACTCATATGAGTCTACTACTTATATGGAATGCCAATGGACTAGAATATCATTTTATCTTCTAAAATATAGTGATATAGTAAAGATACACATCAAACCAGCTAGTATCTATCTTAGGAATGTACAAGTGAACGCATCGAGACATTCAATTAACAAGGAACAATTTGGAAATAAGATCAAAACTCTAAGAGTATGGAAGTTCCTAGCTGAAGGTTATCACGATGCCAAAACATATCAAATGAGGTTCACGATCCAATGTACATCAAAAGGAAAACATTTATGGAAATGTATATAAAAATGGATTATGGATATCTTCTGGCCACCCAGGCCACTCAACCTACTGGTCAATCTACAAATTATTTTAAACATCTATGCTACAACAAGTATTCCTAGAATACTAATGCAGGCCGAAAATTTGTAACAATCTTCTGAGTTTACAGAGTAACCAGGTCACTACAGGTCACTTCAAGTGGTCAAGTATAAGTGGTCACTACACCAACTAACTAAGCTCACTTTAAGATAGACAAACCTAGCCTTTGAATGACAAGATGTTCAATATATCATTATAAAATATTGTAACTAAGAGATCATCATGAACCAGTCCAGCATAGTCTCAGAGGACTCACTGCAACTGACGCAAAAAATTTCTCACTGAAGAAAGCAACGAGAGAAGATCTATACTCCATTTACTTTCGATTCAGCAATCTGACAAAATCTGGGGAAAAACTGATGCAGATAGCTTCTTTGCACAGTATTTAAACCCTTCTCTGTAAATTAGAAGCAAAGACTTACTACTTGATGTTGTAGAAGGATCTGATGGCAGCTTGGTTAAAAAAAAGTTCCTGATATGACGTTCCGATACTGTGCAATGATGATGTCATTACAAGGTTTACTGTGCTTAACATAAGAAGCGAACAAGTCGGCTTGATTTGTTTATTTTCAATTTTTATTTTCAGGATATTAATTCACTGAACCTGGACGACATTGGGTCGGGATTGTAGGGCCTTCATCCTAGTGCTGGTAAAAACCAGCAAAGGCCGAATAAAAGGTCGACCTATATCGAGAATAAAACAGTTTAATGAACTGGTGGTGGGTTCACTTGTAAGGTTTTAGAGTATGGCAGTAATTATTAGGGTCTGCTACTCACCAGTATGAATATCTTAGGCTGAATGAATAGATGGCTGAATGAATATCTTCTGTTGTATTATTAACTCTGAATTGGTTGATCCTCCATTATATAGCTGTCGATGAATCAATACACTTCAAAACCAGTTTGCATGAAGTGAAGAATTTCCAGTTTTTATGCCATCATGTCTTGTGATTATCAAAAAGATGGAAGCTTTACTGAGAACCAGTAAAGCTTCCATCTTCCATAATACTCATATTCTTTTGGGCAAAAATTGTCGGGGGTTGTCCTATGATACGCAATATAAGGGATATCAACCAATAAGCCTTATATCGATTCTCTTGAAGACTATCTAAAATAACCCCTTGAAGAGGTGCCTTCAAGAGGTTATTTTATATTTTTAAACTATATGCTTGACTAAGTAACCGATGATTTGATGTCTTGGACTATGCGGCTATTGGTTATAAACATTATGGGGGACAATCGTTGGAATATTATCCGATTTAATCCAGTATATTGACACTATATCTATGACTTTTGCTTTTAAGTCTTCCTTATGTGCACCTATATCCTGCACATATAAGGAAGACTTGACGCCAATTTTAAAGACGAAGCTGTAGCCTAGAGCTCTTGTTTTGAATGACACTACCGTTTTATTTTTCCAAAAGGTTAAATATCTGGAGGTTATTGTAGATCCAAAACTGATTTGGAATATATATGTCACTAACAAGGTCTATATAATACAGCCAGAGGTGTTAAGTATGACAGTGGAGTGCTTTGTGGCAGTACTTGGCACCAGAAACCAAAATTTATACTCTAGACCTATTGATACTTATGCTTCTTTAGTATGGTTGCCAACGACTGACATCATGACCTTGCATTGCAATCACTGGATCAATTAGAATATGTCCGATTACAGTTATGGTTGCTATGTTAGGGCTCACTGCACCTGCTTATTAAATAGGATGATTCCTTAACTGCATTAGAGGTAATTTTTTCAAGACCACCTATAACTACTATAGAATGTCTTTCGATTAACCGCTGAAAAGTTTAGAAGATTAGAGTCCTCATTGGATCAAAAAGTATGCTATGATATACTCGCATGAATTAAAAATAGTTGGTGGGGCAGGAATAGAAGTCTTAAAGCATGCCTTAGTCATTTCTAAACCACTGGTAATAAATGCCACCGTATTTCAAGCAGCAATACATGTGTGCGAAAGGTGGTTTAGTGAGAGACGTGTTAATGCCTTTCTGCGAAGTCACGTGATAACACTGCAAAAAGATGGTGAAAAGCAGAATACCTATCTAAATATGTCTTTTTGATTTAGAAACCGTGGATTCACGGGAAAAAAAATCAAAAGACTTAATCCAGTGACCTCAGGTTCTCTCCTGGTTAGTGATACCTGCTCGAGACCTAGAGTCTGTGTTTTGTTAGTAATAACATGAATTACAGACTTCTAAATGAAATTTGTTGTAATGACTTTACAGCAGTCGTCGTTCAAGTTAAAGAACAGAATATTCGACGTGAGGTTCTAGTGATCTCCGCCTTTTTTGCATATACGATTTGGTTCTTCATCTTCCTACGCAAGAATTTATCAAAGCAATAGAGTACGCAAAACATAATGATATCCAAATCATTGCCGGATGCGATGCAAACTTACATCACGTATGGTAGATTGGTAGGCCAGCACCGATCCTAATCCTTGAGAGTTTTCCCTCTTGGAGTACCTATCCGCGTCTTACCTAGTCATCGCAAATGTGGGCAATAGACCTACCTTTTTGACATCATCAAGGCAAGAAGTAATTGATATTACTCTTGTCTCAAGGAGTCTTAGTGGAAAAGTCTCATCGCTACTTCTCAAGAAACACAGATTGGGATCCTTACAGACTCCAGCTCAACCAGTCACTTCCATCTTCAGTTATGAAAATCAGAAAGTGCAGGGGAATGTAAAAGGCAACTGACAAACTTGACAAAGCACTAATTAGCGCCTATAAGAAGAACTACCTCTAAGTAATCCTTAGACAACTGGGAGACCATGATGGACTAGAGAATTGGTCAGACTGAGGAGACAGATAAGCCAACTTCTAAACAAAGCCATGAAAACCAGTTCAACGGTAGATTGAGACGAGTACAAGTCTTCACAAAGAGTACGAGAAATGTATTCCAAGTGACAAAACATCGAAATGGAGATCTTTCTGTTAAGAAGTGAATAGCCTTGTGACAACCGCTAAACTCAAGAGTTTTCTGTGGGAACATGAAGGTCACTATCGGAACTCTAGAGAAACCTGATGGAACTTACACAAGAACAAATCAGGAAGTTTTAGATGCGTACTAATGAAAATTCATTTTCCCGAAAATGAGACTTCTAATGAAGTTGATGGAAATCAACTCCCACACCAACTACAAAGTTTTAGAGATTGGAGTTTGATGGCGAAGGTGGTGACAAGAGACAGAATCTGATGGAGCATTGGTTCTTTCTCAAAATTTAAAACACCAGGCCCAGATTTCCGGGTCTTCTACAAGAAGTACTGGAAATTATCCTGGACCACCTTGAACATATCTTCAGAGCCAGTTTGGCTCTGCGGTATTTTCCAAGATCTTGGAGAAAAGCCAGGGTACTGTTCATCCCAAACGATGGAAAGCCTATATATGACCAGGCAAAAAGTTTTCGGACTATTAGTCTTTCCTCTTTTCTACTTAAATGCTTAGAGCGATTGGTTGCCAGGCTTCTTTCTGACAGTCAGGCTGCCCTAAAGGCGATTGGTTCCAATACTCTTTCATCGAAACTTGTTTTGGAAACGATAAGTGCCTCAAATCAACTAGGCAGGCTGAATAAAGTTAGACTTCACTGGATACCCAGTCACATGGGTATCAATTCTTCATACTCTTCCCAAAAACTGCACTGTTTCGGATCACAATTCCTTTTTGACGACCAATTGACGACCTTGAGGATACCAGATATCTTGAACTTCATTAGAAGAACAAACAGATTCCGGGACTGAGAGTGTACATCTGGGAATGGATGTCACAATGGGCCAATTGTGCCTGAGTGACGGGGGAATAAAAAGTAAAGCTATCTCGATGTTACGTTCACATCAAAGACTGAATTGAAACAGTGTTTATTTGAACGATTCACACCGTGTTAATTGTAATATTATGACGTACGAAACTTCCCTCACATTAGTTACAGAATTATTTCAATTAAAATGAACGAGACCCAAACCATTATCATACTTCTTCTTCAAGTATAATTTGATGTAATTGTTATTGTATAACGATTCGACCACTCACTCGACTCCCAATTAATTTATGCCAAATCATTCAACTTCCCATTATAATGTCATTAAACTTACGGGTAATCATTTCGAGCTGATACACACAAGCGAGAGTATAACTCGGAAATTCTAATTTAAATAAATTAAGTGGTTTAATTCCCTCTCTCGGCGGCTTAACCGAATTTTTGGTTTTAATTATAGTGGTCGATTCAACGAAAAACTATTTAAAATAATTTTAAAGGATACATTAACGTACTCGTACTCGTATTCCCATTCAATCCAACTATATCAAATTTTGTATGCTTGAAATTGTTTTCAAATTATTGTGTTTGCGATGAAATTTAATAAAAATATAATTGAATGGTTGGTGTGTACACGAGATGTATGTACACACACACACACAGTAGTTGTGTTTTTATATAAAAATATTCGCGCTCTGTTTTATATTGGCGGTTTTGTTAAGCGCGAATTCAGCAAAATGTGTAAATTTATTTATTTTAGCGCAAATTATATGGTTGTTAACAAACAAGATGTGGTTTATATACGTCAGGTGGATTATCTTGATATGTTACTGTGAAGGTGAATGAGTACCGCGAAGGCCAGAGGAATAATTATTTTATAAACAAATTCTAAGGCTTTAACCTACTGCTAGTGGCAAGACTAAAGAGATATAGTACCCTACCACTCAGATTGCCGAAACAATTGGAAAAATTAACACAGGCTGACCCATCACGTGACAAACTCAATTATGTCACATCTAACCATCGCAAGAAACCCAAAGAACCCATTGTCTGTATAAACTTGGATAAATTTTGATGTACTATTGGGTTGGTTTTGAATGACTCGAAATCTATATAATTGTTGTACGAGTGTCTAAACCAAAAATACATCAAAAATATCTAAGCTCTTATGCGTTTTCCTTACCTCTATGAGGTTTCTCTGATTTGGTCTCCTGATTATACCTATCGTCTCGAATTGTATCAAACCATTCGAATGATGACTAAATTTCTTCTGGTGCATTTTTACTCTTCGGTCGATTATTCGGAGACAACAATACATCAACTCTTGGGGTACTCCTTGAGACCAACTATTCCATATCTTCAGTAGGATACAGATTCTGTTAAAAATTTATTAAACTCAAATGTGTCAATGAGAATTAAACGAATTCAAACCCTTACTCTTTGGGGAGATGGTATGGTTTCCCTACCTAACTACAGTTATTATTATTAAAATTGGCTGGAACCCTTTAAGATTATGCACTCAATGTCATAAAAGACCCATGTGACCTTGAATTTCATCAAAGGGACTGGAGCAGTTTGAACCAGGGCAGAGAAGACAGAAGATTTCCAAAAATATTCTTGAAGTTGAACACAAGAGATCTCATGGGTCGACAGCCGGACAACTGGTAATCGCAAGTATAAGCTATCTATCATAAACATCCTCAAAACATTCGCCACATACAGCATTAATGGCAAGTCCCTTGTGATGAAAATGACTTTTGAAATGGCCATGGCCAGTAAGTAAAACAACCAATATTCTCAAAAACGTAGATGGTCAGTTTCGAGTTAAGCCCCCTTACAAATTATTTCACCATACGACAAGTAGGGATGGGTAACCTTAAGTTTCGATAGGGCAACGGTTTTAATTGATTTTTTCACTATGTAAAGATATGTTTTTTCACTATGTTTTTTCACGAAAAATAAGCGAGAACCAGTTTTAGCCAAACTGTCTTCAAATTCGTTGCCGTCAATGTCACAACGAACCACGGAGGTTCAAAAATTTCTTACAATCCCCTACCAGTTTACCCAGTAGTACCCTCTTTGTCGTTGGCAACGAGTTAAACGCTGAAATCACGCAGTGAGTATCCACAATTATATCCGATTACTACAGTTAACTAAAGAAGGGATTCGTCATTATATAGTTTGCATCCGCAGACTCCCAGTTATACGTTTAATTGTTTCCATTTGTGTCCTTAATAGCAAAGGGTGCAAAATGTCCTAATACCCACCCTAAGGCTTATAAACTATTTATCCGAACCTCTTGAACTTGGAATTTCGAGGTATACTCCCGTGTCAAATGGGTTGCGATGGACTTGTTGTCAATTTGCACCTTGAAAAATATGTAATTAGGTAAATTGAAACCCTCTAGTACCTTCGGTATGTTCGAAAGACACCTTGTGATGCCTATCGATTGATTTAAACCTTGAGCTTACAGGTAAAGCATGAGCGAGTCAGTCAGTAATCTTTTAAGTTGTACCCTGCGTCAAATGTTTGTGTAAGGGTAACTGATTAATAAAACGTAAGAATGTTGAATCTAGTGTTGGTAAGGAGGTCCATCCCGTGCGGTGCTCAATAAACCTTATCGAGAGTCCTTAATATATAGAGAACAACTCAAGTCGGTACTGACTGAAACGTGACGAAACAGCAGTCCACCATCCATCTAACATCAGATGAAAGTTTAGGTAGAAGACCTCACAACTATAGACTATCAAGTGCTCGCAAGCACATAATATGCCCAAGTTACTAAAGGTGCTGACATTGGGGATTTCAAGGTTTTCAAAATAAAAATGACGCAGTTGAAGTTCAGATATAAGCTAAGCAGCTCGGGTCACGCGTGAATGTGTGAAATATGAAATTACCAAATGAGTGAAGGTCGATTCGGAAGCCTGACGTTCAAAGCCAACGATCCTGTAACATATCTTCATTGAACTGAAATATACTTATCAGTGACCAGTAGACGTATACGAACCGTTAAAACAGAGAAGGCCATGGTTTAGTATTCAGAAATTGTTAAACATGAAGCCCAGGTTGAACACATAAAGCCCTTATATCGTCAGATAACTATGATCAAATCATCAAGGGGAATGAGTACCCAGTATCTAAATGTTTCGAACTTCTGATACTGATTTATCGTTTAACGAAACGACGGTTTGTAATGGAGTTATGACCAACTCCAGTAAAACAGACAACTCCGAAATAAGTCGTGTTGTCGATGTAACATAATTTGCACTCATCAAACAGAAGACGAACAAAATTAAAGATATCACCGGATAGTTCCCGTAAATGCTTCCGACGAACCTATCATCGGATGCTTCGATACAACTTTCAAACTTTGAAGATAGTCGTACAAGAAACTATTGAAACTACCTTTATTTCATGATCAAACCCTTTTCGGCAACAAATGGGTGACGAAACTAAAACTATTGGATATTTTTCCGTCAGTAGACTGTTACAACCTGAATGCAATCAACAGCTGTTCAAATATTAATCTAGAAAACTTTGGTTGCTGTAATCTACCGCAAAACCAATTAGTACGAATAATGATAGTGAAGACGCGTGAATTCTCGTCCATTAGACTCAAAAAACTGCTTGAGTCGAATCAATGCCCAATTTCAATGCAAGAAGTGGTTCTATCTAAACTTTAGCAATACAATTTAACTGTTATTGAAATGTTTGACGCAGATAAATCTGGACAGTACATTCAAGAAGTTGTTGGTGATCAACACTCATACTTGAATGGACTGTTTCAGATTTATCACTGGGTACCAGGTGAAACAGCTGGTCCTGGTGTTCCGAAAGTTAATAGATACCAAAACATGCAGCTTAGATAGGATTTTATCTTAGATCGATGACATTATCGTCAGAGGCAAAGGTGATATGAATTGCACTGCGAGCGCTCGTTCATCGAGTTCGGCCACTTCACTCAAACCATCAAAATGTTTGTTTGATCAGAAGTGCATCTATTTTCTGATGGGCACTATATTAATAAAAGGGACATTCAGGCAAACCCAGTCACTGATCCGGGTCCACTCGAAGAACGGTTTTCAGATGATAATGAATGTGATGGGACGAAAAGTATAATTCAGTCAACCAGCTAAAACAATTTTTCACACCTGATACACACACTGAACTGAAAAATCATAGCCTCGGCGGACACGTCGAATAATGTATGGTGTACTCATGAACCAACTTGAAGACAGTAATATTAAAACCATCTAGCTCGTGTCAGGACCCATCACTAAATTTCAAGTATGCTTTAGTTGGGGCTCAGGTTACCGTCACAAAATGCAATTCCTTCATGGACGGTCGGAAATTTGAGTTTCAGACTGATCAACAGTCACTACCTACTATCTTCGGTATAGCTAATGCTAGTAAGACTGATCATGCCAAGTGTCATCTCTTTTGTGGCTCGTTGTCAACGCCTTTTCGTTTATTGTGAAAACCTGGAGCGTCTGGTCCGAATTCTTTACATCATCTCCCATCATATTATATTGCTATAGGGAATCACTTAGTCGGTTCAGAATAACTCTGGTTTGATACAATGAGGAATAACTTCAGACTCCTCCTTCAATACGGATTACCACCCGAAGGGCTGAACTTTAATTAAATTACGAGCCAACTGCGACAAAAATATGAGATTACCAGATGAGTGTAGATATATCAGATATCATATAACATGCCCACATTAACTGAAATATAATTATCAGTGATCAGTGGAAGTATACGAACCATGGTGGGTAAGGGATAATGACTAACCCTGTTGAATCATGTTTTGGCAGTAGCTCACGTCTTTGGAAGCAACTGCAACAATAACGTCGAAATATAGTCTGCGTATAGTGGTTGTAATGTAACTTACACCATCCAACAGAAGACGAACAAAGTTAAAGATGTCACAAGAGAGTTCTCTTGTAATCGCTTCCAACGAACCTATCAATACTTTGGGCTGTTTCGATGCAACTTTGAAAATAGGCGAACACAAAACTGTTAGAACGCATAGAAGAGGAGATGATAGATTCTCAGCCATAAGACTCAACAACGCGCTTGAGTCGAATTAATACTCCATTTCAACGCTAGAAGGATTTAAACTATGGCAGCACAATTTTCACTGTTATATCGACATGTTTGTTGTCGATCTTGACAATTCAAAAAGTTGATGGCGGTTAATCGCTCTGTTGAGGTGTAAAAACTGCTCCTAAAGCTTTAACTATTAATGGTCACCATAATAAGCAACATCAAGAGGGTTTTCTCCTAAGAGGCAAAAGTGATCAACCACTGCAACCCTCAAACAGTTTGTTTGGTCAGAAGTGCGTCGAGTTTCTGAGTGAAATTATTGGTGAAACAGACATTCAGCCAAATCCAGCCAAATTGGAAGTCGTTACTCAAGTGCGCGTATTTGTGGTACACTAATGTGGCGTCCACTCAATGAACTGAAAGTAATTTTTCACTTCTGACAAAGCTCTCATACACCCTGATCAAGACAAAAAAATCATACCCGCGGTCCAATTATGTATGGCGTACTCATGCATCTACCTGAAGACTGAAGACGGCTTTATGGAGCTGGCTATGCTCGTGTCAGGATCCTTCACAAAGTATGCCTTCGTTTAGCTTGAGATTGCTTCATATACGTTCGAAAACTTGAGCTTCAGACGGACTACCAGTCGCTACTAGCCATATCCTTGGCACCAACAGTCGTTTTCAAAGCTACACGATAAATTGCTCCAACAAAACGAAGAGAACCTTCGAACGAAGAGAGAATTCTAGGTGCGATGAACGCTAAATAGTGAGGCTGATCATTGTTCCGTAACGTCCACTGTATTGAGACATCTTGAATAAGAAAAGACAACCAGCTTACGAACTTCGGTCTGACACAGCTAAACCAATGAGGAGCCCCTTCAGACTCGTCCTTTAATAAGGATCACCACCTGAAGGGTTGAGCTTTAATTAAATCACAGTACGTCAATAAAGTTATTCGGTTCGAGCGAGCTGCGACAAAAATGTCAAATCTATTCTTCAATCAAATTTATTTCACATTTTTATTTCTTAAGCGGACGCTCGCCATTTTTAAAATTTTATTTGGACAAAACTGGAGAATCTTCAATTAATTTAATTAAATCCCAAAAGTAAATATAAATCAAAAATAGTCGAAATTTTCATCAAAATATTTATCATTCGAGTGGAATGGACGAGATATTTGATAATCAAACCGATGGCCAAAGTAGAAAATGGCTTCAGGAACCTAGCCAAGTACAATCGTAACTATATACAGACATTGCGGTATAAAGTGTCGTTAGTAATCGCTTCACTATTTTTCAGCACGGAACCAGATAGCACCGTAATCGACAACAAGCTAGTGAGAAACGACCGTAACGATGATCAAGGTGATTGCTCATCTTCGATTCCAGTAGCGGCTGAACTTCAACCCGACACTGTTAATGATGATTTTGTTATGAACCCAACTAATTCACTGCACAACAGTAACCGACTGGGCGAAAGCCACAATATCGACGATTCATTGCTTAACACATTCGACGATTTTGAATGGTTGGTCTACAATGGTGGCGATCGGCGGTATCAACATAGTTCAGGCGATATCGAAAATGATTTGGATGATACAAGCGACTCGAATTCGTTTTACGATGGTGTTATGGAAGAGTACGAGGCTCTCATCGGACTATATGGAAACTGTTGGGATGGTGGTTTCGGTATATTGTCAGAAAGCGAAATTATAGACATAAAAAATGATATATTCGATAAACCACGGCCGAAGTTAGTCCGACTGTCGTAAACCACTTATTTCGGATACATTAATCATATCGCATTAATTGCAGACACACGTGGAATCCTGTACCTAATCTATACTATCGTGAACTCGGTTTAACGGGGCGCAATAAAAAATTCATCGCTGGTCCAAATTCGTCAATGTTCCAGTATCGATTGTCCGGTTCGCTCTACGTTATAGAACGAATGCAGTTGATGCCCAAAATATCGGAATTTCTCACGTTCGAGGCATACAGTTTAAATTTTAATAAGACCGGTTCGGTGCTTGTATTCGGTTCGGACGATTTAAAAATTACGCTGTGGGAATGGTCGACAAACAAAATACTGTACGCGTACGATAGTCCGCACAATTCGCGTGGATTTGCAACCAAATTTTTCGAATCACAAAACTCGTTAAATGTTATATCGACGGCCAACAGTGGTGTTGTAAATATCGTAGTTTCGATTCATCTCGAACAATAGTCTTTAATTCGAATAATTTTTTTTTAGGTCTACTCGGCTCGCATACCTCCGAATGGGGGCAAACCATTTATCACCACATTGGTGGAGCACGCCGATAAGGTTCATGATTTTATTTTGCCGCCAACGTCGCCCCACGAAATGTTGACGGTGGGTCAAGATGCTCGAGTTTATCGTTACGATTTTCGGGAAAACGTGCCCGAGATGGTGATAGCCGTGAAGGATAAAGGAAAGCATATACCACTTTACACAATGGCCGCTCATCCGATCGACCAAGAATTTTGTATAGGTGGAGGTGATGAATTTGTTCGAGTATATGATAGGCGAAATTTGAGCAAACCGATCATAAAATTGGCACCCAAACATCTCTTAGCGGTATGCGATGCAATGATATAATGTAACGCTTTATAACGAGTCATTTTATTTTTACAGCAACTACCCTACACACCGTGTATAACGAGTGTAATATACAATTTTATTGGGGATGAAATTTTGGCCGCCTACAACTCAAACGAAATATTCCTGTTTGACAATAACCCTGATGTTATAGGAAACTATTTGCACAAGTACAAGGGGAACAGGTAAGACGACCTCACAACGTCTATGAATCATCCTAATTCTATTCTCGATCCACAGCAACTACTTTCCGTTGAAAGTGAATTTTTTTGGTCCACGCTCCGAATACGTTATGAGCGGCAGTAATTGTGGCAATTGTTTTTTCTGGGATAAAACTACCGAGGCGATAGTGCAATGGATGCCTGGTATCGGTATTGGTTCGATCAAATGTCCCGAACCTCATCCATCATTCCCCATATTGGCGACGTCGAGTGAGGAAAGTATACAAATCTGGGGGCCGTCACACGAGTATCCACCAAATTTAAATGATTTGCGCAAATGTGTTGACAAAAATTTACGGGAGAATCAGTGTCACAACTATTCTTATTTTAATTATTCGCCACCATCCGACTAGAAATTGATGAAATCCAAAAAAGTTTATTTTGTTTAGTTTATTTTATTATTTAAATTAATAAAGGAATGGATAATCTTCAAGATTTGACATCTAAAATTTGGTTTAATATTTTTTATACTATGCAATCGGGGCTCAAGGCTCTCCCAACTCTTTCGCGGTTCGCTTAGTTACGTCCTACTTTACGCTGTAGTAGCCAAATCGAAGAACCACGGCTAAAGGTTTGATTAACGTAGAACCATCTACTACATGTCAGCTTATAGTACTGAAATGGAAGATGAGTTGGCCTGTGGCGGGAATTTTGAATTTTAAATTTTGAATTTTGGATTTTCGATTTTGGGTTTTGAATTTTCAATTTTTGAATTCTCGATTTTCAATTTTCGAATTTCAATATTGAATTTTTGATTTTTAATTTTCGATTTCGGATTTTCGATTTTGAATTTTGCATTTTCGATTTGGAATTTTGAATTAAGAATTTTCGATTTTGGATATTGGATTTTGAATTTCGAATTTTCGATTTTCGACTTTGAAGTGCGGATTTTGAATTTTGGAAATTCGATTTCGATTTTCAATTTTCAATTTTGGACTGTTTTTCGATTTTCGATTTTCAATTTTCGATTTTTAACTGAATTTTGTATCCGGAAATTATAGATCTAAGGTTTTAGCTTTAAGGACGAAATAGCAGTGGAACCACTATATTCTATTAGGAATGTCGTAAAATTGCACCACGGTCCGTTCAGGAGAGTCCATTCATTTCATAACCCAACAGAAGTGGCACATAGAAAGGATATATATTGCTTCATGAACCACCGATATTTGGCTGCATGGTCGAAAGTAGCTGGTGGGCTGTTATTAAAAATTCGATATCGAAAAATCCGGTATTAGGAATATAATAGCCCTCCTGATTCTTGCGTATATCTCATTTATGTCGTTTTTCAAGCTAAGCCTTATAATAAGCACAATTTCTAATTATTTTATAGTACTTTGATTTCGTGACTTGAGTTCTCAAATAGTAGCCAATGAATCCCACGCAATCTAAAATTTGAACAAGATGCATTGCCTGTTACATGCTAAGGATATCCAGATGATACTTCTGCATGATCAACTGTTATTACGTGACCAATATCTGATATTGGTTAATAAGCTTTCATAACTCAATGTAATTTTTAAATGACTTACCTGTCCTAGATTTACTTTCCGATCAAGTATCAGCTTTATGACAACCGCGATAAATCGGCACTGATAAAGCATATTGGCCGTTGGAAAAAGATGAAGATCTAACGATCTATGCAGTTCTCTCCATCTCATAAAGTTGAGTATACCTAAAAAGAGGGATAGATAAATTCAGATTTGGATTTAGCAAGCATACCTCGGCTCATTATGCTATCTACGTCAGAGAATTGGTTATTATACTCCTATTTATCCCTTTCTAAGTTGTTAGTGCTTCACATTGATTAAAGCACGGTACCAAACGACTTTAAACCTTTGTTGGCAGGTTTCAATTTTTTATTCAATACAGGGCTTCCTAATTTATATGCTTGTTTTTTAGAGGTCCTATGATGATCGTTATTCCACAGAAAATACTTTCTTGTCTACTACCTAAAATAAATATCTCATACATTCAAGTGATGAAGAGCCTTTCATTGAAATTACTGTCGATCCTAAAAACTCTAATTTTGGTTTACCTTTGACTGGCAGTAGCTACCATTTGACTTTTAGTTTGGCTCTTAGAAGGCGTGGTCGTTACCGACATGTTTATCCTTTTAAAGAATTAGTTTTGTTATAGGAATCTGTCTTTACCCACTTTTTCCATTTATGAATACTTGAAAGTTGCTGCCTTTGTTTAGAAGACAAATGTACTTCTTGCATCTCAGATTGTTCTGCCTTGGTGTCTTGTTCTGTTTTATAGAAAAGCCAATAGCATTTCCCAGTTATTAAGCTCGGTGCTGCTGAGTATTGAAGAAATTATAGTTTGTATAGATCGATAATACACATATAGACCTACGTGATTCTGAGGGAGGATTTGGAGACACCGTATCTAAGACTGAGGTAGTTTGTAGACTGTGACACCTTAACCAGGCTTAGTTGTTAGCCACGAGTTTATAAATTATAACTTAAAGCTCCACCATTGCCAAAAAACGAAGTGATGAGTTCTTACATCAGTTCTTTCATCTGTAGGTTAAAAATCGTAGCAGATGTAAAGCCATGCTCCCGTATCATCATTTGACATAGAGGTCAAATTGTCAAATCTGCTTGGTTGTTCATCGTTCGGCTATTTCTTCTTCCCCACGTACGTTGTCATTCCTCAAATGCCATCTGGGCCGGATACTCCCATTTATTTTGGTTCATCCAGCAATTGTATTCTATTGAAAAATATTTCGACGTTCCCATATCCGATGTTGTCATATACTACTAAGCAATATTTCAAATATTTCATTGAATTAAAATCTGGAATTATAAAAAAAATGGGTCATATTGACATCTTATAGTCTACCTGAAACTTAGTGCTTACTGTATCAATGCTGCCAGTTAATCATAATAGAGATGTTAAAACCCGACTGGCTCCACTATATACTGGAAATTATTCTCAATTCATTCGAGAAATATCAGGTATACTGAGGGTCTAAATATACCAATCGGTTATGTGACTATCCCCTCATAGTCAAAAATACCCTTATCTTGCTATTTTAGTAGGCAAAGTATCTCTATATTGACATAAAGGCGAGGTATTGGCATACTCCACTTGTATTTCATCAGAAACTCATTTCGGCATTTAGTTTAAATTTGGATAAACTTCCGAGTCCCTATCAACATTTTTTTAAAGGATTTTACAAGCCTTTGTTGGCCTGTACCGTGTCAACAATGTACGACTCTATCGGTTTCGACATCATTGTAAAAAATTATAAGATGCTAGATCGCTCTATACGTTGTGGAGCCATCCTCGACTCCTTTACTTACCTAAAGGTGGTTCATTCGCATTACGTTACTTATCTCCTGATTTAAAACAACTCGGTATGTACCATCAAAGCCATCATCCGTCAAGGTCCAACTATTACATCCATGCATGAAAACGGGTCAGATCAACAATCTGTACGACCCACATTTGGAAGGTATTTTTATTTCCGAGTCACTGACAGGTACACAGTCAATGGACAGTTTGGTCAATTGACACATTCCATTGTCGACTGGTTGGAAATCCTACACATCATTTTTTACTTGTGGCGCAATGAAAACCTAAACTATTATAGAAGTGATAAGGTCGTCAAACGCGCCAGGTTTTTCAAGTGACTTTTTTACGGTTGTGGCTTGTCAGCCCACCGATCCCGCCAGTTTTAGGCGTCTCCTACGACAATCTCTGGATGCTGTGGTGGGATTATGCTGCGTTCCAAATATTTACGAAACTCGGATGCTCCACCCACATCAATAATTTTAAGGTGCGCTTAAATGAACGTCACGGCTCATCATCACCTATATATTATATAACAAGTGAATTATTGCCAATCATCTCGACAGTTAAACCATTACATTATTTTATACGTTTCCCTATACGATTATATTTACGACACAAAATTTATGATCGTTTCCACACCAACCAACCGCACCGGAGCCATATACAGCAATAACACATTATGTATGTACAGAGATTTTATGTGTCCGATAAGTGGCTGCTACCATATTGAAGGAATAAAAATAATTCCTGAACCATAAAAACCTATAATCTATAACCATCATCTCGTTTATACAGTTATATGTTATTGTCTACATATTTATGTAGCATATATGTACATTATGCAAGACCTGAACAAAACGAAAATATAATTCGCCTTCGAGAAGAGACTGGAAATTGAAAAATTATATCTAATTATTTATTCATAAATAATAAATATTATGGTACACATACTCGTACATAGAGCAAGGAGGAAAAACTAAGAACATACGTATATGTGTATATGTATGTACGAGTATGCATATGTGGATGGTTTGGAATGAAAATGTTGGCGCGGCAGCAGCAACAACATACAATTGCAACATGAAAATTTGAATTGAATAAACATAAAAATTCCAGCAAATCGTGTGGTGACAGATGACAATCAAAAAATCATTTATTTTATGCTGCTATGCTCTGCACCATTGCCATCACAACACACACACACACACACCGAGTACAAAACATAAACAGGAAATTTCTGTGTAACTTTTCTCCAATTCAATGCATTGTGTTTTTATGCTACTGGCTGATCGTACATTTTTATGCGAATTTTTAATGTTTTTTATAATCATATGTATGTATAGTGTAGTCAACTTTCTGGAGACATACATAATTTTTATGTGCGGTTCAACAGTTTTTTTGTTTGTTCGAAGTCGGATTTACATTATATTTTGTCACATGCCACTTTGGAATTCGTGCCTTTAATTTATTTCCAAAATCGATGTCGAATGTTTGATCTTAAAGGTAGATGGTACGAGTTGTGGTCGTAACGTAACACATCGGCTAGCTATACTATTCGAGACCTGGATAGAAATATTTGTGTTGGCACCAATCATAAATCACGACATCTGTACGCTCAAATCGATTTTCATGAATCTTGTTCTAACTGCTGCAGTTGTAGCGGGAGGTACCGGGTTCGAATTCCGATAGAGGAATTTTCACCATCTGATTACGATCGGTCGTGTGAATGAAGACATCTATGACATCCTGTTGGAGTGCAGCATTCAATGGCCAACCCATCTTGCATGTACTGTAGTCTCGCCTGGAGCTGTTCAACTAATGCATAGAGGGAGCAGTATTCAGAGAGTAAAGCTAGAAGGCTCTAAATGATCCATCTTCCTACTTCCCAATCTGGCTCGATATACCATCTTAAATATTAACAAATAAATCTACTCAATAAAGAGGTCCCTGGGAAGTTAGTAAGAGTGGTAGCTTATTATTACAGCCAAAGAGTTTTGAAGTATGAAACCGATGAAGGTACATTTATGGAGGTATATGGTAGCGATTGGTGTTGGCCTCCACATTGTGGAATTCCATGTGCGATAAAATTTTTAGACTGCGGTTACTAGAAGAAGCCATGGGTGGTCGGTTTAGCTCATAATGCTCATAATGATACAAAGAGGAAATGGAAGACACCTGCTTTTGCAATATGATAGTCATTTAAAATTAGGTATCCTCTGTGGGCGTTGACACCATTAGGAAAAGAGTGAAATACATGACGGTTGACATTGGCTCATTCAAATTCTGTCATAACCATTAATTAATTAAAAACAGTTGAAAAAGAGTATTGGACACTTATGCAAATTATGGTGAACTTAGGAGAGGCTTGCCAGAGCCGCAGATCGGGACTGAATAATATGGTGACATTTATTATAATGTATTTCGCACCAATTTGGGTCACTGTTTATTAGCGAAGTATATTTATACACAGCAGGTGATATTATAGGTTATCACTTTGAGAGTTATTAGCTGGCTTAGAACAGTATCTCAATCGTCTTACTGGCTAAAGAGCGCCAAATCATGTACTTCCGCCATGTTAATTGTGATAAAATGGAAAATCGTATTGTGGCTCACATGGAAACAGTCACTTTGTGGCACTTTTCTGGGACCTGAACCCATAATAATTATAATGTTATAAAATCTTAAAAAAATATCGACAGTCAAATTGGTAATCTGCCAAGATCCAAAAGATTTTTGAGGATCTTGCAGGAAAAAACTGTTTAGCACCTCTTGTAGACTGCACTGCTTTAGATCTATTTGTGGATCAACTGATGACCTTGTCGATACCGCATATCTTGAGCTGCATTCGAAGGACAAACAGATTTCGGGACTGAAAGTGTACGTCTAGGAGGGGAAATCACAATGGTACAATCAAGCCTCCAATCGAGCCTGAGTTCCAAAAATTATGAAGAAATGGACAAAAATCTGGTAAAAACTGTAAAAGCTAGTTGGCAGCTAAAACTGACCCCGTTACTCAGTAGAATTATAGTATACTGAAGTACTTGAAAGCAAGCGTATGCAACTGATCCTTCGATTATCATCTTATTGATTGAAATGTGTTACATTAGACACGATTCAGTATATGAACTGACTAGCGATCGCAGGTTTAGGATTCTAGGTTCAAATATGTACGACTATTTTAAAATATTGTAAGGCTCAGGAAGGTGGTGATTTTAATGCCCATCAAATGAGGCGTCACTTTTGATTTAGGAGGTTGTTGGTTTGCAATGCAAAAGAGACTTGGAATGTGTACCACGTCTGGGTGTCGAACCTTCCTTGTAGCAAGAAAGTGGCCTTTCTGTAATTCACAGTTAGATAACAATTTAGTTAGATAGGATAACTTTCATTTCGTAAAACCAGAATCTAATTTCTACTTATCCTTATGACTGAATTCTGATGGAGTAGGTAGTCCTCTTTCATATAAGAGCACTTATTGCTTCTTAGACCTTTGTCTTGCCCTCCATTCCGTGAGGAAGTAGATTCAGTATTTCTTTGAATTAGGTGAAGAACAGCATCTGATTAGATCAAGTATCCATTGATTTATTACAGTCCTTACTGGAAGAGGGGATGATATGTCTAGTGTCAGCAGTGATGCCATCGTAAAGGATCTTCCTGTTCGGTTGCTAATAATGATATAGTGTACTTACCCGTCTTCAAACATATTTATCTACTGCTAAATGTACTAAATGATAAGGATGTGATCAAAGCACCAGATGGTTTCACATATATTTATATCAGCGATTCTACGCTTGGTGGATTAGTTGGAAAACACGTTGAATAACATTTATGAACTGATGCACGATGGACGTGGTTGATGGTAAATTATTTTATGAGTACGATGTTCCATTGGTCATTTATCAAAGTGATGGGGTGCCCAAACCGTATGGCAAAGATATAAAAGTTTTATTCTGACTTTTCCAAACCAACTAATTTGTCAAATCGAACGGTTGCCAAAATTTATTAACGTCCATTTGAATACGAGAAATGAGAGTGGCTAAAAACCCACAGCATGTTTAAGTGTAATAAGGAGATAGTGAGTGAGCCAACCCAAAAATCATTCCCTTAGAAGAAAGTGTGAAAGTGATCATTACAAGTCTTTATCCACTTCGCGGTTTAAATCTGATCATTTATTCCGTTGCCAACAATAACGACCATGTTCTTTAGAAGAGCTGGCCAATATCGTGGATCAAATTGTATGGAAACCACACATTTGCATCCGCAGGACATTAATATAATAAAGTCAAATTTCCTATAATTCCATCAGAGTCAACTTGTGTGGAGTGCGCGGTGCGGACCAACAATTTTAATTACAATATGCATTGCATTGTCAATTGTGTTATGCGACATACAGAGAATTTTTTCAAACGAACAATTCGATTTTTTTTTCTCTTAAAAGAAATAAATTTGGCGTTAATTGTTTCCAATAATTCACCGAAAACCAAACCAAAAAAAAAAAACCGATCAACTACTTAAGCAAAATTGTCTGCGTACCGACAAAGTACAGAGAGAAATAAGAAGGCACACAAAAAAATGTGCATACAATGTTGGTTGAGGAACATAAAATTTGCGCGGCTGCGCTTATGGAATTGGAAATATGCGAATTCTATGTTTTAATTTTGGTCGTTAAATATTTCGCGACACAAAAAATGCTTTTGGGATATAAATTTTAAACTGAAGAATTGGAATTTTATTATTATTGTTATTAGCTCTTGGCTTTCTTTGTACATATACGTCTGTATCTGAGTATGTACCCCAAAATGACTACACACAACTTTCAATGGTAATTGTCGTTACCGTAAATATACAATATAAAAATACGTGAAATTCTCCATCTTAAAATTAACTCAAGTCAAATGGGAGTATACAACAAGATTTTAGAGTTTGATTCTTAATATTATCATAAAACATAGTACCTTCCCGGTTCAAGGCCAACGACATCATCTGTAACACTATATACTGATATTGAAAATAATCACGATACTAACTCCTACCCAAAACGATATAATTGTACTAACCTTAATAAAAGCAAACCCGATAACGTCCGGATGTAGCCTGATATTCTGTACATCTCCTGCGTACCATTTACTAGTCCTGTACCAAGCACCAGCATGATGCCAGTCTGTACTTTACTGTTCTAGCAGAATCATATATCTTCCTGAAACTGAAAACTTTTCCTATAATCTCGAGCATCCTCGAAATTCAATGTAATATATTAAGGTTCTTTATAGTCAATATGGTCACACTAAGCCTGAATAAATAGTTAGATAAGGGTTATTTTAACTATGAGGAGACAATTACATTTTGAGTTTCAGAGAGCCTAGAAACAAATATTTAAGCTATGAAAATTCCAGATTTTAAGGCCATATCATACAGACATCAGCCACTCTCCTCAGTCAATCAGTTAGATTCGGAGATTATACTATGAGTTAAAAATTTTGTACAAGAAGAATAGTGTGCTGCGATTGGACCAGTTGTAGCTTAAATGAACGGACAAACATTTAATCACACAATGGATAGTTATATAGGACTGAACCTATATTGTTTTGAAGTACAATGAGGCGTTAGGTGCCTCTTTTGTAATATTTTCATCGGAATCGCCATCATGGACAACTGCGTTTTGTCAGTTTCTAGTATTTTGCCTGCCATGATTTATCATTTGTATATTTCTGGCACGCCTCAATAGCAAACCAACTGGAATAATGACACAAAATTTCATCCACGCAGGTCACTCCATCCCATAAAAGACGCATCAAAGATGGATCCTCACCCTACAATTATGTCATTGGAAGCTGCGCTCTAGAATATAATATTTGAGTAATGTTGTGTATGTACCGTGCTGATAATCGCTCAGGCTGGAAGATTCATCTAGAATACTAGTCTAGTTTATATTTATTTTAGAAACCTCTTTAGGGTTCTTAACTTTCTGTTCTTAACTATTTGTGGGATTTAATTATGGCAACATACTTACATTCCTTCCTATATGAACAGGCTGGGGTTATCCAAGCTTTTGGTCCTACTGTCATCTTACAGTCAGGCCTTCGAACTTATAAACAGTTAGCAAAAGAATTTTTGAGAAACTTGTGTTTATAGATTTAATGTTAATAGATGCAAAAATGTTTCATACAAAATATTAATGAGAGAATTAAATAAAATTTCATTGTTTTTGAATTTTTGAATAAACTCAACTAATTTTTTAATTTATTTTGTTCATAAAATCTATTAAATTATACACACGTTATAATAAAATCGTTTATTTTCAAAAATATCTAGAATTTGTTAGATGTTGAAATACTTAATTGATCCACTGTATATTCGTTTTTGATTTATAGTTGTTCCAATGTCCTTATATGTGTGAGACCGTTTTACTTAAAATAAAATGGCCGATCCTATGTATGTGTAAATGTTGATTTTTACATTGTGATAGGTACTGTGATCCCAGATTGCGTTCTTCCTTCTCCTCGTTTTAACTTTTTTTGCCATATCATTGTTGATAAAGAACGATTTTGCTGAAATTATTCGTAACGGTTGACATTTAATGATTTTTCGATCGTTTTTGGTAAATAATATAAAATTTTTGTTTTGTGTGGATTATTAGTTTTTAAAACTATCAATTGTGATTATTTGTGCTAACTATGTTGAATATTATAAATTTATATTGCTGGATATTGAAGCCGATGTAAATTTATAATAATTGTTAAAGAATGATAAAATAATAATAAAATAAATTTTAATTATTTTATTTTGAATAAATTTGTTTGTTATTTAAAAATTATAAATTTCCGTTTTTTATTATTGTTCTTCCGTCGACAAACCGGCATAAAATCACTTTAAATATGAAAGCAATTTATTTTCGTCTCTTTCATTTAAATATCATACCGTCTCTTTCTCGCCAAAAATTCACAAGAAAAAACACGTCATTTTCAACCAATGAAATTGCTTAAAAACAATTTTGGACGGAAGGAAGGAATCCAACCATGAAGTCGACTTAAGAGAAGGAAGAACATATTTAATAATTATACATACTCGTATGTGTTGTGTTCCAAGAACTTATTCAGTTTAGTGAAGACTATATCTTTCTTAATTGATTTTTAAAATAAAAATGTAGTTAAAATGAACCATTATTTATGTATTTAAACTTAATTAATGAAAAAAACTTGTGACAGAGAAATTAAAGTATTTATTGTACATTCACATTCATCTTTATTATAAATCATATTTAATACATATTTAAATAGATAAATTATAATCAACAAATAAAATAAAAATTAGATTTTGAAAAACGATAACATTTATAGTTATTCAATTACTGTTATAATAAATTGAGAGAGTTTTCAAAGTTATTCAATCAACAGATGTCACTAATCGATTTACGTTTCCACCAGAATCTTAATATAATTAATAAGGTTAAAACAGCAAAATGTAGATAGTTAAAATATTGCTTCGTTTTCCCCTAGTAGGAATTCAAACCAGTCCACAATTCGTTTACTGGATTGTGAATAATATTAACCACTTGCTTGTTTTTCACTATAACTTCAATAAATAATAACCACAATTCACTTTTACAGTACTTTTATCTACTGTTACTTTTACTATTTCACTTTTTATCGCTTTTGCCCGATTTTAATTTATCGCTGTTCCAATTCAAACTGAAAGTCTACGCTTTCTGTTCGCGTATTTATACTCATTTTGCCCGCTTCTCGGTTATAGTAGAAGTTTTCGTTTGTTTATTATTTCGCCTGTATACTGCGACTCATGCTGATTTCCAATTGCAAATATTTAGTTTTTATATTCAATTAGAGATGTCATCCGCGTCCGTAACACCACCCTTCACTCAAACCTGTTCGTCCCGAACAGGATAAAATCCTCTTCCTCTATAGGGAGCCAACCATTCCAAATATACAACCTTTGGTTTCCCTCGGATGCCCTTCTGCCCTTCGGTACATTACATCATTTATTTTCATAATCACTTTCTATGGTTCTTCCAAGCCATGTTGCAGTTTTGGTGAAAGTTGTGAAGTCCTTCTTCATTTCCTCTATTTTGCACGGATGTCAAATTGTGCCTTCATCCTATTGCTTGAAATTTGTGCATTTCGTCGATCAACATTATGGTGATTGGGAATACTCAGCACTTTTTGCTCTATAAGCTCAGGAATATGTACAGAATGAGCCAACTTCAATTAAAGAGACAAAACAACAACCAGATTGGCCACAATGAAAGAATGCAATTCACGAAGAATATGCATCTTCAATTAAAAACGCTACATGGTCATTGTGCGATTTACCGAAAGGTCGAAAATTGATTTCGAATAAATGGGGTTTTAAACTGAAACATAAATCGAATGGTGATATAGATAAAACCAGACTAGTTGCTAGAGGATTTACACAAGAAAAGGGTTTAGATTATAATGAGTAGCTGAGCTACTGCAAAAATGACGACATTTCGTGCTTTATTGGTGATTGCGGTTCATTATAATTATCATGTTCATCAAATGGACGTCAAATATTCATTTTTAAATGGGGAATTGAATGAGAATATAAATATGAATGAACCAGAGGGATTCAGTGATGAAACAAAAAAAAAGTTTGCAAATTAAAAGAGTCGTTGTATGGTTTAAAGCAGGTTTCTAGAATGTGGAACGAGCGATTTAATAGATTAATGAAGAGCATTGAGTTTAAAGGCTGCTTATCTGATCGTTGCTTATACATCAGGGTCGCGGATGAAATAGCATTCTACGTGTTGCTATACGTCGATGACTTACTGATCGTATGTAGTGATATTAAAACGGTTGTAAAAATTAAACAAGTGTTGATGAGATAATTTGAAATGAAAGAGCTAGGTAAAACAGATCATTTTCTTGGAATTCAAGACGAAACAAGACGAAAATAATAGTAAGGTATATCGACGCCGACTGAGCAGGCGACATAAATGATCTGAAATCGACTACGGGTTACGTTTATAAAGTTGTTGGCAATGTGGTAAGTTAGTCTACTAGAAAGCAATTCACTGTTAGTTTGTCATCAACTGAGGCCGAGTATATCGCATTGGCTAGTGAGATTTATGAAAGCAAGTGGCTTCGAAGCTTGCTTAATGAATTAAACATTATATGTGGATGTACTACAATTTATCAAGATAATCAATCGTGCTGTAACAGTCTATCATTTAATGATGATGGATTGTTAGCAGATATTGCTGTGTTTTTCTCTTGGTGCGGTTGTATCTTTTGCCGGCTTTTTCTCGTTGGTGTGGTCGTAGGTGTTATCAAGGACACAGTAATCTTGTATAAACCGCTAATTAAATTAACTTTATACAGTCCATAATCACAGCATACAAAGAAAACCGTTTACATTTCCCTGCTATTTCCCATTATCTGGTTTACCTATGTCATCGTAAACAACTATCAAATCGAAAAATATACATGCTTGTATGTACAGTAAAATTTTTTGCGTAAGTTAAAGCAAAATCAAAGAAAATCGTATGACTTAAAACATATATATATATATATATATATATATATATATATATATATATATATATATATATATATATATATATATATATATACATATATATATATATATATATATATATATATATATATATATATATATATATATATATATATATATATATATCGTGAAATTGACTTAAAACTATATATAGATATATATATATATATATATATATATATATATATATATATATATATAAAGGGTCCACCAAATAATTTTTTTTTGAAAAGGCTATAAAAAAACTACACGATCTTCAAAAACAGGGCGCAAAACATCGAGTGTAGCTTCAGCTGTGTGGCATCTAGCGCCGTCCTATTGAAACCAAAGGTTGCCAATATCCTCCTCTTCAATTTTTGTGAACAAACATTCGTTTAACATGACCCGATAACAATTGCCATTGACTGTAACGGCCATTCCTTGCTCATTTTCGAAGAAAAATGGCCCAATTATGCCTCTGGACCAATATATATATATATATATATATATATATATATATATATATATATATATATATATATAGTTATATATATATATATATATATATATATATATATATATATATATATATATATATATATATATATATGTATATATATATATATATATATATGTATATATATATAAATATATATATATATATATATATATATATATATATATATATATATATATATATTTATATATATATATATATATATCCGGCTGAAATCAGAGAACAAATCAAAGAAAAAAGAAAGGCAACGAGAATATGGCATCTGACCAAAAATCCCGCTGACAAGACAACGTTCAATCTTGTAAGTAACAAAGGCAATAGACTAATCAAAGGCTTGAAATAGGATTGCTTCGACAATCACCTAGGCTGGCTAGGTCCAGAAAAGAATAAGGACTACTCGTTATGGAAAGCAACCAGAGAATTTAAACGACCTGTAGTTCGAATACCACTTATAAGAAATGCTCAATGTAGTTGGGTTCGACAAGACAAAGAAAAAGCGGAACTCTTTGTTCAACACCTAACATAAGTGTTTCAGCCCCATGACATTCAATCCAACATTGACGTAATACCTGCTTATCAATCAAATCAGGCTTTTAAAAGGATCACACCAATGGAAATTGCTCAAGAAATCGACAAAAAATTGAACCAAAAAAAGGCACCAGGAATTGATGAAATATGACCGGGTCTGTTCGAGGAGCTTCCAGGTAAAGCAATCATCATGATCAAAAACTTATTTAATTGGTGTATTAGATTGAAGTATGTACCCAAATGCTTCAAAACGACCCAAATAATTATGCTGAAGAAACCTGGTAAACCAGATGAAGAAGTTACATCATACAGACCAATTACACTGCTTCCGACCCATTCAAAGCTATTTGAAAAACTGAAACGTCTAAAGCCAATGGTAAACGTCCCTGATTTTCAATTTGGATTCAGGAACAACCACTCTACAATAGATCAAGTCCATCGAATAACTACGATAATAGAACAAGCGTTAGAAGAAGAGAAATATAGCCCCGCCATATTTTTAGATGTATCCCACGCCTTTGATAGGGTTTGACACGAGGGATCGATATTCAAGATGATTTCGACCATTTGCAATCACCATTATTAAAAGCACATGGTCAAATGGCACACCAATAGTTTACTTTTTATACACGTCCGCTTCTAATTATGGTTTATTTTATTTCTTTTTATTATAAGATAAATTTCAATTTTTTTTTTCTTGAGGAACAAATACAAACTCGCAGACAAATTTAACGCATATTTTTTTGTTGTAATAAAAAAAGTCGCGTTGGACAATTTCAGTGAAACTGGTATCAAATGATCCCAAATTTAAAATTTTCTCAAAAGAGGCACAAATGTGGCGTTATGGAATTATAGCGGCTTTTTTTCTTATCAAAATGTCAAAATGTGTCGACTATTTTTTTTAAAATTTTTAAAAGCGGTTTATAAACATTAAAACTAGCTTTATTACAATTTAATTTGATTAATTTAATAATGAGTGGAGGTTCAATAATGTTTTGGGGTGGAATCAGTTGGGAGGGCCGTACGGAGCTGGTTGAGATTGGTTTGAGGATGAATGCAGACTGGTATGCTCGGAACATTCTTGGCGATCGCGTTTTGCCATATGTGGGCTTTATAGGTTATGACAGTTTTGTGTTAATGTATGATAATGCTCCTGATCATGAGTCCTGATCTTAATCCGATTGAACACGTTTGGGGCATTCTAAAACGCCGTATTAGAGCTAGAAATCCTGCACCAGATTCGACAGCAGAGCTGAGAGTTGCAGCGTAAGAAGAGTGGAATCTCATTCCGCAAGAAATGATACAAAGAAGTCTACTTAGTATGCCCAGAAGGATGGAATCTGTAATAAGGGCACGGGGGGGAAATACTCATTATTAAATTAATCAATTAAATTGTTATAAAGCTAGTTTTAATGTTTATAAACCGCTTTTAAAAATTAAAAAAAAAAATAGTCGGCACATTTTGACATTTTGCTAAGAAAAAAGCCGCTATAATTCCATAACGCCACATTTGTGCCTCTTTTGAGAAAATTATAAATTTGGGATCATTTGATACCAGTTCCACTGAAATTGTCCAGCGGAATTTTTTTTATTACAAAAAAAAATAAATATGCGTTAATTTTGTCCGCGAGTGTAGATCGTATTTGTCTAATTCACTGATTTGAGATACTTGAATTTCATATACTTTTGTTATCTATTGAATTATAGGTTCTTTAACGTGATCACGCTAAATTAAACTCCTATTCATTTTTTTTTATTTATCGGTCTTATTTTTCAGACGACATAAACATAAACTTATTGAATTCAAAATATTTTATGATTAGATCGATTTACGATTAGAAAAAATACGTCAGGATATAGTCATACATTAAAAGAAGAAATTTTAATTATCGCAGTATCAGGATACAGTACCATGATCAACATTGAGCTCTTAACAATTCACGAAATTGTTACATGAGCTTAAATCAACCCATGTGACATTTACACTTCGACACAAAAATAACAATCTAATCTTATACCTCAATAAAGCGCAAGTGCCGCAGGCTGATTCGGCAAAATACCTTGTTCTCCATTTAGTTTCAAGGCTCAACTGAAAGCATCACGTGAGACAAAAAGCTAAACAGATACGATTAAAACAACGTCAAATGTACTGGTTAATCATTCTAAAATTAACCTGTATTGCAAAAGACTAGTCTACCAAACTATCTTCAAACCAATATGGATGTATATGGCGCGCAGCTATGGTGTTGTAATTATGAGTCTAATAGAGACATTATACAACGTAGTCAAAATAAATATCTTCGAATGATCACCAACGCTTACCAATTCGTGAATAACCGGGAAATACACAATGATCTAGAAATTCAATTGATAGACGACGTCATCCGCGAATGTGCCATAAAACATGAGAAGAGACTTCTTATACCCACATCAACGTCGAGGCCGAACAACTACTAGACAGTACAAACGAAGTAAGGCGGCTCCAACGAATCAAACCACATGAGTTAACCGTATGAATATTATATATCAAGGGATATAGCAGACTCACACAAGTTTAATGCTTATCTCATAAGTACTAATGTCAACCATGTCAATAATATTTAAGAGGTGTTATCTAAAAAAAATAGCATTATGCGATCCAATTACCAATCTGATGATGTGAACAGTGTCTGGGCAGTATTGGAAACCTCGGTTGTCGATGCTGACCAGCGCATTCTCGGTATAGTGAAAACTAAACCCAAAAATGATTGGTTCGATGAGGAGTGTCGTCTTGATGTTGAGCAACGGAATATAGCCCACAATGGAGCGCAGCCTCTGTTTACAATTGCAAGAAATAACAAGGCAGTTCTTGCTAGGAGGACAGCTAAACGCATTTGTAGACAGAAAAAGCGAGAATGGTGGAAGGCTAAGGTCTTAAGAGTACAACAACTCAACAATGAGCACAATTCGCGTGGTTTCTTTAAAGGAATCACCGAATTGCACCATACCTTAAGATCTCGGTCAACTGCCATTCGGGACCAGGATGGAAACCTCTGTGTCAACGTTGATGCGGTACTCGATAATGGCGTGAACATTTCTCTGACTTACGTTTTATTAGGATGTTTTATAAATACAATACAAATGTAAATTACAAAAGTTGCAATATATAATATCTGCGAGTATATGTATTTTGGTTCAATATTTTAAAAAATAAACCGTCGTGAAGAATTGTGTGGACAATTATTAGGTTTTGTGTTTGTTGTTGTTTCGTACGCTTATGCATAGATATATTTTGATTTGTAATATATATATATATATATATATATATATATATATATATATACATATATATATAATATATATATACATATATATATATATATATATATATATATATATATATATATATATATATATATATATATATATATATATATATATATATATATATATATATAGTTCAAGCAACAACCATTCGATTACATTGACTTATTACCAGATAAAAGTTTCAGATAACATATTTATCAAGTAGGTAATAAATATGTAAAAATTAAAAAAGCTGGAGCTAATATATATATATATATATATATATATATATATATATATATATATATATATATATATATATATATATATATATATATATATATATATATATATATATATATATATATATATATATATATATATATATATATAGCTTTAAAAGATAAGCATAAAAACAAATTAAAAACGAAATATTTGATGACTAACGAAATGTTGGTGACGTTAGAGATGGTTAACGAAATGTTGATGAATAAGGAAATGTTGATGATTAAAGAAATGTTAAATTGATTACGCATCTTTTTTTTATCTTTTTCTTTTCGCTGTGTACGAGTATAAATAAAAGCACGTTTGTAAACGTTGAGTTCAGTTCAGCTTCTTCTGTAAATTAATAGAGAAACACTGTTTCAGTTTCCATTATAATAGTAACACATTTTTATTAATAGTTTACACGTACATAATAATTAACGAAGCAGAAATATCGAGTATCATAAATACGAAACATATAAGGTAAGGAAATTGTCGAAAATGATTAAGAAATAAAGAATTAATAGATTTTAATGAAAATTCTAATTTTTTTTAGATTTTCAGTTCGCGGAAAATGGCGATTAGTTTTGTTATTGATTCACGGCAATATTCTAGTGTCATCCAATATACCCCACTATTTGCCGGAGTTATTTTTGCGAAAATTAATAATAATTTTATGTTTTGTTATTTTGATGAAAACTTAATGATGAAACTGACTGTCAAATTGGTTTTTATAATGTAATTGTTAAGCTGTGAGTGGATGCTGGGCTTTGTTTCCACGACGAAAACTTGTGATAATGTAAATTGGCTGCTGTAAATTCCAAATATGTACACCACAAATAGCTGTGCCTTGTTTGACGTCGTCGTTCACTAATATATAAGACTGCACCCAAATCACTTTATTAAATTATTTTAATTACTTTTTGATAACCTTTGAATAAATCAATTTAATTTAATTTGTTGAAAAAAAAACTATTATTCTTTATTTAAATTAAATGCTTGTGTTGATTATTGGATTTTGATTCTATTCGATTGCTTAATGCGGACTGATGCTGTTTTATCTTAATTTTTGACATTTATACAAAAAAAACATTATCTATAACAAAATTGAATTAACATTTGTAACGATTAGTGACATCTAAGGTAAATTAACATTTAGCAAATGATTTGGGTGTCAATTATTGTAATAATTTAAAATTATCGAGTGTACATTTTTTTGGTTGGCGACCTAAATAATTTATAACAGTTTCTAATTTATAATTTTAACTTTTAGCTATACTTTAGAATTTTAGCTATAATTTTTTTCAGATTTGGTTGCTGTCGTAACATTAATCGTAGTTATGTTTTTATATATAATAAATTAAATAGCATAAAATTATGCTTCTAGACTTTTAATCTGAAAATAATGGTAATTAATCTTGCTTTACTGAAGTTTTCGATTGTTCATTCGATTGTAGATGTCAACTGGACACTGAACTATTCATGATATCAGCGCGACTCTCAAGGGGTGAAATATAGAAAATATAAAAAATGTTACATTTTTATTGTGTAGCCCAATCTTTGACGGTCAATGGTAGGCATTTCTAGAGATGTCTAAGTGAATCTGAGTGTTAAGACGAGCTCAATAATTATTTACTAACCAGCATTTATAGCATTGTTATAAATTGCTATTTGGAAAATAATATAGCGTTGTTCAAGAAGTTATACAATGAGTATGTGGATGTCGATAATAAAATCAGAGAGTTCCATCCACCACTCAAATTAACAAACCAGTACTTCAAGGACAGACTAAAGGTTTTCGAAATCTTCTCGAAAAACATTGAAGATATGCGCCAACGTCTAAACGGACCGTTATCGACACCTTCACCAACTCCAACATCAGATGAAATAAAAAAAATCGATGAGGAAGCCAGTAACAATGGCATAGAGAATCAAGAGGCAACAACAAGCGCATTTCGGTTCAGCCAAATACTAGAGGCAACAAAGGTTGGATCAAACAGTGAATTCAGCGAAACTCTAAAAACTACCCAACGATTGAAACAACAAGAAATCAGAATGCGATCGTTATACAGGGAAATGCGACTGGCTGAGGAGATACTGGAAAACAGCAACAGATCCAGACCAGCAATAAAAATTAAACTAAAAAACATGGAAAGGATGATGATGCAGATCATAGACCTTCATGAACAAATTTGCATAGAAATCTCCGAAGAACAGAAAGCTAACCTAAAATATTTCATAGACCAACACTATGAAAACATAAACGAGCAATACGAAAAGGTAGTAATACAATTAACAACATTGTTGGAAGAAGAACAGGGTGAAGTGAAGCCACTGGAAATTCGTCTACCACCAGAAGAAATTCCACATTTTCATGGAGACTACATGAAATGGGTGGGTTTTTCAGACCTATTCAAACGGTTAGTTCATGAGAACAACAAGATAACCAAGACGCACAAAATCAACTACCTAAAACGTCACGTGGAAGGATCGGCTGGAAAATTATTAAACCGTTTGGAACCCACTGGAGACAACTACATACAGCTTGGGAGATTCTGGAAAACCGTTTCAACAACAAGAGGTTACTTGTATCTAATCTGTTAAACACCTTGTTGAATCAACACACCAGTAACACAGAATCTGCTGCTGCAATAAAAAGTCTACACGATACAACAACCGAGTGCCTATACGCCATTAGGAACACAGGAATTAGAATTGAAACATGAAATTCTTTCATAATATTCACGTTCCTGAAAAAATTAGACAACGAATCCCGGCGGCTATACGAAAGCTCTTTAGAAAACAAGAGAATTTCAAGAAACAAGCCAATTTTTTAAATTCCTAGAAAAGCGTTTCCAATCTTTGGAAGCAATGGGTAGCAACAAGACAATACCATATTATATTTGCATATGTTGTCAGAGAAAGGCCACAGAATCGACTCATGCCCACGTTTCAAAGATCTAAGCAGCTCCGAAAGGAATCAGATGGTTATGCTGCATAATCGGTGCAGAAATTGTCTCAGCCAAAACCATACAACAACAAGTTGTGGCAGTAAAATAAATTGTTTTACCTGCAAACGAAGACACCACACATTTCTACACGTGAAGAATCAGAGTCCAGAGATGCATATTGCGAAGCTAAATTTATCAACATTCAACAAAGATTGTGACCAGGTACTTTTAGCAACAGCCTTGGTAAACGTACAGAACATTTACGGCAATTTCAACATATTGCGGGCACTAATCGATCCAGGCTCGCAGGCTACTTTCGTCACAGAACAAGCAGCACAAAAACTAGGCCTCCCGAGAACAAGGCTTCTAACTGAATTATCCGGAATTTCTGCAACAAAAGGACGATCACACCAACAAATAGCCTTAGAGATAGGTCCAAGATTTCCATCAATCTTCAAGATTCAAGCTAATGCTTTGGTTCTGAGAACCATTACTAAACCGCTTCCAGACAAAAACCTATTAGGATTGGACACCCATTTACAGAAGGATATAATCCTAGCTGACCCTACTTTCGACACTCCTGGTCCTATTGACCTTCTACTGGCGCTGATATAAATGGAGAAATTATGTTGGAAGGAATAAAAAGGGATTCATACCATAAGTGTATAGCCCAAAGGTCAAAATTAGGATGGATCATATCTGGTCGCCTGACTCAAAACGACAGCACACCAATCACTCGATTATACAGCCACGTCACGTTAGAAGATATAGACAAGCAATTAAAACAGTTTTGGGAAACCGAAGAACTACATCTGGAACGAAACTTAACAACTGAAGAAATTGAATGTGAAGAGCACTATAAAACAACACACAAACGTTTATTAAATGGACAATATGAGGTTCGGATTCCATTGAACAACAACAAATTCAAAGAAGTAGGAATAGGAGAGTCTACAGGAAAGGCAGCAGCTAGATTGCTCCAAGGGATGAGAACTTTAAAACTCAATACCACAAATTCATGAACGAGTACATCCAGCTTAACCATATGCAGATTATTAAGGATGATCGTAAAACAGACGCTTCCCAAATCTAATACATGCCACATCATTCGGTCATAAAAGAGGACAGCACCACAACGAGATTGACGGTAGTTTTCGACGTGTCCTGCAAAACAACAACAGGCATTTAACTAAATGAAATTATGCATGTAGGTTCAACGCTACAAAACAATCTAACCGCAATACTAGTCAGATGGAAGAAACACCGTTATGTGATTGCATCAGACATTGAGAAAATGTTCAGACAGATCAAAATGGACAGCAAAGATCAGGACTTTCAACGAATACTCTGGAGGTCAGATCCAAATAAACCAATGAACAGCTACAGATGAAAAACTGTCACCTATGGGACAGCTTCTTCAACTTATTTAGCTACCAAAACATTGCGACGATTAGCTATTGATGATGCCTCAAAATATCCAATTGCGTCAAAGATCGTTCAAAACGACTTCTAGTCGATGATCTTCTTTCTGGAGCTAACACAATAGCAGAAGCAATAGCTGCACAGAAGGAATTAGGAAACCTTCTTTCCGGTGGAGGCTTTAATCTCCGAAAGTGGACCAGTAATGAAAAGGCGATACTAGAAGAGCTTCCTGAAAATCTGAGAGAACCTTGCATGAAGCAATAGAATTCAATGATACGGTAAAAACACTTGGACTATTCTGGAACTCTTCAACAGATACCTTTCGAACAATCTTATCAGAGGCATCAAAACTTTTCGATCCACTGGGATGTTTAGCACCAGTGGTCATCCGGGTAAAAATTTTGCTGCAAGATTTATGGGCTTCCGGCGTAGGGTAGGACGATAAACTCGATCTCACTTATGAAAATAGATGGCTAACCTACAAAACGGAACTACCACAATTAGAGGAAATCAGAACTCATCGTTGGATAAATTACACTACCGGTGCTAAAATTGAATTACATGGTTTCTGCGACGCTTCTAATCAAGCATATGCTGCAGTGACATACAGCAAAATTAACAAGATTACACTAATATTACACAAGATTACACTAATTGCAGCCAAAACAAAGGTTGCACCCCTAAACCAAACAATATCACTACCGAGATTAGAACTAAATGCCGCACTACTACTTTACAAAACTGCTTAAAAATGTTCTTCGAGCATTGAGCATCAACGACAATCTATCAACATTTTGCTGGAGTGATTCTACTTTTAGGCTGAATTAGAGGAAAGCCACAACAACATAAAACTTTTGTGGCCAACAGAATAACAGAAATACAATCAAACACCGATCCTAGCCAGTGGCATCACGTGGTCTCTGAAGAGAATCCTGCAGACTGTGCTTCTCGAGGACTAAACCCAGGGAAAATATTAACTCACAGACCAACATGGCTAAAGAATCCAAAGTATCCAAACACTAAACTCGAAAATAAGGAGATACAAGAAGTAAGCAGCTTGGAACGAAGGTCGATAAGAACATTCACAACAACAGAGCGAAGGGCAATGGTTGAATTCGATCGTTTCTCGTCATTGAAACGGCTTGTTCGCAGCATTGCATACTGTTTACGATTTACATCAAATGCAAAATTAAAGACTAGAAACTTCTCCCCCTTTCAACCAGAAGAACTTAACTCATCGTTAAGAGCGCTAGTTAGACTAGCACAGAAGGAAGCCTTTGTACCAGAGTTAGAAAAGTTAAAAGCTAATAAAAATTTACCCCAAGGTAGCACAATAAGATCTTACTCCATTTACTTACTCCATTTATCGACGGAGACGGTCTACTAAGAGTCGGTGGGAGGCTAAAAAATTCGAATCTCTCATTTGAAGAAAAACATCCAATAATAATGCACAGAAGTCATAACTTATCAAGATTTGCTTGTCCAAGAAGCACATCTAACAACACTACATGGTGGAAATCAAGCAACGTTGGCACACCTGAGAGCACAGTATTGGATAATAAATGCTAAAGATACAATTCGTTATATCATACACAAGTGCATAACCTGTACACAGTAAAAAATTTCGGTTGAAAATTACGTGAATTTACTGGTGGGCAAAATTGCCAACCTTTATCACGTAAAATTACATTCACATACAAATAAAAAATAAATATTAAAATTAAATACTATAAGTCATAAATTTGCTAGCAAAATCATGTAATATTTAAATAACAAAACTTAGAATTTTGCAGGAAGTTTGCAGATTTATGGTTAAAAGAATGTAATTTAGCATTAAACCCCAGTAATATTATAAACTTCTAAAATTTGTACATAACAAAAAGTACAATTTTACCTTAACTATTGCGTAATTTTAATAAATCAAACCCTAAAATAAGATTTAGCAAGAAAATACTAATGTGCATATGGTAGGCATACAGCTTCCACAATGCCCAGCCAAACCTACAAAACGGTGATTCAGACATTTCTCTCCGACCACGATTATTATTCTAGGCCCTTGAGATATCCGACAAATCAGAAGATAGCTTTGATAATAATACTTTATATATAATAACGTTGTAATAGATTAGCAAAGTATATCGCGACGAATAAAATCATTTTATTGTGGTTTTGGTTTGTAAATTTACGGAATTCACAAAATTTTACATGCAATCGTCCTTGGTTACATTAATTTCTCTCAAATAATTTCTCTCAAGGAATAATAATAGAAACGGTTTGTAATTTTACTATAAATATCTTGCAATTTTAAAGTCCCGTTGAATAATACAAGAATAATAGATTTTACATAAGAATATGTGTAAAAATACTATTATCTTGTTTTATTATAGACAATTTATAAATTTACGCTACAAAGTTACCAAAATTTCTATTGAAAATTCAATTTATTTTTTACTGTGTACCAGAGCAAGGCAACTAGCATCTCACCAGCTAATGGGTATGTTACCTAAAGAACGTGTAACGCCAGCTCCCACGTTTACAAACGGCGGAGTAGACTATGCAGGACCAATCTCCATAAAATTGTGGAAAGGCCGCTGCAATAAAACAACAAAGGTTTATATAGCCTTATTCATATGCTTAGCCACGAAAGCAATTCATCTCGAACTTGTGAGTGATCTGCCAACAGATTCCTTTCTAATCGCATACCGTCGATTCATGTCGAGAAGAAGAATATGCCTGAGAATATTCAGTGATTGTGGCACAAACTTCGTAGGAGCAGACAAACAATTTCAAAGAGAAGCCAAACAGCAGCAAGCTGCGATTACAAGTAAGACAGCTAAGATTGGAACTGAGTGGCATTTCGTGCCCCCGGGAAGTTCCCACTTCGGAGGATCATGGGAAGGCGGAGTCAAGTCAACAAAAAAACACCTCCGCAAACTGATTGGAACTCATACATTAACCTTTGAAGAGCTCTCAACACTTTTAGCTCAAATTGAGGCATGTTTGAACTCTAGACCACTAGCACCTCTCACAAATGACTCAGACGATGATGGATTTCTGAGCCCAGCACATTTCCTGATAGAGAGGACAATCATTTGCCACAACCTAATATCACGAGTATAAATGTCGTGACAAGGTGGAACTTGCTAATTAAACTCAGCCAAGAATTTTGGAAAAAATGGCATACGGATTATCTTTCGCGATTACAACGAAGGCCGAAATGGTTACTAGAACACCCTAACATCCAATTAGGAGAACTAGTTATTCTCAAAGATGAACAACAACCACCCACGCATTGGCCACTAGCAAGAGTCGTTGAGCTGCACCCAGGACAAGATGGACTGGTCAGAGTAGTCACACTAAAATACAAAAGAGCACATTAAAAAGGGATATTACAAAAATATGCCGCTTACCTTTGACCAATAACAACATACACTGCGAGAGGAATAATTCTGGCCCTTCAGTGGTTGCTAACGATGAAAACACGGGTCAGCAGCCACCAGAAAGTTCCGAAGAAACGCTGACAAAAACCACACAGATAGACAAGCAAGAGTCTATGGGAACCAAGCTACTTCCGTCCGGAGAAGACAATCACGGTACGAGAAAGCAGCCCCACAGGCGAGCAAAAAATGGATGTAATATAAATTCTCTGGCATTAGCGATACTTTCAATTTGCTGTTTACTTGAGCAAACACAAGCTCAGATCAAGATAACCCCATTTAACTACTTGGCAGGAATTTATTTCGAGGATCTAGGCAAACTCGAGCTGGTAGCAATGAAGTGGACTTAAGTGATTTATTACAATATGACCAACTATTGGGAGGAAATTAAAACCTTTAAGCAAGCACAAAGCGAATTGATAACAGCTTGTAAAGGATTGTCTGGTTTAAACTGCAACGTAATCCTACAACAACTTCAGTGGCAGTTTAACAACCTAATCGCAGACAATGATCTTCTACTAACAAGCAACAAAGAACGACGACGAATGAAGCGAGGATTGGGAGATACAACCGGTATTATATTAGGGGATATGTATGGAATTCTTTCCCAGCGCGACGCTAACCACTATGAAGCCCAATTTGATAACATCAACAACAACGAGAATCATCTAATGGCGGTAATCAGAAACCGGACGTCGATAATATTATATTATAGATAACACAATCAAACTGACAAAACATAATTCAAACCTCACAATGACATCATTGAACATAGTCTGATAAAAGAATAACAGAGATTAAGCTTGGAAATGTTGCAACTTAACGAATATAGAACATACGAAGAAAGAGTTCGCTCGATATTAATGAGTATGATCGCGTTGACCTTGATACTAAAGAATTTAGAGGGCACGCAACAAGGTCTTTTTGATATTGTGTACTCTGCGCATCATAGCACTTTACATCCTTCAGTACTTGCGCCACTGCAACTAGAGAATCAGCTGCAATTTATAAGCCAACACACACTAGCGACTATAACCATCCCTGGCCATGATATTCATGACTTAATTCATGTATATCAAAGCATGTATATACGTAGTAGAGTAACACAACGAAATGTGATAATTGAAGTTATAATACCATTGTCTATTGCGACGGATTATAATCTACTAGGTGTATTCGCTTCGAACTATTCATCATATCAGCGCGACCCTCAAGGGGTGAGATATTGAATTTTTTAAAAATGTATTACATTTTTGTGGTCGTTATTAGTAATAGATATTATGCTCATATAAGTTATGTTGATCCTTCACACAAATTTTTTTTCAATTCAACATATTGAAATAAAATTTGTGTATAGGATACATTAGAAGAAAAAGCTTGTTAAATCATTTTAACTCTATTTTCTGGTTTGGTTTCATAAATTTCATCAGCTAAGTCATCATGTATTTGCCATGACCCGGATTTTCTTTTTATGCAAGCAATATAATGTCCTGGAGAGCTATTAGTCATCCCTCGTTTATAGTGCACAAAGGCAACCAATTTTAATTTTACTGCCTCCAAGTTTAATTCCGGCGAATTTTCATCTACTTTGATATTATAGAATACATTTGGATTTAATGGCTGTACGTCTATTACCACGAAACTGGTTTGGGGTTTAATAATTATTTCCTCGGGATGATCGATGTACTCGTTACATTTCCGGCATGTAGATCCACCAAATTTAAAGGAATTACCAATATCCTTCAAGTTACTTTCTTGAAAATTTATATTATCTATGGGATAAATAAAAATTATCGGTCTCATGTTGGAAAAAATAAACTGGGAACCTCAAATCTAGCTTATACAACGTTTCATAAAAAATTCGATATATTTTGGTGTATTACAAACACAGTTGAGATCAATTTTGTTAGTAGAGCTTAATACATTAAAGCAATTTAGTATTAAGGAACTACGTTTAATATTTGTTGGAAGAGTAGCCATATATACCGAAATGATGTATAAAATGAAAATATTCTAATTGGTTATCTAGTTTTAAAGTAATTTCTTGATAATCCACTGCTACAGTACATATTATCTGGGATAACGAATCAAATCCGCATGTTGAATGTACATTTATTTCAACTTGACATTCGTTGATATATGAAAACCCATTTTTTAAAAGACGTTCGATGTCTTGTGGGGTTTTGAGAACTTGAGAGTTGATTTCAGATGAAATATTAAAAATCTCTTGGAGGAATACCTCTTAATGACACGTTTGCCGATATGTTTGGGAGAGTTATTCACCCGTAGTTTTTTGTTCCACTTTTCCTCATTGTTATCTGGCTCCTAGTCAGAATCATTTGATAAAAGCAGTTTTCGTTTTTCTAATTTTGGTGTAGGCTTAAGAGCTTGGGAAACCGCTATGGAATTAATTAAAAGCTCATTTTTGCGCTTTAATAATGCCACAAACCTCCCGACTCTGAGAAACTTTTTTTCTATATATATTTTTGTTTTACGTGACTGAACCACAACTCTGCATTAGCATTTGACAATCGATCCTCTATTTTTAAAATTTTTGAGTAGCATGTATTCCAAAATGGAAGGTAGGCAAAATACTTTTTTATAGTAAATAAAACAAATTCTTGACAGTAAAATGTGTTTTCCTTCAAATCTGTTTCGTCATTTTCATCTTGAACTGTTTGATATATACTTAAACATTTTTTGAAGTAGGTGCTGGCAGAGTAGTAATTTTTGGTAATAATCATCTGAATGAGTGGTTATGGTTGTGATGTTGACACTTTTGTGACCGTAAATATACTACATAAACGTTTTAAATTGTTGAAATGCCCGCTCTAACGCTTCTGTTCTATATTTGTTATATTACACATAATACAATAAAGTTCAAATAAGGTAAATACTTCATCTATTGTATCACAGTTCAGTATTACACAAAATATATCTAAAATAAAATGTTTTAAACTAGAAGTGACATTTGGAATTTTCTTTTTGATTTGAATGGCTATTATATTGATAAAATGTGTACAACATACGAAAACTGACACAACCCTTTTAGTTGCTTAAATATATTTAGTTGCTTAAAGTCCAATCTACAACGTATACTAATGGAAATATTAGTTTCGGGATCAGTGCCATTTCCGATTTAAATTTCATTAAAAATAATGATAATGTCGTGGTATCATGTTTGCTTGAATTTAATTCAGCAACAGGTACAATTGTTGTACCTACTTTCACAACGCAAGCGTAAATAAAATTTTCTTACAGCTATGTTCTGGATGATATTTTGGGTTTCTCACGATACTGCCCGTAGCATCCAAATACAAAATATAAGATGTGTAATTTACAAGAAGCTCTAATTGACATTTTCTTATTAATGTAATCATTAAAGGTTGGCCCTGTGGTTGGGGGCAAACATGTTTCGTAAATATTTCGAACGAAACATGAGATCCATAGAATACCACCACAGTATCCAGAGCTTGTCGTAGGAGGCGACTAAATCTGGTTGGATCGCTGGGCTGACGACCCGCATCCGTAAAAACCAATACCAGTTAAAAATGTCAACAAAACCAAAAAAATCGGATACCGCCTAAATAAAAATGACCCTCGCTTAAGTACCCGGATACGAGATTGAGGATCAGCACGTGGAACGTGCAGTCACTAAGAAAACCTGGCGCGTTGGACGGCCTTATCACATGTATGAAGGAGTATCGGCCGGAAGTCGTAGCGCTCCAAGAAACTCGATGGCCTAAAAGTGGAGTCCATGTGTCCCAAGGCTATATACGTTGCTACACAGTGGAGATGACCTCGGAAATCTTTGGATTGGATTTCTCATTGGGCTGCAGTTAAAAAAGGCTGTACTGGACTTTCAAGCAGTCGATAATCGAATGTGTAAGCTTTGCTTGCACATGAAATTAGCCAGCCAGTCAATTGTTTGTGTACATGCGCCCACTGATGTAAGCCAACCCCAAGATAAAGACTCATTTTACAATAACTTGGATAATCTGATGGGCTCTATACCTGAGCACGATATCAGATTGGTGATTGGTGACTTTAATGCTAGAGCTGGCAGAAATCAGACCGACTTATGTAATAATATAGGTCCGTACTCCCGACACTAAACTGCGACCGATAATGGGGAAAGAATGACGTACTTTGCGATCGCTCATGATCTCAAAGTGGCAAGTACATTCTTTCCCCATAAAAACATCCATTTGGAATCATGGACACATCCACGTAAAACAATCCGAAGCCAAATTGACCATGTGTTGATTTCAAAAGGCCGGGCTCGAGTTGTTCAATACGTGAGATCGTATCGGTCGTCAACAAAATTCGTAGGCAGTGACTATTTCATGGTTGCTGCAAAGCTGCGATGGAAATTTTCGTACAAGTCAAGGAGGACAGGAGAATATAAAACGCGATTCTCCTGTGAAGGTCTGATAAATGAAGAAACGCAACGAAAATACCAAGATCTTGTCAGCAATAGCATTTTACAATCCAATTACCAATCTGATGATGTCCAATTACCAATCTGTCTGGGAAGTGTTGAAAACCTCGGTTGTCGATGCCGCCCAGCACACTCTCGGTATAGTGAAAACTAAGCCCAAAAATGATTGGTTTCATGAGGAGTGTCGTCTTGCTGTTGAGCAACGTAATATAGCCCACAATGAAGCGCAGACTCGGTTTACAATTGCAAGGAAAAACAAGGCAGTTCTTGCTAGGAGGACAGCTAAACGCATTTGTAGACAGAAGAAGCGCGAATGGTGGAAGGCCAAGGTCTTAAGAGTACAACAACTCAGCAATGAGCACAATTCGCGTGGTTTCTTTAAAGGAATCACCGTATTGCACCATACCTTAAGATCTCGGTCAACTGCCATTCGGGACCAGGATGGAAACCTCTGTGTTAACGTCGATGCGGTACTCGTGATCTACTTAATGTTCCACATGTATCACAAGCTGTGTTTGAATACCCTCAAATACAGAACGCAGAGATGTTCATTGAGGATCCATCCTATGAGGAATTCACAATGGCCATGCAGAGATTAAATAAAAATCGTTCACCAGGGGTTGATTGCATTAATTCAGAGCTCTTGATATTCGGAGGGCTAACTTTGTGGAACTGTCTTTTCGACCTTGTTCGATTGGTATGGCGAAATGAAGTTATGCCTGACGAATGGAAAATGGCCGCGTTATGCCCAATTTTCAAGAAAGGTGATCGCATGAAATGCGAGAATTATCGCGGTATAGCTCTCCTTTGCACAGCATATAAGTTAATGTCTTACGTAATCTTGGGAAGAGTTACTCCTCTTGCGGAGGAAATTGTCGGTGACTACCAAGGAGGATTCCGTCCAAATCGGTCAGCCACTGATCAAATGTTTTCGCTACGGATGATTCTTTCCAAGTACTACGAAACATCTCGTGATGTACACCAGGTATTCCTAGATTTCAAGCAAGCCTATGACTCGATCAATCGAGAGAGGCTATGGTATACGCTTGAATATTTAGGACTACCGAAAAAAAATGTACATCTCCGTAAAGTCACAGTAACGCAGTCACAATGCTGTGTTAAAGTTGAGAACAGGCTATCTAGAATTTTTGCTATCACTACTGGTGTTCGACAAGGAGATGCGCTGTCCCCCATACTTTTTAATCTTATGTTGGAATACATCCTTCGTAAAAGTGAAACACCTCAGGATAATATCTTATTCCGACAATCCAATCAACTTCTTGCTTATGCAGATGATATCTGTGTGATTGGATTAAATGGCAACGGAGTGAAAGAGATACTTGATCCACTGGAACAGTGTTCAGCTTCCGTTGGTCTCAAAATCAACGAGTCAAAAACCAAATATCTAATCTCGGGTTTTAGAGATCAAGACGCAATTGATTTCAGTGGTGGTAACCACACGTTTGAAGGAGTGATAAGATTTAAGTATCTTGGATCTCTCATTACTCACGATAATAGTGTGGGCAAGGATATCAAGGTCCGCCTTGCCGCTGGCAATCGGGCTTTGTATCCTCTACGTCCACTGAAACTGTACAGAGTGTTGATTAGACCCGTTGTCATGTTTGGATGTGAGAGTTGGACCTTGACGGATGAGTACGAAAGATGGCTTCTAACATTCGAGAGAAGAATCATGCGTGTGATATATGGTCCAAAACGCGACGTCAATGGCACTAACCGAGTTCTTTTCAATCACGAGATCAGGAATTTAATGCAAATTCCTGATATTCTGCATGAAATTAAAGGACAGCGAGTACGCTGGCTCGGTCACGTTCTGCGTGCTGTTCCGAACCGAATGATACAGCGAACCTTTAAGAGAGAACCGCCTTTCGGTAGGCGAAGAGGTCGCTGTCGGCGACGATGGCTCCACGGAGTAGAGAGCGATCTGGCATCTTCAAACTGCCTACAACGGTTTGAAGAGCTGGCTCGTAATAGAAACCGATGGAGTCAAATGGAGCCAATAATGGCCTGTGAAAACCGCAAAAAAAAAAACCTCAATAACAGCAAACCCGATAACGTCCGGATGTAGCCCCATATTCTGTACATCTCCTGCGTACCAAGTACCAGTCCTGTACCAAGCACCAGCATGATGCCAGTCTGTACTTTACTGTTCTAGCAGAATCATATATCTTCCTGAAACTGAAAACTTTTCCTATAATCTCGAGCATCCTCGAAATTCAATGTAATATATTAAGGTTCTTTAGTCAATATAGTCACATTATGCCTGAATAAATAGTTAGATAAGGGTTATTTTAACTATGAGGAGACAATTACAATTTGAGTTTCAGAGAGCCTACAAACAAATATTTAAGCTATGAAAATTCCAGATTTTAAGGCCATATCATACAGACATCAGCCACTCTCCTCAATCAATCAGTTAGATTCGGAGATTATACTATGAGTTAAAAATTTTGTACAAGAAGAATAGTGTGCTGCGATTGGACCAGTTGTAGCTTAAATGAACGGACAAACATTTAATCACACAATGGATAGTTATATAGGACTGAACCTATATTGTTTTGAAGTACAATGAGGCGTTAGGTGCCTCTTTTGAAATATTTTCATCGAAATCGCCATCATGGACAACAGCGTTTTGTCAGTTTGTAGTATTTTGCCTGCCATGATTTATCATTTGTATATTCCTGGCACGCCTCAATAGTAAACCAACTGGAATACTGATACAAAATTTCATCCACGCAGGTCGTTCCATCCCATAAAAGACGCATCAAAAATGGATCCTCACCCTTCAATTATGTCATTGGAAGCTGCGCTCTAGAATATAACATTTGAGTAATGTGGTGTATGTACCGTGCTGATAATCGCTCAGGCTGGAAGATTTATTTACAATAGTAGTCCAGTTTCTAACGGTGTATATGGATGCCAAGTGCTCTTCAGATTATTTTAGGAACCCTATACAGATAAACCTTTCTGTTCTTAACTATTTGTGGGATTTAATTATGACAACATACTTACATTCCTTCCTATGAACAGGCTGGGGTTATCCAAGCTCTTGGTCCTACTGTCATCTTACAGTTAGGCCTTCGAACCTATTAATAGTTAGCAAAAGAATTTTTGAGAAACTTATAGATTTGATGTTAATAGATGCAAAATTGTTTCATACAAAATATTAATTAGAGAATTATACAAGAATTAAATAAAATTTCATTATTTTTAAATTGTTGAATAAACTCAACTAATTTTTTAATTTATTTTGTTCATAAAATCTATTAAATTATACACACGTTATAATAAAATCGTTTATTTACTTAAATATCTAGAATTTGTTTGGTGTTGAAATACTCAATTGATCCACTGTATATTCGTTTTCGATTTATAGTTGTTCCAATGCCCTTATATGTGTGAGACCATTTTACTTAAAATAAAATGGCCGATCCTATGTATGTGTAAATGTTGATTTTTACATTGTGATAGCTACTGTGATGCTAGAATTTAAATGTATAAATAAAACAAATCTCTGGATTTGTTTTGTTTAAATGAGTAGATCAAAGGGCTCGATCGTTCCTCATATTAAAGAATGAAGAATATATTAAATAATTATACAAATGTACACAGCACATCCAATAACATATTCAATTTAGTGGTGACTATCTAAATTAATTGTTAAAAAAAAAAAAAATGTTGTTAAAAATAAACAACTATTTATGTATTTAAAGTCAATTAATAAATAGTTTTTAAATTCGTTAATTTATCAAATTATTTTTATAAGATCAGAACTTGTGAAAGAGAAATTGAAGTATTTATTATTTGAATAGATAAATTATATTCAACAAAAAAAATTCGATCTAGAAAAACGATAATATTTATAATAGTTCAAATACTGTTATAATAAGTTGAGAGAATTTTTCAAAGTTATCCAATTAATAGATGTCACTGCGTCATATCAGTGCTATCTTGTTGTATCTCCAAAAATAACGATTTTGAGTTAAATATTGATTATTACTAAATCAAATCTGCTCTTTCCGAATATGTATTCAAAATTGGTGTATGTCCTTTAGTTAATGAGATATTCAGTAGAGATTTTAGTGTATCGACCAAAAAAACAAAAACGTTTTGGTGTACCTGCCAAAAAAATGTTTGATGTACGCAGTTGAACAAAATACTATGAATCGACACAATGTATATAATATAGGCCAGTTTGTTCAATCTCCTATAAAATAATTCTACATTTTGGTGTAACTCCTTATTTAAAAATAAATTGAAGTTTGTTTTAGTTTATCTCCACATTACCCAATCAAACGATCAAGATTTTGATCAGGTGACTAAATTATGTATTGATCATTACGCGACAAAGTCTGTTCTTTATAATCGTGTTAGTTTATTACCACATATCGACCAATGAGAATGCACGATTTTATCCACGTGGCTAAATTATATAAACTATATAAGTGAGAGAATCTCGGTTTACTTGATCATTCAGTTAAAAAAATTTAGAGAAAAACAACGTTTAGCTACAGTTTAAATTTCATAGAAACAAATCACGTGTTCAAACTAATTTTTTATGTTAAATATGAGTAAAACTTGGAGTGAAGCGAGTTCTGAACCAGAAGAAATTACAGACGACTTAAAGTATGTAAAATTATTTGTAACTGTGTTTTCAATTGAAATCATATCAACATAATTTATTAATTTTATTTTCTGAGCTGTTATGAATGAAATTTTTGAAAGCGACAATGAAAACATTGAAAGTCCTTTCGATGATTCCGATAATTATCCAGATTTTATACCTGATGTTCTTTCTGAACTTCCAATCAAAGTATTTAATGAAAGTAAGAAATCACAAATGAACTGATATAAATATATATATATATATATATATATATATATATATATATATATATATATATATATATATATATATATATATATATATATATGTATATATATACGCTGAAGATTTGGTGCTAAACATTTTTCTATACCAGCCAATTGCTCTAGTTCGGTACTAATTCCTGGAAATGTCACAGCTGATTCAACAATGACAGAAGTTTCCATTCCAACTCCATCACGCAATAGAAAGCGCCAAGTTCTAAAATGGAAGCGAAATATTGCCAAGCATGAACGAAATAATGGAAAAGAATAAATCAATCAGCGTGGCACTTTACATTCAGCAAGAAACATGAAACAAGCATGCGGCGATCAATGTAGCTACAATTGCAATGTTAATTTCAGTGTGGAAGATAGAAAAAGAATTCACGAAGCTATTTGGAGTCTTGATTCTACATCCAAATTAAATTTTTATTCAAAATTTACATACCAACAAAACACAAATAGAAAGAGAACAATGAAAGACATTTCAAGAAGGGCCGCCACATTTCAATATTTTTTGAGAAGAACTCATTGCAAAATTTTCTTTTTAAATACCTTAGACATATCACAAAATCGCATATACTATTATTATAAAACAAAGCACAATGAAATTGTTGGTATATCAACTCCTGTAACACATGGGAAACATATAAAATTTAAAACACCAGAAATCCAACTAAACAGAGTACGAGAACACATCCAGCAATATCCTGTAATGGAATCACATTATTGTCGGGCAAATACGTTGAAAAAATATTTGAGTCCAGGGCTTAATTTAACTAAAATGTACAATATGTATAAGATGCATGTTGAAACTCCGGTCAAATTTAACATATATTCGAAAATTTTCAACGAGGAATTTAATTACTGATTTCATCATCCGAAAAAAGATCAGTGTGATCGATGTGTCGCATTTAATCTTTTAAAAACTCCAACAGATAACGACGAAAAATTGTTTCAAAAGCATCGAGCAGCTAATGAACAAGCAAAACAGGAGAGGGATAACGATCAAAACATTGTGGACGACAGCACTGCGGTACTTTGTTACGATCTCCATAATGTGTTTGCTCTTCCAAAAGCAAATGTCTCTAGTTTCTTTTATAAAAGAAAATTCAACGTTTTTAATCTGACTGGTCACTGTAATAAAAATAAGGTCACATACTGCGCGATATGGCATGAAGCTTTAAGCGGAAGAACTGGAAACGACATAGCATCAGCGCTAGCAAAGATCATCGAGGGAGCTCTAACAGACAATCCTACCAAATTAATTTTGTTGTCGGACTCCTGCATTCCGCAAAACAAAAATCGCATCACCACATTAGCATTGTCCAAATTGTTGGAGAAAAATACACAGTAAGTGCAAATTGAGCAAACATTTTCGGAATCGGACCACTCTCAGGCCATTGATAAGTCGTTTTTTGTTATGTAGACTGAAGCACATTCAAAATATTATATTTTTCACAAATAATTAAACTTTTATTTAATTTTACCTATACTTTTGAGGAAAATTATCTGTCTTTTGAAATGAATGATTTATGATTATCTCTTAATTTTATTCTATCTCCAGAAAATCGGTTCAAACTAGCGTAATAATTTGTAAAATATATTTTAGTGTAAGTCACTGCATTTTAAAAATGCACTGAAATAAACATAAATTTTCCAATTTTACAAATTAAAGAAAAGCAAGTTAAGGGAAATTTTAGTGTAAATTGATGCTGTAGAATTTTATTTATAAAAATGCATTTCTATTTCAGTGATATATTATATAGGTACAGTCAAAAAAAAATTTTAATTTCAAATCGGTTTTCCCACCAAGTGGAAATTAGGACTTACACCAAGATAGCACTGATATGACGACTGATTGATGTGCGTTTTCATCAGAACCTTGATATGATTTCGATACAATTAGAAGATCGTTTAACTTTTTTCTCTGGAGAGAACTATTAAAAAGTAAGGTACAAAATGGGTTAGAACAGCAAAATGTACATAATTATAATATATTTAAAAAACTAAATTAATTAAATCTTAGTTTAAAAAAATCCATAACAAGTTATCCAATTGTTATGTTCTACTAGGGTTGCTTTATTTTTGCTAGGGTAAATAATTTTTTTTTTTATTAAGTTAACAAGCTTGCTGGTGGTTTAATGACTAAAAATTAGCCATCACATAACTTGAATTCAATACTAATATTCCATATTATTAATTAACAAAATTGTAATAGAATTATATACCAAATTATTTATCGGTAATGTAGATTAATACACAATTGTAATTAGGTTCAGTGCTTAGAACTAAAAAACAAATTTGCTAACAATTGTAATAAAATTATAAAGCTTGGCGATTACGTCAAATCTATTGCAACCATTGAGCCGAGTAGTTCTTACTAATAAAATCATAATAAACGCGGCTCAGCCATATTGATTTAAATAATTGGAAGCGGACAATTTGTGCTCATCTTCTTATCTCGGCATTGTCTTGAACATTAATTGTCACCTGTGGTATTATACATGGTATATTGGAGCGGAATCGGAATATCAAGGTAAAAGGGAGCGCACAATTCATCAAAAAATCGGTGAACCAGTTATAACCAGCGTTTATAACCAACTGAGGCATTTGAGAATAACCAAAAACCGGTTGTACGTGGTTAGGGAAACAGAAAAAATCGAGTGTAATAAATCTGAAAAATAAAAGGTAAAGAAATTCAATCAAATAAAATATTTGATATTTTAATTTAAAAAAAAACGATGAATTCTAAATATGAATTTCAACAATGTAAAGAGAAATTGTCGAAAATGTTTAAAAAATAAATAATAAAATAAAGAATTAATAAGTTTTAATGAAAATGCTAATTTTTTTTTTGTTTTTTCAGGATTCAAAGATGGCGATTAGTTTTATTGTTGATCCACGACAATACTCCACAGTCATCCAATATACTCCAAGATTTGCCGAAATCATTTTTAACAGTTTTATTTTCTGTTATTTTGATGATACCGTTATGATACAACTGGGTGTCAACGATAGTTACAATTTTTTTTAATGTAAAACATTACAGAAATAAAAAATTATATGGCATCAAATTATATTTCTTTAAAACAAAAATTTTAATGTTCATCCTACATTTGATCATTTATCAATTTGTTTTACTATTTCAATTTTTTAATTAAATGAAAATATGGTATTTTACTAAAGCCTCAAGAGTACACAAGTAAAAATGTCACTTTAAGTAAAAAAAAAATCATCTGTCAATAAATTTTAAGTTGTACTGTGAATTGTTCTTCATCAATGTACAAAATGATCAATATCAATGCAGAAATTACATCTAACTTGAAAATTTTTATTGCAGAACTACATTTTTGCTCTTCTTAAACCGGCTACGTCAGTACTTTTGTTTTTGACAAAGATTCATTTTGAAAATTTGTTTTGTATTTAATGTTATTTGAACTATGGAATTAAATGTTAGAGTTACAAAATGAATAATAATTAATTTCTTAAAGTTTTGTGTTTAATTTTGGGTATTTTCCTCAAAATGGTTTTCCAATATTAATTTAGAAATATGTGTCAAACACATTTTGTTGTTTTTCTACATCAATTTTCTTTTATATAATTTATCTATTCAAAAACAGATGGCGCATATCAAAATAAATTTTACTCACTTCTATACCAACTAATGTATAATAAATACTTGAATTTCACTTTCACAAGTTCTGATTAAAATAATTTGATAAATTAAACTTTTATTTTAACGATAAATTTAGAAAGAGATAGTCACCACTAAACTGAGTAAGCTAGACAAATAAGTATTCGTTGTATATAACAAATTTGTGTTGCTTATATGATGTGACAAAAGTCACGTCATATGTACTATTCAACTATGATACAAGTATGACACTATTTAAAATCAATAATAATATTTATTTTATATTCACTTCTTTACACTTTGCTTAATACAATTTAGAATAGAATAAATTTTTTAACACTATGCTAACAAACCGAACTATCCAATATACTTTATATTAACATTTTTAATGCACCTTAAATAAAGAAATTCGTAATCTACGAGAGTTGCTAAACTGTTACCTGTTATACCACAATTGTAAAGGTTTCATTTCAGTAGTAACGCCTATCATTAAACGCTTATGAAACGATAATGAATTGTTTAAACTCTACTTCAAATATTATGTCTCATAATGTCTTCTAATCAGACTTGAATTTGTTATTTGCGTAAATTTTTTTCCAAAACTATATAATAAAAATACAACAAAAAAAACTAAGACTTTTTTTTAGAAAGAACTTCATACGTGTTCATGAGGCTTGCAAATCGCCATTATGGACATTCGCCGTTTATCATCTAACAGTATTAAGCTCACCATGATTTGACCAAACAGTACATTTCTGGCACTCCTCAATAGCAAATAAACTGAAAAATCCACACAAAATTTCACCCACGCAAGTCGTTCCATCCCATGCTGCATCAAAAATTAATCGTCATTCTATACAATTATTGTGCTGATAATCTTCCATAGTCTGGAACACTTATCAAGAATGCTAGCTCAGTCTATAACGGTGTATATAGATACCTAGTGCTTTTCGGATAATTTTGTACACTGATGATACAAATTCAGAAAGACCATTCTTTTCTCAACTACTCGCGGTATTTTATTATGGCAACATACTATAACATACCTTCTTATGAGTAGGTTGTGTTATCCAAGCCCTTGGACATGCTCAGTTAGGGTTTCGATACCAAACAGTTAGCAATAGATCAAAACTCAGATTTTGCAGAACGCCTTAAACCTAATACGCCATGGTTGCGTCTTGTGACATTTCTGTCCAGGAGCTGCAACAGGTTTTCTTTCTATGCCACAATCATCGTGTTCTGTTATCATAGAACACTCATGGAATAGTTACATTACCTTTGGATATAAATATAATTGGGAAATATGTTTGTCCATTTATGGGATCAGCTGTTGTGTTGCGATTAACAAATCGTGACAATTTAAAATTAAGGGACAACTAAATGTAGACATAATCGTTTTCTAACCAAACTCAACATATATATATATATATATATATATATATATATATATATATATATATATATACATATATATATATATATATATATATATATATATATACATATATATATATATATATATATATATATATATATATATATATATATATATATATATATATATATATATATATATACATATATATATATATATATATATATATATATATATATATATATATATATATATATATATATAAACATCAAATCCAAAAGATTGTAACCTCATGGCTTATTTTCAAGGCTGTTACGGTGGTCGCACACTATTTTATCGCGAGCTCGTAGTCGGACGGGGGAGTCCAGTTTTAGCACCGTTAACCAACCGCCATGTTACAAAAAAAAACTTTTAAGTGTGCTCGAATTCACTAATAAATCTCAAAAAAAAATTTAAGAATATCAAGAATATCAAAAAAATATATATATGGAACTCACGCAATCTCGACATATCACCTTAACACATTACCCTCCCCAAGCGCGCAACACTTTACCACATGTTAACCACTAATATTAATTGACCAGAAAAATTGTCATACGGATCATATCAGGGAAGCCCAATATTAAAATTAACGTATCAACGAAAGCTTATTAACCCAAACTTCTAAAAAAACAATTAATAAGAAATAAAAAAAAATGTTGTTTATCTAATAATAAGTAACGTGCTATACTTTACAGTTTAAGTTTGTCGAGGGTTGACCTTGTGATGGCGTGATGTTGGAACGTTGAGATGGTGTCCGCGTTCTCGTTCTATCCACGTAGCGGTTTGGTAAGCTGCCGTAGTAATATCGTTCGTAATGGTAATAACTGGTGAACAGCTCCTCGAACTTCTGCGCCGTTGCAAGGCTGGGTTACACCTCTGCTTTTATTATAGTGCCATGCGATACGTTGTACGTATAGTATTGATAAGCACTCGTATCTTTTATTATTGTACCACACTCTCGAAATCGGTTGAATGGATAGATAACGATTTATTGTATTATAAGGTTGCTTATACAATTGGGCACGTGGTTGTGATTTGTTTTGTAACGTTAGCCCCCAGCGTAGCTTTACGGTGACGTTGATATTGCGCGAACAACTTATTTTTCTCCGATTCACCGTAGTCAATATTCTTACGTATTAGCACACAACACGTATTTTATCGGCCCACAACCACACCTGAGCCAAAAATTTAAGGTTTATTACATAAGCAGTGCACGATTTTGTTTCTATTCACTTTCCACCTTAAGTTCAAGTGATAACTAATTCAACACTGATGGTCAGCGTAATGGCTGCCAATAATAACACACAAACACAATTGAAATTGGATTCCCGAAGAATAATTTTATTAATGAATAATTTTATTAGTATTTATAAAAATCAACATGTATTTAGTTTTTATATTATTTTATACACCATGTATAACACAAAGTATATTTTATTTAATTTATAATTTTATGATTTTAGTTTATTTATAATTTTAATTTTATTTGTTTGGTTCAATGACCTTTCTTGTTTCATCATTCCAATTAGACTCCCCCGTCTTCCAAAAACGATTTTTCTTTTCTTTTTTTTTTTGACTCGGTTATCACCTTGTGTGCGTGTTTGCTTTCATTTCCCCTAACAAATATCAAAACTTGTACTAAATTAGTACAAATGCTACCAGCTGATCAGTTTCGGGATGGTAAAGTAGAAACAGTGTAGGTAGATATTAAATTGAGGTTGAATTTAAAAATGTCGGTAAGTATGGAAAAATAGGGTAAGTATGGAATTGCAGGTAAATGTATATTAAGACAATTTAGATATTGTAGTAATTCGAACAAACGGTATCAAACAAAATCGATAAATTTAGGAAATTCGTTATAAGATAGTAAAGTTCCATGGGAACGTACTCTTTACTGAGGTGCTCAAGAACCAAGTAATGGTGATGGCTATTGACAGAGGCCAGTAATATAATTCCAACAAGGTCCAAAAATTAAATGTTGTAACTGAAGGTAAAACGGATCCATCCAATAGAGATAGAGTTGGGTAAAACTGATAGCCTGTACTGACACGAGATCAAAACTAGGGTTAGGTAAAACGAAAAACTTGTACTTGCAAAAGGACAGAGGAGAATTTTGATAAGGTGTGTTCTGGATTTTTCAAGGCAGGAAATTGTTAGTCAATAATCTTGATCTTCAACCGAAAATTATTATTTTCGACAAAGGAGCTACAATAGTTACGAGTATTCTAAATAAAAAAATCCCTATGCAGATATTTGTGGAAAAAGACGCGTGATAAGCTTTACCTTAATCACAAAACAAAAAGACTTCCAAAAATTGAATTGTTGCTGTTGTCTTTCGGTTTTTTGGCTTATCAAGATCATACGACTCTTCACTGAGGTGATGTTTCAATTAAAATTCCCTTGTAGACCCAGATATCGTCCAGATATCATTGTAAACTAATAATATCACCGATATCCTTAAAATATTACGTAAAGGCAATCTTGATGTTTTATACCCAAAAATTCAGGAGTTATACTAAATTTGATAACCAAATGCTGATTTTAGATCTGTTTTAGTCTCGGTCACACAAAAATATTACAAGAATGAAACGGAGACGGTGACAGACGTATTATGCGGGTTCACAAATCAATTTGCTGATTTTAAAATACAATAAAAACAGCATTTCGGAATATTTTTAACGATCTTGCTCCACTCCTGTTAAAACAAACCAATAAACACGCCATAAAAGAATTCATTTAATCATTAAACTTACCATAAAACACACGACATCTTAAGTATCGAGTATAGAGGTGTTGCTAATAGTGATATATCGTTCTAACGACCTATAATCTATAAAATAATAATAGCGCGATAGATTAGCAATTAACCATCAAAAGAGATTACCATAAATTAACCAAAGGTTTCATTTTATAAGATCCTCAAATAACCGTCTTCAACAATAACAACACCCGACGATTAAATAGACAACTTCTTAGACAAAAAAAAAATTTCTTCACATCCATTCGTACACCTAAAAAATAACAAATCGATATTTTATCTAACTTTCTAAACTATAAAACAAAAATATTCGTACAATAAAAAGAGTATTATGTCTTTATATCAGGTTTCGTCTCAATATACTCGGTAAGTGTATCCAAAGATTTACCTCAAATAACGAAAAAATTCTAAAACAAGTTTTTTGTTGTAAGATTTGTTGTTGTACAAGACATTGTATATAGGTACATAAGACACAAATCAAGAAATTAAGTAATCAAAAACAAAACAAAATCTGTGGTGGACCTGTACCTATATACTCTATCCAAATCCTCCTAATGTTATAGAGATAAAGGTTTGATTTAATTTCATTTCTCAGGTATATAGTGAAGTGTGCGGTAAACAACAAGAAAGAAGTTAACTTTTACACTTTTATATCCCATCAAAGACGATATTTCGGTTTCGGTTTAACATGTAGGTATGTACAAAAGACAATATGTTAGGTATAAAAGGTCGAAAATTGCCTAATCACGTCTCATGGTGTATGGGATTGTGCACAGATTCGAATTCAATTTTATATGTCATAATATCCACCTGGATTTACCTAGAAACGGATAATTTCCGTTTTTTTTTGTTATTTGAGATTCCGCTCTTCCATCTCGAACTAATTTTATGAACGTATACTCGTACATGAATAAAAGATGCACGAGAAGCAGGCAGACTGTAACAAACACAAAAATTTAATTAATTTATTATTTCTGTTTGAAGACAAGAAAATACAAATCGTTAAGGAAAATAAATCAATTAAATCGAATATCGATTCACGACTATACAGAAGACAAAACGAAATTTTATATAAACAAAAATCTAAATTAAATTAATAAACAATTTAATTTAAATAACGAAATAATAAAATAAATTCTTAAAACAGTTTTAACACGACTTTTTTAGGATATCGTTCACGATGTTGTTAATTGCAAATGAGTGTGAAGTATTTACTAATTCTTTCCTAAACCCAACAACAATGGTAAAAGTGTGCATGTGTACAATTCGTGCGAACGAGGCTAAACATTACAAAAAACCGTTTCAAAATACTCAGATCTATTTTGACCGACCAACTGGTCTAGTGGTGAAAGTTGGGAAGGTAGAACAACAGCAATCGCGTTTGAATTTTACATAATACGATTACGATCGTTAGTGTGAATCAGAACATATATCACCTCCTGTTGGTGTGTAGAATTCATTCTTGCATATTAGTACTACAAGCTGGCCTACAGCTATGCAATGTGCAGGTAGTTCAACGTGAATCGGACTTAAAGACTTACCTCCTCAATTGGTTGTAATATTGTACTACTAAAGTATGACTCTCAAAACAAATCGCAAAGAAACAAGCATATTTTTACTAGAACCTAGATGGCTCCGATAATTAATCGGAATCTTGTTCAGTTTCTAATCGTGTATGCGTAATGAGATCGGATCTTCTAAAAAACACAAAAAACTTTGTTGCCATCACATCGGTCTTTAGGACTAGTTTTCCAAGTTGAAAAAACTTTTTCGGAACATAAGCACTGATCTGTTCAAAATGAAAGGAAATCCAGGCGATTATCAATTCTAGAACCTAAAAGAATTAAGTACTACTTTAAAGGCCTAGAAATTTCTAACCAAGCTCATCAATATGAGCCTTATAATATATATATATATATATATATATATATATATATATATATATATATATATATATATATATATATATATATATATATATATATATATATATATATATAAATATTTATATATATATATAAATGTATATACATATATATATATATATATATATATATATATATATATATATATATATATATATATATATATATTATAGAAGTGGTGATTAAAGATAGCGGCCAGAATGATATTGATATGATGCCAACTGGAGGAAGATTGAAAAGGTAAAGCCTTCCAATTGCAAGAAAGTAATTCTGAATTAATCCCGACATCTAGAGATGGAGCTATTATCGAAATCAGAAACACTTGTTAGCCTGTGCTGCTTAAAAGGCGCTGTTTCTACACCGGACGAAAATACAGAGTCTCGAGGAGGTTTCATATCTTAAATGAATGAAATGGAAATCTCTAGTCATCAACCCTGATCTTCTAGCAACAATCTGGAAAACTGACATATTGGACGAAACAAAGGAGCTGTTGTAATTATTCTTAATAAAGAATCACTGGATTCTGATATAAGGTCGATGTTACAGGAGGGCAATTGAGAGTCACGAGGAGGTTTGTCCTGAAAGTTTCAATTAAGGAAATTTTTTGTAGACCCAGACCGCAAGTCTGGATTTTTGGTAAACCTAATGATACCTCCGATGTAATTTTGTGGATAAGCAATCCTAAGCAACTTGCTAGATACTGGAAAAAAAAATTCACAAGAAGTAACAGATGACGATACACTACCTGGTTTTGATGGCCAGGATCCAACCGAAATAGAGACTCTCTTGGCTGACTTTGATATCAAGTATAAAGATTTTAATATCAGCCAAAGACTCACCGTTAAGCGAGAAATCTAACATCATCGTTGTGGAGTTTGGAATTTCCATAAGGTTACTGAAGCTACTTCAGTTTAATTTGCATCACTCTAAGATACATCTTATTGCCGAACACGAATATTAATTGCAAGTAGACTCTCGGTAATAATTGATTTGTGGAGTCATCTTCCAGGGAAACCTAGATTTGTGAGCTTTTACCCGATGTCAAGCATTTAGTTTTATTGCATTGAAGGCTCAAAGCTTGATTGGAAAGGGTTTTAACTGGTTGAAGTTTAATGTCGAATCTACAGTTGATTAAATATTTTACTTAGACAATCGGGTGACAGTAACATATTTAAAACATGTTTTAGGAACACCTTATGTAATGTTATTGGTTAATTAAAATTAACGGTAAGCTTCTTTCCCCATCGGACTTTAAACTTTCTGTTACAATACTTTGTGCCGTTTGGCAGGGTTTCAAAAGTGAACACAGTCATTTACTGAGCATTCAAAACTATTTGAATTCAAAATGTCACTTCCATTGGGCTACCATCAAAAGAGGTAAGACGGTCGCATTGGTCATTGCCTAATATAGAGTTTAATACCATAGACGTTTACAAGAAGGTCTATACCGCACCTAGTACAAGTTAGCTGCGATGATAGAAAAAAGTGTGAAGACAATTTCGATTGTATCAGAGATATTAAGTTCGATAAGGCAGTAGTGTGCTCTCATGCAGCACTCTCGAGTAGGTCTTGGACTCAACCTACTACTTTTGTATTTGCTTCCCCAATTAGCACGAGTACGGCTAGTTGATCGTTTGGCTAGAGACTCGCGGCTGTGATTAACAAAAGGGCTTCCAGAAAAAAACTCACTTTATACGGTGATTTGAGGATGTTAATAATAAAAGAAGCCTTAATTTGTTCTCCTGGATGAGTTTTCACTAGCACTTGCTTGCACGTGTCCCCTCTTATCATTTTCACGATTCTCGTGGATATTTTTTACACTGGTGATCGGTGTCTTCTCCACTTTCACCCACTTCCCGAACTACACCGATCCAAAAAATCGGTTTGTGCATAAAAGTACGGCCACTACTTTCTGTATTATCTCCGTCTGTATTATCTTTTTGTAACAGCCGACACTAACGCCTTTCCTCTCATTTCTTTATTCACTTTCCGTAAATGAACAAACTTGCTGCCATATATTGTTTCGCTGCAGTGCCAATTTTCTGAACATTTTCTCCATTTGGGTTACAGTGGCTTACTTTACAAAGTTAGATACTGAAAGTTAGTTTCAACTTAGCATCCAGTGCCACTGTTTCAACTTAGCTCCTCCTTCATAATAAAATTATAATCTTTTGGCAGGAATTTTCCCTTCAAACCACCGACCAGGTGAGTCCAATAAAAAAAACCTTCGCCATATACTTTATACCATTCCAGGGCCAAACCACTCAGCAAGGCGTAATTCCTTGGAACAGGGCATCTGTATTTAATTCCAAGGCTCTGGTTGGCATGTCTACCCTAAGACTTACCTAATAGGAAATCCTTCAGCAAAATATCATCATGCCGCAAAAACGGTTCCTCCCACATTCCAATCTGCAATAATCTCTCACTGATGTTACCGTTTTGTTTGATTGTTGTCGGCCTACGAACTTTATTCGAATAGCCCAACCCCACTAAGGTTTTTTTGGAACTGCTGCCGATATGTCAGGTTTAAAGTTAACGTGAAAATCCTCGAATGATTTGACAAAAATTTTATGCCTGCTACCACGACCGCTGGTTCTTTTCATCTCTTTCTATTGTATGGTCTTCACACTATCGTTTCGTCTACTGTTTCCCAATTCGTGGAGATTGATAAGCTCTCGACGTTTTTCTAATTTCTTTTCAAAATGATTTTGAAATTTGAATATCGAGACTCGCGTTTTCATAAAAATTTCGTATTTTAAAGAGCTTCAGCCCAAGTTTCACCTCATTTTATAGCCAGTGAAGTTCATACTTTCATTGAACTCCTGTTCCGTCCCCATTGAACCTACTTTGTTCAATTGCTTTACTCAGAACTGATATCTTGTTGCACATGGACCTCGTTAGTGATACGCCTCTTAATTTCAGCTCGTCGTCGAGTTGATCCTCATCCAACCACTCAGGTTTCAATAGAAAATCGCTGGATGTCTAATTTTGTTTGAATTTTTAGAAATAAGTCGTTGGACAAATTGGTTGGCTATAGTATATAGGCCAGAGCTAGATATCAAGAATTTCTTTATTAGTGGATCTTCCTGGGCAATCTTCATAAGTGAGTCTGAAAAAAGACGGACATTTTTTTGAGCCGCATATACTAATCCGGAGTTGAATCAACATCCTGAAAAATTTGTTACGAAAAGAGGAGGGGATATAATAAGGATGAAAAATCTAAGATTGTAATACTTTACGTTGTAACAAAGCCCTAATGTGATTCTGTTTCCAACAGTCTAATATAGTCAACACCTGTTCAAAATTATTCAATATATTTGGTTTATTCCATACATGCTCAATGCACGAATCGACAAATCTTATGAATTCAACCAAGTGTTAAGATATAAATTCCATTGAATACGATTATTTGCATAAATAGTCAATTCTATTTCCCCATACGGCACACAACATACCGCATATGCATATAAATCTATAATGTTTAGTTGCTAGGTAAATTGTTGTTAACACTACAACGTGACCATGGCAAGCGAATCAATAATTTTGTAAATAAAATTGTGAAAAATTGGCAAAATAATTTTTGTGCTGGTTCATGGTGACGTAAAATGACAAAATCCGATCAAAATTCAGCTTCACATGGATCCCATCAGCATTCACACCAGCATCACAATCCACCACCACCAGGTGGTGGACACCTCTGCGAAGAAATCGAACTGCTCAAATTGGAACTGGACAACGAAAATAAAAATCGGTAAGTGGTGTTATTTCGTATATATGATCCTATACCTAAAAGGCCTCTCTTCCGATAGAAATTTCGCCCAGTCAAAGTATTCCGATTTGAATCGCCAAATCGATGTGTTCGATATGTGCTCGACAGAATCGAAAAAAAATCCCGAATCAAAATACGATACGTTCATAATGAAGCAGAGCTGTTTGAACGACGCCCTCCAGGGACAAATAATGGAGGCGAAGGAAAAATTGGGCCAACTAAATCAACAGCTCAAGAGTATTCAGGTGTGCGGTAAAGGTGAGTTTCTGCCCACATCTAGTATTAGGTCGAATTGTACACAGGTAAATTATGTGAAATTTTTGTCAAAGCAATATGTTGTTCTGCAGACTGCAATTTGAATATGAAGGATCTGTACATCGATTACAATTGCATCTCGAAAGGTGAACTGACCAAGGAGGTGAAAAAATTCGAACGAATGCAAATCGATTTGAAAAGTAATTTGGATCGTTTACAGTGGCGTTTGGATTGTGAATCGAAGGTATGTTGACAGATGGCTTATAGTTGACAGATATATGTACGTCTTAATTGTATTCCAGGTCTACTACAATCTTCTCGACCAATATCAAAAGCTGCAAATTGAATTGTATTACCTGCAAAATTTGGGTGATCGATATTGCCACAAAGGGCACTACATGAATTGATGTGGGTCGTGTCGTCGCAGGGGGCCGGTTAGAACAAATCTTAATTGCTGTTAATCTAGAGAATATTTTCAATTTTTGAGTTCACAATCATTTTGTATTGGATTAAATATTTTATCAGTTCGTCGTCTAATGTAATCGCAACACAACACCCATAGTACTTAAATATGTAACGTGACAAATTAGAGATTTATAGAGAAGAGCAAAAACCTTTCTCGTTCATATCGTCTTGAGTAAAATAACCAAAACGAAAAATGTCTTTTATACGAATAAGAAGAAGAAAAATAATAAGAAGAAGAAGATGAAGTCGAAACATTCTTGTTCAATTGAATTTAATCGAAATGAAAATCCAAAAAAAAAAAAAAAAATTTACGTCTAGGGAATTAGTCGAACGTGTTGTCGTTTAAATATTTCTTATACCATTTCTTGATATTGTTTAGTTAAGTTTTCTTCTGGTTAGTGTATATATATCGTTTAACGTGATCAAAATATTTTTGGTTGGTTGCTGTTTATTATTAGTTCTGATAAAAATCTCACACATTTTTTTGTTTCTTATCATTTTCATTTCAAATTTGGAAAAAATAAAAATACCATTAGATGGTTGGGATTGCTACCAAGAAAAAAAATTGTTTCAATGTATTGATTAGGTTTTTGGATTGGATGCTGTTTTCTTTTTGCACTTGGATAGTTTAATTCAATTTGGAAGCTGTTACACAAAGTAATGCTGTTTTTGTAATACTGGTTTTGTAATTCATATGTGACAAACACTTATGAACAGGAAAAACGACGAGGAAGCCACTGTTGGATATTTAGTAGAACTTTACTTGGAAAATCTGTGTGGTTTGTTATTCAAAATAGGTCAATACTCAACAAGCTGTCTATTGGACCATTATTCTCTATTGTGGGTATAATTGGTTATGTTCCCTTAATTGACCAAATTGTTTCGCTTCAGCTATAGCATTTCTCTCTTCCGTGTCATCGCTAGTCGTCCTTCTTTCCTTTTACTCGCTCATCCATCTCTATTTTCGCCTCTTTCATGTTAGGCCAGTAGTATTTCAGTATGTATACCTGTAGTTTCTTTCTCACTTTTTCTATGTATTTCCATGTCTCACACCAAAACTGAAGTACTGATTTCTCACATGAGTTGAATATTCGGATATTGGCCTTGAAGAAGAATTCCAAACTTTATGTAACATGTTGCATGTATGGGAGATGATTGGCATTATTATTATTGTGTTAGTTTTTGTCTTTCTCTAGCCCAACTGAACTCTTCCCTAAAATCTTAACTTAATGTACTGTTCTGAACTAAAAGTACCAATATCTGCATTTTACACTACATATTTCTGTGCCACATATAAAATTAAAATTAAAAATTTTAATTAAAAATTTTTATTTTATTCGTCACATCCAAATATAAGATTTTGGTTCATGTAAGCATAGTTTATATAAGTTTAGGACAGCTCGACTAAAACCTTATCTGTATGTCCTATTGATCTAAATTCTACACCACATATTTATAGCCGAAGAGTTTCTCATCACGCCGCGGTCTCGAGTTCGATTCCCGTCGATGACCAAAAATTAACATGCAATCGGATGACATAAAAACGCGTTTGTGTGTAAAAACATTCGTTGGGCTGACCACCTACCATGTGAACCAATCATTAAAACGGTTCGTAAAGTCTCAGTTGAGACGCGATAAGGGTCGTTTACGGCCTCTAATCCATAGATTTATAGCATAGTTGATATTCGTGGTTATATTTCTGGTGAGTCTCATCGTCTTGGTTTTGAAATCAGCTTCTTTAACTAGATTGATAGAATCTAATGAAACTGTTGCAATATTCTACCTTATTAGATTAGGAACAGCAAGAGGATGGGTTGTAATAATCTTTCTTTGTGCATTTCGGTAATAATTGCACGAAAATATTTCCCGAAAACGAGCTTCGACACCATAGTGTCTCAGGTCATGTAGGTCGTTATGTATCTGCTCTCCATTATTGGGAATGCCTAAACGGACTCATTCGATTGTCTGTACCGTAGTTTTTCGCTGCACAACCATTTGATTCCAAGATAAGTAGTAGCAGATCCACAACCAATTCACAGAGCTAAAGTGGGTGTAGTTTATTTATAGCTCCCACAAAACTCAAAAAGTCTTTCAAGGCGATTTTAAAGTATCCCTCCAATCCCACGAAACGTTATCCCTTCAACTTTTTAAATCATATTAACAGTCGATTTCAGCTTGATAAGTTATAATTTGACGAGAAAAGAGATAACACGAAGCAAAGAGCGAATCAACATCAAAAGAATGAAGGAAATGAATAAAAACCAGTTGGAAATACTACTACAGTGACGCATGGAAACACCTTTCGAATTATACTACACCGCAGTTTATGCAATATTGATTATTTCGCTTAGACCGGAAATATCGAGAATCCTACTGCTTGGTATATAAGCTGTGCTAAATCTAAATCGCCGTACGTTAAGTAGTGAAGTAAAGACTAGTTTCATTGATCTCACCAGTGGCAAGCGGATAGTCTTGAATATTAGTCAATTAATGAAAAGTGTGATCAATTGTGTTGACAAGATTATAGTGCCATATAGACCCCCATCAGTGGCAAGCGAATAATATTTCCAATTTATTGTGTAATATTGTGTATTGACTATCCTCTGGTCCGTTGGAATCGTCAAAAATCCGGAAACGAACGGTGACCGTCGAAACAAGATTTTTATATATATATATATATATATATATATATATATATATATATATATATATATATATATATATATATATATATAAATATATATATATAAATATATATATATATATACATATATATATAATATATATAAATATATATATATATATATATATATATATATATATATATATATATATATATATAAATATATATATATATATATATATATATATATATATATATATATATATATATATATATATATATATATATTGTTACGACATATTATTTTTATGAGATATGTTGTTTATGTTTTTCGACCGTTTCTGGAAAGTGGAGATTTTGTATTGTATATGGATGATTTTATAATTTTAGCCGCACGTATAATGAAGCTGAGCTAACGTTGAGTCAAACTTTATAGCGGGCTCTTCGGATTGCGAATCAATTGGAGAAAATTTCAATTTATTATCTCGTCGGTAAAGTTATTGAATCACATAATTCAAATGGTAAAATAAAGGCGTCAAATATGAAACTGATAATGATAAAAATAAAGTCGCCTTCGCTTTGATCAATAAATCAATGAATCTTACCGTACCATTCGTGTCAGTCACTTTCAGGACACCTTATATATATATATATATATATATATATATATATATATATATATATATATATATATATTTATATATATATATATATATATATATATATATATATATATATATATATATATATATATATATTTATATTTATATATATATATATATATATATATATATATATATATATATATATATATATTAATATATATATATATATATAAATATATATATATATATATATATATATATATATATATATATATATATATATATATATATATATATATATATATATATATTTATATATATATATATATATATATATATATATATATATATATATAAATATATAAATATATATATATATATATATATATATATATATATATATATATATATATATAAATATTTTGTTACCACAAACCTTTTTTGAAGCAAACACTTAAAGTGTTTGAAAGAGTTGTTTGGGACCAACATCTGATGGATTTTGAACAAATGATTTTATTAATTATGACAAACGTTTTTAATTTTACGTTTATTATAAATAATCGATAAAAAGAATGTTTGTTACAAATTTACAAAAATTTAAAATGTTTAATAATATTATTAGTTGGTCTAATCTCTAATCATCGATTATTTTCAGTAGTCAATAATAATTTTAGTAGCTTCAAATATTAATTGTTTCGAATAATAAATCGCCCGCGTTTTTGATGTAGAAATGTAGCTTTAGTGCTGGCGAAATCTTTTCGTACAACCAAATTGTAATGACAGAAACAAAAATAAAAAAACAATTCCTCCTATATAGAAAATAGTAAAAAAAATCGTAAAAATTTTTTAACGACTTTTGGGAGAAATGCAATTGGGATCAACGGGAAATTTTTATTGCATTTAATGTTTTATTCCGATCTGCTTACAGAACGACAGTTGAGGGCAGCTTTAGACGTTCAATGACTTATGATTATTTCATGCACAGTGTCACGAACCGTGTATTTGCTTGCGATTGGCTGTTAGACAAATATATTAAACCTTTATGAGACCGTGTATAGAATATTGCTGTCAGGTTTGGGGTGGAGGATATAGCACTGCCCTTCAGTTGCTGGATGAAGTTCAGTGGCGTGCCATCCGAATAATACGAAACCCCAGACTTACGAAAGATCTAGACAGTCTACAGCACCGCAGAGATGTTGCAGAACTCTGCGTGTTCTATAGATTAATAAATGGTAAATGTTCTGCAGAATTAAAGGAGAAAATACCACAACTTGTTACGCCAGGACGGATAACACGAGGAACGGTTAATGTGCATAGGTTAACGATGAAGCTACCTAAATCTCGAACTGAAGATTCAAAGCGCGAATTTATTTATCGAACATCTAAGAAGTGGAATTCGTTGGTCGAAGTCTAAAAGTTTGCCCTGCACCCAAATAAAACTAGACTAAAAAAGAAAAAAAAATTATAACTATGGTTAAGTGATGCAAATAATAAAAATGTTTCTAAAAAACATGTTTACATAGAGCTGTATACACTTATGGATATACTTATGGACAAAAAATGCATAATTTTTTTGCTCCATTTATAAGGGGAAGGTTCAACGAAATATCTATTATAAAATAAAATTTAATCTAAATATTCTTATTAGTTCCATGCTTAATTTATTTTAATATTTTGTGAATTATTTGTCAGATTTAACAAAACCGTTAAAATCAAGAAAATCAGCTAAATATCACTCGTATTTCAAGATCATTTACTAAAAGTAATATTTTAAATTATTGATCAATCCTAAAAATTAGTAACGTGTGCTACTTTCTCTTGGATTTATAACACATTTTACCCTCTCTGTCGGGCAAACGCATTACTGGAAAATTCACACCCTCAACGTATTCCATGACTAGAAATCGGTACCAACTGTATTCGATACCAACTGTATATGCAGTAAGTGATATTCAACCCCAAACCATAATAGAATCTCGCCGAAAACCTGCTTAGAAATAATGCATGCCGGTGCAAAACGCTCACTTTGCCAACGATAAACTCGCATTCGATGGTCGATGATCCAAGGCAAAATCTGGACTCGTCGAAGAACAAAACATTGGCCCATCGTTCCATTGTCCAGTTTTCATGTTCGAGAGCAAATGTTAAACGAGCTATGTGGTGTGCTGTAGACAACTATGGACATAAGGCTGGCCTTCTTGCATTCAAATTGGATTCCTTAATTCGTCGATGCACTGTCTTTTCACTAATGGGTTCATCTCCGGATTCGATTAAGTCTGATTTCATGCTACGTCCGGTTACGAACCTTTTTCATTAGCAAATTACTTTACTATACCTATCATCAGCGAGTGTTGTACATCAATTTCTCCCACTACCTGCCTGACGATGATACTGTCTATTCTCCTGGAATTGTTTAATCACTCTCGATACTGTGGATTGGTCCACTCTTCACAATTATGCAACGTTAGACGGAGTTCTTCCTTCTTCAACTATACTGTAATGGCTCTCACGAAATTCTTCTGTATTTCAGTGAAAACTTAGATACTATATAGATTTTATCATATTAATTACAAAAACAATTATTAAGCTACTTGTAATTTCAAAAATATAGATTATGCGTTTTTTTCCATAAGTATATATATATATATATATATATATATATATATATATATATATATATATATATATATATATATATATATATATATATATATATATATATATATATATATATACTTATGTCGCCGGTCGTAGCTTAATGGTTAAGAGAGTTTCTCATCACGCCGCGGTATTGAGTTCGATTCTCACCGCTGACTGAAAAATTAACATGCCACCGGATGACATAAAATGCGTTTGTGTGTAAAAACATTCGTTGGGTTGACCACCTACAATGTGCACCAATCGTTAAAAAATTGGTTCGTAAGGTCTCAGTTGAGACGCGGTAAGGGCCGTTTACGGCCTCTAAGCCATAGATTATATATATATATATATATATATATATATATATATATATATATATATATATATATATATATATATATATATATATATATATATATATATATATATACTTTTTTTTTTTTTTAAATATTTTTTCTTTATTATTTCTTTTTAATTACAATCTAGTCTTAGACAAATAAGCAATTTTATTCAAACTTAAACTACTACATTTTACTGAAATTTAAGGGTTCATCCATCGATGTACAAAGAGTATATGAAATTTGTTATTTAATCGCGCTTTTGTTGTGCGCTAGATACATTTATTTTAATCGATTTTACACTAACTCAAAAGGCTTTACTCTTTTTAGCCTTCTTAATAAATCCGTATTATCCAGTAGCTGGATAGCCTCTATGTTGACATGATGCAGCAGTAGTTGTTCGTGACTTCTAGCAAATTTCATAATTTCAGTTTTGATGGGGTCTATACCCAAATCTTTGTGTATGTCTATATTTCTGACAAACCATGGTGCATTCACGATGTTTCTTAACACCTTATTTTGGAACCGTTGGAATGAGAATTCCTGCCCAGTAACCAATACATTTTATTGTATTTTAAACCCATCTCATTTCTTTTCTTTTTTACATGAGCCTTCCATCGAAACTTAGCGTCTAATGTCATACCAAGATATTTAGCAGTGTTTGCATGCGGTATTTCTTGGTTGTTTAAATATACTGGTTTGTATACTAATCTCTTGTTCGTAAAATCGACGTAGACAGATTAAGTTTCATTTAATTTTATGCGCGATTTCTTTGTCCAGTTCAATACTTGATCTATGGCGGCTTGCAATTTCTCTGAGTTTTAGTTGTATCTGAGTTGTTGTCACCTACTGCCATGATGGCTGTGTCATCTGCGAAAGTGGCAATCGTTTTGTTGTGTGGGATTGGAACATCTCGGGTGTATAATAAATACAGAAGTGGCCCAAGTATACTTCCTTGTGGAACTCCTGCTTTTATTTCTATTAACTCAGAGTATTCATCTTCTTGCTTAAGTCTGAAATATCTTTCTGTTATATATGATTCCAGTTTTATGCTGTACTGTTTAGGTAGGATTAGTTTGAGCTTGTAGATTAAACCTTCGTGCCAAACCTTGTCAAAGGCCTGTGCTACATCAAGGAATACTGCAGAACAAAATTTTCTCTCTTCTTATGTCTTCTCAATAATATTGGTTATTCTATGGACTTGGTCAATAGGTGAGTGCTCACTGCGAAAACCAAATTGGTGATTCGGAATTTGGTTATTTTTTCAATTATTAGTTTGAGTCTTTTTAAAAGTAACTTTTCAAAGAGCTTAGACATTATCGACAGCAACGATACAGGCCTATATGATGTTATTAGAACATCATATAGGCCTGTATCGTTGGTTTTCCTTGTTATATATATATATATATATATATATATATATATATATATATATATATATATATATATATATATATATATATATATATTCATAAATTATATCACACCTGTTCCCTTGTTCGATGTGTTATATAGACATAAATGCATTTTTCATTAACCTACACAATTTAAGAAGTATGTGTGTGTGTGTGTAGAATGTATAGATATTTTCTACATAATTTATCGTCTTTTCACTAAACATAAATCATAAAAATAAAACACAACATTAAAATTGTAAACGAATCGAATAAAAATTCATAAAACATGATTTCAAGGTACTATACACACGTTAATTATTCAAGAAAAATGCGAAAAACAAAATCGAACATAAATTCTATTAGTCTTAATCAATTTTCTCTCAATTACATACGAGTGTATGTATATAAAAATCGTGAAAATCGTAAAAACTGCTTAAGGGAATTTCTATTGAATTCTATTAATTTATTGTATTGTATAATACACCATACCTGTACCATTTATATTCGAGTGTACAAGGTAAACTGATTGGAAAACAAATTGAAAATAATAAACAACAACAACAATTAAACGATATGGAAAACCATTTCGCGCTGTTTGAATCTAATCTAGTTCCAATCCGACGATATACGAGTATACGATTTGACTACATATATATATAATATCAAGTGTTAATAATACGCCAGAAGGGTTATCAGTAGGTGTTTGCATTTTTTTTTTTTGTGTTGATTAAAAATTTATTTACAAGAAAGGGTACATTTACACTTCGCGCGATTAAAAGCATAAAACATACCAATTCATCAAAACTGAAACCTCTTAAAACTTTGTTTTATTATATTGTTGTCGTATTTCTATTATATATTGTGTGTGCAGCATGATCAAATTTCATGTACTCGTATATATATACATAGTCGTATGTGCGGAAAATTTCCATGTTATATAACCCATTGGTGGACAAGGTTTCGTTGCAAACACACACACTCATTATATATATATATATATATATATATATATATATATATATATATATATATATATATATATATATATATATATATATATATATATATTTATATATATTTATATATATATTTATATATATATATATATATGCAGGGTGAGTTTCCTAATAAATGCAGGGCTTTTATCTCGAGAACGGTGCGAGAAATTTATTAAGAGTCGAGGGGGACGTCTAGTGGTGATCTTCAATGACCTTGAAACTCATTAGTTTCGGAGATATAGGCTAAAGTTAGGTTTTAAGTGTATTATTTCAGAGATATGAAGTGCGTTCGTTTGTAGTGAATTAACTGAATATATATTGAGTTACTATTGAGTTAATTGAGCTACTATTCAGATATTAAAGCTACTGAAGCGAATTGATCGTTCGTTTGCTACAATACAGATAAATGTCAAATTATTAAATTTGTTTAGCTTTGCTTGTATAATAAAATAATTAAAATTTAAATCGTTAATAATAAAAAATTAATTTAAAAGCTCCAAATACATGTACACCATGTCGAAAAATAAAGAAATAGTTAAAGAATTATTGGTAAATATATAATAACAAATAATACTCAAATATGTATACATTTTGTGTTAAACACTATTAACATTACTTTTTTTGACATATCTCAGAAAGAATTAATTCAAGATTCCTGTGCGCACCATATTAACAGTAGCAGTAGTTCAAGCTCAAGCGATTCCGAGCAAGAAAATCCAAGTAATGCTTCTCTTCACAGAGTATCACAATATTATGAAATGACAAAGCTTATAGTGATGCCGAATTTAGAGAAAATGTCCGCCTTGAAAGGTCAACTTTTAATGTTCTTATGTGTAGGTGTAAGTTATTTCTATTTATCCTACAAATTATAATTTACATTTTATATATCAACAGCGTTCTTGGAGCCATTAATGACCGAAACCAATGCATTATGTGCCGGAGGACGTATGAAGATTCCTGCTAGCAAAAAGGTTCTAATGACAATTTATTATCTGGCAAATCAGGACTGTTTTAGACAGGTTGCTAACTTATTTAACGTCGCTCGAAGTACCGCACCTGAAGTAATAAATTATGTGGTTGGTTTAATTTTCTCAAATTCTCCAAAATTCATTAAATGGCCAACTAAAGAAGAAGCAGCTTCTAATGAACGACTGTTTTTTAATAAAGGAGGTCTTAAAAACGTCATGGGATGTATCGATGGATCTCATATTCAAATTTTAAATATTGAAGGATACAACGACTATACATAAATAAAAAAGGATTTTCTAGTATATTACTTCGGACCTAGTCCAAAATGATGATTTAGCTATGAAAAAATCCATATATATATATAAATATATATATATATAATATATATATATATATATATATATATATATATATATATATATATATATATATATATATATATATATATATATATATATATATATATATATTTATATATATATATATATATATATATATATATATATATATATATATATATATATATATATATATATATATGTATATATATGTATATATATATATATATATATATATATATATATATATATATATATATATATATATATATATATATATATATATATATATACTAGCGGGCTAGGCCCGCTACGCAGCACGACACCTCCAGGGACATTTAATAAAAACTTCGTTTTGCCATATACTTTATTTCTAGGGATTATTAAGGTAGAAACAATGTCTAACTTAATGAAATTGTATGAGGATTCGGTATATTAGTGGAACAGGCATGGAGCACTGTCGATGATAACGGCATACATAAAAACAAACCACTAAACATTTAGTTTTGAAATACATTGAGATAAGTTAGGTTTTGATCGTTTTTAAAATTTAGAAATTCATAATTGAAATGTGTAATACATTAAAAATAAGAACAAAATAAGTACAAACTTCGTGACAATGATATATATTTTTTTATAATAAAAGACTAAACCCGGTGTATTTTTCCATTTCCAACTGAGGTTGCACTTGGAAGTACAGGCAATGTGTGGCGGAAATCACCGGCTAACACTATTAGTGCTCCTCAAAATAGTCTTTTGTTGCTTCTAAAATCTTGTAACGTGCGATCAAGGGCCTCTACAGATATTTTGTGGGCCATTGTGCATTCATCCCATACTATGATCTTACATGTTTGCAGGACCTTACCCATCGAGGATTTTTTTTTATTATTGCATGTGTGCGTCTCAGAGAATTGCGGCTTGAGAGGTAATTTCAGTGCCGAATGCGCTGTTCACCATCCGAACACCATCCAAAAGTGTTGCTGCTATACCGGACGATGCAATGGCTAGTGAAATATTATTTTGCGATTGAACTTTAGTCAAAATCAACGAAATCAAAAACGTTTTTCCTGTTCCGCCTGGTACATCAATAAAGTACAATCCACCACTTTCATTAGTACCTGCTGTCATTAAAGTGTTGTATGCCGAGAGTTGCTACTGCTGTAAATGTGGTAGGTTTTTTAGTCTTAAATAATTCTAAGGCTTGTGGATTGTAATTGCTCAGACGCATCATCGCCTGATCGATTAGGACTTATCATACCAACCTGCGAGAGGGTCTTGTTTATTTGCCACTTGTCTCCTTATAGTAGAATCAAAGCATCATTATAAATTGCGTCTGAAAATTCAATTGTTTCGTCGTTGCAGGTAATTTTCTTTCGATGCAGTATGACTTCACTCATATTTGCTTTAAATGTATTCCAAAGTTGTTTCGGTTGGGATGGAAAGCAAGTTACCAATATGATAGCAACTAATGCTCTTATCTGGCATGGATGATTACATATTGATGCATCTGTTAGTGTTGTTTCACAATGCGAATCGTTTTCTAATAAATTTAGTTTTTGGCATGCCTCTCGATAAGTAACTGTACGCAAGTTTTCGAATGAAGTTGGGCCACGAACATTTATTAGAAGCATTCGTAAATAAAAGCATTCTGCATGCTGGGGATAAATAGTATACAGCCTACTTAATGCATCATTCGAATATAAATTGGGCCATCCTTCAACTGGTTTTCCTTGCTTGTGGCGTTGAAATTATTTAGTTGATGAATTCCACGTATATTATGTTGGAATTTGAGCATACAGCAAAAGTTTGAGCAAAGGAATCATTTGTACATATATCAAAGAAGTTAACGTTGTGGCTGGTGCCGTTGCAGCCATTTGTTGTGCATTAACTTCTGTAAAAAAACGCGTTGTCCCTTTTCGAGATGAGCAGATAAATGCACAACAGTCGGATGACGTTCATGAATTGGAAATCCTAAAATACGCAAAACAGCTTCATTGCTGCTGAAGTGGGCGTGGTTCATAGTTATACGGCGACGTTAACAGTATTAAGAGCAATATACTACCAAATAAAAAAAATCCGTTGGAAGGAACAAATTTGTACAGATAACAAAAAGTTTAAAACTTTATTGTAAATCATTTAAAAACTTATGGGAGCAATTACATAATGTTAAAAAAGTAGGCGTGGTCGAAAAAAAGTACCCTATTAATCATGCCAGAGTCCCAGTTAAATACTGTGAAAATTTCAGGAAGATCGGTCCAGAGGTTTGGTCTCCTATAAGGTACAAACAAACAAATAAACAGATACACATTCCATTATATATATATATATATATATATATATATATATATATATATATATATATATATATATATATATATATATATATATATATATATATATATATATATATATATATAGGGTGGTCCACATTCCTATGTCATTATTTTTCCATATTTTTTGTTGCTCTCCACAACCATTATTTTGTTCTATAGTCCAAACGGAGCGAATATATCAAAAATCGGCCCATTTGAACTATATTTAGAGGTCGCTATGATATGAAACTTTATACAATTAATTGTATTTAACCAGATCAGTTGATTTGTTTTTGTATAATTTTTCCATATGTATTTCTGGCAAGCAAAAAATGCTGTATAACGCTGAATAAAAGTCTATATAAAAAGGGAAATCCCCTTAATTTCTTATAGGATATATATTTCTACGAGAAAATTATCATTTGTGTCTTTTGTTTCAATGAGTAAAGTTGTTTGCAGAACAAGTAAAATATACTTTTTTAAATCATTATATATTTTTTTTAATTTGAGTGTGCAGTGTAATTTGTAATTAAAATAATCATTTACTGTGAATAGTTAAATTATAATTGAAGTTTAAAGGATTGAAAATGGTGTCCACTTACACGTCGAAATCTACAAGAACCTCAGCTGGAGTTTGGCTAATTGGGAAGTCAACAGAAAGTCTATCCCATGCAAGGCTTCCATCAAAGGGGGATGTTCTTAAAAAATTCCATTATCACCATTTAGAACAAAAAATGACTGTTAAGCAAAGTATTCGGAATGCGGTAGTTGGAATTATGGAAATTTGGGAAAAAGCCAGAATTCCTTCACAAAGGATTGACTCAGTCGAAAGGAAATTAAACAAACTTGTTAGTGAATATTTGCTTCTAAAAAAGAATCGGAAAACCAATCTCGAAAGTTGTCGAATGAAAGAAAACATATTCAAAGCAGATTTGGTTGAAATATTTGACATAGCAGTTAAGGACGCATTAACTATAATGAAAAATAAAGAGGACAAAACATTTCTTATCATGCAAAGAGAAGACAACATGAGCTGCAGCATGGCAGGAGTAGACAATTATTTAAAAAATAAAGAAAACCGAAAACGAAAGAGAGACGCAGAAGCTGAAACCAGGCGACTACTAAATATCCAAAAACAAAAAGCAAACCAAGAAGTTGTTGATACCCTTTCTGAGATTATGGATTCTGACGATTACGATGAAAACCGCTCCAACACATCATCATGTGATGAGTATCAGGCTCCTTCGACCTCGACCTCTAAGGCAAAGGCGAAACCTTCCTTGCAAAAATCTGTTTTTTCCAAGGATGTTATTGCATCTATTGACCGAGTAAACCTTACTGATCGAAATGCAGTGTTTGTTTTTGGATCTGTAGCAAAGGCACTGGGTACACCAATAGCAGATATCTCATTATCACGAAGCACAATACGGCGAAAAAGAAACCAAATTCGTAAAAATGTAGTAGAATCGGATCAAGCTTCATTTATTTCACAATGTCCACTTATCTTACACTGGGATGGCAAATTATTAAACGATATTATTGGTGGAGTACAAAAGGTGGATAGAGTTGCGATTATCGTCAGTGGAGGTGGATTAGAAAAACTAATAGGAGTTCCGGAGATCAAAAGAGGTACGGGTGAACAACAAGCCAACGCATGCTTGCAACTTCTTGACGATTGGTGTCTCAAGGGTCACATTCGCGCATTATGCTTCGATGCTACAGCGTCTAACACAGGGTTAAACTTAGGTGCATGCACTTTAATTGAAAAAGCCCTTGATAAGGAGCTCATATGGATTGCTTGCCGTCATCACATTTTTGAAGTAATGCTTTCTTATGTTTTTAAAGAAGTTTTTGGATCATGCGGAGGGCCAGATGTACAATTATTTAAACGCTTTCAGAAACAGTGGTCAAAAATAGATAAAAAAAAATTATATTGGGAGATGGATCGTTATTTAGTACCAATAATTTGATAGAACTTCTTCAAGAAATGCAAAAGTACTATGCCGAAGCTATAAAAAGTCAACAGCCTAGGGACGATTACCTCGAACTATTGACCCTGTGCCAAATTTTTCTAGGATGTTCAGAAAAAACTGAGGTTAAGTTCCGTGCACCCGGCGCCTTACATCAAGCTCGTTGGATGGCAAAAGCAATTTATTGTCTAAAAATATACTTGTTTCAAAACCAGTTCGTCCTTACTGCAGCAGAGAAAAAACTGTAATGACCAGTGTGTGCCACGCTCCAGGAATTTTGTTTGGATAAACTCAATTCGGCTCGGGAGGGTTACAAACAGCACACAAAAATATTCGATCACACAAAGAAATTAATATAACCTGGAGGAAAAAAAATTAAATTTGTTCACCTTGCTCACACATTCCCACCAGTACAAACTCGAAATTTAGCAATTCATTATAATCAAAATTTTATTAAAAAAAAATAATTAAACAAATAAGTAACGTAATACAGAATTTCAAATTTGATGTTATCAATGATAATTAAATAAGCAGAACCACAAAGAATTTGTCAAGATAATTCAAATAGAGTTTAAACAAAAAATATGCATGAAATACTTAACAAGTTATATAATTACAAAAAAAAATTTAAGTAAATATTATAGAAAATACAATTAAAAAAACTCACCCAGATCAGCTGACGAGCGCTCACCAACGGAGATCTGTATGGAAAAAAATTCTTAAAGCTAAATAGATTATAGAATAGTACACTTCGATAACTATCAAAAACATCACTTCTATTTCATAAATTCAGTAATAATTTAGCATAATTATTAATTTTAGGTTGTTTTTTTTTTTATGTGTTAATTATTGATTTTATATACAAATTTATCTTACTAATTGAAATATATATCTATAAATTATATGGCGGCCATTCACATAGTGAAACTTTGGTTACTCGTTGGTTTGTTGCACCAGCACTTGGATATAACGAAAGTGATAATCCGGTTAGATATACCGTAACCAGATTTTTTTCCTCAGCCTTAAAATATAACAGCATGGGCTATTTTCCACATGGTGGTTTGATTTTAAGTAGCCATCATGCAACTTAAGAACCACACAAAAAAAAACGAATAATAATCCGGTAATAGACCACGTTCGATATTTAACATACGCCAGCCTGTTGTTGTTGACTAGCAAATATATATATTCTCATCGCACTCGTACATACATATGCAACTCAGCATTCGATTACACACAACACGCAAATCTAATTATGTACCACCATGTACAACTTTTAGTTCTAAATTGTAATTTATTAATTTTTTTTTTATTAATTACTTTAAGTATATATAGATATCAAATTTTAATCCATATATGTATCTCTAATTCTGGATTACTTTTTTGTTAGCAGCGACCAAAACGATCCTTCATGATCGAAAATCCAAATCAGAATCTCCCTCTTCTATCAAAAAAAATAATTCTCATATTTCGGTTTTTTTTTTTTTTTTTTGTACGATTACCGCAAAATTATTAAACCGGATTAGCATTTTAGAAGATTATCTTAGAATGTGTATGTAGGCTAACACCAATGCTATGTATAACAAAACGAATCACAATTTAAGTACAGTGCGCATCCAAAGTAACTTAGTATACCGCACTCCCAAAAGATATATTATAAATCGATATTTAAAGTTTATAAGTTGGCCATTACAAAAAGAGTCACTGATATAAGTGTATTTGTTAGTCTAATATATGGCCGTTATTGGAATGAAGCCGCCATAGCCGAGAAAGCCCCTTTAAATGACGCCAATCTACTTCAACTTATTGACAGCTATCCTAATAAAAATATTCGTATCGGAAGCATTTCGTCGTCATCTCTGGTATTTTTCGGAATATCTCATTGGACTAGCTTTTTTCGATTCTCGAGTAACAGTTGAGTCTAAAAGAGAAATGGTTAAAAATCTCATGTTACCACCAAAAGCTAAAGCGTTAAAAAGACTCGACGGTAAAACTTTCAATCATCAGAGCCCAATTGAGTCCTTTGTTACCCAACGCACAACCATTTTCTTTGACTTGTTAGTCAATGAAGGACGAGAAAAGGCTGCGTCATTTCTTACAAAGGACCCCACGGAATGGAAGGACGATGCAATTTTTATTGAAATGGGGGTACAAGTACGCCAGTTAAAAGTGGTAAACGACTGTGCAGAGCGAGGTATTGCATTAATTCAAAAATTTAACAATAGCATTACCAAAAATGAACAGCAAAAACAATATTTGCTTCGGTTAGTCGATCTACATAGAAAGAAACTTCCCACCGCTTAGAAGGCCAACGTCATGAAGATGAATCTGAGCGAGTAACACTTTCAATTTATGAGTATTTTAATTTAATTTAATTTAATTTTGAATTTTTTTGTATTTTGTTAATAAATAACTTTTGTAAAAACTTGAATTGTGTATCATTTAAACATTTACCCAAAAAATGATCAATTATAGCGACCGCTAAATATTGTCCTAGTTAGTTAAAATTTTGCAAAGTCGTTAGTTAGCATGTTTGGAATAAAATCAACCTTGTGGAAAACCTAATTTTAATATTTCAGATAAATGGACCACCCTAATATATATATATATATATATATATATATATATATATATATATATATATATATATATATATATATATATATATATATATATATATATATATATATATATATATATATATATATAACAAGAAATACTTATATTGTGAGTCTACGGCAATTGTTGAATTTCCATTTACAAATTCTTCCTGATTTTCCAAAGACATATACAATTAACTCACCCTCTTCCATTTTAATAAATAAATTTTAAAATAATATAATTTAAAATATAAATTTAATTTAAAATTTCGATGTGTAAAACAAAAACTAAACGAATAATAAACTGTCAAAAAAACAAATAAAAAACATTATATGATTTATCTACACAAGCAAAAATATTATTCAGATAAATCAGTAATATTTTTAACTGAAGTGAAGCGGACCAAACGAACGTGCAAATCACTTCAGTAATTCAGATAATTTAGTTAATTCAGTTAATTCACCACAAACGAACGCACCAATGACCAAAAATTGATATTCACTAAAGCAATCGAATTTTCCCTAAGTTCTACAAATTAAAATAGAAAATATGAAATGTTCTTTGACTTATTATGCAATTAGAAGCAGTTCATCTAAATTTTATAAGATGAGTAGAAAAATGTTTGGAATCAAAAGGCGGACATTTTGAACATTTATTAAATCAATAAACAACATGATAACAAACTTTTTGTAAGATAATTGTCGTTTTATCACTAAGGGTGTTTTCCAATCACCGACTTATTTGCTTATACCGACTTATTCAAATAAGTCTGCTATCGAGGTGACTTATTTTTTATCTCTTTCTTTCAGTAGAATACTTGTTTGATGATGTAAATTTCTTTGATCTAGTAAACACGATTGTCAGCTCGCATTAATAATAAATGTCAAACGAACAAACAACCGAATTAAATTTATTTATGAATTTGTATTATAGTTACTATATAGATAAAAATTTACAATACTTATATTCAAATATTTGTTCTGGATATGAAGAGGAAACAGTACAACAGTCGTTATAAGTACATTTTGATAATTATTAATTATAAAATTAATTTCAGAAATAACGTCAATTTAAAATTTTATTTATATTTACAATGATTTTAACTTAATATGTAAAGGATATTATGGATATTTATTTTTGTAATGTCATTAATTATATTATTACAGGGACTGAAGAGGAAACCTTTAGTCTTATTGCAGCTAGGGGGGCCAAAGACGAGGAATTTAAAAAAAAATTGTATATATCCCTTAATATGGTCGTAAGTTCTGTACCTATTAGTTTCAATTTATTTATTGAAAATTAAATATTTGGTTTATTTTTAGATCAATACAAGCTTCATCGCCAGAACTCAGTCATCGTACATCAGGTGAATGTATCAAAAAGTGGAAGAATTTAGTCGATTCGTACAAAACATTGAAGCATCCAAAAACAGGGACATCATTAACATCAACAAATTCTTCAAACTGGCCATATTTTGATAAAAAAAATGACATAATATAATGGGCAGAAAACACACCATTCGACCCGAAAATGTTTTAGAGAGCACGACTTTTGAGCCGTCAGCAGATTATAGTGACCTTTTCGACGGCTTAATAGAGTTCAATCCGGTGGGTTGTGATGAGGATGAAGTTTCGCCATCATTTTGTAGAATTGAGCTCCGGGTCAATGGAAAGTACCAGCCAAAGCTCAATAGGCACAGCACGATTTTCTAAACCTACGAGTAGCAAAAATATAAAAGTGCAACTTTTTGAACATATTAAAGAACACGAGAAAAAAATGTTAAAATCGATAGAAAAGAACAATAAGATGATGCGGGCAGTATGCCAGAAACTTTTTTTCTTATATTTGTGAACATAAATTATTTCGTAATTCTACGGCACTAGATTGTGGGTAATTTTCGTTTGCAGGTGGAACGCTATATTATTCCTGAAATTCTGTGTCTATTGCAATTAGATCACCGACTCTTAAACAAATATTGTGAAGTATGCAACAAACAGCGATCACTTTATGATAGAGAGTTGACGAGTGATTTTCAGGAAATGGAGTTATGATTGCAATGGGATCTAGTGTTAATTGGTATCCTGAGCCGCCGTGTAAATAGTAACCTCGTGGTGGATATTTCTTGTTTATATAAATATCACTATTCCTTAGGGGCTCGTTGATCGTGAACCGAGCCTGGCCAACCAACACAAATGTGAATAAATTTATGCTCAGCATCACAAACAGCTGCAAAATAATTTAATTTATTAATCTTATAAACATATAACGTAAATAAAAGCTTACCTTGCAGTTGAATGCTGAAGTCCAACTTCCTGTTTATGTATTGATCATGTCGGTTTATTCGACATTTTATTTTTATGTGCGTCCCATCAATAGCCCCTACTGCCTTTTCAAATGCATTGGATCCTGCACGATTGACAAATTTGGCACCCTCTCTTGCTAAATGATTTTCATCGGGTAACTTAATAATTTCCTTCATTATATTGAGAATCATGTTTAGTGTTCGCTTGACGATATTAAATACAGTAGTTGTTGGAATATTAAACGCAGCACTAACCACGCGATATATAGTTCCTGCGGCTAACCAGAATAATTTGTAAAATTTGGTTTGATTAGTGGTTGTCAAAATAAGTCACCAATTGGAACAGCTTGACTGACTTATTCAAGATGGCGTTAAATAAGTCAATAAGTTTGAAATAAGTCGGTGACTGGAAAACACCCAAAGTAATTAAACAAAAAAATTGCATAATAAGTCAAAGAACATTTGATATTTTCTATTTTAATTTGTAGAACATAGGGAAAATTCGATTGCTTTAGTGAATATCAATTTTTGCTCATATCTCTGAAGTCATACACTCTACAAAAATGATGTGTGAGCAAAAAGTGTTTACTTTTAATTGCTTAATAAAAACAAACACTCAAAAGTATAGGTTCTAATTTAAAAAAACCTAACTTTAGCCTATATCTCCGAAACTAATGAGTTTCAAGGTCATTGTAGATCACCACTAGACGTCCCCTACGACTCTTAATAAATTTCATTAATTTTCTCCTATCTAGCACCGTTCACGAGATAAAAGCCCTGCATTTATTAGGAAACTCACCCTATATATATATATATATATATATATATATATATATATATATATATATATATATATATATATATATATATATATATATATATATATATATATATATATATATATATATATATATATATATATATATATATATATATATATATATGCAGGTTATCCTTGAAATATGAGGCAAATTGGTTCCACAAAAACTCTTAAAATCTGGGTCATGCTCTTCGAACAAAAGCTTTTCATTTATGGGCATGATATTATGATCAATTCCCTGTAATAGCAATTTCCTGCAAAATTTGTTTCCCAGGAACCTAAGAGTATATTCTGCTTTAATTCCTTAATAGCTTTTGCGATAAATTGTACACAATTCTTCATAGAGTTGTCTTTCTATATTTCGGTAACTGCAACATCTATTCTATATTTTTTTTTTGTCTTTGATGAAATTAACTGTGATACGTACAAAAGTTTTTCTTCAATGGTGACTTTTATACTATGGTTGCAGCAAGCATGTCGCATGAGCTAGTAAGAATATAACCTTCATGTGGAAGGATGGATGTATCTGGTGGATGGCATGGTACATGATTAATTTTAAGCAAAGCTTAAACTTCTGAAACAAACATTTCGGAAAACCTTTATTTTGACAGGTTTGACGTCATCCACGCTTTTCGGTTTACTCTTCAAAATACTTGCGAAATACTATTGAATATTATATCGACAACATAAATACTTCTCCCGTTAGTGAGCAGATGCTATTTCTCTGATTAAATTTTGTAACGAAAATCTCTTTTTAAAATTTTTAAACCAACATTTGCTTTCAAAAAATTAAGTTAACTGACTGGATGAAGTCGATGGTTCGGATTTAATATGATAAAAAATTCGCACGGCTTTGTACGTATTACCATTCCATGTACAGGGATGTTGATTTTATTTTAATGTGTTATCATATATATATATATATATATATATATATATATATATATATATATATATATATATATATATATATATATATATATATATATATATATATATATATATATATATATATATATATATATATATATATATATATATATATAATATATATATATATATATATATATATATATATATATATATATATATATATATATATATATATATATATACATATATATATATACATATATATATATATATATATATATATATATATATATATATATATATATATATATATATATTTATATATATATATATATATATATATGATATGAACTGTGTTCGGTATAGGTCGTGCACATGGCATAACTCCATGCCAGCCTATAGTACTGACTTCATGCCAGCCTATAGGACGGCCCATGGATTCTAAACTCCACAGGGGGTCTCAGATGTGTTCATTCACACCACCGATCGCACCGCCCAAACGATAAAGATTCGAACCCGGACGTCCCCACACCATTTGCCGCAGCTTTAACTACTGCCCCACCTGGCCGGTCGTGTTCAGTATATGGTTAACGTATATGAAAAAATTGCACATTGATGGCTAACATTATACTCGTACACATATATATATAGAGTGTGTTAGACATAGTCTGTGCTGCACACACCATTCATACATACAATTGAGTGGTAATGTGTACAAAATGTAACATTAGATTTTACATAACAAAGTGTGAAAAAAATTTAATATGTACAACACAAAAAAAAAATTGGATATCACCTAAATAATAATATTTTTTGACCAATGTAAGAAGAAGAATCACTATCAATGCAAATTGGATTACATCCACAACAACAACGATGAGTACAATAAAAAAAAATTGTGAAAATACCTTTTAAGAAAAATTTGTTTATTTTTCGCATGATAAGCTGGAAAAGACATAAAATGTTACAAAACCGAATACATAAATAGCAACAACAAACCAAATTTGGATTTATGTTGGAACAAAAAAAAATATTCGCTGCGTTTTGCATACATGTACATGTATTGTGAATCCAGACGAATGTTTTTGGAATATAAATCCATGTTCGACGATATGTTTGTTTTATATATGACAAAACCAGTGCTGATGACTAAGATGATGAATAACACATTGAAGGTATTGCAAAAAGGAGCCACACATTGCAGATACCAATAAGTTTTGAGGGAGTTACAATGACGTAGCTTTTCATTTGAAGAAAAGTGTTATTCATGAGACATGTAAAACGTTTGAAGCTACTGAGTTGGAGGAATACAAAGATTCATGTCAAAGTCACAAGCGTATCAATACTTCTTATTGTTAAGTGCGTGCAACTGCCCCTCAGACAAAATTGGAAGAGTTGTTTACATCGAAACATGGCGGGAGACACAAGTAGATCCACTATGACAACTTTTTTTAACGGCTTTTTTACAAGCAATTCATGACCCATACTGTGTCAACAATCTGACTCCATCGGTTTTGATCACGAGCCAGCTCTTCATACTGTTGCAAGCAACCAAAAGAGGTCAGTTCGCTATCTTCGCCGTGGTGCCATCGTCGCCGACAGCGGCCTCTTCGCTAACCGAAAGATGGCTCTCCCTTCAAAGAATGCTGTATCATTTGGTTTGGATCAACACGCAGGACGTGACCGAGCCAGCGTACTCGCTGTCCTTTGATTTCATGCACGATATCAGGAATTTGCATTGAATTCCTGATCTCGTCGTTGAAACGAACTCGGTATGTGCCCGCATGTTTTGTCTCTCGAATGTTAGAAGCTATCTTTCGAACTAATCCGTCAAGGGCCAACTCTCACATCCATACATGACAACGGGTCTGATCAACACGCTGTACAGTTTCAGCTTATCCGTATTTGCAAGATATTTTGATTTCAGTTTATTATCATGAGTAATGAGAGATCCAAGATACTTCAATGGCAACCCAAAAACTAAAGAAAATCGTTAACTAACTCCGCTAATGTATCAATACGACTAATCTACTAAGAGCTCCTTTATCCTAACGAAACTATATCAATGAAGAACGTTATCAACAAAGCCATGACAAAGTGATGTTTCAGTACGCCAAGGGTCAGCCATATGGTGAATAAATTATTCAATGAAATGCTCTATTCCACCCCCTTTAATCACAAGACAGTGTTTCTTCCGACTGTCACTTGTTATGGTTAATGACTTGTGGATTAGCCGAGCAGTATACACTGCTTAATAAGAAGCCAAAAATTGGGTCGATGACTATAACACGGAAAAAAACGTACATTATGACGGACACTAGTTTGAATAAAATGCATCTTAGCAATTTCTCGGAATAATGCTTTAACTTCGAAGCATTATTCCGAGAAAAAGCTTCAAAACTTATTGTACTCCAAATAAGTTAAATAACGGGTGTCCAAGTAACAAGTTCAGATTTAGAAATTTAATAAAACCAATTGTTTGAAAGTAAAATCCTCTTGATTATTAATCGAAAATGATGCCATTCAAATGGGAGCCGCGTTCTCCATTTGGTCGGTCCAATTTTTGACCACATATTGGATAGTGTGCGCATAACACTTGTATCTCACGGCACTCCACAAATCAAAATCCAAAAGTGTCAAATATACAAAAATACTGCTAATTCCCGGCCAATTTACGTCACCGCTTCGACGGATAATTTGACCATCGAATTTTTGACGTATAGTTTCACTATTGTAACGCCCAATGTGTGGTATGACGTACCATCTGGAACCAAAGTTCGTTCTAACCAATATGTTCAAGATGTGACTAAAAAAAGAATATGCGGCGTTAGTTGATTCCGTTCACCGTTACAGCCGCACTGGCCTCATCTTCGAAGAAAACGGCCCTATGAATGCATTGTCTCCAAATATTCATTTTCCGATCCTCAAATGCTTCGTCCGAAAAGATGATTTTTTGAAGAGCAGGGATATAAATGAAAGAAAGAATGACGTTAGTGTTGCCAGAACCGAAATAAACGATATGTCAAATCTGAACCGGTTATTGGGACACTCTATATAATAGTAGGTGGTCCACTCTCCTGGAGAATCAAAAACTATGAGCAGACCGAAACTTGGGATGAAAACGAGTATAACAACATTTTTTGTTTGGTGACGAATTACTTCACACTGGTTCATGACGTATTTCGAAACGGGCTGATTCCCGGCTCGTTTTACCACGTTTTGTATTATGGTTGATGATGGTCGAGCCTCGTGATTGCTCGCGTTCCATTCGAACCTTTTTCTTTTTTCGTCACTTTTGACACTTGTCACCAAACACTTTGGTTTTGTTTTTCTTTGCACCTACTAATCTTATAATTTAAATTTCCTTCGAACCACACGAAAACGTGGTTTCACAATCTTATCTGTTTCTCTTTTCACCGCCTCACACATCGTCTTTTATAACTTTTCCGTGTCGCTCTGAGCATCTTTTCCGTGCGCCTTCCGCCATCTATCTTTAGGTACTACTACGATTCAGTATTTCGATGACCACTTCATCACATTGAAAGTACTTTATGAAGATCAGAGTTATCTCTTATGTGCTATTTTGTGGTGTTGTGATGTCTGTCATTTATATTTTATTTATAATGGATTTGTTGGGATATTTTGTGTATTGTGGTAATTAATGATATCTGTGTGTGTTTATGGTAAACCACGCCTCATATGTGTTATCGGTCGGCCAATACAGTTCGTACATGTTCAATGTTATATATCAGTGCCTCATTGTTCATTTTATCGAGGAACTATTTCGTACCCATGTATCCACAAGTGTTTCGAATTAGGTGTATTTTCCGTTGATGTGTGTTTGTGCCGAGCTTTTCCAATGCCTTGTTCTTATTACAGCTAGTGATTTGTAGTGTCATTCTTCTCTGCCAGTGTCAAGGGAAAGGATGTGAGTGGATATATGGACTGAGCTAACAGGACTTTGTTTGTAATGCTGTTTGACAAACCCCAGGAATTATGCATTTATCGTTTACATCAAACCTCCTTGGTAAAAAAACCGAATGTCGAATAGGGAAGTGATATTAAAGTGAAGATCACATTGATCAATTAAGACCACATTGATCAGTTAAATAATAATCGATCAATAAACGTTTCAACCCATGACTTATAAAATGGGGGTTTTCACGTTGGAGTTCAAGAACGCGGTTGGAAATTAACGTCATCTGTGACACCAATGGGCTCTTATAAATTCCTATTTAAGATCGTTTGGACTTTGTACAGCACCATCTACTTTCGAAACATTTATTAATTGCATCTGGCGTACGTTTATAACTGAATATGTAATTCTGGTGAAAATATTGCAACAAATACCGTTAAAGAAATCCCATAGAACATAAAAGAATTATTGGAGGTGACACAAAATTATGGTCTTAAATCCAAATACTTCAAATGTATATACTTCTGGGACCTTTAAAATAATTATTTAAGATTGACTTGAAATTTAACTTTGAGAGCAAACAAAATTATGCATTTCTGACACTGAAGCCAGCTTATATTAGTGGGTCGTTTTGAAATATCTACAAACCCACCACCGAAACCGGGCTGCATACCGATGCATCAAAATGGAGCTATATTGTTAAAAAAAATTTTTTGAAGATCACTATTTCATCCAGTTTTGTTCTACAGTCGTACTCTCAGCATTGGGTTTTATAAAGTCTGTTAAGAAACTATTTGTCTTCTTACTTGGAATCCAATTTAAAATAATCACAGGCTGCGTCTCTTTTATACATACGATGCACAATAAACATATAAATCTGAGGACAGCAGGCTGGGTAGCAATATCGACGTGCCATAACAACAAGATATTTTGATGTATTAAGTCGAAGCCCCATAATAATTTTGACACATTCAAAATTCAGTTGTACAGATGGTCCATGAGGCGGGCCATTTAACTTGATTGAGAGGTTATTTTATATTCAAAAACGCAATCGATACCGAATGAAATGTATTGCTTTGAGACTTGCTCAGAAAAACAATATAGAATGTTAAAGAGACTGTTACAGCCACTTCGTAAAGGACAGTATCATTTATCAGTATATCACGTGGATCACTTAGGCCCACTGCACAAAGTGATAGAGAACCATGCTTTTATTTAAAGAATATTGCAACAAAAAGTGAATCACTCACCAGATGACAACCATGGGGATACCTTACATCAATTAAATCAAATCAAATCGAAACATAAAAAACGATTTTATGTAAAAAACGGACGCTCCATCTTTTATTAAATCTAATTGTAACTAAAACACCATCTGTTAACAAATTTTCCTACTATTTTACTAATATAATTTGTGAAATAAGTAACTGTGTAGATTTTTTTTCGACTACATACTAAATGTCACAATAATTTTTGATTAAGATTAAAATTATTAAGAGGTTAAAAAAGAATTTAACTGCCGAACATCGGTAGATGTCACTGCGAATGGTGTTGTCTTCGTTTTTTACATATTATTTACGTTTTATGTAATTTACGCTGTTTTTTACATAATTTACATGAAAAATGTAAAAAACGTTTTTACATGTAAAATCCCAACAGTGATGTAGAACAAGGCAGAATTGTTGACGTTGACATTCACATTCAGTTTTTAAGAGATAAAGATGATCAGCGACTAAACTATGAACTGGTTAACTGTTAACTATTGCTAGCTGAGATTGAATCTGGAGCCACCCCATGGGTGTTTCATCTCAACAACAATTTATAGAACTTTCACTTCTTTATGAACTCCTCAGGTGTACAATAGGTGTAGAATTCGTCTCAATTGAACATTGAGCTTTAGGAGGGAGTTCACTTTCGGAGCTGAGCTTTTTAGATGGGATGAATAGTTTTTATTAATGATTGTTTCAAGAATCCTTTAATCTTCACATACCGATTACATGGGGTTGGTTTATAATTTAACATTGTGAGAAGCACAATTTTGCAATCCTTAATAAATTAAACGAATAAATTAAATGAAGTACTTGCATGTCATCACATTAAATAAAAATCAATAACCCGATAATTAAATGCTAACCTTTTCACCTCGTATCTTATTTCTCGGTGTGTCATCATCATCATCATTCTCGTGATTTTCAACTTTAGAATAATTAACATATTCTCTATACATACTCTTGAGTCATCGTACTCTTAACGAATATTATTTGCATAACGTCTTAACACTGTTGATGACAGCAATGTTCGGGAAAATTCATCTATCGTAGACACGAGTGAATCGATCGAACTATCTCGCTATCTTCTATACGAGTGTATTATATCTTCAGGTGCTTTCCAATTTATTATTCGTTGTATAAAAGATTCTTTATGAATAAATATTGGATGGTTTAATAATAGCAATCTCAAAAAAAAATAAGAAGAAGAAGAAAACGAAATAAGAATAATCATCAGACGTAATAACCTTTATGACATTTCGCGATTTTCTTTACATTTTTTTTTGTGATTCGGTTGATTAGAAAAAGAATTTTTATTATATTGTCACGATTCATTGTGCTTATATATATAGGTATGTACAGTTATCCTACCATAATCGCTAGAGATGTGTTCATCTTGAACTAATTTCGTCTTAAATGTGAAGATACCGGCATTGTGATCGTAAGAGTGTCAAACTTGTCCAAACTGAATAATGGTCTGTAACGGCCTATAGGTTACTAGCTATAGATCACAGTGTTAACCATGTTAATAGTTTAAATCTTCATCACATTGGGTATTGACTCGAGAGATAACATAGTCTATGTGTCAGGTCTCTGTGTCCCATTTATCGTGACCCTCAGAGTGGTTCCAAGTATACATTGTGATGCCAACCGTGGACTTTTGGAGAATGAACAGTCTTTTTGTGTATTAATGATCTCTGAGAACATCCATTCAGCCACATCAGGAAATTCTAAATTCAAAAATCAACGAATCAGTGGTGTTCTCAAGTTGGGGGCATTTTGCCATTACAGAAAATGCAGAAACGAAAGAGGAATCGGACTGAAAGGGAATAGTCCCTGTACAATGGAAATAGTTCGTGATGTCACGCTTTACTTGGCTTATTCGTTCTCTATTAAATAAGGTTGATACAGGAATCAAAGCAAACCTGGGCAATTGAGTCCGTGTGGGTCAGGATCTCTTTCCGGTTGAAAACCTGCTCTTATTTTTATATAAAAGGTGTGATGCTCTATCAATTAGTTTGCTATCCAATATTTAAAAATATGTATGTGAAGGGTGGAACAAAATTTGGCCACGAGAAGAAATCAACTGGTGGAAAATGTGTAACAAAATATACGTGTCCCATTTGGGGGGCATCATACCTTATTCCACACAAATCATCGTAATCACAATCATATTTCAGTTGATCACAGCCGTACATCACCCGAGGAGACACCTCAATAAACACCCTGTTACGTCAACCAAATAAGTTACCTAAATCGCCAACTATCAGAATTCTGATCACACTAATATTCGTCATTCATTTTATGAATTTATTTGTCAGATCGCCTACATTTCAATGAACGAAAATTCGAAGAAGTTTAGAACCCGAATCACATCATATATTCCCATCAACCCTTGTGACGGGTACTGTGAACAAAGTACCACAAGAAACAAACCCAACTTATCATCAGGTTTGGGTAGTTTATTTCAAAATGCTGATCAATGACTTTTGGGAATGGAAATAAAATTTTTGAAGATTCTTGAGAGTGACGATGGTGAATATTTTCTATCACACCCCGCAATCATCAAGTAAAGTAGCAGCACCACTAAACTTATAGTCGTGTTTCATAGTCCATGTAAGACAAGCTGGAGATAGTCATTCAATGAGATGATTTCGACATGATGTTAGAAAAAATGTATTGTCAAATTTATATGCATTGAGACCATTAATTCGTTCATTGGATGTGACAGCACTGTAGAAGCACTACAGTTAAAGGTTCAAATCTGCGAAATTATATAGTGAAAAAGTGAGTTTTACTTTGCGGAAATTGGAGTTTAAGTGACTCGAATCTTTAAACATATTTTCTTAAGTATAGATCTCTATTACTGTGCAGTGAGATACGGACAAACTTAAAGATGGATCTCTGAAGCTGAAAACGGAATCGGATTTTAGTTTACCAACAAATGGTGTTTACTAACCAGCACTCGAAAATAATCAGAATTCCTCGACGATTAACAACACTTTCAAATTTAAAGGAAGTTACACGTTATTTATCTACGAGTCAGTAAGATGAAAGAATGCTCTAAAATCCAATAAAACAGGCAACATTTCCAAGGTTAGTGCTGTGTTTCTGCACTCAATCTTAACACTACAAAAATATTAAACTCTTCGCATGGACAGATTCTATGATAGTCCTTCAATGGCTGTCCGATGATCGAAGAGATAGATAAATTGTGTAGGTAATCGTTGATTCTAAAATGTGATATTGTATCAAGGAGACTCAACTGGGTCCATCTTTAGGTGGAAATGATTGCGTAAATGAGAACGTATCTATTTGTCCTGAAACATAAATGAGGGATTGACAAATTATATCACATGTTCTACTGTTGAACACGTTAGATCGAAACTATGCACCATTGGCTTAACACATGTCCGGCCCCAAACCATTTTTTTTTTCGGAACAAATTTTTTGGGGAGCACAGTTCATAAACACAACCTGACAGCCCTCAGTAAGTATAAGCGCAGTGATAACCAAAATCTCAAAATGGTTCCAATGAGGCTGTTCTGAAAAATCAAATCATGTGATATTGTTTAGGACCGTACCGGACTTGGTCCCATATATAATTAAACATTGGAAGAACCAGGTGGGACCAGAAAAAGTTAAAGTGCAAAGAAAATTGTTTGGATGAATTCTTGAAATGTAAATTTGGTGATTGTCAATATCTCTCTAGAAAGGTATCACCGTTCATACCTAGGATTCCCTCACGTCAACTAAAAGACATCCTCCTGGATTATTAGACCCAATATTAATATGTTTTTAAATAAGTTTCGAGGGAACGGGATGGATTTCAACAACCTTGAAACTAGCTAAACTGTTAGAAAAGGTACCGAAACGGCGATCTCTAGAGGTAATCTGGTTTCTATAGAGTATTATTATCCAGCCTCAAATACAGTGATGTATCTGCCAAAGAAAATGGATAACTTTACCTCATGATTGAACTTGTATAGTCCGACATCCAGTAGTTCCTCGACATTTTGTCCCCCTCAATTTATGTTTGCCAGTCTCGAAAGTCATAGATGATCGTGTCTAGACTGCAGGTATGCGGTTATGAGTGATGCACACAGATTTTTCATTCCGTTTAATAGAGTTGTGTTGTGCTGTTCCAACGGATCCACTACCGCTTTCAGTACATTATCTCTGTATGTATAACAATTCAAATAACTTCTATTGAAGATATTTGAATTGTGGTCTAGGATGAGTTCCAGTCTCTTCTGGTCAATTCAAATCAGCAAATTAGAGATTTAACGATCGAATCACTTTTCATTTCTTTGCCTGTAATTTTCGATGCTGAAGATCGAACTGTTTAAGAAAGACTGTTGCTTGGGTTTCTTAATTCACAAACTTAAGATGATACCCCTCACAATCCCAAAACCTGTTGGTTTTTCGAATGAAGCCCAAGATAGTTAATATCTTCATGATCAACCTCAAATAGGAATCAAGCAGTGCAGTCAATGGAAAGAGTATGAAGGACAGGAGCACAAGCAGCACTCAACAGGTTCTTTTTCTCCTCCCCCACACTTCATTTGGGACATGTGATTCTACAGAAAACAATATCCCGTGAGAATACACAGCAAGATCCTTAAACTGTGTCAGTCATTATTCAAGAAGGACGCGGATCTTTGCTGATTTTTATAGTCCAAAAGCAAATTTTATAAGCTTGTCTCATTTCTGCTGGTTCCGCACACTAAAGTGATAGTCGATATCTCTCTTAACAACGTCACTCTGTGACTGGATGGACTTGGATACCCAATCAAATATTACTTCATTCAGACTACCTAGTCGATTCAAGGCAAATACTGTCCCCAAAAAAGTTTTAAAGAAACAGTATTTAGGACAGATTTAGAACAGGAGCCTTTAGAGCAGCCTGGATGTTAGAAACGGATAGATAATTTCACCTTGGGATTTGGTATGCAAATCCGGCAGCAGCCAGATTACAGTAAAAATAGAACGTACTAAAGCTGTAAAACGTGCTTTGGCACCACCGAGACCGAGTGTATGCTAACAGCTATGTGCCAACCCGACATCCTCTATATTTGGCAGTGCCAAAAAGGTCAAATTGGTAGTCTCTGCCATGTAGGCGGATGTTTGCACTGTATCCCTTCTGATCCAAAGATCAAGCGAGAGCAGAATCCATTTCAAGTGCTTTAGTGGGTGTGGTGTATATAGCTTCCACAATACCCTGATAAATTTAAGGTTTGTTGTCCCTTTATGGCTTTGAGTCAATACTTACGGTATTGGAGTTCTTATAATCATATAGCTTTAGAACGGATTCCCAGTCACTCAGGTTCGATTGGCTCTTTGTGACATCTCTTCCCAGATAAAAAATCTCAGTCCCGACATCGATTTGTTTTTCTAATGAACTGCAAGATATCCGGTATCCTCAAGGTTGTCGGTTGATCCTCAAAAAGGAATTGTAATCTTAAGCAATTCAGTCTATGGGAAGAGTATGAAGAACAGAATCAAAAGAAGTTCTCAACAGTTTCTTCTTTTTCGCCCCACACTTGTTTCGAATTTTCATTATTAAACGAGCAATGTCCTGTGAGAAAATCCATCAAGACGGGGATCTTTGCTGATTTATTGATCCAGAAAAGATTTTGGATAGTCGACGAAAGATGAGGTTATTCAAAACGTAATAACGTAATAACGTGACTCCTAAAGCCGGCTCAGGTCCCAAACAAGTGGAAGCCACACCCAAACTAAGCAATTTATCAGCCAATATATTTCCTTTGATATATCCATGTGACTGGGTATCCAGTGAAAACTAACTTAATTCAGACTGCCTAGTTTCGATGGAACAGTATTAAAACCAATCGCCTTTAGAGCAGCCTATGGCTGTCAAAAAGGATGCAGATGTGACAATCTCTGCAAAGTCATCTCCTTCGCAAAGAGTGCTGCTTTCAAATTTGCAGCAATTTTCGTTTAAAAGGCAGTGGGGTATCTATCAAGAGGGATAGATAATTCGACCTTAAGATTTTGTATATATAACCAGGCACTAGCTAGATTATAGCATATACGTCAGTAAAAATGATACGTCTGTAAAGATTATAGTCCCAAATGTGATTTCCGTTAATAGTTACTCAAAATACTTTCCCGACGACGTTTTTCGTCGTCATAGTGTCCCAGGGCATGTGGGCAGTTGTGTGCCGATCCACTACTCTCCATATTTGACAGTGCTCAGCAAGACTAGGAAGATTGTCTTTGCATTTTATCTTGTGGTTCTTAATTTATAAATTAAGATCAAATTGAATCATTTACAAAAATAAAGATCGCGTTAGTAGAGCTCCAACTGTTAAAAAACTCTTTTCTATTTAAGAAATCAATATCAATAGCTTCCGATCTAAAACGAATACCAACATCTTAAAATAGAACATTATCGGTGCGGGCTTATTAAAGAAGAATGACGTAATATGATAACAACCATCTCGTCTATTTTATACATGTTATATTGACAGTCATCAATTATAAGGGATAATCATCATTATGTGTACGACAAATACCGCACATTCAACACATATAAGAGTAAAACAGGTCCTTTAGACGAGAGATTTGTCTAATAAACACGCCGGCTTGATTAGAATATTTAATTTCTCATTATAATCTCCACCTTCCCAAAATAAAGATTGTATGTATACATAAATTACAGACATTATCCCACTAGTCGATGCTGTCTTGTATGTATGTATATATACTTCACATACAATAATTCTAACAAATAACTCTATTACATCTAAGTATCTTAATAACCAAATTAAACCACAAATTTCTTATTTAATTCTTTAAAATTGAAATCCAATCTTTTTGTTACATATATAAATACAACGAACAAACCAAAACCCAAAACGAGTTTTGTTGAATTAATTTTTGGTTTCTTCGCCGCATCTCGAACTTTTCTTAAAAAAAAAAAAACCTAAAATCTTCGATGGATTAACTTGTTTCAAATCAAATAGCGCGCTGCGCGACTTGGAATATACGAAACGAACAACAAAATTGAGATATTGAATTTATATTTTCTATAATTTTAATTCTATTTCTTATTTATATCAACAGCAACAACAACAACAATAAGACAAAATATTTGTCTTAATGTTATCTTCGTCAGTTAGTTTGTTTTTGTCTCATCCCGCTTGTCTACATATATAGAATGTATAACGATCCGAATGTTTAAAACATTAGATATTATGATTGTAAACATTGAAGTGATGTCATCATAATCGTGTTTAGGTAGGTGGTGGACTACCATCACTGTCAAAGTGACAATTAAAGATTGAGATATATGGTTTGCTTGAATGCATGAAAGAGTTTCGGTTTGAAAAAGAATTACTAAAGACTTAGGTAATGATACGACCACGGTGCCCGCCTGAAACGGATGTACTCAGGACGGGGTTTTGTATCTGCTCTTGTGGTCAACTCACTTCTTGTCCAACCAAACGACAACCATACCTGCAAGGGTTATGCTGATGAATCTTTAGTTTTTTAAAAATGGAGCTCACAGGATCCCACTCTCTACGGAAGTCAAGTATCTGTGAATCTAATTAGATTGGAAGATTATCATAAACATATAGAAGGGTAATGCAACAAAGCATGCAGCTTTTACTGACAATGCAAACAGCCATTTGGTAAATCATGGAGCCTGAAAAACAAACGCGTGTACTGGCTATACGTTTTGGGTGATCAGACCCATAGTCTCGTTTGCTGAAAGACAACTTTCTTAGCTCTTCTGGGTAATATCAAATATGGAGAGAGGTGGGTCGGTACACAGCTGTCCACACGCTTTGGACACTTTGGTAACGAAGCACGTCTTTGGGAAATTTTTGTGTGTAACTATAACCGAAAGATGAATTGCAGAGTTCGTCGTTACTGCTTTCTTCTTGACAGCAAGGCTGTCAATCGATTTTGGAGATGATAATTGCCTTAAATCGACTAGGCAGTCTGAATAAAGTTAGACTTCACTGAACACCCAAATAATCAAAGGAAATATATTTGCTGATAAATTTTCCCATTTGGAGTGACATCATTCAGACGTGATCATCGAGTCTTAAGTTAACGTGGTCAGCTACGCTATTTTCTTTCCCAACGAGGGTTTCAAAGCTTACACTTTAACAGCAGTCGTCCAGCTTTCGATAGCGTTAGATCCCTTGTGTTCAGTTCCAACAACATTCCTGTACATCTACTATCTTCTCTGCTCTAGTTCAAAGTGCGACAGTTGGCAAAGGTTGCAAGGCGTATCTGTGAGCTTTGATTAATTTCTAGGTTCGTACAAGGTCTATTTGTGGCTTTGAGTGTCTAACCTCAGTTTAAGTCAACTTTAATAAATAAAAAATCAGTTGGAACTCGATTCACTTTAATGGTCGATTGACTTAATGTGGCGCCCGTGTCCAAAGATAACACATAAAATTCTGATTGGGTCACAAGTTAAAAATTATTGGTGAATTGGTGCTTGACGAATGAATGGTTATTACGACGTCACCAGCGTCACGTGTAGTAATTGAAAAGAATCAAACCAAACGACCTTGGAAATAAGTCTTCAAAATCATGTTCGGATCAATGTAATTCATATTTTGAAACCAAAAAAGACTGGTAATGCCGCAGAAAAGATCATACAACTGCAATAGGAACTCCAGCCTCATTTTTGAAGAAAAATTCTTCATTGATGCCAACATTTTGTAGACCGCAGTAAATGATGCATATTTCAGGATGTAATGGAATCCCTAGGATTTCTTCGTCCGCAGATCAATCGATGCCTAACTCGAATATATGCTTCATATGACAAACTAGTTAATTTGGATATTCTGGTAGAAATTTTCAAGTGTGAAGCATTCTTAAGTCCTTTTTAAATGGCTTTTAGTCAGCATCTAGGAATTAACAACGTTTTTCTAATCCTGGACAAGAAAGAATTTGCCTTGGGAGCGTTTCTGGACATTGAAGGCGCTTTTGTCAATGCGTCCTTTAGTGCAATAACCTCTGCAACTGAAAGACATGGCATGGAGACCACACTTGTTCGGAGGTTTAGCGTCATGGTTACGTCAAGGAGAATTACTGCAGACTTAGGTAGTGATACGATGGCGGTGACCGCCCGAAAGGAGGAATTCTGTCTTGTGGTCCACTCACTCCTAGTCCAACTAAACGACAACGGATTTTTGCCTGGGCTATGCTGATGATATTGCCATAATACTGGTAGGTAAATAAACGGATGTAATATGTGATCGCATGCAAACTGCGATGAACATAGTTGTTGCCTTGTGTGGTGACCACGGTTTTTCAGTCAATTCTAGGAAAACTGAGATGGTTCTTTTCACTAGACGCAGAAGTCTTAAAAACTTAAGTCTTCCAAAAATTGGGGCTCACACGATCCTACTCTCTCTTCGGAAGTCAAGTATCTGGGGGTCTGGTAAGATCGGAAGATTACTTGGAAAAACATATGGAAGATAAATGCAACAGAGTAAGCAACATTTACTGGAAATACAAACAGTAATTTATCGTGGAACCTGAAACCCATAGTCTCGTTTGCCGCATTCATTTGGTTGCCTAGAACAATTAGTGGGATTGGAGGGAAACGCCACTAAACCACCTTCAAAGACGTGTTTGTCTTGGTATAGTAGGAGCTATGCACACCACTCTTACTGCAGCTCTTGAGATGGTTGTGGGTTGGCTGCCGCTTGATCTTTGGATCGGAAGGTGTGCAGTGCAAACAGCTACTCGCCTACAATACAAAGACAATATATTTGGCCCTTCGGGGCACAGTGAAATATGGAGTGAGGTGGGCCGGCACACAACTGCCCATATATGCCCTCAGACATTTTGGTGACAAAGCACGTCTTCGGGAAATTCATGTTTCATGTAACTATTGCTGGAAACTACATATGGTACTATAACAGACCATTCTTCCCCTCCGGCAACGATGTGTTAATCTTTACTGACGGATCAGTTCCAATACTGTTTCATCGAAACTTGTTTTGGAAACGATAAGTGCCTTAAATCAGGCTGACTAGGCAGGCTGAATAAAGTTAGATTCCACTGGATTCCCAGTCACATGGGAGATCTGCACCAAAAGAGATGAGATAATCTCATCTCCTGTTGTTTATCCAAAATTTTCTTTAGATCAGTAAACCAGCACAGTTCCCAGTCTTTCTTTAATTATAATAGACGCACATAGAGGATCTTGCTGGGCATTTTCACGGAGCACTTCGCCCTGAATAGTCATATGTTTCGAATGAAAATTTGAAAAACCGTTTTTTGCGAACAGTGTGAGGACAGGGAGGAAGAAACTGTTGAGCACTTTTTGTGGTAAAAGTGAAATCTCTCTTGGTCAAAGTGAAAGATTAGTAAATAAACCATCGGTCACGTCGGTCAGAACCACCACCTACTTCGATTCACCTATTGGTAAACAATTTTTAGGGTGATTTACTTATCTAACGTGCAAACCAACATTATTTATAGTTCTCATCTTCACCAGTAAGCTCCTGACATCACTTTTTCACGCAGTGTGCGTCTTGTCTGATCGCATATTACTGTAGTAAATGGGTACGTTATTTGTTGCTTGTGTTAACTTTTTTTGCTTTAGCTGGTAGCTAATTTATTTTTATATAATGTTGGTCTCTATTCTCGTGAGTTCATATTTTGAGGCAAACGTCTTTTGTAATATCAGCTGGTATCGAAAATTAAATTTGTAAATTCTTGAATTAATTAAACTTTTATATTAAACAATATTTTTATTTTTTGCGCGGTTATTTTACATATAAGTAAGTCAAAATCACGCACAAAATCGCTTGTTTTAATCCTCGCTCGAAAAGCTTCGGTACCACTTTGGGCACTACAATTAGGGTTCCGCTAAAATCACATCAATCATCAGCATGAACAGTTTCGACAATTTCAACACGCAGCATAATTTCTACTGATCGTGTTGTGGTATACAATACAGCCACAAACTAAACTATTGACCGTAAAAAAAGTTAATGTGCATTATGAGTGGGTGCGAAACACTTGGTCCGAAATACAAACCGAGGTACCAATTTTCGAGGTTTATAATTCACGTACTCGATGCCCATGCCGCATTAATTGGTAGTTCGGTGAATAAGACATAATATCTTCCTAGGTCTTCCTAGGAAGATATTATGTCTTAGGTTAATTAAACCTCCAATTGGTAACTTAAAATATTTTACTTCATCTTTCTTGTGAAATCTGAAATCAAATACGTTATTTCTAATCGATACAATCACCATGTGACTCAATAAACATACTAATTACTCATTTAAAAAATTTTGGAATAATTTTTGATCAGTGTAAAATTTACGAAACCGACAGCAACAAAGAAGTGCATGGCCTAAGTTCATAAATGTAACTGGAGTATTGTGCGCAAAATCATTTAATCGCCCATGAGGATGGGGGATGCATGAAAGAAGGGGCACATGAATCGCTTAAACGTATCGAGCTAACAGGACACATTAAGAAATAAAACACTTTTTTGCCTAAAAAATATTTTATTTAAATTTAATCAAAAACTTGCGTTTTACCACAGCAATTACTCAATACTTCATGAATCTCGCTCCAACCCGATTTTTTCTTCAGCATCACACTGACAAATTTTTTCCTTACGTTACGTTTTATTGTTTTGATTCAGGTGTACGACTACGTCTTTTTGATGATTTGTAATCTTTAGAACGACCCTGAGAGATTGCCTTCTACACTTACACTTTGATCTTGAACGTTTAATTGATCTAGAGCGACGGGATCTGGCAAGTTTTCTGTCTCTGTTTCGTTATCTAGATTCTTTAACAATCGGCATTGCTTCTTTTATTTATTGATCGCTTAAATGTCCCTAACATGTTACTGTCGTTCATTATTGGGAATAATTACTGACCTGGGAAAACAATTTGTGACTATAACCATGCAGCATTCAGTCTAAGTTGGTCAGGTATTGAACAATTTTTTTAGTATGATCTCGACACAAGACAACGTGGAACCCAATCGTTTTAAGTAGTTATGAGATTCAAATATTTTGAATCTCTTATTACTTACGATAAACGTGTGACTCATGATCTACGGAGTAGATCTCGCTTGTGTTCGAAACCGATGTAGTCAGAATGTTGTCGCACCGACCTCACACTGTTGCCAATCCAATCAAAGGAGCACGGTTGTATAAATGCATTGGTTTATACTAGCCTATGGTACTGATATGAGATAGATCGGCCCATATATTCTTGATAATGTGTTCATACATATCATCTTTAAGAAGGTGTGTTTAAACTATACTTCGATAATAGCGTAAATAGGAAAATGGGAAAATATGCGCTATGAACTACTTAGCACTACAGAAATATCAGTTGAGCTTAATCACACAATACACTGTATAAACTATAATAAGACTACATAATAGAATATAAATCCATAAATTAAGATTTGATCGAACGTCTGGACTAAAAAAAAAAATAATCTTGGTATATTGTACATAAGAACTAAACATGACATAATTTTTGATCGTTTTACAACAATCAAAACACAGAGAATCACACAATACAATTTATATTATATAGTGAATCGAAAGAGAACAATAAGATGCTGATGAAGATGATGTGAGATTTGTTGTATATATGGTAGAATGGTTGCTGATAGGAATTATTGTTCGTGTTCTGTTCTACTTTACCACATAACAGAAGAAAAAAAATTGATTCTCTTGTTCGATATATAGAGAAGGTTAAGGCCTTTGTCTATTCGATTTCTGTGTGTATAGCATGTATATTGTTCCGATAGGATCTATATGGAAGTTGTACACAATTTGTGCAAACAAGGTTAAAGTGTATATAAATCGAATTCGACTCCTCCATCATGGTTGCGCGAACAAACAATGCACCTCTAATAAGCCATCCACAACATTGACACCTCAAAAGAATTGCACTATTTGATTAAGTTCATTTGATTTAAACTTACATGTTCTCTTGATTAACATTTGTTCTGTTTATATTAATATATATTGTATAAGACGAGTACCTATATATGTATAAGAAAACACGGGGTGTAGGTACATCATGCTTAATTCGTATAATAATAAAGTGATTTTCTGTTCACACATAATCATACATACATACATACATGTATGTGCGAGAGTATCCAAATCTTACATCTTCTTAAATTTCAAGATGATATACAATAAACGTATGTATATAAAAGAAAATTGTGTACTCTATCAAATATTGAATGAACATAAGAATGTTACACGAATAACAATAATAACATCCAGAGTACATATATAACATATATACTCGTAATCTGTAGAGATGAAACACAAAATAAATAAAAATAAAATATTTATTGAAGAATAAATAACTTACAGATTTCTTTCTTTTGATCGTACACACACACACACACATGCATGATGATGATGAGATTTCATCTCGAGTATATATATACATACCTTAAGAGGAGAAAATGATTATTCATTTTACAAAGCTACATAAAAACTCGAAAATCAGAATCGTTTTGTGACTCAATGGAAACTATATACAAAATTGGTTTCTCTCGCACTTCACAATTTGATTGATGTGTATTGACAACAGATCTTAGAACATTTAACTGAATTGTTATCTTTTTACTTTAACGGTTCTTATACAGGCTATTGTTGGTCCCCCATACACCGTATCAACAATTTGGCTCCATCGGTTATGAACACAAACGTCATATGGTAGACGTTGTGGTCGTATATACTGAGATATCATTCGGCCTGGATCAGAAGCAGAACGTGGTCCAGCCACCATACTCGATATCCTTGGATTTCATGCACTCGTGTCATGTCCAATTCGCAGCATTTGGACCATATATTATAAGCATGATCCTTTTCTCGAATATCAGAAGCCATCTCTCGTATTCATCGCTCAAGACCCAACTCTCCCATCCAAACATGACTAACGGGTCTAATGAACACTTTGTATAGACGTAGATGCAAGATACTTAAATCTCATCGCACATCACAACTAAAATGTATAGGCTGCCACTGTACTGAAATCAATTGCGTCATGCTTTATAAACCCAAAGATCTTTTTTTTTCTTCTCTCCAATCTGTTTTGGGGCTCAAGGCACTCCCCACTCTTTCGCGGTTCTCTTATTTACGTGCTTATTTTTAAGCCATTACAGCCATTACATCTCCATGCCAGCTTATATAGTGCTGTCATGGAAGTTGGGTCAAGCCCATAAGTTCTGCATTCCCACAGGGGGTTATTGTTCTCTTCACAGATCGTTATCTCATGGCGAAAAAACCTTTTTTGCATCCTGTCTCTTTCGGGATTCGAACCCGGTACGTCCCGCTCCAACTGTTACAGTTTTAACCACTGCGCCACCTGGGCGGTGTGTTTCATACAGAAATTTGAAGGAATGATCCGTAGCGAAAAATAGTTGTTCAGTTGTTGCCTGACTGCTTGATCACTAAAGCTATTTTGATGACTCTTTGATGTTCTATTGCAGCCATTAACCATGTTAAGATTGAGCAGTTATTTATAACAACAGACATTTGGACATTTTCTCAACCAGCAGAATCTTCTGCAGACCTCCGTCAGTTTCCCTATGGCACTCGTCCAAAAATTCAAGTACAAAACTTGTTCTAACCATAATAAATACCAGGTTACCTCTTCCATATACTCTTCAAGCATCCATTTCAACTATCAAATCATCCCACTGAGCCCAGTATACCTTAACTGTTAGACTCTTATTGGTGATTTTCCTCCATAATGGTCAGTTTCCTTCTTTTACCATAACTTCCTTATTACTGTTAAATCTGAATCGTCAGGTGCCTTTCACTGAAATTCGTCTATAGGCCCTTACTAAACTCGATTCTCGCCATTCTCCCGGACCGTTAACTTAACTGACTTTCATTTTTTTTTCGAATATCATGGCAGCTTCAAGAGGATAGTTTATCAACCTGATGTTCTTGCCTTTTGATGATTTCTAATCTGCATTGTAACCGGATCTGGCATTCAATCGATGGAAGCATCAGTCTTCTCGGTTTTCGTTCGGTATACTTACTCGCCATGTTAGCTGCACTAATTTCTAAGTTTGATTCTCATTTTATTTGGCCATCAACTTCACTTGTCTGGATCTGATGTTCTCTGTTATCATATGTTGCATTATTGTCGTTAAATGCCCGATAACAAAACCAACAGATGTAAACAAAGGGTTTCCTTAAAGTGATTTTCTCATCTTGTACTCTTCTCATTCCGACAACCGATGGTGTGGTTAGCCCTCCGGTATTACACACATTAAATGTCCCATATCACAGTTTGTAGACTACTACAGCTTGGAGAAGGTACTAGGCTCCAGGGAAGTTTGGTGCTCTCGTATCAAATTCATATTGGGTCTAGATTTCCTTCCATCAAAGGTTGACGGAATTTAAGGTATCAGCTGCAATTCGTTGAAAGTTCCCACTGATCTAGACATAAGACACTAAATCATAGATCAAATCTGTGCTGAGACATAACGAATGCTAATAACTGTTTATCGGGAAATCTGTATGAGTAAATAATTGTATCAGGAATGGTTTTCACCAGGACAAAATTCTGATAAAAATCTGTAGTATTGCATCCGGGCCAAATTCCAAATCACGCGACCCATTAAGGTCTTTGTTGCTGAATTAATTTTAAAGTGACTCGTCACGATTGGTATTTAGACATTGGTTTAGTCTATTGGTACAGTGTATATTCCGCTAATTCTTCTGCCATGTCACAGAATCAATCAGTTGTACACATGTCCATTTTTTTAAAATGAGATCTTAAAGAAATATAACTTGTGAAAAAATCGACGTTAAAATCCTCAAAATAGGTGTGTTAAGTAAGAATAATTCGTGGTCACGATTCAACGAGAGTGAAATAAAGGTATTTGCCTGCCGCTGACTGGGAATTCGGTTTCAGTAAGAGATTTTTTCCAAATACATCGAGTCACCGCTGTTCTAAGATGTTCCTCAGTGACTCCAAACAGAACAGTTCCAGTCCATGAGTAAGGTCCATCGAAGCCTTATTTTACACGTATTCAGTGTGCCGTAGTGTGACACGAGTTCTATATGATAGTCTAATATGATTTTAGACTGAGTGGTATAGGGCCCAAGAGCTTTAATGGTTGTTTGGGTTTCTGATACGATATAGATTTTGTGATTTATTTTAGACTTCTGTATAGCAAATTGCTCTATAGTTTGCACTTACGATTGGAATATAGAGTTGCACAGGTGCCCAGGGAGTTTAAGAGCTGTTATATTCCGGGAAATTCCTTAACTTACCAAACCGTGAACTCCCTTCCAAGCGACGGCCTTTCAATGCTCCAATATTCCCAATCTAGAATGAGATACGGAAGTTCAATTTAGCACACATACAATCTAATGGCATACTCCTTTAATAGTTCTAGGTGGTCGATTTAAGTTTATTTTCTATCTGCATTCTCAAGGCAGCAGTGGCGGATTCTTTTTTGACATGCAGATGCATTAAGTTCAGTTCAACAGACCCTTTATAAATATATCGACCCCAGTTGCTTACGTTGAGGTTGGTACTGACGTATTAACAGTCACAATATCCCAACAAATTTCTACCTATCTTTCCATATTTTGAAAACCACGCTTCATCTAAACAGAAGAAAAGAATTTTAGGAGTAACTCACTAAGCTATCATCACTCGATTACATGGAATAAAAATTATCCAATATCAAAAGATTTGGGTTCCATATACGATTTAATCTGTTTGAATGGTCAAGATATTGCAGGCGGGCCAAATTGTTGAAAAAATTAAGACCCATAAGGATCTTTATAATTGAATTCCTATTTTTAGTTAAACCTCACAATTAATATAAAGAAATTAGCTTAGTTTATTGGTAGCTTGTGAAGATGCCGGTTAAAAACATTTGTCTAGTATGAGAATTCTTGGTCTCGATTCGACCAGGGTGAAATAAGTGTTCTAGTAGGGCGGTCTTCTCTATATCCCTCCAGCATGAAAGGCCCAACATATAGTTACTACATATAAAGGTTTCGGCGAAATGGAAGCAGAAGGCACACCTTCCATAACCACAATTCCATAACCACCCTCATTCTTCTCGACCCCAGTGTGATCTGGTGCCCACAAGAGTGTTACTCTGTTTGTGGTTAAGCGATTTCCGGGCTGTCTGATTTTGTAATATTTAGTTTTATGATAATGCCTTTAATATCACAGTGCTATATGACGTGCATTTCTGCATGAATATAGTTGTACAGGTGCTCAGCGATTTTTAACATAAAGTTCCATTCCTGGAAATTCTTATAACCACACCACCTTTTGTTTGACCGCTTTGTGTACCATAACATGGATTCATTTCCAAACACGACATATGTTCAAAACCGTGCTTCATCATGATAGAAGAAGATAAATTTAGAGTGAAAGATCAATTTCGCTCAAACGGAAATTTAATGACTCTCATAGAGTGTTATGACTCAACTGACCTCCAAATATTTTTTTCGAATTTTATGGCAGCTTCAAAAGGACAGTTGGTAGACCTTAGGACAATATACATATATATAGAAAAGTTTAAGTCTTATATCGTCATTTTTCGTTGGTAATCTTGCCTGTTCATGATTACTGATCTAATAATAAACCCCACGTTCGCTGGGGTCACGTAATTCGCTATAGTCACTCACCATGTTTAAGTAGAAATGGTCTGCATTAATCTCTTGATTGTTCAATTAAATATTCCACCCACTGTCAACATCGGTCTGATTTGTAGCATTGCTGCACCACTAAAGCCTTTATTTCAAACTGGGGTTTGAAATAAAGGCTTTAGTGGTTCTCTTATTTACGTTCCATACTTCAATTCTCCTTTCTGCTCGATCATCGACATTTCGAGTCGATTGCCAGTAAATGCCCCAAATAACAAAACCCTGAAGTGGATACTCTTACAAAAACTATATCCTCTTGTTCCTTGCTCATTCCAACAACGGATGGTGTTTGTAACTCCCGTACTGCTACAGTACAATTGACGAAGATATCACCACTCGATTATCGCATACAAGTGGAATGATTCAAAATCAAACGAATTGGGTTCAATATATGGTTTAAAGCTTCGAACAAGATCCTGGTTATGTACTGAAGATTTGAAGTCGATCAAATCAAACGAAACTATTTTTGGAGGAAGGTCAGGCAGGCTTAATCACCACAAGCACTGCGACCCATAAGGAACTGGCGAATCTCTGTTTCGTTAAATCACACATATTGGCTTACAATATTGGCACATGTTTTGCTGAATACACTTCCATATCTCAGAAGTAGAATCAATCAGTTGTACACAAGCGCATGTTTTTAAGATGAGATCTTAAAGAAACATAACATGTGAAGAAGTTGGTTATAAATCTCATCTCAGATTTGTCAAGTACGAGATTTCTTGATCTGGATTAAACGAGGGTGAAATAAACGAGTTAGTCTGCCACAGAATGGAAATTCGGTGCCGGTAGCAGGTGTCTCAGCGTGATATCACTCTTAGGTGACCCTTAATTACTCCATATAGAATATTTCCGGTCCAATGGAAGCAGAAATGCCTTCGTGGGGACGGCCATTAGTAATCTCGACTTCAGTATGTCTGTGGCTCACATGACAGGTTATATGTTTGTGCTTTTTAGTTGTTTGATTATATTTAGACACTCCCGTATCGGATCCAAGAGTGTGAAGGGATTCTAAAATAAAATAGGATTAGGAGGGTCTCACTAAGCTATCACCGCTCGATTACATGGAAGAGAAATGATCCAAAATCAAATGATTTGGGTTCCTAATATGTTTTGAACAAATTCTGTGAGAATGGTTAGGATAAAAATCGATTAAATCCAACGAAATTTGTTTTTGGCGGTATTACTTTCGGGCCAAATTGTCATAAATCCTACAACCTATAAGGATCTTTCTTGCTCAATACCTAGTTAAACCTAACAATTGATATTAAGCGGAAAATATATATACTGTACCAATAAACTCCATGTCAAAGAAGTGGAACCAATCTGTTGTATACATATCCATGTTTTCTAATATGATATCTAAAAGACACATAACTTGTCAAGAAGTTGGTGAAAAACCCTTACACATATAAGGTGTCCCTTACATGAGTAAAGTGTCCCTTACACATAGTAACTACAATACATAGAAGGGTTTCGGAAAATGGAAGCAATACAAACATCTTCGCGAGCAAGGCCATCACCAGCCACATTCTTCTCGAATCCAGTGTGCTCTGGTGCCTATATGAGTATTACTCTGTTTGTGGTTGCCAGTTTATTAATAATATTTAGACAATTCCATACCATTTTAAACTTAATGATATTGTTCTACCCTCCAAAAGCTGGTCAATGTTGATTTCAATCATGTTAGTATCGGTTACTTCAAGCGATGACCGTGAGATGTCTCACGGGTACTTAACATGAAATAATCAGTCTGGCATTCACGATACACTTGTCTTGGTAGTAGTCAAAAGCTTTTATAAAGTGAAAACCGAAGAGCTCCTTAAAATTGTCATTGCTTGGCTCTATATAGAACGGCTAGGAAATTTTTCCCATCAAGTCTTTTTATCAAGTAAGAAAATACTGTTTCTATACGACCATCCCAAAGTCAACCGACCTTGGTGGCAATAATGTTAAATCAGTATTGTATCTATATTGTTTAAATCAGTATTGCTGGACTCATTTAGATCATCATCATAGTAATCGTTATCATCGTCTGACTGACCAATAAGGCACATATCGAAGCAACATGAAAAAAATTATTACTGCCATAAAAACCTTTTAAATTGTTTACTGAAAAAAATCAACCCCATGGACATATCCCAAATTAGCTGAATCTTTCTTATGATTTCTAGGTAGTCGACCATGGTAAGGTTAGGTTAGGTTGAGTGGCTGCTACAGCACACTTAAACCGATGACGGTCTGTTGTGATACCACAGGAGCTTACGTAGCGCACATTACAGTTTTCAAGATCAGAAAGGCAGTCCATTAAAAACTTACCCAAATATTCATGTCTTTTGTGTGCCAAAGCCAGGCATGAGCATAGGAGGTGGACCACCATCTCTTCCTCCTCCTCGTACCTACAGCTTCTGAAAAAGTCATTTCAGACCCAGCCTTCTCGCATGTTCTCCAAGAAGGCAGTGTTCTGTGAGTATCCCCACGATCGTTTAAGGTTCACGTCTTCGTAGGGAGATAATTGTCTTTGAGCGTTTCAAGTTCAGCTTTGGCCAGACTTGCAACTCTACATGAGAGGGTGTTCGTCCACCTATTGTTGAGTGCGTTAATGGGTCTTCTCAACTTTGCCCTTTCCGGTGGTAGTTGGAGAGTGCGCCTCCCTAGTTCGCCCACCCTGCAGTTTCTCATGATGCCTGAGTGACCAGGGACCCAGACTACCTGGATGTTGAAATGCTCACTCATCTCACATAAATTGCGATATCAGTCGAGGATACCACATTATGTCTCAACCAGTTCAGGACCTTCTCAATCGCTATCACTTCTGCCTGGTACACACTGCAGTGATCAGGGAGGCGAACTGCTATATCCACTTCTAATTTATTACAGAAGACTCCAGCTCCTACTTTACCGTGTAGCTTGGAGCCATCTGATTACCATAAATGTCCACCGGGAAAATGTGAAACAAGACCTCTAAGGCACTTAGTTGTTATATTCAGTACCCCGCTTATAAGCATGCAGGCCGTTCTTTGCACCTTCTCAATCCTTTTCCGGTATGTTACTTTATCGAGAGCTGGCCACGACACGCTCACCCTATACATAAATACAGATCTAACTACGGAAGTGAATAGCTAGTGTACCAGCTCCAGTGTCAGGTCCCATCTCTTTCCAATCGCGTTCCTACACGAGTACAATGCTATAATGGCCTTGTTTACTCTTTCCAGAATGTTTAGCTTCCAGCTAAGCTTACTGTCCAAGATTACGCCTAGAAATCTTGCCTTGTCCGTAAAAGCTAGTCTGTTGCCATTTAGTAGAGGTGGATCTACTACAGGGATTTTATATTTCCTAGTAAATAGTAACAATTCAGTTTTAGATGCGCTAATTGCCAGTCCACATTTGATGGCCCACCTCGTAATGATTAGGAGGGTATTTTCTTCCAAACTCTTCTCTCTCCAGCTTTAATAGCAGCTCATTGATTGCTATGTTCTAGAGGACAGGAGACAGGACACCTCCCTGTGGGGTTCTCCTAGTCGCCCGTCTCCTGATGGTGGATTCCCTCAGCTCTGAGTTAATTATCTTGCACCCAAGCATGCGTTTGATTAACCAACTTATTGGGTAATCCACACCTAGTAGCGACAATCCCTCCTGAATTGCCTCCTTTATAACTTTGTTAAAGGCGCCCTCAATGTCAAGAAACGCCACCATTCAAAACTGTTGCGAGAATAATAATTTCTGAATTGTGAGCTCTGTCCACAGACTTCCCTTTACAGTAAGCGTGCTGAGTCTGAGCCCAGTCACTAGGTCTTATTTTTGAGCGTATGTAGATATCCATCAGCTTTTCCAAGGTTTTCAATAGAAAGGATGATAGAGTTATTGGTCCTTAGTCTTTTGGGAGCCCTGCGAGCCCTTACCCGCTTTCGGAATAAAAATCATTCAGACCTCCATCCACTCCCGCGGAGTACAGACTAGTTTTAAACACCCTTTAAAGATTTCCTCCAACCAGGGGGAGCATAATCTCCGAGTTGTTCTGAAGCTCCGCGGGAATAATTCGGTCAGGACCAGCTGATTTATAGGGTTTGAACCTTTCAATTGCCCATAGAATTCGTTCTTTGGTTACGATATCTTTTATGCGCAGTGAGTGTGCTTCTTGATGAGTAATAGTCCCTATCGATTCATCGAAGCTTCCGGGATAGTGGGTTTCGATGAGAAGTTCCAAAGATTCCTTACTAGAAGCAGTCCAGGATCCATTCGGTTTAATTAAATAACTGGGACCATAGGTGGTCGACCATAGTAAAAGAGTATTTTATGCCTGTATCATCTATTTTTTCCTTCCTCTTAAACCATATTTTCAAAACCTTGCTTCATCTTGATAGAATATAAGAGAAGTTTTATTTTCATAGAAAATCGTTTTTGGGGCCAAAGCACTTCCAATTTGTTTTAATTTACTTTTTAACATCCTATATAATATATACAATCATCTGCATTTGCATAGTAATACAAAAGTCATTCTATATAGACCCCCATTCCACCAGTACATCGCGATATGTACGATAAAAGCAGTGCGGAAACAATCCCACCCGTTCGGCTACATAACTCAAACTCATATCGCGAACGTTAAAAATTCGAGAATTAAGATTCAATAAACTTAACATTTTTGTTATAATAACAAAATAAATTTATATATATTTATAAGACAAATAATTTATTACATGTTTATTATAAAGAAATGCACCATTAAAATAATCATTTGTCTTCATTTTCCATTTTCTTATCTAATTTTTATGCAAATTAAGTTAAAATTAAATTAAATTTTGTTTCATTTTAAAATTTTTCGTCTTATATTATCTCAATGTCTTTCTCTCTATATATATGTTTATAACAGACTGTATATATATACAGCAAATTACAGTTAGATAAAAACATAAATATTTTCTTAACAAACGGCTTAAGTTAAAATTAAGAAAGGGGATAGAGATTAGATTAGAACTCATCTATTTCGTTAATTAATTTATGAGACTCAGAGTATATATATATGTGTGTGTGTGTGTATCACATTTGATGTGAGATGCGAAGATGCTGTGCATGTCGTACCACACACACACACACACACACATACTCACACACCACGAACGTTTTGACTAATGATTCGACTTTACGTAATGATGTAGAACTCTGCGAGATGATTAAGAAAATATCTTGTACATTATTCTTAATTAAGAGATAGAGAAAGGGAAAATGCCTTAAGGGTCCTCGGGGGAGATGCATTGAGTCATAATTAAAAAAAAATTCTGGTTCTCAAAACAAATGATGTACAATAGGCTGTGCTGGTTAATGAGTTTATTTATTGATTTTAATTATTATCGATATCATTATGTTGTTGTTGGTGAGTGGGTGGGCACTTAGATTTTTAATGTTGTTATTTATTATGCTGATTTACGGATACGATTTTATTAGATTTTTATTTTATTTAATGATCATTAGAACATGAAGACTGGCAACATATATAAAACTTGATGATATAATGGATTTATAACAATTTAATGAGTTCAAAGGACTCGATTAGAGTTAATCAATAATTTCTGTTGAATTGTATAAAAAACACAAACATACTCGTAGATAAGGGTAAATTGACCCGTCTGATTGTAATTATTGGCCCAACGATACAGGATGATGCAGCAAAGACATTATACGATTGTTTATTTAACACTACCCAGTATAAATAACGCTTCATTCTATGTCTCAAATCTCATTTAGAGTTGAAGTATTCCTATACCACACTGCACTTTGCATAGATGCATGTCAGGCTGTATTTTTGATGGATTATATTATTCTGCCTCCCCAAAAGTAGGTCAATTATATCAAAATCGTATATTAGCCTTCTTCTTGATACACATTCATGGTAATGCTCAAAAGCACCGGTGCCCTGTTGAAACTGAAAAACGACGGGTTCTTCAAAATAATGTGGTTAGCTTATTTTTACCACTAGGCCAGTTTATCAAGTTTTGGAAGTTTATTTCTACACAGGTATCTCACTGCCACTGACCTTGGTGACATATTGTTCAAATCACTATTGATGGACTCATTCAGATCATCATCATAGTAATCGTCATTATTTGCTGGCCAACTAGAATTATAATGTTTGATATTTTCAACGCAGATAGACGTTAATATATAGATCTTGTCTGTTTCAACAATCCTTTTAACATTGTTCAATCATTTTCAGTCAATATGACTGTGTCATATGGGCCTAAATATACTTAAATCCTATTCCGAAACCAGACATCGTATTTTGATGCCTTCTAAAAATTCGAATTGTGGCATCCCAATACGACGTCGAAAAGCATTCCAATTCACAGTAGCTTTCATATAGCGAGTTTTGTGTAAGCTGTATTATAATTCGAAACATTCTTTCGATTTGGAAAAATTATTCTCGTTCTAAGTAAGCTCTTCTCCAAATACTAATTAAGCTTCTATATTGAAAAAAAAGAATAAGGTGATCGCTTCTACGGTAATCAAAAGTTCGTCAATATATAAAAACACTTGTGTGTGCAGTTCATGGGATATCACACGATTCATCATAGTCTATATATTATCTTCGGCGCGTTATAGAGGTCAAAAGACATGACCATCAACTGATACAATGGTATCCCTGGAACAATGAAGTCTTATCCCGTAACATCCTCTTCAAAAGTAATTGAAGTCGTTTTTCAATTCTATATAAATCTTATTTTGTACAGATGTCCTAACGAACCATCTATTAGAGGCAAAGACTGAACATCCTGTTATCATTTACTCTTCTGGTATTTAAGCACAATCGGACTCTGCCGTTTGCCGCACAGACTACTGCAATTTGGAACTCCACGTAGTGACATTTTGTCCTATGGCACTTTCATCTATGAGAGCTTTCGATCGAGTTCCTTCCCTATTTGATTCTCAACAGCCGAGAGAGCTAGGTTAAAGGCTTATCATCACCAAAGTCGGTTAAATGTTTGGCCAAAGTATCGTAGCCTATAGCATAAGTATAACAGACGACGAGAATTTATAATTTTCTCCTAATATTCCAGTTGCAGTGGGGTTAATTTGTGTCAAGTTAGATGAAGATGGACAGTTAAAAAACATGGTATTGATGGAAGGATAGAAGTTAGAATCATCCACAATTGGTTGGCCAAGTGTTATAAAGGTGATTGTTCCAGCCAATTTAATTGAGTCCGTAAAAATTCTCGTTGTTTGATAACCTTAAAATTTGCTAGAACCACCTGCCCGATCAGCAACTATTATTTCTGGATTTCGAAACAAGAGAGACATTACCTTTGGATAGTGAACTTCACAAGCCTTACGGTTTTCCTGATTTACGCTTACCTATGATGCATTTGACAATTTTACATGCCAAAACTAGTTCAGAGGAATAAGACAAGCTTTGGGTTGTGGCAACTAGTTTTGGCATGTAAAATTGTCGAGACGCAAATGGTTAGGATTTTGCAACTTGCAAGAATGGCTTGATCTTTGCAGTTAATCTTTGCAAGAAATCTTTGCAGTTAATCTAAATAAATCTCCACAATCCCATTAGTAGAAAGATTTCGAACCAATTTAACACCCACTAAATGGACCTCGTAAGGTCTGAAAAGTTATGTGAATTTTTCAAATGAAATGTACTGATTCATTAATTATCAACGAACTGTGACGTCAACAGGCACAACCCAATATTGTACTTTATAAAAAACAGCAGCAACAAAAGTTAAAATCGTTTCATAAATATTTGGCGAGCTAATGAGCTCTGAGCCAATGAATTACGAAGTGTTTAGCTGACGAAAGATAACAAAGCACTTTCACAATATTTTCGTCCTCTTGCTCTGTTATAACGTTCTACTGAAAAAAAAATATTTTTCAAATGTGAGAGGCTATTGTTAAGGCGGATATTAATGTGATCCATGAGGAACACTTACAAACACTGGGTACACTGGTATAACTTGTTTACAGAATGCTGAAAATTCTTGGTTCTATCGACCAAGGCAGAAACAATGCATTTAGATTGTTTTAGAGTTCGAATGTTGCGCCATTTTGAGACGACCCGCACTCCACCCTACAGAATGGTCAAATAAATATTGGCGTCACACTGGCACAAGTCAACCCATCAGCGGCCTTAGTTTTCTTAGATTCAGCTTTTCCAAATAAGAGTTATCTGGTATCTGGTTTTTGGTTACTTTAACCTTTCCACAAACAAGTTTAATACGTTTGACCGCGCTTGTAGACTATTGGTATAGACCTTGGTGATGTGCCAGTTCCAAGTCAGTTTGTGATCTATTATGAGTTCCAGTTATTTGATTTCTTTGGAAAATTAAATAGTTGTTCCACTCAAAACGGACGACCTCAGCACCTGTTTGTCTTTCTAATGAATGCAAAAATCACTGTTTTACTGAGGTTGACATTGCAGGGTCATTCAATAAGTTCATACGCTCACACATAGATGGCGTTACTAGATTTTTTTCATATAACTTTTATTAAGTACTTACCTTCAAACGATATGTGTATGAATTTGACAGCAATCTGACTGTTGATTCGTGTATAATTATAGCATTTTGTGTAAAGTTTGTTTGTTTTTGAAAAAGAAAATGGAAAAAAGTGAATTTCGAGCGTTAATAAAGCTTTTTGATGAAAAAAAAAAATACAGTGGAAACCAAACAATGGCTTGCTAAAATATTATCCGAACTCTGCTCCATCGATACAAATGGTAGAGAACTGGATTGCTGAATTTCAATTATGCAGAGCGCAGTGGACGCCCAAATGACAACTGTTTGTCCGGAAACATCAAAATAATTCCCAAACAGATTATGAACGATCGCAAATTGAAGGTGCACGAGCTAGCTGTCATTGTAAAGATGGCAGTCTTTTTACCATTTTACACGAACATTTTGGTATGCGACAGCTCTGTGAAAAGTGGGGTCACAGTCGACCAAAAACAACAACGAATCGATGCTTCAGATGAGTGTTTGTGACAATCGATGAGACATGGCTTCACAATTACACACCAGAATCAAAAAGAATGTCAGCTGAGTGGACAGCAGTTGGCGGACCGAATCAAAAGCGAGCAAAGACGCAACAGTCGGCAGGTAAGGCGTTGATATTTTGGAATGCGAATGGAGTAATATTTATCGACTTTCTCCAAAAAGGAACCACCATCAACAGCGCCTATTACTGTGCACTTTGGGATGAAGGCTGAAATCAGTGGGGACTTTCATCAAGACCGACTACTTCCGACACAATCTCTTAAGAAAAGTTAAATGAGTATACTTTTGTGGAATATGAGGAAATTTTTGAAATATGAGAAAATCCGTTCCGATAATCAAGATTTATAAAGGCCTTCAGAACAGTTGTGTCGCCTTTTTTATTTATCCATTTTATTGGTTTTTCAACTGGTTTACGAATCCGATACAGGCTCTTTCAATCATTCATTCAATTTTGACGTCAATTGATAAAACCGAATCTAGTATTATTTGAAAATCAGTTTTAGAAGGCAATCACCTACAAAAGTTAAAATCGGTTCATCAAGATTTTGCGAACCAACAAACTGGTATTAATATCTCTACTACTGTCTAACCCGAGTAAATCATTCACGTCCAATAATTTCAATCCTAATGATGTCTTCAGGTGTCGAAAGATTGTAAAGCACTTTTATAGTAGTTTCAGCCTTTTGTGGTTTAGTTCCTCTTCCTCTGTTTTTCATACTGTCAAACCATTTTTTCAAAATATGAGAATACTTTATGACTTGGGTTCAAGCTTTTAATGATGTCCATTATAGGAGTTCTTGTTCTCTCAAGGTGGTGTACTTGTAAGCAAACAATTGCACATGACATGTTCCACAAATTCCACTTCACAGAAAACAACTTTCGGATTTTTGCAACTTTTGCAAGAAAGACTTTTGCAAGACTTTTGCAAGAAAGCCTGTGTATAGCTTCAACTCGGATTTACTGAATGCTAAGAGAATCTTGATTCTACGTAAACCATTCGGTTAGACTCTGTAGTAAATTTTAAGACATAAAACGCTCCTCTACCACTACGTGATGCCTTTTTTTAACCACACAGAAATGTTTAATAAATCACTGCGCCAACATCGGCCTTATTTCCCTCAGTTTCACTATTCTCGGGCACTCACATAAGAATTGTTCATACTTATATGCTTGCCAGTTGCTCCAAAAATTCCCAAGCTAACTTTGACTCGCGAATGTTTGATCTTATTTTATTTTTAAGGATGTTTGGTTAGGCCCAAAGAGCACTTCTAGTTTATTTGCATTGTGATGTCTTGATTTCCAATCAGTTTGTGATCAAGATACTTGATTTCTTTGGAAAGTTCAATACTTGTGACATTCAAAATGGGCGCCTTAACTCTTGTGTATGACAATATTGTTGGTTTATTGGGTTTCACATTATGGCCGAACTGTATATACTTTTGCCACATTGGGGCGATGGCTTCTTGATTTAGATCGGATAGAGTTTCATCCAATTTACCACTAATGATTATTATATAATAATGATTATAACCAGGTCAAAATCGTGGCTGTTTAGTCTAGAGGGAAGTCCGTCAATCACTAGAGACCATTCCGCCGCTTATTATCATTATTCGGTTTCATATACTTGCTGGCTTTCTTCTCAATTTTTTCAAAGAGCCGGTCTCTTGCACTTGCTGAGCTGACCACCTACCACGTGACCTTAATCCGTTTATTTAATATTTTTTATTCATGAATTTAATAATTTCAAAGTAAGTAGTCACAATGCTGTGTAAAATGTGAGAATAGATTGTCGACTGCATAGATTCACTAGAAGTATTCAGCTTCCGTTAGTGAAAAAACCAACGAGCCCAAAACCAAATGTCTGATAACCGTTTTAAAGAACCAAAACACAATTGATTGCAATAGTGGTAGCCACTCGTTTAAAGGTGTGATGACTTTTCAGTTTCTTGAATCTCTCACGAAAATAGTATGGCCGAGGATATCAATGCCCACTTCTGAGATTAAAATATCTTGCAAATGAGGATAAACAGAAATGTTACAAAGAAGTTATCAGAAGTGATATTAACGAATAAGTGCGAAAGATGGCTTCCAACATCAGTATGGTGAGAATCAGTATGGTGGCTGACGTATCTGACTGTTTATGACAGTACAAAGAGCTGACTCGTTATCGATGTCGGTGAACTTAAATTGTTCACACAACGACTAAAGGCCATAAATCAACATGCTTCGTTGAAGCGAGTTGGTTTAATAATCTCACTTATGAACCCGGTCATGCTGGGCTAGAGGGTTCACTACCCTCAGTACTCATCGTCGGATCTTATTACCAACGCAAACCCAAAATCAACTAAAGATCGGCCACACCATTAATAAACACAAACATTTTGATCACACTCCATAAATTCGAAAAAAAAGCTGCAACGATGCAGGCAACACATGTACACACATCCACAGCTTCGATTGAATTACACGTTTTTATTAAGAACGACATGGGTGACAACACAAAATTAAAAATTAAGATACACAAACATTAATTAATATTAGGTTCGCAGCCAAATTGATTATGTTTCAATTGACCAAACGTACATTTCATTGCCAATGGTTGCCCATATACCTATAATCAACGGGGGTGATTCTCGTTCGAACGAAAGATGATATTTTAATTAATAATCCGCGGCTTACAGATTAATTCTCGTAACTGTATACGTTATATGCCCAGTGCAAATTTGTTTGTGTATTTGTACCTTAGCGGTAAGACGGGAAGTTAAGGTACACAACATAAGACGTAAATGCCTTGGTGTGTGTGTGTACATAAAAATTGAATTCATAAAATGAATAATGCTTTGAGCCTGCGTTTTGTCTGGAATTCTTGAAACCAATTTTTTTATTTCCTGATTTATTAAGTTTTTATGTCCAAACACACACACACATGCACAATTTTTTTTTGGCAAAGTTTGTATATTTTATTGCAACTTAAGAGTTAAACTTTTAATCGGAATCACGCAACTTTCTGTTCTGCTGTTTTCTTGATTTGGTTATGTTCTGTTGAGCCCCAAACGGGTTGTTTGGGCGATTTTTCATTTTCATACATGAATTGTTTGGTTTCTTTATTTGTGCAGTTACAAAAAAACTTAATCTTACATTTACCAAATTGTTTTCACTCATCGTCGCTGGGTTTTTTAATTTATGTATATTTTTTAAAACAAAAAATATATTTATGCCTTCGATAATCCAGCCAGATCTTTGTTTAACTGTTAGCTGTAATTTAATCGTCTTGCAATACATAAATAAGGTCTTGCAAAAGAATATGCACGCGATTTTTAATTTAGTTTAGAAACAGTATGCAGAAATAACTGTGGTGGAAAAAATGTATACTCAACTCTGTTTGGAGCCCGAGTCAATAATATAATTTTGATACGACCAACTCACCAACCTCCTAATTTATACCAGTCCCTAATGTCGTTAATTTTTATCTTACATCGGCCCTTTTACTTAAGTAATCGAGATCAAAGGGCAAGTGAACACAAGATCAGGGCAAGTAAGGCAAGTCAAGTTTTAACATTTATTTAAAACCTGAGCCGTGAAAACCTGAAGAGTGTCAACTTTCTGAAATGTATAAAAAGACCTGCGGAACTCTTTCCTCGCCATGTAATATATATATATATATATATATATATATATATATATATATATATATATATATATATATATATATATATATATATATATATATATATATATATATATATATATATATATATATATATATATATTTCAATATAACAAAAACGATTTAAAATTTTGCCAAATTTATTTTTCGAGTGTATGGGATCGCATCTCGGCGATGGCATCCCGAATGGTGGCCTTCAAATGCTCAATTGTCTCTGATTGGTCGGCATAACACTTGTCTTTAATGGCGCCCCACAGAAAAAATTCTAATGGTGTTAAATCGCAGATTCTCTTCTGTGGCATGAGTTGTGTGGCAAGTTGCACCATCCTGTTGAAACCTTACATCGTTCACATCAAGGCCATAGAAATATGGATTAATGATGCCTCGTCTACACAAGCCGCACCAAACAGTCACTCGTAATATGAACATTATGGCTTCATTGGCTTCTGTAAGACCACGTGTGGGTTTTTTGAGCCCCAAATACGACAATTTAATAGTATGACAGAATAGTATGACAAAATTATTGCCAGATTCGAAATAAGCGGTGGTTCAAATTTAAACCGAAAGATGGCCCAACCGTTATTAGACTCATTGACCGTATCAGATGTGCAATTACCCTTCATTGATTTTTCTGTTTGTAGGAATAGCTACAATACACTGGTGGGCCTCTGACTAATCTTGACTTCACTTTAAGACTTCATTGGTTAAAATCATACTTGTCTGATACGTCGATCTAGAACGGTTTATGTACAAATTGGATGGTTATTCACTAGCTGTATTGTCTCTTTTATCAACTTGTTACTTGTTCTGAAACTGAAGACGGCAATAACTACTGCTTGAGGTACCGAAGAAGTTATAACGGAATCCGCAGAGAGGCGAATTCGGCTGTCTTACAAAATTAGAAATGCAACCGGTCAGAGATCACCGGTCAAGGGTCCTACACTAATATCTATAGCTTGCTTGTATAAGCAATTTCTATAAAAATTAAAAGAGGAAATAACATTGTTCTGCCAAAAGGACCATGAAATTACAGACCACATCAATTATGATAGTGGGAATTAAACCCTTCGTTCTCCATCAGCAACGGGCTAAACCATTAAATAAATGTCTATTATAATAATGACTTGGTTCAAGTTTGTCCAATCATCGGCACGGCTAATATATTCTTCAGTGCCAAAAAATCCTGTCAACGCTGAAGCCTGTTAATCAATTTTCCGCTCATCTTAGAATTTTGAAAAGCTGGTTTGGTTATCATCTATATGCTGATCAGGTGCAAATGGTACTGCAACCTCCTATCTAATATCTTCTGGTCGTTGGCAAAATTATGAAAAGCTGGCACGTTTTCGAGTATTATTGGTCCCTTATTACCATGATACAAAATCCTAGAACAAATAAAAAGCAATTATCATCAAATGTTGTTGCAACTGTCTGAAAGCTTTATACAAAAATTAAAAGCTTAAACCAGTATAGGAAGAGCAGATGAAGACAATCAATGAGGATTACGAAAATAACATGAACTTACCAAGAGAAAAATACCATCCCATCAAATACTCTTTGAGGAATATGAATATTGCTCTGCAGTTTTTCTGGGTGTATATCCCCAGGATTGGACACAACTTGACATGACGAATTAATATGTACTTCGAATTAATGAGAACTTTCTGCATACATCATTTCGTGATGACGATGAATGTGATGATCAATTTCAGATCCCTTTTCAGTTTTTCCTACATCAAAAATACTGACTGAAATAAGAAACATCCTTACACACTCAGTTGAATTGATAACAATCGGACCCTTATTTACCAACTTCAACATTATCCATTCGGTGGCATCATTTAAAATGAGATTTAGTTATTCATAGAACAGTATCGTTTAAATGTCAGTCAACCCCTATTTAGGTAATAGTAAATTATGTCCTCGATAAGAGAATTTGAAACTCAATTAGGGCAAGACCTCAGTTATAGACGTGCTGGGAAACACCAGATGGCAGGAGGGAAATAAAATAGCTCTCGCAAACTAACAAGACTGATCATGGAATGAGTGAGACAGCCGGTACTAATACCCCAGATGGTAAGTGAACTGGTTAATAGACTTACTACGGAGGGTCACCTAATCGATTCTGAGTTGGGTCATATATTGCATAGTACAACTTACCAAGTTGGTATAGTAGTGAACACCGTTTTCGAGGGACCTGCAGAACCATAATATGTCCTGGAATTAAGAGGAGTCTTTTTAACAGAAGAGGTGTACAACAAAGCATAATATAATTGCACTAGCAAATATGAGTTCTAAAAATTAACACTCCTGCATAAAAGAGAACAAGAGCTATACACAGCATGGCGTTTAGGCAAACAAGAAAAAACAAAAATACTCTAGACGGAACCAAAAAACTTAGTGGATAGGGGTCCATAATATACTGAAGAGAACCAAGAACAGCTGAAAATTAGGAAACTACTACCTATATCATACCATTGACTTTCTGTGATATAAGCAACTTGAACAAATGAAATGTAAGGCGAGGGTTCATTTGTTTGGTTCACATACAATCTACTACAGTAATCATGCAAACCTGTTCCTCAATGATAGTTAAATGTGAAAAAGCCTCAAAATTATGCCTCAAATGCAAATGGCCTACATCAACAGCCAAGTTGTAATTAATATAGATTTATAGTTCATCGCAGAGATCCATTTCACAAGACAATCCGATATTATGTTCAGAGGAAACAGAGTGAACCACACTATTAACAGTTATAACTCGGCTAAAGGTGGAAATGAAATCATAATAAAAGTGAATTTGAACCATGTTTTGCAGGAAAACTAACATATTGGTCTACGATCCTGTTCCTTTAAAAAACGTCGGAGCATCTAGACAATGAAGTGGAAACATTCATTAAGGTCATTCGATAAGAAACATGGAAAAGCACTTCCAAAATAAGGAGAAAAGTTTTAAAAAAATTACTACCCTACGGAAAAGGAAATGTTGGGTACTGAAAAAAGAAGAACATCTTGAAAGCATATTCCAACCGAATAGAAGACAATCATAGTTCAGTTCAATATCATGTAGAAATTGTCTTCAACTGAAGTAAATCCATGACTGTATCATTATGATATTTCAACCACAAAACTTCTGCATGAAACTGCCTCTGCATGTAATGTCAGAACTATTTGAGCAACGGTTATTGAAGAGATTTAAACTAAGTGACGAATCTTATTCCAAATCATCAATAAGGATGCCGCAGAAATCACTCTACAATCCACCGAGAACAATAAATTACAGAGACACAAGAAGAGACGACAGTCTACTGGTGAAGTGTATTAACGCAGAAGTTTAACATTTGTGGCTTACCTATACCAGAAAAAAATTTGTCGCTCTATCGCAGATGAGACTGAAATGATGGCCGTTTTTCACTCGTCAATCACGCTCGCTTGGCCATCACAACCCAGGCGTACACTCTCAGCTCCAGTTTGTTCTTCTAATGAAGTCCAAAGTTTTTCAAGGTCATCAGTTAATCCTCAATCGGAATAAGATGAGTCTTAACAGTGCACTCGATGAGAACAGCTTAAATAATGGCTGTTGGTTACAAAAATCGCATAAATCTACAGATCACCTTGAAACAGCCATGTCATAAATACAAAGCTGAGGTAAGAGTTGACGTCTTAAATTAATCGACACTAAATCCGTTCACACAACTACCCTCGTGGCTGGTGCCATTGGTTATACCTACAAAATCTTGAGGTTAATTTTCTATCTTCTTTGGTACGCTACTGTCTTTCAGGTGAACAGTTGAAAATTGCTGTAATTTCGAAAGAGACACTCTTTACAAAAGAGATGGATTGCAGAGATCATCGTATCTGCTTTCTTTCTGATAGCCAGGCTGCTCAAAAGACGATTGTCTCCAATACTGTTTTATTGAAACTTGTTTTAGAAAGGATAATTGCATTGAATCGACTTGACAGTCTGAATGAAGTTAGACTTCAACCCAATCACATTGGTATCAAGAGAAATGACATGTTCCTTAACTAATCTCATGTGCCAAATGGAAATTTGGAATAACATAAACTGCGAACAGTGTGTGGGGAGGAAGAAGAGCAGAAGAAGAAATTATTGAGCAGTTATTGTGCTCCTGTTCTTCATTCTCTTGCCATTGAGTGTACTGCTTTGGAGCATAATTGCTATTTAAGGACCAACTGACCTTGAAAATACCAGGCATCTTGAACTTCATCAGAAGAATAAATGGATCCCGGGACTGAGAGTGTATGCCTGGGGAAGCTTAAATGGAAAGCTGTTTTCAAGCTTTCAAAACAATATACTACATGGTATAGTAGATGAAAAGATCTATTGGCAAACCCTTATGTAGTTTAGACCAGAAGGTGTCATAAGGTATAGATACATTAGGTTCTGCCAATGTATCTTGTCAAGATGCTCAAACATGAAGAAAGGCTAAACCAGCGTGTGAACATCGAAGATACCCAGCTGTTGGATAATGACAACATAAACTAAGAAGATAAATCGAATAATTCGATCTTATCGAACTTAATTAAAATTATCATCTCGTGTAATGCGATTTAAGATATGGCCGGGGAGACCCAAATTATGATAACGTAAACCTTGTATCAAAGTGTGAAAATATCGAAAAGAATTAAAATTAAGAGCCACCATATATGGTGAATGTGTGTGATTGTATCAGAATCTCAAGATGCGAGTGTGTTGGCCAACAACCAAAAACAAAAGACGTTAAAACAAATATATGTGTATATAGGATTCAGACAGGAACAGCGTGAAACTTTTCTGTTATCGGTTTGAATTTATGTGAAGATGATGATGATGACGCGATCGTTTGTTTGGTCTGCAAGCTTTTCTTGTTTTGTTGTTTGCTGATCGTTAATCGCTTATTTAATTTTGTTTTATGTTACGTTCATATGTGTAAGGGCATCACTTTTGGTAACTATAAAATTATCACTTGTTCCTGCGTCTTCGTCTTATATATATATATATATATATACGTATGATTGTTCTTCGTTTTAATTTGGCCAAAACAACATCCAACAACAATGTAACATTTGGTTATCGTTGTTTTATTGTAAAATTATGAACTTGGACTTTTCATTTTTTTTATTACAATATAAATTATTATCTCGCAACCATTTTGGGTTTCTCCGTTTATTTAAGAGAATTAAAAGATCTTAAAGACAACGAAATGGATTCGCACGCAATTTTTATGTTCGCCCAAAAACTTAATTCTTATCGTCGTACATACACGAGTGTATAAAGGTACATAAAATGATATTTGGCCGAGCAACGTAAAGGTCGCTGACCAATTGATGATAAGTACCCACTATATAGCAAATTCTTCAAGTCAATTCACATCACAACGAAATACATGTATAATTGAGTTATTAAATATTGTATTCGTCTTACGTATATGTTTCTTAATAAAAAGATGATTTTGAGTGATCCAAAATTCGTATTCCCAAAATGATTGTGTGAAATATTATCTCGCGCATATTTATAAAAAAGCATAAGCGCTTTAGCGTTGGGCAACAAATCAAATCATGCACAAACAACAAAACTGCATTTAATCTTATATGTATCTTATGCATATATACAGACAAGATGTGTGAAGATATTTTAATGGGATGACATGAACAAAAATTACATCTGTCAATAAGTTTTTCTGTTTGTGTGTCTTATTTACCGACATCGCGTTGAGTGAATTATAAGATGATAAGTAACGATCAAATTTTTTTTATGACTGACAACCGTAACTAATTGTATTTAATATATTATTTGCTTATGGTTGAGCATCATCTATATAAGAAAGGTTACTGAGAAATTACAAACATTCCACCAATAAAGGATCTGGTCAGTACAACCCAAACATAAGCAATAACTTAATAGATGGGTCGAATACTTTGAGAACAATTGTACAAGCGAACCGAATTACAAACTTCCAGATGGCAAATACAACGAATAGATGACTATCTACTCGCCGACCAAATGGTCTAGCACTTTAAGCGGGAGGTACAAGAGCGGGAGGTACCCAGTTTGAATCCCGAAGTTCGAAATCATAAAGGGATTTTCCACCATCTAATGTCAGTACTATAGTTTGGCATGAAACTATGCAATGTTCAAATAGTTCTACGTGAATCGGGCCTAAAGCCGCCCTCAATTTGGCTACGTAATGGTAAAAGAGCCTTAAGCTGAGCTCCAAAACAGCCGGAAATTAGAACTTTCATTCGGAAACTGGAAAATAAAAGGTAGTTCGTAAGCCGATGCACATATATCTGTCAGAATCGGTACACCAAGTATGCAAATACCGGAAAAATCTCACGGGTACATTCAAACGAATGGACATCGCCGCTGTAGGTACTTTTCGTGTTTGCATGTAACCCAATCCGTCGAAACGCAATATGGAAGGCACTTTAAAATTCTTCAACTCCTGAGGAGTAAAATAAGGCTGTTACTCCAAATAACGTTTGATAGCATGATGTTTAAACCCAACACTACACCCCCAAATGATTTTCAGTGGGTACCACTGACTTATGACTTGGACTAGAAGCCGTCAGTAACGGAGTCTCAAAATTAACATTAGTAAAACCGATAGTACGCTAATTATCATTAATTAAACGTCAATCGAAGATGTTGTAAAAAGTCTTAACACAGAAAAAAAACGTTAAACATTCACAAGGCTTGCAACACTCTTTACTCTCTCGCAGTTCATTTCAACATTCTACCTAACACCGAAGTCAAATCTACCTTAAATCTGATGTCTTAGTTATACTGAAAGCCTATAACATGCAGTGTTATAGGTTATCTGTACTTATATGTGAGATTTAAGGTAGATTTGCCATCAGATTTAAGGTAGATAGGTTGACAAATTTATTTGCAGGGCGATAGAATTGTTTTTCGGTTGAAATAAAATGATACAAAAAACGATTTTGTATTTAGCTAAGAACGAAATTCAAACCCAGGCAGCTTTAACCAATTTGGTCAACTCCACTTTTCCTCTGAAATTGTGTGAACCATATTGCCCGGACCTCCACATTCGTGTATTGATAAGCTAAGACAAATTTATTTTGAACACATAACTCCACTGTCCAGCTATAACTTACTGTTGGAATTCATCGGCAGAATTCATCGGCCTAATCATTTTCCATGTCAGTACTATAGACTGGCATGGAGCTTTGCAATGTACAGAAAGGTCTACGTAAATGGGACCTGTAACCGTATGTTCTCGATTGGGGTATGTAACGGCGTAAAGTAAGATGTAAATAAACGAATAGCGAAAGAGTTGGGAGAGGCTTGAGCCCCAAAACAGATTGCAACCATAAAAAATACCTATTAAAGGAGCCAGAAGTTAGAACTGTCATTCAGAAACAGTAAAATAAAAAGGTAGCTGGTACAAATACTATTCTTGAATGAGTCAAAAGCACATATAACTGCTGGAATCCTTACACCACTATTAGTTTATGTATCGAAATACCAGGAGAATCGCACAGGAATGGAAAAAGGGATTTGACCATATAACGATCTCAAAACAAAGAAGACCTGAGAGTTCAAGAACTGGAGAGGTAGCTCTCTTCTCTTCAATTGTATTCCTTTTTTAGTACAAGAAAGAGCTATTCAGATCGTACCAACACTACACGTATCATATAACTCATTCAAACGAATGGTCTTAGCCGCTGTACAAACTTCGAATTAAAGGTGCATATGACTCAATGCTTAAAATAGCATCATGCCCAAACTTGAAACCGTATCCTGAAATGATACTAACGCGACTCAATGATCTGAATCTATGCAGATGACATTTGCCTGGTATAGCACATACACATGGCGATATGTCGACACATATCGATAGAAGCTGTCAGACCATGGAACGGTAAGTCTTGAAATTAACATCAGTAGAACCCAAATTCATCAACAATGAATAAGAGGATATGAATCAACGTTTCAACAAAGCCAAAAAAGCGTTCAACATGATTCACATAACTTGGAACTCTGCTTACTCTCTCGCAGTTCATTTTTAACATTCTACCTTTTGCCCAAGTCAAATCTACCTTAAATTTGCTGTGTTAGTAGAGATAACCTATAACACTGCATGGCAGACGTTTTAATTTGCACTGCTTATAGGGCGATAGAAGTGTTTTTCGGTTGGAATCAAATTTTAGGAAAATCGATTCTGAATCTAACTCATAACAAAGTTCGAACCGAGTACATTCGGCAGCTTGAGGATTATAGATCTGGCATTATAGATTCACCCGACTCCATCAATAAGTTTTGGAGCATATTGGTCTTCTATTATAGCCCTTAAAGCATTTGACACTTCCTGAGCATGAATTTTCCACATCCTTACTTGCTGCCTGAATTTTCCTTCTCAGAATTGGTTGGATGTCTCTGAATGGCCTTGATGTTTCTTGCATTTATTGCCATCAAAAATGTTTTCGGCATATTCGGTTAATCTTCGACATATTTTCGATAAGCAAATGGCAGCGAACCCAGCCAAAAGGTTAAATTTCATTTCTCTAAAGACGACTTATAATATAGGGCGCTCGATGTTAGATCGATGTTGTCATATAACCATGAGATTTTGAATCTTCATGGATGGTTCGAGGGTAGATGGGTAGTTACGAGATTCTCTGTGAGGCATTTAAGGTAGGCCTCTGTTTCTATCTCCTCGACATCTGATTTATGAACTTATTGCGATAATATCATCCAGGGACTTTTGCATTTTATAAACAGTCAAGCTTCCGTTAAAATTATGGTTCGTCAAATCATACCTTCTTACGTCGAAGGTAGCTCAGAATTGTTTCTCATCTATAAACGTGATGGCAGATTAGTTCAATATCCACTTGTTGTGAGTGCCAGAGTAATTCAATGTGGCTGAAATTAAAGGTTAACCCCCGTGCTCGTCTGGGCATAACTTACTGTCTGTTACCAATGCAGAAACATGCTTGGAGATATGTGAATGATGAATGAATGTCGTATGGTTGCATAAAGATACTATATCTGTAAAAAATTTACTCTATACGATGAACGCCAATCTATTGAGTTCAGTCTAATTCACGATGGTAATTGTCCAAGACTATAAAACTATTTCTGGTGGAACATATTGTGTGATTTGGTTGGTTTGCAGGTGCAGATGACATTTACTTCAGCTCCGGATATCATTTCTCACCTCACTCCTTAATATATTCTAGATGAGCCTATGGCAACGAGCACTGCGAAATGGTTTAAATTTATTTTTTTGAAGTGTGAACATGTAAAGGAAGAAAAAACACTAGCCCACTTGCTTTGGACCCTACCCAGTGCTGCGACTAGTAACAATAACAGTAGCTCGTTCAAGATGGAGAGGATTTTTAAAAATCATTCATGGATTTTCTGAGCCCCAAATGCGACCATTCTACTTATAAATGAAGCCTCCAAGGTGAAAATGGATAACATGTCTTACAACTACATCTGGTCAAGTATGACCAGGCTCATGGTAAAGTGCTCATGGTAAAGTGAATCAAATATCTATCTTGACTAAATATATACAAGATAGTCGAAAATCTTAGTGGTACATGCCTTTCATTGAAGAATTATGCCTTAATTTCAAATGTATTTATTTTATATTTTTTATGTAGTTCAAGCGCAGCAGCATGCAACTCGATTCAACCCTCATTCTCTTACAGGATTCACCATCTTTGAAATTATTTTCGAATTAGTGGTTATTTGGCCACTCACGTCTCCAATGTCATCTACCAACTGACAGAAATTGAACCCGTCGATTGAATAAGTAGCTAGGATGTCGCCACTGTCCAGTGTCCACACAGCTTACGATTCAACCTACGTTGTGCACTCTACCTTTGAAAATATCACTATTAGTCGAAAGGGTGGTGTTATCTGAACAGCTAAGCAGCTGCTATTTGTATCTGCACTATACAAATCGCAGTGGCTAAATCCTACAAATGACGCGATTTGACTTTTTGATCTTAAACAGCAATTCTTTGTCCAGAAAAATCTCTGAAATGAGATTGTGTAACAGATTTTCAAAAGATCGTAATACAATTTGAAATGAGAAGAACGATTCCAAGAATCTTTCCATTTAATTTTTTTGAATGAGATCTCGTTCTTCTTTCCTCTGGTATTATATCTCAATAAACCGATCCACAACAAGAAATCGTCAGACACGGTGACAGAGTGTATTCAAGTCTCTTTTGTGTAGGAGGTCTTCATCGACTATGCCCAGATAGGATAGTTCGTTTCATAACGCATTCTTTTTAATGCTGCCATACCCTTGCTGTGAAAGTTTGATGAATCGTTGATGTGCTTGGGAGAAAACCACATTGGTAATTCCAACAAACTTTTGCTGTATGTTATTGTGTCGCGACTTCCTCTCTTCTGGGATGTTTTCCTTCGACCAAATTGTCTTATCCATATTTTAGCATTTTGTTGCAGATACCTCACCGGATGTCTTGTAATTTTTCATTCGTGATATAATGTCCCGCATTTCATTATATGTTGGTTGTGATGGTGGGGTCATCTCGACGGTAATATCAGATTGACTCTAGAGAGGTTATTGCTCAGTGGGTGATGCGTCTTTTAAACCAAGAAAAACAATTTTTCCACATTTTCATGCCAATCATTTTTCTTTTGCTAACATACCCAATACGAGACTTTTCTCTCGGTTATGTAGGCATTGTTAGATTGCTTTGTTGTAAGCGAGTGGGATAATTTTCCTGAATAGCCCTCAGACAATAGTCGTCCGGTGAAAGATTTTTAGATCTCGATAAACTTCATTAAGCCCCGACCCAAATGTTTTTGGACAAGATAAAGTGCAAGAAGTTTGGGCCAATGGTGCTACAATATGTGCTGCCAGCTCTTCCAATTTGATCGTTGAAGTCACATATCATGATGCTGCTTTTCACGGTTTCAGCTCATCATAGAAACTAACCATGAACGTAATATAATAGTGACGTTCATGAGTCGGAATATTATTGTAGAAACTGACGCCAAAGTTATGCTCACCATGGTATTGATAGCATGAGGATCTACGGGTTATTTAGGCTAATTAGGTTAAATGTCCGAAATCGCCGTAAGAAGAGATTTTACTGGTTGAGCTATTAACTGAACTTCATATATGAGGACCGCAGCTTTCTAGCAGTCCGAGCACCCGCTGAAGGTGTGTGTAAGTACGTGCCAAGGAGCACCTTTGTCGTTATCTTCCTGAGTTAATTCAAAATGTCTATCTTATATATTCCAAACTTCTGATAGTACGACAATGTGATACACTTTCTTGATTCATCGGTCCCAAACCAACAATTTGCACCCATCTAAACAAGTTCACATCATTGTGTCTTAAAATAAATAAGAATTTTTCATATAAATTCACCAAAAATCTGCAAATTCATTGACAAAGAACAACATAAATTCCATCTGACATATTACTTATTGTTTGTGTACTCGCGGCCACAACAACAAATCGTGGACTAACTACATACATACATATATACAGAAAAATGCGAGACCACAAATAACGAGACCAAAAAATACTTCGATTAATTTTCAATCCCAAACTGACAACAAATTTTCGTCGATCTCGCATAAGGTATGGAATTTAATTCATTTCTTAAATTTTTTTTTTAAGACCCGAAGTTTTCGGGATTTCTTTAAAATCATTACCTGCGCATACGTGAAGTTAATTTTTTCAATGCTTTGTCTTTACAGAAAACAGAAGAAAAACAAAAAAAAAATGTTAAGATTTTGCGCGCATCCACACAAACCGCGATGAAAGAAGTTAACGAAAATGATTTACTGTATTATTATTAATCAAAGGTGCTGAAAGGTACACGTAATTTATGGTCCGCGCAGTTTTGAAATTTTGTTATCTTTTGTGTGTATACGGCCGTATACATGTATGGGCATTGCGATTCAATGAACTTTAATTTATGAGATAATTGCTGAAGGTGGAAGAAAATCTTAGAATGCGATACAAGAACTAGTTGCGCTTAATTAACTGCATCTATATATACACACACATACACTACACACATATGTATATATATACATACACACGAAACGTGCACCGTATCCGTTCAATCTAATTAATTAAGATTTATGGCATCCGTGTGAAACAGGTGAAAATACATAAAAACGTAAATGTTCTAATCAACTCGATCATCTACATACGTAAATATAAATCAAGTTCAACTCGATCGAGAGGCCCGATTAAACCAGAAGTTATAGGTTTTGAATATATATGCGTTCAGAATATTCAAATCGTTTCACGGTGGTCATCTCAAAAATATTTATATACAATCAAGACAGGTGATGATAAAGGTATATATAATGTACAAAATACATTTTCAATTTCAACCCTAGATTGATATTGATATTGAGATGATCGATAAAACAAATATTTTATTTTTATTTAAAATAAGAAGTTATAATTGATGTCAAAATCATTAAAATTCTTTCAATAAATAAGAAAAAAAAAATTTTTTTTTGATCGACATTTTATTTGATGAATATTTATTGATCAACAATGATCGACAAAAAATATTTTTTGTTTAATCTTAAATCTTATACATATTTATAGCAAGTAATGACCAAGTTCGTATTTTAGAAAATTATTTATTCTTATTCGTGATCTCTTGATCTCAATATCGATCACCATATAAACTACTGCGATCGGGCTTTAATTTTGAGTTTATTTAATTTTAGTGTTGCCATATGATCTTTATATATGATTCTTGAATTGCATATGGTGAATATTCCCACAGATTTGTATCTAACACTCATGTATAAAATATACCGTCTGCTAATCAAATCCCTAAATAGAAATCAATTTGAGAGAAACCACATTGAGTTGCTTTCATTTTTTTGAATTATTTGCTGACTAATGATGTAATGATTTCTTCACCATGTTTTAAGATCAAATAAGATCTTTTTAATTTGGTTTATGTAAGATCAAACAATATGTAAATTTTCATCATCGAGAACATGCGGATCACGTAAAAATTATACTGATGTGATTTTATGGTTGGATGCTGATGCAAAGTGATCGTTTCTCATAATCTTACAAATGGGTTAGGCAGCAAGTTTAGGTTGATGAGTAAAGGTACGGTTTATTGTCACCCGATAGATCTTCACTAGTGAATTTAAAAAGGAAAATTTCTCACCAGCGATAAAACACTAAGATTTATTTACTTACTTGTGCGAAGAAGGAGACCTCGACCGTACGGTAAACCATACCCAATATGTGACGAAAAAATGTCAAAATAGTCACGCTACTGCTTCCATTTGCCCAAATATGCTTTGTAATATGTTGAACTATTAGTTCCACCAACAACTTAAATATCAAGAAAGATTTGTCATCCACCCTGATTTAAGGCAAGCCAAGTTGGACCAATCAGTGGAAGATATACAGACTAAGGAGAGTCAAGACACATATCTGAGACGCGGTGATAGAACAAAAACTTCGATATGACAGCATGGTATAAACGATTGGATGAAACGATTTACTTGTCGCCTGATTCCATTGGACAAGATTTAGCTTAACAGAAAACATGGCGAAGTAGATTACTATTTAACCCAGTTCCCTCCTGGCGATGGCTGCTTTAGAGCAAATCTGTTCAAGTACAGACACGAAGAGATTTGAGACCATGGAACAAAACTTTTGAGTCGCTATCCATTTAACATCAGACAACGTTATCTATTTCAGATTGTTCTAGTATTGTTTTGTACAATTTCGGGTCACATAATCTTCTGGCCTATACAAGTATTAATAGGGGAAATAGAAACCTCCAAAACAACCTTCATAGTCATTTTATATCTTGACTTTATAGGAGCTGTCCATACAACACCCACTGCAGAGAAGTCTGTGGGTCTTATGCCATTTGATCTTTAAATGGGAGAGTGTGCATAGCTGCAATAGCTGCTCGTCTGCATGGTAAAGGCAGTTATTCCATCACTTTGTGATCATTGCCAAATTATTAGTAAGGTGGGCCGGTCATTTTCTACTTTCGTGAGACGAAATTTTCGTAAAACGGTCATTTTCTTCTTTCAAGATTAATTGATACAAAAGGGATTCAAGCTCAAAACATATATAACGTCTTCAGTTTTCCATACTCATCAAAGACCCGTAGTAAAACAAACATATGGTCGTGTTTGCTTATAAAGGAAGCTAAATAAGAAACTGTTTGAGAAAAGGAATCCTCCACCCTAAAGCTGATAGAAACTTGGCGATATCTTGTATCCGACAAAGCCTATATATTAACAGGCTGACGTGTCGTCGGTAAAAGAAGTAGAAAAGTCTCTAACCTTGGTGGAATGTCTCTCTAGGGAGACTGTTGGTTAACCATACTTGTTTAAGAATATATTATAATGCCCAACCTTATCGGGTTAAAATAAGGTTATCTTGTATCTCTTCACGAGTAAAGTAACTACTCTCAAGCAGCAAGGTGGATTTAAGAATTCCTAAACTTTTTTTAATGTGAAGCCTCAGTTGTTGGATATATTCTATAAGTGTGTGCTATACATACCTTGATTTCTGAAATGGACATCTGTTAGTCTCAATCACATCATTTATAAATAAAAATGTCAAAGTGGTAAAAAAAGAATCAGCTGATATGGAACATTTTACAATCACAGGTGATTATAATGTTATGACTTGAGGTTGGTGTTTTATTTATATAAATCAAATGTGTAGTAGATGTGTATCAAATGTGTAGAATCAAATGTGTATCAAATGTGTAGAAGTTAGAGTTAAAATAAAAGAATAAATTAAATGTGTTGGAACTAATTGACTGGTCATAAGCTGTGGATTAAGATAAGTATATTCAGATTAATTTTTGACATGGACAAATGCTACTTTGTGGATTATTTTTTTTAGATATCAACATTCTCCGCCCCGTTAACGATACCGTCGTTAACTATCGCTTCATTCTCTTGCTCTGGTAGCTTAGACAATTTTACAATTGGCCGTTTAAGTGTTGTTGTGGATGTCTTTAAAGTGACAACTCTAACTCTTCCATGTTGATCTGGATGTAACTGAACAACTTTACCAAGTACCCATTTGTAAGTTGGTAAATTGTCTTCCTTTATTAGCACGACATCGCCAATGTTAAAGTTTTGTTGTGGTTCACGCCATTTTGCTCTTTGTTGCAGATTGTGTAGATACTCGATGCTGAATTTTTTCCAAAATGACTGAACACGCTGTTGGATACATTGCCACCTGGTCAACCTTCCAATTGATACGGTTTCACCAATCTCTTCCTCAGGTAGGTAAAAATTCGCTGAGCCTATGAGAAAATGCGCTGGTGTTAAAACATCAATAGCTGCTGTTGCGTATAGCGGCCTTGAATTCAGAATCGACTCGATCTGGCTTAGCAAAGTTGCCATCTCCTCAAACGTTAAATGAGTGTTGGATGTACATTTCGAAAGATGGGTTTTTACAGATTTAACCCCTGCTTCCCAAAGTCCTCCAAAATGAGGCGATGCAGGTGGATTAAAATGCCATTGCACCTCCCCCTTTGACAAAAACTCTGCAACAACAGTATTATGATTATTATCTGAAATTATTTTATATATATCATTAAGTTTTCTGTTAGCTCCAATAAAATTGGAACCTTTGTCACTGTAGATATTGGCTGTAGCACCACGTCTTGACACAAATCGCTTGAGGGCAGCTATAAAGGCATCAGTTGACAAGTCACTCACTGCTTCAATGTGAATAGCCTTCGTCGCCTTGCATATAAATAAGGCTATGTATCCCTTTATTAATCTGGCACCTCGTCCTTTCTTCGAAGCAATTTGTATAGGCCCCGCATAATCTATTCCACATGAGGTAAATGGCCTAGCTGCTTTAACTCTTGCAGTTGGTAAATCACCCATTAGCTTTTTAGATGTTTCTGAAGCATCTTACGCACTTACTTAAAATTGTCCTGACTGAACTTCGGCCACCGACTATCCAAAATCGCTGTCTCGTTAGGTGAAGCGTTAATGTTAAACCAGGATGCAGATTTGTTTCATGAACGTACAATATAACGATTCGACTCAGTGGATGGCCCTTTGGCAGTATCATAGGATGCTTATAATCGTATTGACAATCTAAATTATTTAGCCTTCCGCTAACTCTGAAAACCCCGTTTGCATCAATAAACGGCGCCAACGAAATAATGTAGTTGTTTCCTGGAATAGCCTTTCCTCTCTGTAGGCAATTAAATTCTTTGGTAAATGTTCTCGCTGTATATGTTTAAAGATGATGTCTCTGGCGTTCCGAATCTCCTTTACGGATAAAAATCTTAAAGTTTTGTTTTTCGGTAATCGTATATTTTTTACAAATCTTAAGACATATGCTAGGACCCTTAATAATTTGAAATAAGATGAGATCCTGGATATTAGCAAGTCTATCATGATCTACTGAGTAGTGATCTGCAAGTCTTCTGATTGCGTATTAAAAGTGACGAGTTTGAAGCTTTTTCGCTCTTCCGCCAAATCTTCTTCGCTGGCAGAAATTACCTCTTTAACAGTATTTTCAACGCTAAAACTTTTCAACCACTCTGGACCATGCCACCATTGATGCAAATTTATCAGTTGCGAAGGAAATACGCCTCTTGACGCACAATCCGCAGGATTATATACTCGGATCGTACATGGTTCCAACAGTTTCGAGGTAGTTGACTTAAAATTTCCGACGTGCGATTAGCCACAAACGTTTTCCATCGCGCTGGATGGCTGGATAGCCACATTAGAACAATTGTGGAGTCGGTCCACCCAAAACATTTTACCGGATTCTTTATGGTAGCTTTCACCAGAGCTAGTAGTTTAGTTAGTAGATGGGCGCCACATAGTTCCAGTCTCGGCAAGGATACTTGTTTAATTGGTGCTACTTTGGTTTTCAATGCCATAAGATTAATTGTAACTGTGCCGTTTTCACTTATGGTTTTGCAATACACTACGGCACTGTACGCCTTTTCACTTGCATCGGAAAATCCATGCAGTTCTACTGTGCCGTCCTGTGGAATGTATCGATTTATTTTTATGCGTTCTAATAATTTCAACTCACTTCGAATTCGTTTGTAGGTGTCTGCCACGTTGTCTGGCAGCTTATCGTCCCAGCCCAATTTCAGTAACCATAGAGATTGAAACATTATCTTCATTAGGATGATAGTTGGAGACAACCATCCACACGGATCAAATACTCTGGAATATTCGGAGATAACTTGTCGTTTTGTTGACTCTCTCTCACTCTCGATGTTTAACTTGAATATGAAAATATCCTCCTGCGCATTCCATTGAAGTCCCAGTATTTTCGTCTCGGTTGAATTATGGAATATCGAAACCCCATATGTATTTTTCATCGCCGTAATATCCGATACGTTCGATTTCCACTTCCTTATATTAAATCCGCCAGTAAGTAACGCCTCAGTAATTTTTTCTTTAATGTTGTGTGCTTCTTCCACCGTTTCTGCTCCTGAGATAAAATCGTCAACATAAAAATCATTCAAAATTCACAATATAATAATATCTTGGTAATTATGTTGATTATCATAAGCAATCTGATGTAGGGTTCTATTGGCTAAAAATGATGAACTGGCTAAACTGGATATCTCCAATCAGCGCTATTTTGTGACTTCGGAATCTCATTAAAATTGCCCACAAAGTTGGCTGTATGTTTGGACCAACTAGCATTGATTCCTGTCATTTAAAGCGATTCCTGTTGAATACTTTGCAGAACCATCAAATACAACACGAAGTTTGGTCGTTTCATCTGTTTCCTTCAGCACACAGTGATGGGGCAAATAAAAGCTTTTCTCTTCATCTATGGTAATGTCAGTCCTTTTGATAAGCTCCAAATAACCTCGATTAATATATTCGCTTATAAATTTTACATACTCCTCTTTAAGTGCTGGATTAGCTTGCAGCTTTCTTTCTAATAATAAAAATCTACGTCTTGCTGCACTCACTGAATTCCCAAGTTTAGCTGCATTCTTCTTAAACGGAATGGCTACAATGTAATGTCCATTATTGTTTCATTCACAAGTACTCTTGTAATGTTGTTCACATTCAGCTTCTTCTGGATCTAGAATATGTTCGTTAGGCATCTCCTCTTGTTCAAAAAACCGCTTTACGGTATTGTCAATATCGACATCTAAATGCAAATTAAGAGTGCAATTGTTCACTTGCACTGTCCCACTGGTCAACACACTATTTTTATTTGTTATTGGATAGCTGCCCATTTCGAAGAATGTGGAAGAATCTATCAGCACCGATTAAGATGTCAACCGGTCCAACTTGATTATAATTAGGGTCAGCTAGTTTCAAATCATTTAGGAAACTCACATCTTTACAATCAAAATCAAAACTTGGTAATCTATTAGGTAGTTGACTGAGTATAAGCGCATCAATATGCATTGTATCGTTCGCCGAATAAATTGACTTTATTGACTGTGATGGAAACCATTGTTTTAGTCGTTACTTTTCCGGAAGCTAAACCAGTAATTGCAATGCTTGCCTTGGATCGAGGCAATTTCAACCGCTGCATGCAGGCCTCTTTTATAAAAGAGGCCTGAGACCCGGAATCTAACAATACTCTGCATTTGTGAATTGCTCCATATTTATCAGTTACTTCTACTATCGCCGTGGGAAGTAATGATTGGAAACTAGGTAGATGTGCCGCATTCGATTCAATATTTTTAGCTAAAATGTTACCATTTAATACTTCTTCACTGTTTAATTTCTTAGCTTCTTCGAAATGTAAGGTCAAATGATGTTTCCGATGACATTTACCACAACTATATTTTGACCTGCATACTACTGACTGATGAGAAGGAGAAAGACAATTAAAGCACAGGTTTTTCTCCGCTACTATTCCTTTACGTTCAGGCACTGATAAATTTATATATTTGTCACATTTTCCCAAATAGTGCTCTCCCGAACATAATGGACAAGTAAATTTGGCGACATGTGATACCAATGAGCTTACTCGTTTCATTTCAAATGCCTTAGCTCTTTGCATTGAGCTTAAACTTTCTAAGGCATCACTTCTTTTATTTAAAAATGCCAAAAGTTAAGTAAAAGAGGGAAAGTCTATGTCAGTGGTTTCATGAGCCCATGCTTCTTTTGATTCGTTCTCCAATTTATTTACCAAAAAATAAACGAGCCATGGATCTCGACCTTCCACTTGCTCACCTAGTACCTTCAAACCCGTTATGACTTCATCTGATATATCCGACAAATGGCGAATGGATTTTGCACAACCTTGTTGCAGACTTGGTTGATCCATAAAGCGTTTTAATAAAGTTTGTACCACGTGTTTGCGTTTATCAAATCTGGTTTTAACCATGTCCCAACCTTCGTCATAATTAGCATCGGTCACAGTTAAATGCTTAATTAGAGCATATGCATCTCCTTTGAGTAGGCTTTTCAAGTACTGTAGTTTATGTACTTAAGGAATTTTTTCGTTGTTATGAACCGAGTTTTCGAATAGATCCCGAAAAGACGGAAAATCTGGGTAATTGCCACTAAACTCAGGAATGTTGACACGAGGTAGGCGAACTTCACTTTCCCGTTTGTTTATTGAAAAAATCTCTGGTAGGAAATTGCTTTGATTAAGCATAAGCTCCTCTACTGAATGATTACTAAGGTTAGAATTGATTTCTTCATGCTGTCTTTCCAGTTTAACCAAACTTTGCTTTAATTCAGCGTAGTTGTCCTCGATTTTTTCAACCAAATCCATATTTGCGTCATCGAATTTACCTTTCATTAGCCTTTCAAGAGCTTGAAATTCCTTCCATTCATCAGCTAAAAGCGTAATATAAGTTTTTATTTCACTGATACGAGTGTCGAATGTTGATATGAATGTTGATGTTTAATCCTCGGGCCTCTGCCATAGTTTAAATTCACGGTTTATCACTTCACGTTTTTTTTGTTCAGCTTTGATTTCACTGGTTTAAATTTTCACTGGTCACTTTATTGTTTTATTTATACTTTTAATTTTCAATAAAGTTCAAAGAAAAATAATCTTCTACTCACAGTTTATACCCAAGCGGAAAATTGGCGCCAAAAATTCCAATTCGAAAGATTCGGCTCGAAGGACCAATGTACAGGTGGCACTGAACTCCGTTGACACTCCGTAGAGCTGGTTAATTCGCCGTGCTTGTCAGCCCAATTCACTGATTGAGGCTCAGATGCAGCGTTCAATGCACTGTGTAAATCTGGATTGTCCAAACCAGAACTAGCACCAATTTTATGATCCGTTTTTCTTCTCGTGTCCAAAGTTAAGGCAAAGGTCCAAATTTATCGTTGGTTTTGCGTCGTATCAAAAGTATAGCGGTGGTCGAAAATATGTTGAAGCGGTGTTTCTCTTATCCAAAATAGTAGCAGGGGTCGTAAATATATCGAAGCGGTGTCTTTCGTATCCAAATAATGTTCCAGGTAAATAATAAATAATCACTGTGTTTTTAATTTTAGGTTTTATTCTGATCACTGTATATCACTGTATGCTTTTGCAATTCGCTTTATAATTGTCAAAGTGGTAAACAAAGAATCAGCTGATATGGAACATTTTACAATCACAGGTGATTATAATGTTATGACTTGAGGTTAGTGTTTTATTTATATAAATCAAATGTGTAGTAGATGTGTATCAAATGTGTAGCATCAAATGTGTATCAAATATGTAGAAGTTAGAGTTAAAATAAAAGAATAAATTAAATGTGTTAAAACTAATTGACTGAAGGTCATAAGCTGTGGATTTAGATAAGTATATTCAGATTAATTTTTGACATGGACAAATGCTACTTTGTGGATTAGATTTTTAAGGTATCAACATCATATATAATTCATATTTATAATATTTATTGTTTATATCGACTTGTATATAGCTTACACTGTACATTTCTTCGTTTAATCTCAAGGTCAATCTCAGGGTGAATACAACCTTTCTAAGAAAATCTCAATTTCATACCTTATTATACAATAAAACTCGAAGCACCACAAATTGCACATCCATATCGAACAACGACAAAGAAAACAATTAAGAAATCTACCATAAATTAAGATATACAACAACAACTCATTAAAATTAAATTTAAATCAAAATAATTTGAATTTTTTTTATTTTTTACTTCTTTAAGTAAATTAATCGAAATTATTTTTATTAACCATGAGAACGAAATAAAACATTTATGACTTAATCAAGTGGAATAGCAGCAACACAACTCGTATAGAAATCCAACAACAGTTCTAACCATCTTCAACAAGCCGAAGCGTTTATATACTCGTATCTTTAGATTCGAAATCGCAATGATGATTGGCAACAGGTGTAAGACAGCTCAATTTATTTTTTATGAACATATCAAATGTATGTATATGTTCATACATATCCAACATAATTTATGTGGTTTACCGGTAAACACATATAACATTTAGAAATGTGTCGGGTCATAATTCTCACTACTGAGGTTCATACAATGCAATCGCAGTACACACACGAACTGTCATATCTCTATCCATCATCGCAGCAGGACAGGTTGGTATATGTATGTGTATTTAAGACATTTAATTAAAATTACCGTTATCTATTTATTAGCCATATGTGTGTGTGTGATTAGTGCGATAATTAAAACACCGGCACACAGTATAATTGGATAAAATGAGCGCGGCATCTAAATTTCTCAAAGAACCTGCAACGCATCCGCGAATCGGCGAAATTGTATGCATGTGTATAGATAATTAACAAATAGATGATTTCTAATTAAAAAGTTGATATGTGCACATAAATCTTAATGGCTCTGAGCGTTACACTAAACATTAACTACATAACTACTGTGGTGCGCAATTCTACTTGTTTTTTTTTATGATTTCCAATTTAAATTATTTGGTGAGGTAAACGTGTGACTGACGATATTCTGTACAGTTTATATGGCCTTTAGCAGATTTATTTGAATAATCAATGTATAAATGGCATAACAGGTGTTGATAGGTTTTAAATTATACTTTTTATAGATTCTCAATCAATTCGGCACATAAGAATCGTTGATCTTTCACGACTTGATTACAGTTGGATGATAGAGCATCCGGGTTAAAGATTTTTATGTATTTTATGAGTTTGATTCGGTTCATCTTCGAGGACGACAGGAACTGATACCGATGTTCAGGCAATGCTTACGACTCAAATAGTATGAAGTGGTAACCTTAATGAGGAGTCTCTATCTACTAAAAGGAATATCTGCTGATGCGTGTCCGAGCTATTTGGATATTCGCCGATAAGCCTGTAGAGTAAAATTTATTCCTTTGTCTAACATAAGGTGAGATAGGATGAAATTCTGAATCCATCAGCTAATAAGAATAGTTATCTTATAAAGCGAGTAGAGTCGTGTCACTTGAGAGAGGATCATATGCCTTCTTCAAAAGGAGGATGGAAGTATTACTGAGAATCGGGAGAACGATGCAGACCTATCTCTAAGTAGCAAGCAAGGAATAATCGAAAAATCCGAACAAGTCAAATCGGGATAAGCTCATTCATTTGCTTCAAGCTTTCTCGGAATGATAGTTTAATTATCTACTTAACGCTAATCAACATGGGCTTAGTCTCGGAGACTCATTTTAAGTTTATCCTATAAAAAATTGTATTTTAATATTTATTATTTATTTTCTTAAAAATCGTATTTAAAAATTTCTAACAAAAACGCATGCGATGAGTCCTACAGGTTCACTATGAAATTTAATAATAAGTCATGAAAATAATTTCTTTTTGAGTGTTTTCTCAACCGATTCCGAAAATGACGACGAACAAGTTATATCTGAAACCGAGGATACTGTTGATATTAAACTTCCGATAATTTCTAATATACTGAAAAAGATGGAACCCAGTGGAAAAAATCCCCGTTTATACTCAAAGACGCAGTCCATCATGTAACATCATTATGTTACCGGGGTGATGTAAAAAAAGTAGTACTCCCGCCGGGGCACCATGTCGATTCACCGATAGACGCCTTTTCTTTTTTGATTAGTGAAAAAGTTATAGAAAGTCTTGTAAAATACAGAAACCTGTATGGCTACGAAAAACGCAGAGAAATTTGAAAGCCCGCACAGATGAGGTGGAAATTCGTTGCTTCATCGGATTATTGCTTAACGCCGGTTTGAATCGGCAAAGAATTTCAGATATACGAGACTTTTGGCTCTGTTTGGGAACATTTTGTTTCCAGTGGCATGTCATGTAATCGATTTAAACTTTCTATGCCGCTTCATTCGGCTTGATAATAAAACCACCCGTTCCGCCAGAAGACTTCGTGATAAATATCGACGAAAAGTTGTTGCCATTTAGAGGTAGAATTTCATTCAAGCAGTATATGCCATCAAAACCAGATAAGTATGGAATGAAAATTTGGTGGATCTGCGACAGCCTTAATAGGTACTCTGTGCGTGCAGTTAACCTTGGATCGAACGTTGTTAACGAACTTTGTGTTTCTTGTGTTTTTATTTACATCAAGCTCAACCGCACAAAATTCTGAAGTTGAGCAAAAGGCTCCAGAGAACAAACAACGTAGATGTGTCCTCCAGCTCTGAGCCGTATGAATAAACAGATTTGCTGTGACTGCCGACAAAACGTATGTCTTCAACACTCTAAAAAAGTGGTAATATGTCATAACTGTGTAAATATATATATATATATATATATATATATATATATATATATATATATATATATATATATATATATATATATATATATATATATATATATATATATATATATATATACCGATATATATATATATATATATATATATATATATATATATATATATATATATATATATAAACTGGCCTTATGAAGTATTTTTTCTGTCTCATCTTGACCTTAATAGTTTCGATATGGTAATTACGTCAGTTCATATAATCTAATCAACTCTAGTTTTGGCTTACTTTGACTAGTCGAGATGAGGTTCAGCAAAATCAAGTTGCGTGAGGTGTGTTCCAACTTGGCCCTTCAACTACAAAAACAGTTTTAGAATAAATCATAGGCAAAAAGGCGCGATTGTTCTTTACAAATCAAATAATTATCGAGTTGTCCAGAAGCCATACCCAAAAAACCCACAGTACCCAGTACAGACTCAAATCACTTAGGATGAATAGTTTTTTGACAACTCACTACTCGCGTGGGTGGTAATATAGTCTTTGTTATTAGATATGCATTCTTAATTATAACTGAGTTTAGTTTTTAATCGGTTAACTCAATGTCCGCAACGATCATTCATTTATGGCGATGGTGCAAAGAGTATTTTTTAATTTAAGAGTATTCACTACCTGAGTGGTTACCGGCATAATAATTATTAAGTTTTTCCTCTAGAGTGTCAATTTTACATTTTCAGATATTGTCATTCACATCAATGGTTCGTAGGACATCTACAGGAATCATGCAATCAGGATCTGTACTCTTAGTAACCGAGTATTTATATCCATAACGTCATTTCGAAGTTGAATCATCTTTCATATCGTCACTTTCCAGGAAGACAGGATATTCATGATCCGAATTATTAATTGAACGGATATAGTGTTCCTTTGATAGCAAAAATAATGGTTTAAAGAATTCGTAATATTTTTGATGTGGCTGCCTGATATATATTTCTTTAATTCTGTCCTGATCACGTTTCTTTCGAGATAGAAAATTATAATTTCTCTTGCTCATTTGTTAAGGGTTGAGTTTTGAAGTGACTCATTCCATGTTTATTGAGACACTGAGAAGAGTAACAGAGTTCTCTAATATGTCGATAACTGCCCATCAACGATTCGAATAATCACTATCATTATCGCTCTGCACTATAGCTTTGATTGTATATCACAAGTTTCAAAGTTTTGATAAAATAACTTTGAACGATCCATTTGTTCATCGAAACGTCACACGTGGCAATGAATGGAATCATTTTGACAATATCGTAAAAACCGAGATATTGTTCAACATCGATAGTAAATAGTCATGTTCCAATGCTAATGTTCTGCATTTGGTGCGACCAGCTGGGTATTATTAAGAATATCCTGCTCAAACTCTGTGAAATGCTACCGTACCCGCAATAAGGAAGTTTCAGTCGAGAATGTATACGTCCCCATTATATTGAAAGGATAGACAAGGTGCATAACTATAAATTGCTGCACCAAAGAGATGATCTCAGAAATTATTAGAATACAAGGCTGTGTTGGAATCCAAACACTCGAAAATCAAATGTTTAAGTTCGCTTGTGCGTGAGATTAGCCAACCTTTCAATTGTCTTTTATACATGATGAAGACTTTATTTTTTATTATCTAATCTGTAATCTGTTTTGGGGCTCAAGGCACTCCTTACTTGTTCGCGATTCGCTAATTTACGTATAGGTCCGATTTTCCTAACCATCTGCACGTTACATAGCTCCATGCCAGCCTATAGTGCTGACATGGAAGATGGGTCGGCCCATGAGTTCTGCACTCCAACAGGGGTCATATTTGTTTTCCCTTTTGCATCCTGACCCTATTGGGATTCGAACCCGGTACCTTCCGCTCCAACTACTGCAGCTTTAACCACTGTGCCACCTGGGCGGTATGATGAAGACTATATTTTACAATAATTTGAATAATCTGATGGGCTCCTACCTGAACACAATCTCAGATTGGTAGCTTTATAGAGAGCTGGTAAAAATCAGCCAAATTGAACTATCGATGTGACATTTAATACATGAAGTGGGCAATTAATTGTGTAAACTGAGTTCTTCATGAGATTCTTTGGCGAAAATGGCCGAGTTATGTCCAATATTTAAAAAAGTGAGAACCGATATTAGCATAATTCATAGTCATTGTGCAAGTTGATATCACTGATGAATAGATTATAGGTCCCGGATTCAAAACCCAATAGAGTCTGTACAATTGGAAAATTATATCGGATAAATGGTGATCTCGATTCACTTTGCAAATTGCAGCTCTTTTTAAGGCATTTTTCATGACATCCAGCAACATCTCAGGCTGTCTTTTAGATGTTGAATCATCTGGGGTTTATTCACAAAAACTTTTGTATTTAATAAACCCCATACGAAAAAGTCTGGTGCTGTTAAATCCGGAGATCTGGCTGGCCATGCTAAATCGCCATTTCGAGAAATTAGTCTTCGTGGAAAAACCTCATTCAATAATTGAATTATTGAACGGACTGTGTGTGCTGTGGCCTTATCTTGCTGAGATCACATGTCCTCTAGTCCTTGCTCTTCCATTTCAGGCCCAACAAAATTTCGAATCATGTCTTGGTACCGTTCTACTGCCGAACGGTTACTTCAACACTTTATTAATTTTAAAAAAATAGAGGCCAATGATGTTTCCAGCATGAATACACCACCATATAGTTGTTTTAAGTGGATGCAATGATGTTTGATGAATTAATTGAGGATTCCGTGTTCCCAATACCCGTTTATTGACGGGCCACTGAGATGAAAATGGGATTCATCGCTCTTTATCAATTTAGATGAAAAATCTTCAATTTCACCAGACAGCCTTAGGATTGCATTACTGTACTCAACTCGTTGATCAGGATCATTCGGTAGCAATTTTTGGACTATGTTTCTGGAGGCTTTGCAACACTATCGCGCACCAAAGCTACATTTTCAGCAGAACGAGACGTACCTTGTCTTCCAGAACGAGGTCTGTCTGCTGTCGTATCGTACTGTCAAAAATTCGCATGTAAACTGCTGATAAATTGTGTTATTGACGTAATTTCTGCTAAATGGCAATAATGGAACGATTATTTTCAAAAAATATAAGTCCGTTTGATCTCTTTCTGCAACCATATACAAACCATATACGTATGGCATAAAAATAACACTAACAATAATAGTTTGGGGCTTTAAATCCTCTAAGTTTACTTCTGAAATCCAAACATGATATACAAAAGTGGTTAAACTGAAATTATACAGAGTATTTGTAAGACTTGTTCAAATATATGTTACAGCTGTTTGTGGTGTCTGCCTCAAAACATAACGTTCTAACATTTTTTCTGATATCCTAATATCGAAAGCTCCAACCATGGCTCAGCAGTATAAATAGCTAGCTCGTGATGAAAACCGATGAAGTCATCATCACAACATTCTCAATTTTTTTTAATTTTTTTATTTAAAGGTTTGGCTCCAATAACTGACAGCCATGTCGCCACATATATTGTTTACATTTTTTATTAATTTACGTTTTGAATATTTTGCCTACTTTTTACCGGTAAAGAACTGAATATTCCCCATTTACATCTTGCTTTTAATCTTAAATTATTATATTACTCTTTTTCACAAACTCATACATTTCATTATAAGCCAAACTACCTTCACTCATTACTCTGGTTAAATTATTTGCATTTTGGACGATGCTGAAGCATAATCTTACACAATTGTATTTCGTCAGACTAATATCAAATGTTCAACATCCTCCACTATGTCACACAACACACAATCTTTTTCCTCACTGAATCGACGTTTCCACAAGCATTCTTTCTAATTTCCATGGTTCAGTCTGATTCTCTCGATTGTTATTACCATTCGTACATTTCTTTTGAGTACCTTTTAGAACGGGGTTCTCAAAGGAGTAGCGTACAACTCTCTGTACTTCTTTCCTTTTATCAAACATTTATCTTCATATTCACACTCCCATTTTCTCCACATATTCATCTGCATCTTTCGAAGTACATCTCTTACATCCTTCTTTTCATACTTCTAAACCAATTCATTCATTGTACCTTTCTTATCTAACATATCAGCTCTTTCGTTCCCTTCGATCTGTCGATGTGATGGTATCCATTGTATTGTCACATCACATTGACAGATACCAACATACTCAAAAATCATATCCACATACACATTGCCTTGTATTCCACCTCCACATTTAACCAAACCTATTCCACTCTTGGAATCGGAAAATATTACTATTTTCCGATTTCCATCATTCACAGCCAATTTTATTCCTTCATATATTCCTACTATTATTCACTTTGAAAAATTTCTCCACATTCATTTTTGACATAGATAGCATCTGTATTACGTGCTGCGAATACTGTTGACCGATTTTCTCAAACTAAATTTTAGCGATTACTTCATTCATTCCCTTATTGAATTCCATCATATTTATGCACACAGTAAGGTTATTAGGAGCGGGATGCGGACCGGCATTACTTATACTCAAAAACATATCCATATGTTCAAGTGCAATGCTGGATTACTACCATCTCATTCCAAAACTCATTTTTCCATGTAATCATTCTCACGGTCTCTTTCACTATGATCCACTCCCTCTTGTAATAAAGCGGCAATTCACCTATTTCATACCACAGAGTATGTCTTGGGGTTGAATTAATCGCCGATACCACTCCGGCACACGCATTCTCCATTTTCATTAATTGGTTAAACGCCCCTTTTGAACCATTTCCATACACACCAATTCCATATTCTATTTTGGAGGATATAAGAGCCTTTCTTAACATATCAGTCACACTTGGGTGAGTACCCCATTTAGGTTTGCTCACCCTTTTAATTACATTTAAGCGTTTCTTGCAATCATCTGATAAATATTCATGTGCTTTCCAAAATTCATGCGTCGATCAATCCAAATATCCAAATACCTGTACGTGTTCACATGTTCAATTCTAATATTATCTATCTTAATGTTAAGATTGACATCATTCGTTCTAAAACACACATAAGCACACTTACTATAGCATTTACTCTTAAATTTAGTTCTTTGGCGATATCTTATTTCCTTGGAGAAGACCAATATTCGCCACCCCTTCTAACCCATATCCGCTTCCATTCAGAATAACTTTTCTTTCACTCATAAAATTTTAGATCCACATACATACTTTCCGTGAAAATCCAAACTTCGAAAGAATTTGTTTCAATTTCCACGGTATCACATAGTCATAAGCCCTATGTATGTCCTAAAATACCGCAACTACTTTCATGTAATCCTTTTTTACCTCCCACACAAACTTTTCGACACACTCAATAGCAGAGTGGTTCTTTCGAAATTCCGAATGTTGTTGTTGGCAACAAATTATTTTCATTCATAAACCATTCGAAGACATTTAACAGACAATTGATGTCGCGATAATTTATTGCCACATTTGGATCCCGATCCCGTTTACGAATGGGCACCACTCTGCTTTCTTTCCATTTTTCTGGTATTTTTGAACTCATCCACACTTTATTTATTACCTCAAGTAATCTTTGTTTTGCTGACTCATTCAACATCTGACACATTTTGTAGCTAATACGGTTCGTTCCAGAAGTGGTAGATTTAGAGTTGTCTAACACTCGTCGGAACTCCTCCCACTCAAATTTTCCATCTAATCTTTCATTTTCGCACCAATTCTTTTAACTTTATTCAGCTCATTTAAATCATTTTTCACATTTTGTATCATTCTTAGAAATTCTACATCTTTTTCGAGGGTCTATTCTACACCTTTTTGGCTTTTGCGAATAGCCTTCTTCAACTTTCCATTCATTCTTCCATACATAATCTTATTCTCACTCCTCTTATTCCTATTAAATTCACGTAAGGCTATTCGTTTTCTATCATACTCAATCTTTATTCAATCGGTCTATCTCACTATTTAACTGGCATTGACTCATTTCACCCATCTCCTACTAGTCATTATTTCACACTTTTTTTTAAACATTCTATTATCATTCATGATTATTTTTATCATGAAATGATCTCCACCCAAATTCTCTTCTTCATTATTCCAAGTGACTCGGCCGGCAGCTCAATAGATATCAAGGACAGATCTAGTGCACTAGCCGTACCGCATCCAATTATCAAGTCTCTTTTACCTCTCACCCATTCGAACAGTTTCTTTAAATCACTCAACGTTTTTCTTCTAGCGTCTTCCTCCTGTGCTTGGGTTACATACACACTTACTAGTAATAAATTTCTTTCCAAATTAGTGGTCGATGCGGCAATTGCCTCTATAATTTCAAACACCGGAAGCGGTAGTTGTAAAAGCTTCATACAATTTTTATATATTATTGCCACTCCACCATAACCATCGCTTCATGGTTTGGAAAGAAATTTATACCCTCTTACACTCAACGTCTTATTCACACGCTCCCAGGTTTCACTAATAAAAACTACATTCATATTGTTCTTGGCCAGATAATTAACCAACATATCTTTTTTGGCATATAAACTTTGAGTATTTATCTGGCCAACAACAATGCTATCACTCATATCCTCATTACACATTAAATCGGGAATATCCGTTCCAATTTCATCAAACGGAATTCGATGTAGTCATTCATGTGAGTAACATTCTCAATTTGAAAACTGCAACTCAAATGCCACTGCATCATACTTAAACCGTTCAATGAATCTTAGCGAATTAACAAGAATTGTCATCACATTCTCAATATACGGGTGGTGGTGATGACAACATCATTTTTTGTTGTGTCCATATACATACGTTCGATATATACACCGCCACCAACATAGTTCCCGTTAAAAACATTATGTACACATATAAGATTTAATATAAACAAACATACAAAAAAAAAATATTGATCAACAAGAAATTGATTCCAGTTAAATGAAAAATGCAACTTTATCTCGATTTACATTTATTTCCTGGAAATAAAAACCACTAATCACACCGATCTATAGAATTCCAATAAAAATAGTTATATTGTTGTTATATTAGTTAGTTATTGTTATTAGTAAGAATGTATAATAATCTTGTTGAGCACAATACAACAACAGCAACAACAACAAAAAACATAAATTCCATTACAATAAAAAAAGAACAACAATCGAGATTGTTGCTAATTAAGACGTTAAAAAAACTCGCGGGTTTTGTCTACCATGTACACACCACATTGAGACATCAAATTTATAAACTGTATCCGAATGAGACGTCTTATAAATTCTGGATAAATGACAATGAATCATAATAACCTTCTCGAGATAAAATCCAAGACTTATTTAAACAAAAGAATTAATAATCTTAAATTAGTGTCTCTATCTATCTGAGTGTGTGTGTGTGTGTGTGTGTACCGCTTACCAGCGAGACATTATGAAAACTGGATTTTAATCGTTATTTCCATTTCCTTGCAACAACAACAAATTAATAATTAAATTAGTAATTTTTATTAATAAATTCACATTCGAAAAGACATTATACGTGTATATATGTGTGTTGTCGTGTAGTTTGGTATATAGTTTGGGTTATGGAATTTATCGAGATAAATATCAAATGCGGTTGTCATAAAAATTAGATTTATTTAAATTGATAAATTAACAAACAAAAAAATAATCGATTTGACATTTTTGTTGTTTTAAGTATAGTAACAATATACATGGATTAATTAGAAAGTAGATTATTCAATTAGTAGAACGACGGTTGGGGCCACGGTTTGGTACCCCATATTATAAATGATTTTCCAATAATTGGTCTAAAACAACGAAATCAGCAGCAAGAACCACAGAAGCACCTGGTTGGCCAGGACGATTGATGTCGAAATGAATCAACCACCTTCGACGAAACTGCTAAGATACGGCGATTATAACATGGGCTCTCCATCGCATACAGCTAGCTCAAAACAAGAAAACAAACGGTAAAGGAGCCAGTACAAGAATTGGAAGCCGACATCGTCCTTCATATGGATTTTAGGAATGAACTGTTCTGTTTGGGCCGCGTGAGCTAACTGAAAGCAACTTAGGAATAAGAGCAGACTTACTTGAGAAGATGAATAACTGGCACCACTACAGAGTCTTAACGAGAGCTGGAAGAGAATCCTGCAAAATAAAACGTTGGAGATGTGAGAATCTAAGACTTCTTCAACGAAATTTTAAACCACTCGAAATCATCAAGCAGCAGAAAGAAGTTCCGATCGATTGAGAGTGCTGTACATTAGTGAAGCGAGATATCACGGTCAACAAACCAGTGATAGTAAAACGGATCAGATTGGTAAGTCGAAAAGTGGTTGGCCAGGTTGCTGTAATGACAGAAAAATAAAAACTTCCAACTAGGAGAAACACACGATGTTCGATTTTGTGGCAAGGTAAGAGAAGGAGAACGGTGAAAGAAGGAATGGAGCACTAAATGAGATATGAACAACGTCGTTATTAGGACGAGTAGGTGCCAGTGTCCACCGGGAATAATATCAGGTATAGATGGGAAGGAGATGGGCGTCTAACTGAATTCGACTTTATCTGCAATTAATTACCATTCCATGGTGTGATCTACTTAAAACTGCAGTATTTTGTTGAGTACAAGACACCACAAAACTTCACCTGGAAGACATGCCTTTCCGGGCCAGCCTATAAATCAGTAATAATTCCTCTTGACTTAAGCATGGTAGTGAACTACTTTAAAATTTAAGTAAAGGGTTTACTTTTGAAAAGTTTGCTATTTGGGTAGCTGTTTGTCAATTTTGAAGCTCTCATCTATTGAAATTTGAAGCTCTCATCTTTTGAAAAACTACGCCATTGCTAAAACTGGTGCGATACTCGCTTCAGCAATGCATTGAAGTTGTTAAAATTCATTACAAATGTGGTGAAATTTTTCACAATTCACAAAACTAAAGCACTTTTGACAAACGTCGTATCTTCGCTGATTGGGACCTTTAAATTTATCAAAATGATCCGGGTTTTCATCGAAAAAAAATCATCTTCAGTGATGAGGCCCATTTTCACCTCGGATGCTACGTTAATAGAAAATTCAGAAAATTAAAGAATGATTGTTGCAAAGCCTTTTCATCATCACTGTATCACTGTTTGGTTCAATTTTTGGAGCTGGCGGTGTGATGGTATCTTACTTTCTCGAAAATGACTATACGGTAAATGGATTAGACTACCGAATAATGATTAATGGTTTTTTTATGGCCGAGCTTGGTAGATATTGATGTGGACGACGTTTAATTTCAGTAAGACGGCGCGCTACGTGTCACACAAGCAACGAAACGATCGCAATTTAGCACGAAACGTTTCACAATTCAGATGTTTTTCTTCGGGGCCACGTGAAAAATAAGGTCTATACCCATTCTCCACAATCGATTCAAGGCCTTAAAGATGGAATTCGTGAAGTTAAGGTGATTATAAAGTCCCAAATAAATATAAGAGTTGGTTATGGAAAATTTGATGAAAAAGATATGGTGCTGCAAGCGTTTGATTCATTGATTTCTCTTAAAAATACTCATTTGTTTAATATATCAAAATGAAACCTCTTATTGGAAAACTTTTTGCAAGATTCGAATCAGTGTATATAATTCCAATAAAGCACTGGTTTGTTTATTTGTTTCCATTTTTTCCATAATTATGGAGGCTCAAAGCCAAATCGAGAACGTGCGGCTATAGGTCCGATTAATGTAGAACCAGCTGTGAAGTTAACTTTAAAAATATCCCGAGGAAATTCTATGGCAACACAAAAATATAAATATCGCGTCATTTTTCAATATCATCCTGAAAAAGAAATTCTATCACAACAGTTTTAGTATCAGGATAGTTAATGTCACACGAGAAAATTTTATCACGATAATATTAAAGTAAGAAGGAAATATGGCTCGTTATGGTCATTTGAAGTTGTAATAGATATTCATTAGCAAGAACCACTTGGGGTAGGTTTTAACCCTATCAGGATTTGAACTTAGTACCTTCCGCTTCAACTACCTGTAACAATCTGACTCCATCGGTTTCGATTACGTGGTTTACCTCTTCGTCTACCTCCCATTAAAGATCGATGTATCATTCGGTTCGGATCAGAAAAGCTATATCGCGATAGCTCTCGTATTACAAGCGATCACCCTTCTTGATTATTGGGCATAACGCGTCGAATTTCCATTCTTCAGGCAAAAGTTCATTTTGCCATACCAATCGAACAAGGTCGAAAAGAGAGTTCCACAAAATTAGTCCTCCGAACATCAAGATCTCTAAATTAATGTTATCAACTTCTGGTGAACGATTTTTCATTAATTTGTGCATGGCCATGGTGAATTCCTCACAGGATGGATCCTAATAAACTACTCTGCGGTTTGTATTTGAGAGTATTCAAATACAGTTTGTGATCATGCATCGCAAAGTACATCAGTTCAAAGCCATCTCCACTATGTAGCAGTGTATAGCTTTGGGACACATGGTCTCCATTTTGGAGTCATCGAGTTTCTTGGAAAGCTACAAGGTCCAGCAAAGGATCATAAATGTGATAAGGCCGTCAACGCGCCAGGGTTTCGAATTGACTGCACGTTCCTCATACCGATCCTTTACTCGTGTCCGGGTACTTAAGTAGAGATTCGTTGTTGTTTTGGCACTATTTGTTTTTGTTTGTTATTTGTTTTTGTTTGTTTTTTTTGTTTGTTATTTTTGTTTGTTATTTGTAATTGAATATTTGTTCAACGTAGCAGCGAATGAGAATTCAATGTTTTGAGGGTTCCAGCAAATACCGAGGACTTCAGTTGAATCGGGTACTAATGGAATTCCATTAGTAAATTGTTTTATCTCTGGGTCTCATTCTTCGTGTGGAACTTTGTCGATACCATTTAAGTGTTGGTCGATAACATTGGCTGCACCGTTGGTCCAACGTTATTATACTTTTGTAGGAAAGAACAGACCCACCAAAGACAGCGCGCATTTTAGTCTATTGAGTATTTCAGAACTTTGTGATATGAAATAAAGCACCGAATGATTGGATTGGGTCAGTTTCTCTCATATGAATGAGTTCTCATATTCGTGCATAGACGTGCAATGCTCGACCTAATTGTTTTTTGCTACTTCCATCTTATACTCAAATCGGTTGGAAGGACAACTGGATAAATTTGATTGATGTGTACGTTTATAATGTCGTAATTGCACTGGATGCTGAACCTTGACTTATGTTGTAGTCACTCGATAGACTTGCTTAATATTGAGGATTGTAATAATGAGTGTGATAATTTTTTACAATTAGGACCTTGATGGTAGGCATGTCCTTTTAATTCGAACCTAAGGAACTACGATCGAATGTGTACGGGTGAGATTGGTTGAACTTAATCATCACATGAACTTTAATTTTATTTTGTGGATTGACTGAGACAACACGACATCTTATTTCTGGTTTTTGCATTAGAGTGGCATGTTTCATTAATTAGAGATTCAAGTGTTCCATACGTCTGCTCAACAATTTTAAAAATTTAAAGAACTCGGGATAATCATTTTGGCTCTCATTTATCATCTAATGTTTGGCATAGGGATTATAATGAGCTGTAGGTCTCGTGATTCTACTAGTTTACCAAGTGCACAACAACCTTGGATTACTTCGTCAGAAGAATCCATAAGGCGTTTAATGCTGGCATGACAAATAACCTTTCCCGTAATTTGTTCAAGGGTCCAATATGTATAGTTTCTCACTGTCACTCATCGAAGTAATTTCTTGAGATAACATTTTCGAACTTGGTTGGCAGTGTGAAGGATTCGGAGTTAAAAACGAATTTTACAACAAACACTATAATAACAAAAGGTTTTTGGTCAAACATTCTATTCGACCTACCATACAAGCAATTTCCTTAAACCACAAGGGTTCAACCTATACAGTAACAATTACTTTCCCAAACTATTATCCATACTAAGATTAAAATGTCAACAATCTATCCTAAATCGTTTATTATATTTTAGAAAGGTGAGAGAAGGTAAACAATTGATGGAAAAAACCCATTAACTTGACATATACGAGGTACAATATTTGTGCATCGATACACACACACAACGATCAAAGAGAATTGTGTAACAATTTCCATAAACACAGACCAAGTACACTTCACCTCAGAATTAAGAAAAATATGTTAATTTTTACGACAGGACACAGTAGGGTACGACATTTTGTACATTATACACGACCTGTATGGAATGAAAATTGCAAAGAAAAATTTGCAACAACAACAAAATGTGATGCTGGAATGAAACAAATTTTCCCTTTCATTTTCATATTATTGTTTGTGTGCGCTGGCTCTGCAGTGTGGTTGGATATCTTGTGGAGTGATTTTGTTTTTTGCTGCTGATTTGTTTTTGTTCTTTTGGCCTTAAGCGTTATAGGTCAACCGATTGTGTTAAGATAAATCGTTTTGCTTGTTGCTTTTTGTTGTGTTTGATTTGAATGCATATAAATGAAATCGTAATGATTGTTGTAAATAGAAGAAAATGTAAAATAAATAAAAAGAAATCAAAAGATTTATTGTTGGCTGTGCACTTGCGCGTATTGCAATTTATTGTATGGCGTTTGGGCTGACGATTGCGAGATATAATAGAACCGTGGCGTCCAAAGAGTGGTGTCCACTCAGGCTTGATTATGATAGCCCTTTGTGGCCTAACTCTTCCCAGACGTATACTCTCAGTCCCGAAGACTGTTTGTTCGTCTAATGAAAGTAGTGCAGTTTATGGGAAGAGTATGAGGACAGGAGCACAAGAACTGCTCAACAGTTTCTTATTTGCAGTTTGCGTTGTTTCAAATTTTCATTCGGAACTTATAATTATTTATGGAGAAATGCTCCGTGAAAATGCCCAGCAAGATTCTCAAAGTTCATTAATCACAATTCTAGAAAATCTGGGATCGGCAAAAAATGAAGTTGCCCCATCTCTTGTTGTGCAGATCACCAAAGTGACCGTCGATATCTCTTTAAAGACATAATGACGTCACTTCAAAAGCGGGTTCATGTCCTACAAAAGTCGAAGCCGCATTACATTTATCATAATACGTTTACCAATACATTTTCTTTAATACCCAGGTGACTGGGTATCCAGTGAAGTCTGAATTCAATCAGACTGCCTCGTCGATTTAAGTACAATATTGTTTCCAAACAAGTATCGATGGAACAGTATTGGAAGCAATCACCTTAAGAGCAGCCTGGCTGCCAGAAAGGATGCAATTCATCTCCTTTGCAAAGAATTCTGCTTTAATAACTGCAGCAATTTCCGTCTGAAAGACAGTAGCGTACCTACCTAGGAGAATAGATAATTCGTTCTCAGTATTTTGTTTCTATAATTCGGCACCACCTAGAATACGGCACACCTACTGATTCGTCAGAAAAGATCATCATATCGTCACCAGAGCGTTAGGATGGGTTGTTATAGTCCCATATGTGAGTTTTGGTAATAGTTACAAAAATAATTTTTAATAATTTTTCAAAATTATGTTTTTAACCACATTAACTAACTCCGCCTTATTGTTCCCCTCAAATTGAATTTTTAGAAATAACTAGAAATCACAAGGTGTTACATCCCGGGAATATGGTACTGCTCGTATTTCTTCAATGTCAGAGATCGCAATAAAGTTACTCGATGTTTCAGCAATGTGAGCTGGCGCGTTGCATGATGTGGCAATTAGCGCCGCAAATACACTTTCTCCCGGTATTCCAACAAATTTTAGAAAAATTTTGGTGAGCAGTCTTCGGTGTATCATTTTTCAGTAGCGGGTCTAAGCCGTCTTAGCGGTTATGGTTGATTTTTTTTTCGTTTATTTCTATTCAATCTGTTTTGGGGCTCGAAGCACTCCCAAATGTTTCGCGGTTCGATTATTTATGTCCTTATCTTACGCTTTTCAGCCAAATTGAGGACGTAAAGCTATAGGTCCGATTAATCTACCCATCTACACATTTCATTGCTCCATGCCAGCCTATTATACTGACATGGAAGATGGATTGTCCCATGGATTCTGCACTCCAACATGAGGTCATGGTTGTGTTCATTCACACCATCGATCGTAATCAAGTGGTAAAAAGCCTTTTTGCATCCTGCCCCTATCGGGATTCGAACGATTTTCTTTTGATGGGCTCCATACCGTGATCTGCTATTTGGTTTCCGGATCGTACTTATATTACCGAGATTCGTCACCAATAACGGCTTTACTAAGGTTACATGACTGCCCATTTCAAAATTTATTTAGGAAACATTTAGCAAAATTCACTAGAGTCTCTTCTTGGACCTCATTTAAAATTCATGGAACACATCAGCACACATTCTACTTTCGTCAGTTTTGTGGGGGTATAATATAGGTTAGGAGGAAACATTATTTTCATAATAGGTAAATCGACTATTCCCTTCACAAATAAAACGCTGGTTTTAATACACTGCTGACTGGAATATCAGTAGTAGGTAAAGATGCAATATGGTTGAACTACCACCTTCTGATGAAGATAATATTAAGCACTTAGGTTTCCATAGAACATCACAGGTCATGCTCAAGAACCTGCAGGGTGCCCAAAAACAGAATAAGCCAAAACTCTAAGTTAGTCGTCTCACCCTCCTTTCTCCTGTTGGGCTCCGAATCGTACTTATAGAACCAAGATTCGTCACCAGTAGTGACCTTACTTTAGTTCTGAGACTGTTCTGAAACAGTCGTTCTATATGCAATGTGGCATTTCTGTTCGCGATGGTGGTGGATTTTCGTCTGATGTATTCTCAGCTATTTTACGTTTACTCTTTTCCCTTTTGAGTCGTGTAGGCAGCTCCTACTAAGCGAACTTTCGTGAGCTGGCGCGTTTTCATAATGAAAACAGTAGCGCCACAAATCCTCTTTCATTCGGTTTTCCAGCAAAATTTTGTAAACTGTTGGTAAGCTGTCTTGGGTATACTATTTTGCAGATGCCGTTTGAGCTTTTTTCCAAGGAAATAGTGAATTACAATTTCTGATCGGGTGAAATATAATGAAGTCATTACTTTTGTTGTTGAGTTTTGGTGCTTAGATTTTACAGATGGGTTTTCACCAATTAAACTCCATACCATGGACTGTTATTTGGTTTCCGGATCGTACTTATACAACCAAGATACGTCGCCAGAGTAATGACTTTACTTAAGTTACAGGATTGCCCACTTTCCAATTTATTTATGAAAAATTTTGCAAAATGCACTCGAGCCTCATTTTGGGCCTCATTAAAAATTCGTGGAACCCATCGAGCAGCTTTATTCTCGTATCCCAGATGATTCTTTAATATTCGCGATACAGCCATGTCAATCCAGGCCAATACATTAGTAATAATTTCTTGTGTCAATCGTGGATCTTCGTCAACTTTGGACTTAACCAGGGCCACATCATCAGTGAAAAATATTGGTTAACCAAGAAGAATGCTCCATTTGGAATCTTAGGAACCATTTGAAAATAGTCTGTTGAGACTATTGTGGTAGTGGTTGCTGGGTATTCTCACGAGGTATTGCGCTCTGGATAATCATATGTTTTGCATGGAAATTCTGAATATCGCAAATTGTGAACAGTGTGGAGGAGGAGAAGAAGAAACTGTGAAGCACTTCTTGTGCTCCTGTTCTTCATACTCTTCCCATAGACTGTATTTTTTAGATCATAATTCCTTTTAAATGATCAACTGACGACCTTGAGGATTCCAGATATCATGGATATCATAAGAAGAACAATAGGATTTTAGGACTGAGAGCGTACGTTTGGGAAGTGATGTAACAATGGGCTTATAGACTCTGAGTATTTTGCATTTACTCGTCTCCATTTTAACCGATCGTTCTGAATTTTTGAAAGAAGTCACATAAAACAATTGAAAAGGATTTGGTTAAAATATTTAAGGGCCGCCTACTAAGCGAACTTTTTTTTTTATTCGATCGATTCTACAATATTTGTGTTTCTATCTGTGCAATGTAGTCAATAGGATGGCGCATGAATCTGGATGTTAAAGCTAATGAATTTTACAATCCAGCAGGGAGTCAAAGATGTGTTCATTCCAGATGGTAAAATTCAAGGATGCCTGTATCGGAATTCGAACCACTGTACCATTGGGTCGGTGATTCCACAATATTCTAACGGTTATTCTAAAGAAATTACTAATAATAAGCTTAAGTGTGGCTTTATCTAGGTAACTTATTGTTCCATATTCCATTCAATAAAATTAACGATGCCGTACAACAAACTATTATGAAACAATCAAAGAAGTTAATTAGAAGTAACTGTTGTATGAAATCACACAAATCGTAATATGATTGATTGGTTGTGTGTGTGTGAGCACCTTTTAATAATAGTTTTTTCTTCTTGAAGCTGTGAGAATTTCTGTAACCTATTCAATTCATTCAATTATTTTGATTTGGCTGATTTTCACTGTTCGAAAATTGTCTTGAATGTCTAAACGATTTGAATGAATGTAAAAGCTTTTGTCTGTCTGTGTACGCGAATAGATACATTCTGAAATGCTAAATAGCTGCGATTGTTGGTTGGGTGGTATATGGTATTGTTCATGAATAATAATAATAATAATTGGCGGTAAATAATAGTTTTATTTATTGTTCGTGTATTGCTAATATCATTTCATGAATGTGAGTTAGATATCGGATTACAATTATCATGGTAATAAAATGGAATTGTAAAATTTTAATGACATAATCCAACAAGTGTTAGTTGGTTGGATAATGATTTGCATATATAGAGATAATTCGAATTAATGTACTACTTATAACGTTGGGTCAATGTGAAAGTACTTTATGCAAATGTACCTTTCATTATTTAATGCTTAATCATATGTTGAACGTGCATAGTCGACAGAGCTTTAGATATGACGTATTGGTTGTGCCTTTAGTTTGGCCAAGCAAACGAGATTATGAGGCTTCTTAATATCGCTCACATTTTTGATCTCTAGAAGGACTTAAGAGGCCAGGCAACGAAAGAATGACTGGATTGTGTGCATGATGGTGATAAAACTCGATTCCGAGACAAGTGACAGATATTGTATGCGGCTGTACTGCATAATACAAAGAACACTAGGTATGTACAGGGTGTCCGCCGGGAAAGTATACTACTTTGTTTTGCTGCCATTTTGGTAAACGTTAGTCTTGACAGTTCATATTTGGGACTCGCGAAGTAGACAAATTTATTATGGAAAAATATGCGATAAACCAACGTGTTTTATTCGTTAAAACATTTTATCAAAACGAATAGATAAATTCATTAAACGGCCTGACGCATAATTATGGAAATAAAGATGATTACACCGCCAGCATCCAACCAACAAAAAGATTTGATACTGAATGTAATATTAGTTACAAAACCAAAAATTACTCATAATTTACATAAATACGAGATCATATCGCGATTCTCTCATTTCTCTTAAGAGCTAATAATATTTATATATTATAAATTTTTAATGCATTTCTACACAAATAAAAATTAATGGACCATTCATTACATCGTGGGGAAACCTACCCCTGAGAAGTCTCATACCCGGCTCTAAATCATTAGATCGACCTTAGAACGTCTTTAGTATGATAAATTCCTAATGAGTTCTCATTTTCATCATGAACTTCATAAGCTACATTACCCACAGGCTTGTGAATCACTCCTCTGTTGGCCCTTGGCGCTTACTTAGCACTAAAGTGTGTAATGGTATCGCTCTGAGCAAAATTTCTAACATATACTTTATCTCCAGAATTCACGAGTCCGAGAACGCAGATTGTATATGTTTGCGCTTTTCATATGAGCATTTTTTAGAGACTTGATTGCGCATTTTTACGAACCAAACTTAATTTGTTTTGTTTGTCGTAGAAAAATATCGGTTTTCACAAAAACTTAATAATTTGTAAGGATCATATTCACATCCATTACCTTCAAACAGGACAAAATGAGGCGAATACCCCATCCCACTATGTTTGGCATTATCCAAGGCCGATTCGAATTCAAATAAATGTTCATTCCACGTCTTCTGTCTTGTTTAATAAAAGAACGGATATCGGCTAATAAATTCGTGTTTACTTGTTCGGAGGCATTGCTCTGTGGTGAGTATTTACGATTAAAAGTATGTTTTATTCGGTATTTATCGACAAATTGTTTGAAAAGTAAAGAGCAGAATTACTGTCCACTATCAGAAAAAATGGAAAAACGAAGACTAAGCTTTTCTAAATATGTAATTGTACCTTGGCAGTAGCTTGCCACATTGGATGAAGCCCCACAAACCGAGATAATTTATCTACTACAATCAAAATATAGCAATTTCCATTTTTGGACCTTGGATATGGCCGAAGATAATCTAAATATAACTATGGCCGAAAAACTTCATAAAACCCCACAATTGGTGGCCTTGTAATAAAATTACTAGGTTTATATGTTCTGTAAATAGGGCAACTATTAATGTAATTCTACACTTGTTTAGTCATTCCCGACCAATAAAACTGTCGTTGTAACCTCTCTAAAGTTTTTGCAATTCCTAGGTGAGCTGAAGTAGGCGAGTAATCAGCTCGATCAAGTAAGCCCTTAGTCATGGACGCAGGGACAATTAATTTCCATTGACTAGCGACCATATCATCGTATGAAATTCCTGAATTAAGGAAGATTAACATTTTGCCATTTTGAACGCGAATATTGGTCTCGCCATTAGGAGTTTCTTGATGAGAGATATAACGCCGTAGATGAGAGATCAATGTGCAGCGCTGGAATATTATTTTGCATGTCTATTTTTTAATGACAGTTTCAGAAACACAAACGCCATCCAAATGAATTCTCGATAATGCATCAGGCACAACGTTTTTAACCCCACTCCTATGTGTGATTGTAAATTTGTAAGGTTGCAGCTTTTTGTGACATTAACCATTTTAAGCTCGCGTGATCGGTAATGACGGAAAAAGCATACAACATAAGCTCGAAAACATTTTATTCCATGAACTACTGCATAGCATTCTATCTGGTCATAGCATTCTACGTGGATTTTGCAACACCGGAGCTGAAATTAAAGCTTGTTTTAAGGAATCCAGAGCGATTTGAGCATCATCGGTGCACTGAAAAGTATGATATTTTTAAAAATATTCCGTTTGAGGTGCTGCCAAATTAGAATAGTTTGGTATGAACCTATGATAAAACCCAGTCATTCCCAGAAACCGACGTACATGACGGATATTTTTAGGTAAGCGGTACTCCTTAATGCAGCTAAACATTTTGGGATCTACTTGAAGAGTTCCATTACCGACAATGTAACCCAAGTATTTTATATATTTACACATAAATTTAATCTTACTAACATTTTTAGTTGAATAACCTCCCTAAGTAGACGACTCACTTCGTCCAACAATGACAGGTGCTCGGCGAACGTAGCCGAGGTGATCGGAAGGTCGTCGAGGTAAACGAAGACTCGATCGTGAACTTGATATGGAATCACCCGGTCCATCAATCGACACATCCGTTGTGGAGCGTTGTATAACCCGAAAAGCATTACCGAAAACTGGTACAGAGGTCGGCCGGGTACAGTGAAGGCCGTCTTATCCCTTAAAATGCATCCTTTAAATCAATACTAGAAATATATAGTTTGCTCAAGGCGCCCTAGAAGCCTCTCCATAAGGTTAAGGGATAAGCGTCCTACTATGAGAAAGTTACGTGAAATTTTTGGGAGAAACAACGTGAGAACAAAACGCACTATTTATCGTAAAGTGAATGATTTCGAAGAAAGTCTGTAGGTGATAGGCCCAAACATGGGCCACAACGTACTGCAAGATCGGCTGAAACAATAACTGCTGCACAAAAAAGTTTTCAAAATAATTCATCAACCTCAATTCGATGCTGTGCTCAGGAGCTTGGTCTTCAAAGAACAAGTTTGGCCACAATTTTGCACAAGGATTTGCATTTGTTTCCATTTATGTAAGGTTCATTTGACACAAGAGCTTCTTCCACAAGACCATTTACGCCGCCGTACATATGGCAATATGATGTTACAGCTCTTCAATTCATAAGTGAATAAACAGAATGGTCGGTTCTGAGCAATGGAAAACCCTCAAATTATTCATCAGCCACCTTTGCATCCATTAAAAGTGACAGTCTGGTGTGCAATTTGGTCAGAAGGAATCATTGGACCTTACTTCTTTGAGAATGATAACGGCGTAACGGTATCTGTATTCGATACTTTTTAATCTCATGTTGGAATACATCCTTCGTAAAAGTGAAACATCTCAGGACAATATCTTATTCCGACAATCCAATCAACTTCTTTCTTATGCAGATGATATCTGTGTGATTGAATTAATTGGCAACAAAGTCAAAGAGATACTTGATCCACTGGAACAGTTTTCAGCGTCCGCTGGTTTTAAAATCAATGAGTCCGAAACAAAATATATGACCTTTGGTTTTAGAGACCAAGACGCAAGTGATTTCAGTAGTGATAACTACACGTTTGAAGGAGTGATGAGATTCAAGTATCTTGGATCCCTCATTACTCACGATAATAGTGTGGGAGAGGATATCAAGGTTCGGCATGCCGCTGACAACCGGGCTTTATATCCTCTACGTCCACTGCTGAAATCAAAATATCTTGCAAATGCGGATGAGCTGAAACTGTACAGAGTGTTGATCAGATCCGTTGTCATGAATGGATGTGAGAGTTGGACCTTGATGGATGAGTACGAAAGATGGCTTCTTACATTCGACAGAAGAATCATCAACCACGAGATCAGGAATTTAATGCAAATTAATGATATCATGCATGAAATCAAAGGACAGCGAGTACGCTGGCTCCGTCACGTTCTGCATGCTGATCCGAACCGAATGATACAGCGATCCTTTAAGGGAGAGCCGCCTTTCGGTAGGCGAAGAGGTCGCTGTTGGCGACGATGGAACCACGGCGTAGAGAGCGATCTGGCATCTTCAGGTTGCTTGCAGCTGTATGAAGAGCTGGCTCGTGATCAAAACCGATGGAGTCAGATTGTTGACACGGTACGGGCCAATAATGGCCTGTAAAAGCCGTCAAAAAAAAATATGCGGCATATATACTATTGGATCCCTCTAAGTTCGAGTTATGTCGACAATCGGGTCGTGAATGTGGCTCGATAAACTTCTAATATCATTTCTCGCCAGGGTAATTGGCTTATATGTTAAATCATATAGGCATAATTATATGTATGTATCCTGAAATGCCAAATATGTACACGCAAAAAAAAACCAACATACATAAAATTGGAAATGAATGTATGTATGTCGCGCATAAAACCAATAAAGAATTTTAATGAATAAATCTGTTTGTGGAAAACAATTGTTGTTGTAACGTCTTATCTTATTGTTATTCTTGTTGTTATTTTCTCCTGGCTTACATATACATAAATATTTATAGCATGCATCACATCATAAGATATATCCGCATATAATAAATAAATTAAACAAGAAACAAAATGCGACCGATTCAGCCATCCACCAAGCCAAGAGTACCAAATCGAAATGTTTTGTATTTAAATTAAGATTTGCGAAGACGTCCCGAAAAGACCAAACTGTCAAACAGCACAATCTAATACAAATCATGTCGAGTATACACAGATTTCAGTTTTTAATCCCAATGCACGAGAGGAGAGTTACATTTTTATAAGTCATGCTGACAAAACAGGAACGAATGCGTCTGTCTTCAAGAACAGAACAAAATTTGTTTTATTTTATTAAAACAACGAATGATGATTCTTTGAAAATAATTGAAACAAATTAAAAAGGAAAAAAAAGAAAAAAAGATGCACAAAAGAAAATTCAGCAGAGGAAGATAAATCTGAATATAAGGAAAATATTTCTTTTTTCTCGTTCATTGTCTTTGAAAAACTTTTTTTTTTTTTGTCTACATATACGAGTGAAGATGTTGGATGGATTCACGATATACAAAAGAAAGTCGAAATGGTGAACATTTCAAAATATTATGAGTTTTGTTATGCAAATGAATTTGAGTATTATTTCTGGTTGCCCCCAAGGCAAATATATACAATTTTTTTTTATTGATAGCGGAGATGAGATCTGAATTTATAAAATTCTTTTTGTTAAAATATTTATTTTATATTAAATTGAATACGCAGCTAGACGATAAAGTATTTTCCGCCTAACATAGCAGTTAGCAATAACTTGAAGTCCTTCGTAATATATAAGAGTACTAAAAATGTACACGGCGGCGCTTTCCGCAACTTTCTGCTTGGTGCGATTCTAGCATCAAGTGAAGTACTGATACGCCTTTGTTATAATCAATTGCTGAACATTAGTCTTAAATGTGACGTAGGCTTTCATGTAAGTAGCCGGAAAAATGTTCGACCTTCCTACATTGTTTGCATCGCCATCGGTTATAGTCACGTGACGTCTTCTGATCGGAGTTGCTTTTGTTTCAAACAAATTTATGTCAGTCACAATTTTGACAAACACATCAACAGCAAACTGAATGGAATTTTCTTGTGAACTGCCCTGTGACGACAGTATGGCTGTTGGATGGAATCTGATGACAAAACATTAATTGATTATCTTCAGCACCAGAATTGTACATGAAAATAATTATTTATGGAATCATCTGTTGTATTTTGAAATGTTAGGCAAAAGCACAATTTTCAGTGCTTTACACTATGGACAAACGACTGAAATTTCGCAGATCGTCACACTGTAATCCATTTTTGCACCGTTTTGGAATGCCCCTCGTTCAAGTTTATTGTGAGGTCCTCGCTGGCCCTCGTATGAAAACTAATCGAGTCTCACTAAAAACATTTTAACGCATTTGAGGTTATGTCTAAGCCTGAAAGGTAACATTACCTCAATAGAAAAATGCTTAAAGCTTAGTTACGTTTGCCACCAATGCCATCCGATATTATTGTAATCCGAAACCGCTATAAAGTGTAAATTACTTATGTCAACGATATCGTTGTGAAACTCGAACCACTCAAACTACTTCGGCCCTAAGCTCTGAAATTATTTTACTTTGCCTCTCAATAATATATAAAAATCACTTGAAACTCCTAAATCGCACGATCGTGATGGTCTGTCTTTCCAACTATCCAATTGCTTAAATTAGAATATTTTATCTTTAATTCAAATAAAAATCTTTTGATGTTCCATGTGATTGTCGTTATCCAAAACGCTTCATGACATTTGAATATTGGATTTGGTTCTACCAAATACCTCTCATCATGATAAAGTCACATTTTTAAGAAATATTTGCTTATTATAATAAGCTTATGGTTCTATACGTGAGCTCGTTATTTAAAATGTAACTTGACGCTGGATAACGCATGCAATAACTTTTGAGACAAACACTTTCAGAAACATTTCCTAGCCAGCTGACAGAAGAAAAACCAGTACTTCTCGGAACCGGTTATACAACAACAAAGAAAATCATCTAGCTGGCCAACGAACTATATTCTCACCTAAACTATGACTTGTGATGCAGAAATTCCAATCACAAAAAAGAGCCCAGTCAAGAGATAATAAATCCAGAGAACAACGATTTTGAATAGTGTAGCATTACAGAGTGGACTCGGTCGAGCAAACTCAGTCATCACGCAGAATCGATTGGTATCACCCGATGTTTTCATACGCCTTTTAAATCTTACCTTACCCAAATGCGAAGCTCACCTGTACAACAGCTTAAAATAAAATAGAACCTTACAAATGTTCGCGATTGTCAGTATACGTATAATTCATGTTTATTTTGTTTCATGTGACATATGCTGTGAGAGATCACGGGAGGCGCCGCCCAAAGCAGCGAGAGGAATCGATGGTCTCGATTCAGGCGTTAACCTTTAGCCAATGAAGGCTAGATGGCGGAGGCTAGATGCGAAACAAATCGCCTTTCGAGATTTTCGCAGTTCGCGAAATCTCGATCCGCTGAGTTGGATAGTTTTCGGTTCGCCAACCAGGAGCGACAGAAAAAAAAAGTAAGAAGAAAACGAAAAAGGTGATGACGCAAAAAAATGGGAGAGTAATTAGGACCTTCGAAAGTGGCGGAACAAAACAAAAAAAACGAGCTTGCATTGGATGACGGTGGGATGTAATAACCGCATCCAAACTTAAATCAAGACTTGTAAAAAAAACTGTGTTAATATAATATACGTAATATAAATATATATATTTGTAATGTCCATGGTGTTGTTTGTGTTTCTTGTCCAAGATGCAAGTTTTGCATTTCTTTTGTTTTCGAAGAGTGCTAAAGCGATGAAAGACTAAAAAGGGTAATGTGATAAATTACAGTGATAACACAAAAACAAATAACAAGCTTAATCGAAGTGTTAAAGTAATTGACATTCTTTTATTGGTGATCATTCATAAACTGTAAACAATGTTTTTTTGGTTGATGTGATCGTACAGTCGTGAAATTAAAAAAGAGAGAATGAGTAACTTTGTGGTAACTGGGTGGAATTTGGTGTCAACTGTGTTAAGAAGGAGTGTAAAGCGCATTCTCATTCCGTCACAGAATTGTTCGTCATCAAAGACACGTACGGCAGAGCGGTGACTTAGCTGCAGTGGACTATACGACAGCGATACAGGTGAGTTTTCCGTCTATATCCCACTTCCCGTTATTCTCTTTTTCATTTACTATTATCCGACCCTACACCTTCCTTCTTTCCGTCATCGGATTGATTACCTACGAGTTGCGTGGTGGTTTTTTTTGTGGTATCAGCAGGTACCCCGCCCGAGTCCACTCGCTCATATACGGAGCAAAGCCGGACACACGTGCTGGTAGACTGGCGCCCAACGGTAATTATCGTATGTTTTTATTGTCTACCCAAGCCACAACCGCGACACGTTACAATAGCTATGTGAAGTGGATGACTCGAGCCCATTATTATAATGGGTTCTTATAATTAGTTTATCTAAGCAACTGCCATGCGTTAGTCTCACTTGTGGAGTGGGCTTTTGGGGTAAAGGTCGCAGACAAAACGTTCATCATTTCCATGATGTTTGCATCACCATGGGCTTTAGTCGCATCACGAAGATGGATGTATTCTCCTGTACAGAGCTGCTTTTGTTTCAAACGAATATTAGATCCTACTATATCACAACTCAATCGAGCTCCGCTATAAACCTTTGTTGAAAACTGAATAGAAAAAAGCTTAAACCTAGTTTTAAATTTATTTAATTTAACAAATTATCGCTTAAATATTTGAGAATAGTCGCACGATGGAAGTACCAAAGAAGAGGTTGGATTCGCCAACGATGCCATTTATTGTATTTCGAAAGCTCATGGTCAAAATAATACTCTGATTACTGGTGCATTATTTTCGCCTTCAGAAAAGCATTAATTCTCAAAAATGGCATCGTTCCGTAACTTGAACTACTCAAATTTTCTCTGACTTTAGTTCTGAACTTATTACTGAATTATATGTTAATAGCCACTCTTCGGTTTTTGAAACTATCGAAAAAGATGATTATTTTGGGATAATTTTCCTTTTATATGAACTGGCGCATATATGAACTGGCAATACTTCGAACTATCCAATAGCTTAAATTCTTGAAATATTTTTGAAATTTGTTCAAATTATAAATCTTTTGTTTCATATGAGTCCCCAAATACTGTGATTGGCGTTATCCAAAATTTTTTAGGTCATTTGAATATTGGATTTGGTTCCACCAAACACCCATCATGATTCATTCACGTTTTACGGAAATGGTTCCTTGTTACAGTAAACTTACGGTTCTAAGTGGGCTCGTTATTTCCGGATATGTGACTTGACGCGAGACGATAACAATCACATTACCTAGCCAGGTAATAGAGGAACTACTCAGTACCTACCGGAAAGGGTCATTCATCAACAAAAAAAAAATCAACTGGCCAATGAACTATATACTCATAGGATAGCGATTATCAAACTAAGACTTATGATGAAAAAACTCCTTTGTGAAGCGGAGGCTCAACGGGTCCCTCCTTACAACTGGAGTTTCACAAGGTTTGGTTAGCAGTGACTGGTCGATAAACTAACACATTATAAAATCGCCATGACATACTATGGATAATAATGCTATTGAAAATGTCAGTTTATGAGCCAAACTCTCGTAATTTACGGGATATGTTGTTGAACACTTCGGCTAGGAGTGAAAATTTGCGTCGTGACAAAGTTAAGAAGATTTGACTGGAAATAGCTGAACAAGTAATTTCAAAACTTAGAAGTTGCCCAGAAGCAACGATACTAGGTGTAATATGAGTTGGAACCGAGATATGTTGAAGAGTATTTGCTTGTTTGTTAACAGTTACATGAAAGACAGCAACAGTAGTTTCTTCATTGAATTGTGACTGAAGAGGAAAAATAAGTTTATTACAATAACCCTAAACGTAGAAAGGCTCCTAGATACTGCTTTATAGTTGGTGGGACCAGATCGGTATAGTATGTTATGAGGTTAAAGGCCGCTTATAATATCTTTAAAATATTATCTGACGCTTCATGCATAGGTACAAACACACATATTGAACCAATATTTGTGTTTTCAATTATATATCATGTTTGAGTCTTGCTTGACTACCTCGTCGGCTGTTGGATATAGATCCAATTAACTAAAACCTTCTGTGCATTGGTTCTGCTCGTTACTTTTGCAGTGTAACAGTGAGACAGAAAATTGATTCAAAATTGATGTATACTTATGATCGTAGCCAGAGTATGTTTTTCGCTCTAGCCAATGTAGTTCCAACTATATTATGTGCCATTCACACGACATCATCACACCTTAAATTTCCTTCCAAACATACTGTTGATAAATCGTGTTATACCTCCAATCCAGCTAATTAAAATTTTCAATCAAAATAACTCTCATACATGCATGACAGAAGCGAATTGTCATCCGGCATAGAATTACAAAATAAAAATTACAGATCAATAGTTTATCGAATACTTTATATACGGTGAGAGAAGAAGTCAGGAGACGACAGCATATACATAAAGAAGTAAAACATATCAAAAACATAAAACTTATTTAAATAAACATAAAAAGCAAAGACATAACAAAAATTTTTTTTTATGTATTTACTGACACATAAAATAATTATGTTATCAATTGATTGCAATCAAAATTAGAAAGGTAGAAATGCTAGCACATTACAAAAAAATTTGTTATTAAATTTTCCTGCATGAACATTGCTGCATATGCTTCACTATATACATACCGACTCCAACTCTAGCATATAAATTAAAATGAAATGTTAAATGTTGTTGGCAATTTTATGTATGTACTCGTATGTATGTACAAACTCTTGTTCAATAATTTGAAAGTCATGCAAAATCCAATTTGAACAAATATTGTATCGGCTGATACGGTATAAAGATTGGACTGTAAAATAATCTGTATTACAAGTCACGGAACGAAAAATTGACTTATAATCTTTTTGTGGTTTAAGATGTGAACTCTTCGGTAGCTGGTTATGAAAAGGGTAGATTTTTATATTTATTTTCTCGATTACAATAATTACTTAAATTATAGGAAATTTTAATTTTTATGGCTGATGGCAGATGGCCATTAGTCTACACAACATTTATAGTTATTTTGTAGGCTTAATTAACATTTGTAATGTTTTAATATGTATAAAGGTAATTCAGGTATAATTATACAATATAAACAAACGGGAAATATTTTCAAAAATTGAATTAAAATTAAATACATTGGATCATAAAATAAAGAGAAAAGGTGAACATCATATATTTCACACAAACTATTGTTGTGGCATAGCTGACATACCACCCACGTTGAACGACTAGTTCAAAATACTGGTAGCCTTATAATTTTCCTAATTGGTCTCTTGTAAATTCCTGATTTGGTTTTGACTGAGACCACTCGTACGAGACCATCGAGACCAGGATGTGTTTGATGAATCCTCCCTAAAGGCCATTGTGCTGGAGCTGTATTATCGTCGCGCAGAAGGACTATGTCGTCAACTTTCAGATTATTGTGTTTGTGTTGCCATTTCGAACGGTTATGAAGAGTTGTCAAGTACTCGTTATAGAAGCGATTCCAGAAATGTTTCATCATATATTGTACATGATGCCAGCGAGTCAATGTGGTTGGTTTGACATCCGTATAATCTGGATCAGGTGGCAGTGTCAACTGGTGCCCGGTAAGAAAATGTGCTGGTGTTAACATGTTTATGTCATCTGGGCCTGACGTGAGCGAGCACAAGGGACGAGAATTTAGCACGGCCTCAATTTGGGTTAGCAATGTTGTCATCTCTTCGAAATTTAATATGGTGTTTCCGAGCACCCGTCGCAAATGGAACTTCGTAGATTTAACTGCTGCTTCGTATAACCCTCCAAAGTTTGGTGCGGATGGTGGTGCAAAATGCCATTTTGTTTCGAAATCTAACAAAAAATTTGAAATCATATGATTATGTGTTTTAGTTTTATTTAATTTATAGATTTCAGCTAATTGGTTTCGTGCACCCACGAAATTAGTCCCATTGTCACTATAAAGGTCAGTACAGACACCGCGCCTGGACATAAACCGTTTCAACGCCGCAATGAAAGCACTCGTAGACAGGTCGCTCACCAATTCGATGTGAACGGCTTTCGTGCTCATGCAGACAAATATAGATATATAAGCCTTGTGGAGCTTTGGTCGTCTGCCAACCATGGCACGAAGCGTAATAGGACCGGCATAATCGACTCCGGTCTTGTTAAACGCATATTTGAAGTTTACTCGAGCAGGTGGTAAGTCTCCCATCAATTGGTTAATTCTTTGTGGTTTATATCTTGTGCAGGTAACGCATCGATGTATTGTTTGTCGAACCAAATTTTTACAATTGATTATCCAATATCTTTTACGTAGGATGGATACCATAAGAGACTGTGCTGCATGGAAATATTTTGTATGAACTTCAGCAATGATGAGGTTTGTGATATTATGAGATGCAGGCAAAATGATAGGAAATTTCTTTTGATACTCGATGTTCGCATGCTGAATTCGGCTTCCAACTCTTAACACTCCTTGATCGTCTATAAAAGGATTTAATGACATCAGTTTGCTGCCTTTTGGTAAAGCTGAGTCGTTTTGGAGACATGAGAGCTCGGTACTAAAACTGTTGGTTTGCGCCCACTTGACTAGAATATTAGTCGAATGTCGATAATCGGAAGGCGATAGTATAATTCGCGGGTTTTCGTTTCTAACGGATCGTTTGAGGTTATTGTAGAACCGGTATGTGATAGCAATGATTCGAACGAATTTGGAAAATGTTGAATATTTCGTAGACAGCTCATCTAGAAGTTCATTTACAACTATAACATCCAATTTCTGTGGCTTGGTAGGTTTGTCTTCGTTAGTATGTGGCACTGTTTGGTCTAGATTTTTCTGATTAGGCCAATATTCTTGATTTAATTTGAGCCATTCCGGTCCCGTCCACCATAGATTGTAATTTTTTAGGATTAACGGTGAGATACCTCTTGATGAACAATCTGCCGGATTTTCTTCAGTTGGTACGTAGCCCCAACTAATTCTAGATGTCGATTCTAATATTTCCGCCGTACGGTTTGCTACATAGCTCTTCCATCGTTTGGGATGCGACGATAACCACCATAAAACATTTGTTGAATCTGTCCAATAAAATGACTGTAGAGCTTGAGGTTGTAAGGCTTCAATCACTACCTTCATTAATCGGGTGAGCAATAGGGCTCCGCATAACTCTAATCGTGGAATAGAGACATGCTTTATAGGAGCGACTCTGGTTTTAGCGCACACTAGGTGGGTTTGGACCTTACCTCCTTTATTTTCTGATCGACAGAAAACAACAGCCGCATACGCAGACTCGGATGAATCTGAGAACCCATGAAGCTGGTAAGTTTCACTATCGGTACCTAGCCAGCGTGGTATGGAAACTTGATTAATGGTGATTAAATCAGATCGAAGTTCATTCCATTTCTTCGCAACAGTTACAGGCAATGGATCGTCCCACTGCAAGTTCAGCAACCATAGAGATTGAAATAAAACCTTGATATTGATTGTAATTGGTGATAACCACCCTAGTGGGTCAAATATCTTGGCAGCTTCTGATAGCATCTCACGTTTTGTTCTAGTCGCTTTAGAGTTTAGTACAACCTTAAATTTAAAGGCATCGTCAGTTGGACACCAAGCCAGACCTAGTAACTTTACCGAACGGGTTCCTTCTGTTATTTCAACTGGCGATAGTTCTTGATTGGCTGGTGGTATTGATTCTAGTAATGCTGCTCGATTTGAGGTCCATTTACGCAAGTGAAAACCAGATGACTCCAAGATTTTGATAATTTGGCATTGTAATAAAAGCGCTTCATTTTCGCTGTTGGCTCCAGTCATTAAATCGTCTATATATACATCTTGCTTTATTACCTGTGATGCAACTGGGAATTGAGTAGAGTGGAAATCTGCAAGAACTGTTAAGGTTTTTGTAGCTAAATAGGGAGCAGATGCTGTCCCATAAGTTACAGTCAGCAAACGATAATCTTCCACTGGTAAATCAGAAGACTCTCGCCACACTATTCGTTGAAAATCGGCATCGTCGGGGTTTATTAATATTTGGCGATACATTTTTTCAATATCACTCGTGAAGACTATTGCGTGTCTTCTAAACCGTACGAGGATATTAAACAGACTGTCTTGCACCGTAGGTCCTACCATTAAGTTGTCGTTGAGTGAAATATTACTGGTCGTTTTAGCTGAAGCGTCAAAGACAACCCTGAGCTTGGTCGTACTACTCGATTCCTTAACTACCGCATGATGTGGCATATAATATGAATTGTTTGGGTTTGTAATTGGTAGGGTTGGACAAATACGTTCCATATGACCCAACTGTATGTATTGGCGTATAAATTCAACGTATTCTGCTTTCATATCAGGATATCTATTCATTCGATTTTCAAGAGCAAACAATCGTCTCATAGCTCTGTCTCTTGAATTCCCCAATGGTTTTCTAGACTGTTTGAAAGGAAGGTTTACCATAAATCGCCCAGTCGGTGTTCGTTGGTAGGTTTGCATAAAATGATCGCCACACGACCTTTCTTCTGGTGATAAATGCAGCCTGGCTGGTACTTCCTCAGCTTCCCAGAATTTCTGCATGACCTGGGTTATTTCCACTTCGGTTGGTGAGTTGATTTGTGCTAAACAATTGACATCGCCAGTATCGATTTTTCCGGCAATGACCCATCCGAATACGGTATTGTGAGCGATTGGGTTTCCTCGATTGTGCGTTAACTTTCCTTCTGTTAGGATATCGAAGAAGTACTCAGCTCCAATCAAAATGTCAATATTGCTGGTCTGGTGAAAGGTAGGATCAGCTAACGGTAATGAGCTTAAGTGACTCCATAATTCTTGGCTAAGGTTTGAGGATGGTATTGGTGCAGTAACCTTTGGTAAAATCAGCGCGTTTATGGTTAGCTTGAATTTTGGTTCTACTCTAGAGGTTATTTCTATAGTAGTCTCTCCTCTTGTTGTTCCTGCGGTTGAAGAACCAACTCCTCTAATGGTTATATGTGCCTTGCGCCGTGGTAAGGCCAAACGTTTAACACACTCTTCAGTAATAAAGGTTGCTTGAGAACCGGAATCAAGAAGAGCTCGGCAAGATTGGGTTTTTCCTGACACATCAGTTACTAGTATAATTGCAGTAGGTAACAGCGATTGGCAATTAGTGGTGATATTAGGTAGATGATTTCGTAATACTGCTTTATTGCTGGTTGTTGTGCATTGAGCAGCTCGCTCGGGCTGATATATGTTGATTGAAGTTGTTGGCGTTGCGTTGGATGTTGATTGTAGTAGGTTTGATTGATCAACAGTTGATGTTGGTTCATTTGTTAATTCTAATTGAACATTGAATGTGTTGGGTGAAGCTAGGTTGGTGTTGGCCGCAATGGTTGATAACTGTGAACTGACTTGCGACTCTGGTACATTCGAAGTGTGTAACAAACTATTATGACGGTTTCTGCATATTTGGCACGATCGTTTTGACTTACATGTTCGAACGGTATGATTATCACTCAGGCAATTGAAACATCGGGAGCTTTCTTTAATGAAAGTTCGTCTCTCCACAACTTTCATGTCCTTGAATTTGGGGCATAGATAAAGCATGTGCTCAACATTGCACAATGGACAGATTACATTGGATGCGGTATGAATATCACGAACGCTTCGTTGTAAGCGTGCTGCTGGTTTCGTAGCTGTCTCCTTTATTCCCTCTAGCGTATCTGCCCTTGTCTGCAAACACTCAATCAAATTTTGAAGGGTTGGGTGTTCGATTTTGGAAGACGTATTCTGCCAAAACTGTCGACTTTCATCATCTAATTTGTTAACAATAATATAAATTAACCATGGGTCTCGTGAATCGCCCGGTTGTCCTACTGCTTTAAGCCCTCTTACAATTTCTTCGGTTGTGTCTGCCAATCTTCGAATAGTTGTGGAATTGATTCGAGTAATATGTGGCTGCTTAAAGAAGGTGTCAATGTAGCTATTAATTGTAAATTTTTTCTTATCATATCGTTTAATAAGAATTTGGTACGCCTCAACATAGTTTGCATCCGTCACCCCCAAATGCTTAATCAGACCCAGTGGTTCCCCTTTAAGTAACCCTTTTAAATATTGGAGTTTGTGAGCCGCCGATAACGATAGCTTTTCGTGCACGCAACTGTTAAATAAATCGAAAAAACTTTGCCAATCTTGGAGTTCCCCATTGAAAATTGGAATATTCAAACGCGGTAACCTGGTTTCGGTTGCATTTGAATGATATTGGCACGTGTTTTCACCATGTGGTCCTGTGATACTCACTTGGGCAGCTGTATGAAAATGTCGTAAGGCTGCGTTTAGTAATGCGACAGCATGATAATAGCTTTCGTCAAATTCTTCGGATAATGATACAGTTTCAGGCGATATATCAAACATTTTGTCCTCAATTTTCACGAATTCCGTCCACAAGTCACTCACTTTATCTAAGCGTGCCTTTATATCTTCCATCCTTGTAGAGGCTTCGATGGATTCGGCAAATGAAACTATCTTAGTCATTTGACCCTTTATCACTGACCGTCGTTTTTTTAGTGAGTCCATATTTCCACACAAAATTATAGACACAACTATATGGTAAGTATAACGCAAAACTAAAACGGTAAGTAACTACCGACACTTGAATCACTTAAGAATGGGCAACAAAATCGAAAATATACCCGTATTGATATGGTTATCAAAAGGAAAGTTTGACAATACTTGGTAAAGGAAATTTAAATATTTTACACAATACACTTAAATTAATTATTATATTAATATAATTCAATTATTTAAATTCCGAAAGCACAAAAAAAAAAAAATGTATACTTAAATTTTGGTAATGGCGCCTCCACGCTAAAGATGAATGTGTGGTTTATCGGTAGTTGATGTTTAATTATGCTTTATATTGCAATCCGGCTCGAAGGACCAAAAATGTATCGGCTGATACGGTATAAAGATTGGACTGTAAAATAATCTGTATTACAAGTCACGGAACGAAAAATTGACTTATAATCTTTTTGTGGTTTAAGATGTGAACTCTTCGGTAGCTGGTTATGAAAAGGGTAGATTTTTATATTTATTTTCTCGATTACAATAATTACTTAAATTATAGGAAATTTTAATTTTTATGGCTGATGGCAGATGGACATTAGTCTACACAACATTTATAGTTATTTTGTAGGCTTAATTAACATTTGTAATGTTTTAATATGTATAAAGGTAATTCAGGTATAATTATACAATATAAACAAACGGGAAATATTTTCAAAAATTGAATTAAAATTAAATACATTGGATCATAAAATAAAGAGAAAAGGTGAACATCATATATTTCACACAAACTATTGTTGTGGCATAGCTGACAAATATCGTCGTTTGCATACAATATAATGTATTAGAAGAGAGATTTGTTATATTTGCATTGAAAAGCAACATTATAATTTATGTACAGGTGTCGCTGGTAAAACGCGAACTCAGTTGAGCATGTGAAACATGCATTTTCAAACTGAAAATGCATGTTTGCAAAACTGAATTTCACAAACTTTTTAATGGGGTAATCTCTGATCGGGTTGGGTGAGATCGAGAAGGACTCTCATTCGAACAAGAGTCTATGGTCTATGAAGGAAACTGTCGGGTTAATAATTTCCCATACCATATTCCCATCCTATTCCAAATCTCATTTACCTACTCACAAGGTTGGTGTTTACTTCAAACCCTACAAGTTCAAATTCGGCGGATTCATGCTATAAAAAAAATAGTCATCAAAGGGTTGCTTTTGATGTTATTGCAATTTCGTAACACCAAAGGTAACCCTTGTCTGTCTATCATATTAATTTAAGGAAGAAATAGCCCAAATTCAAGTACTACACAGCGAAAATTATTCTCTACAAGCAATTGCAGATAAAATAGGGAGAAGTAAGACTGTTATCTTAAATTTTACAAAAAATCCAAGAGAATATGGCTCAAACAATAAAGACCGAACTGTTGAGGCCACACCCGCAGCCGACAAGCGAGCCATACTATAATACGGACAGTATCCAGTTGCGCACTATCTTGTGCAAAATTAAATATAGAGTTGGTGTGGATGCCAGCCGAATAATAGTATCGAGAGTGATTAAAAAAGCAGATTACCTTATTCGAAGAAAGCTCCAAAAGAAACCACCTCTAAATCAGGAGAGGAAACAGAAAAGGTTAGATTTCTCGAGGCAGCATTTGACATGGGCTGAAAAATAGAAACGTGTCGTTTTTTCTGATGAGAAGAAATTTAACCTCGATGGCCCCAATGGGTTTAATTGTTATTTTCACGACCTTCGAAGAGAGGAAAAGTGTTTTGCAAAACACCACAGCGTTATGGTTTGGGGGGCTATATCATTTTATGGTCCGGAGATTTGTCATTTCCAACCGGAAAAATGACCGCAGCAACTCACAAGGGCATCCTTGAAGAACCATTTCCCCGCTTCAATGATACTTTTGGGCCATTGCCATGGATATATCAGCAAGATAATGCCCCTATCAACACTGCTAACATAATCAAATCATGGATATCGCAGCAAAATCTAGAGCTTTTGCCGTGGTCTCCGTACTCTCCTGATCTCAATATCATGGAAAACGTGTGGGGTGGGCTGTCTCGGAAATTTTACGAAGGTGGTCGAAAGCCTTATTAATGCGATAAATGAAGTCTGGAACCAAATTTCTTTAGATTATTTAAAATCTTTGTATGACTCCATCTCAAGCAGATTGTATGAAGTTATTTTTAATAAGGGAAGTAGTACACACTATTAAAACCATGTAAACTCAATTAATTTTTAAAAATAAATCGAATTCAATTAAATTTTAATTATTAAATTTAAATGAATTGCGGGAATTATTTTTGGTAATAAAGCTATCAGTCAGTAAATTATATATTATCAACTGGAAGTGCCTGGAATTTTATAGTGTGCGAATAAATACCTACCAATACACTGTGACGTGGTGGGGTTCGACACGATAGCAACAACAAAACAAAACATACACGTTTGGAAATATATATGAACTGTAAAGCAAGGGAAGCAGTATATAGGCGAACAGCAGAGTTTAACCATTGTGTCGGAGCAGATGATGCAGTGTGGTGGTTTGGGGTGCAGTGAAGTATTCCTTTATCCTATATTTAACTAATATTAATTTGTGTTGATGGTAGCCAGAACCCGACCCGTAAGTCTCAAGCTTCAACAACTGAATCTCAATCGGGTAAAAACACGTGCACGGAGAGGCGCCTATAAATATTTTACTGTCCCCTTTTAGAAGGCACCATCAGCTCAAATAGACCTTTCGATTGTTAAATCTATTATTTCCAGAAGTCGTGAATCGTGATCGGTAGTAATCTTCGCTTCGTCCTACAGATAAAGGGACTCAGCTCAGTGGAGAGCTGCACATCCGAATACACACATACACACACACACACACACATCGCAGATAGGTGAAATTTCCGCTGAGGCTCATCTAATGAAACAAAATCTCGGTTCTTAAGTTGTCTGCGTAGTTTCAGAGAGAGAATAATTTGGTGGTATGAAGTCCAATAGTACGTAAGTAGCTGGTGGCGTGTTACAAGTGTTCTTAAATTGATCAAACCACCGTCTCGAACTGTATGATTATCCATAATAATTAAATTTATTGATATCAATAAGCGATGATATCGGTTGTTGTTTTGCGGTTAACTTGGGATACACGAATGCTTCTATTTGAATGGATGGGTCATCTTTGTTCCATGGAGTAATAACTAAAGATACTATTCCTTTGGTGTATCCATTGGTGGTGGCTCCAATACCCGATATGGCGAGCTTTGCATTTCTTCTCTCTAGCCTTATTCTTTGAGCTACGAGACTGATTCTATCGGTTTTGGTGCAGCGTTTTGATGTGAATTAAGCTCATTTGTCAATATCGTATGGTCGTGGACAAGAGTATGGTGCTTCTTGTTGCATAATTCCTTACAACGAAACTTGGACTTGCAATTATAAACATTGTGATTATTATTTAGACAGTTAAAACATCTTCTACTATCTCTCAACATGTTTCTTCTTTCATCTGTTGACATTTGTTTAAATTTAACACATTCAAATAAGCGATGATGTTCTGCAGGGCACAATTGACATGGCTGGATGTTCGAAACGACATGGCTTCTTAAATTTGGTTTTGGCTGATTGGTATGAGGGTTTGAGCGTTTATTTGCACTCTTCAATGATTCAAGCGCATCAATTCGTCTTGCGAGAAAATCTAAAAATTGCTTGAGAGTTGGAAGATTCAAATCTGCTGACGCTTGAGCCCAAAGGTTATTCGTTTCATCATCTAGCTTATTTACTAGTACATGTATAAGCCAGTGATCTCGTGACTTCGCTTCTTCTCCAAGAGCCTTCAAACCACGGATAACCTCGTCAGAGGTATCTAACAGACGACGAACAGTTGTACTGGTGGCTGAGTTCACTGAAGGCTGCGACATGAACGTTCTGATAAAGGCATAGATCGTATGTTTCTTTCGGTCGTAGCGATCCCTCAATTTTTTTAGTGCTTCTATATGTCATTTGCATCGGTAGTACTAAAATGTTTTAACAGACCAGCTGCTTCACCCTTCAATGTACCTTTAAGATATTATAGCTTCTGCGGTGGTGATGACTGCCAATCGGTGTATTCGCCCGTGAAGGTCGGAATTGATATCTTTGGTAATTTTACGTCCATGTGTCCATTTGATATCGAAGCGTCTTGCATGGTGGTATCATTGAGAGAAATTTGTGGTTCCATTCTCATTCGCAAAGCAAGATTTAATCCGTGTAATACGTATCTTCAAATTCGGTGTCCAGTTCTTCTTTCTTGTCCAATGTAACTATTTGGTTCTCAATATCGATGAATTCGGTTCGGTATCGCTCTACGTTGGTCAAACGATTTTTTATATGTATCTTCTGCATTAGTAGTAGCAGGCATGTTGTTGATGTAATTTATTATTTTAGTTATGCTTCCTTTAATGTAGGCACGGCGTTTTTTCAATGTACTAATGTCGGTCATTTTGGATCAATAATAATTTGGTTGCACTTTCACTATTCACTATAAATTTGTTATACAAATAAGTGACTCAAGAAAATTTATACTTGCTGTATTTAGGTGTGATATATACGATACTGGTAATATTCTCATCCGGCTCGAAGGACCAATGTTTTGTACCAATCTGTTGGTTCCACAAATAAAAAATGGATTGATACAAAATTGATGGTTTTGTGAGGTTTGGTATTATAATTAAATTTCAATTCAAAAAACAGATTTGGTTTGATGTTTTTAGCTTGGTGGTTTAATTAGAAGAGAACTTTAACTGTTTCACAAAATACTTAATAGATGTCCAAAATTAATTCAACTGCGATACAGAACGCACTCAATATTAAAATTTGCATATCTAACATTTGTTAGGTTTTTTATGTAATGACATTTGTTATTGTTATGGTTTTGAGAAACAGGTACAGTAAAGGTAAGTGAAATTATATAAACAAATATAAATATGAATTATAACAATTGAATCATTTTTAGGTTAATTGAATGAACTTTGCAGTTACAGGATTGATAAAAATAATTATTGCGGAAAGTTATAATTAAATGTGTTAAGTGATCGTTGATTATTAATTGTAGTTTGTTTTTTAGGTCTGTTGTCTCTGGATCATAAACAGCCACGGTAAGACGCTTTTGTTCTGTAAGCTATTGTTGCATCTTGTATGGATATACTGAATCTGGAGTTGTTCAGTCGATGATGAGGTGGAGAAGAAATTTCTGAAATTTTTAATCAAGATGCACGTCGTAATCTATGAAGAAGGAGGGGGTCTGAAAACTGTAACTGATTTGAAAATAAATTAATCTAATGATCGAAAATTCTTCAAACTGGAAAACTATTCAAGGCAAAAAAGTGGAAACGAAGAAAATGCTATGGAGGTATAAAATGTAGGCAATAAACTTGGCATTCGTATCCGATTTATCTGTCACTTAATCAGAGAAAAATTAATTATATTTATCAGTAAATGAACTGTCAGTCGTTTATGTTGATAGTAATAAATAACGTTACCACTTTAGAAGTAAATCTTATACTGTAAGAAATACCTCCTTTGGTACATACATTATCGAGAAAGGTCATATCCTAAGTGATCATTTACTGATTACCTTTTGTTACCATGATAAACAATCTTTCCATCCACGATCAAATATTCCGTCATGTTTACCATGAGGTATTCCTACAAGTACAAAATGTTGATCCGACCCCTTAAAGTGTTGATGTAAGAATTGGATCATTATGGATGACAACTTCTATGAGATCTCGAGCGAATGGTGCAGTGATATTTTCAATTAAACCCACATCTCGATTAGTGAAGAAGTCGATAATGGTGTGACGTTTGGTTCTTGACAACATTATGAAGAGATGACCCGTTATCAAACTTGTAGACTCTTACCACCAAAATTATACTGTTATGACAAACACATGTTAAACTTTACTGACAATTTTACACCTAATTCTGGCACAACAATTACACGTACGATATAATCTCCTAATACGAACCGAAGATCGAATTCATATACAACATTTATTTTATTAGTGATCTACAAACAACAACAGCAACAAAAACCACCACAAGTAATTTTAATAAAGATGTTATTAGATTTAAAGAACAACAACAACAACATCAACAGCAGCCATAAACAAACAAACATCACAAAAAAAAAGACAAACACAGATGAAAAAGGTAGGCCCAATTACTGGTCCAATAAATTCAAATTAATATTATGTATTCTTGTCATCCAATTAAGGTCTTCTCATTTTCTTATTTATTTCTTGTGTACACAAAAACAAAATTTAAATATTACTTGATGATGATGATGAAGACTAAAAGTTGTAACATTCGAAGTTGATGACATTTTCGTTCGTTCGTTTGTATTGTTTTGTATTCGACATCCCAAAAAAAAAATTTTCATACGCGGCGACACATATGCATGCGAGACTAAATAATTTAAGACCGCTGACCACCAACCATCGACGACGGTCGGTGGATATTATAAATAGATAACTGAAATGAACCGCACATTTCTTATCCGGTCGTATCGAAGAAAACAAGTATCCACACCTTTAAATTAGTAAGACTTCAAATTCTAATAAGGTGATTGAATTTTTTACTCCTCTCTCGCTCACACACTTTCTTGATCTTAAATCGATTCAAAGATTAAGATAAGATTTTCGATTTCTATAAACTGGATTATTGATTATAATTATACAAATATATACGAGAGAGTGAGAAAGAGAGTTCGAATAGGCTTTTGTAATTGCAGAGAATAATAATTAAATATTTGATTTGCGATTATCGCGATTTTTTATTTCATGAAAGCATAAAAACAAATGGGTGGTTAACATGAATCAGATAACATAAAAAAAATGTTATGTTCTTCATGTTGTCTTAAAGAAAAAAGTTAATTTGAATGTTTCTCATAACAATATAATGTAGTACACATGTGTGTTATAATGTTATATAATGCTCGCGTATACATGTATGAACCACGAAGTAATCTGAGCACAGAGTTTGTGGTTTTTGCAATATTATGTGAAAGGATGACTTCGTGAACATGTGTATTAGGTAAATCGAAGAAACGCACGATTCAAGTAAATAATCTTGTTGGAACTGCAGGGTGGTGTAGTAAATCATTAGAGGTGATCAATGTGTTTGATTTCAAGTGGCTGTTGTATGCAAAAAATCAAATTTTGAATAAAGTGTATCACCTACACCCTAAGTACGGTGAACCATCATAACTTAAGCTATGATTAGATCAGCCTATGATCATTTTGCCAGCCAGTAATGTGGCTAGCCTCTCTTGATTGGCTAGAGACCTTCGAGCTGGATGTAACATTTGGGGGGAGAGGTTTATTCTGTTGATATATATATTGGAGTTGTTACACATGGGAACTTGGAAGGAAAAATATGAAAATGGCACTAACCTGTTTGTATACAAACAAGCACCGTGATCGCTCGCGTTCCACTTGTTGGTTTGTCTCCACGTGGCTCTTGACACTTCCCACTTTCCACTCGCGTGGTCTTCTTCTTTCAAGACCCTCCTGACAACGTGATTCACCACTTCTTTTCGTCTCCCCTTTTCTTTATTGGCACTGTTCACTTTATTTAACTTCTATGGTTATTTTTCTATTTATATTTCACTTGCTTCCTCAATTTATTCTTCGATACCTTATTTCGATCGAATCGCCTCGCAACAATGAAGCAAAAAGCCCCTTTTCCGCTGACACACATCACCTTTTATAACATTCGTCCTCACATCGAGCAATACGGTATCTTCTCCGTGCTCCTTACGCCATCTATATTGTAGCACAAAATTTAGCAACGGTTTATTGTCAAGATGTAACCAACTTAGAGTTATATTTGACATTTGTCTGACGTATCTCAGTGTCACTGTCATATTGTGTTTTGGGCTATTTTGTGATATGGTGTGATGATTTGTCATTTGTGTTTTTGTTTACAATGATTTATGAGTCGTTTCGTAATATATCGTTCGTTGTGTTCGGCCGACCATTGTACCTATATATTCGTTCCATTCTCTATGTTCAATGTTGCATGTATGTGGCTTGCCATGTTTCCTTCATCTTTGACAGGTTAGTGCCTAAGGAAAGGACGGGATACTGGGACCGAGGTGTCCCCGACCAACCGGACTACAGGTAGGTAGCTTTTGTTTTACTTATTTATGCGTGATTTTAATACTTCTCTTTTAATTTCAGGCCCCGTTTAAAACTACTGTAGATGATCGAATCAATGTGTTCGATTTCAGATGGCCGTTGTATAAAAAGTCGATTTTTGAACAATGTTCATCAGCTCTATCTGTGAGTAGGTGAGTATAATCATAGATATTTATATTAAGATTTTGTTTAGGGCTAAAAATTTTACAAGATCAAATTTACTCAAAAACTGAAGCACTTTCATCTTTTGAAACATCGAAACATCTCCGATTTTGCTCTGCTCGAGTTTGAGGAAAATTCTGACTTTCATCGAAAAATCATCTTCACCGATGAAGGTCATTTTATGCTTATTGGGTTATAATAGGCATAGCTACCAATCCACATGTGATACAAGAGACTCAATACTACCACAGAAACCGATTTCATGTCGAAGGTCTGACTGGACCATATTTTTTCATCGATTAAGTTGATCACCATTTTCCGGTTAATGCAGTTCACTATCGTGGTATGATGGAAGCATATATTTAACAAGAATAAGATGGATTTTATAAGTAGTTCCAACAAGCTGATCCCATATGCCAGACAGTTGATGAAACAGTTAATCTAGGTTAGGTTAGATTGTTGTGGCTGCTATCGTTCACTTAGACCGGCGATTGGTCCGTTGTGATACCACACTATGTACGGCTATAGGTCCGAGTTTTCGTAGAACCATCTGCGCATTGCATAGCTTCATGTCAGTTTATAGTACTGACACGGAAGATGTGTTGACCCATGGATTCTAAACACGACGGAGGACACAGATATGTTCATTTTTACACCGCCGATCGTACCGGCCAAACGATCGAAGGTAAAAAGCCCATTTGCATCACCCATTACATCACTCCAACTGCCGCAGCTTTAACCACTGCGCCACCTTGGCGGTCAACAACAACAACAACAGTTAATCTATTGAAGAGTTAATTTGGTAGCCTAGATAAATGGTTAAGTAAAACAATTTAAAGGGGTTTGTTCTGGATCATGTAGCATGCTACTTTACCATAGGAATGGTTCTAGTTCCAGTGGAAATTATTTTTATTAAAGTGTTAATGTATTTTATTGACTTGAACACAATTGTATATCACACTGCTTCTACTTTATCTTAAACCAGCTGTCAGATGCCGTGGGATATGGTTTTCCAAAGGATCGAACCAACTCAAGATTTATGGAAAAAACATTTAAAAATAAAATGAATCTGTTGCCCAGATAATGTAGTGAAGATAATGATAAAGAATTGTAAATGCTCCAATTGACGATGATTTCCCGTAAGCAATTATTGCATCAGTTCAAGTGTAGCGAAATATCGCACCAGTTCCATTGTAGCAGGGTGATTTGGATAGCCCAGCTTTAAAGCACCTAAATTACAAATCACTGTTCAACTGTTGTAATGTTGGCTTTTGAAAATCTTTGAGACGCCCCAGTTTCATAATGTGCGAAACAATTGTGACTTTTCTTTAAAAACAACAAACTCGGAATATGTTTTGAAGATCCTTCTTGAAAGGGATCAATATACGTCATATAGTTGAATCCTCCCCAAAATAAATCCCACCGACGTTGAAAGCCGCCTAAATATGCATATAACGTTCATATGTTGCCAGATGGTTTAAAAGCCTTAGGACAATAGAGTCCGAGCCTAGCACTTATTTCAGATCGAGAGCCATAACAAATAAAACTATATTTCTGAACAACTCCGCGGTAACCATGAATATTACTGTCGTTCGTATCTGAAGAGATAGAATTATATTGGACGAGTTAAATAAGAACCCTATAAGCCGTATATTGTAGGCTATAAAGTGTAGCAATGCTGATAAGATTCTTACCACTAAACCACCAAAAAAGTTGGGCATATAATACCATAAGCAACAGGAAAAAGTTAAACCCCAAGATTTTCAAACAGAGCATTCCCAAGAACCCTATAAGAGTTATCAAGTTTTGATAAAATAATCAAGTGTTATCCAGTAAATTTAAGAAGTGTAGTTCTGTCTTATAAAATCAGTTTGTACGGACTGAAAAGTTGTTGATACGTATAACTAAAAAACACAGTGAAGCTGAGAGACGTTGTTACCATCCTGGGGATTATTTTCCGATTATTATTTATCTATTGCTCTAAAGAGTAGTTAAACTTTCATGAGAGGAATTGCTGCTTACGTAATTTGATTCCCGGTATGCACATTCTATATAATTTGTAAATCTAGATATAATGATTCTAGAATCAGCCTCAATTTTTCTTAAAACAGTTAAAGACTTGCGTAATACTCAAAATGCAAAAGTCATACTGATAATCATTCACTCTGATCGTTAGATAGGTTAGAATCTTTCTGAAGATTAGTCTGAAAAGTACATGCATTCACTGATACATTCTCTCCGACAAAACATAATTTCACAATTACTAAAAAAAGCGTAAGGCCCAAGTTAGGCTCTAGCCCTGTATTCTTCAGCATTGCAGGATGTGATACTATCATTATCTTCCGCGAATTTATAATTTTTTCAAAAGATCAGATCAAAAACCGAATTTTTAAAAAAATGGGCTGCACTCCATATTTTTAAGTTGCATATTGTTGTAAGATTTCGATCAATGAAGAGATTATGGAAAGCCAAATCACAGATGATGTCTATCGGCTTTTACTGATTATATTTTATAACTTTTTAATAAGATTACACCAAAATTAGATTTAGTAAAAACAGGGCTGCCCCTATATTTTGCACATTATTGTAAGATTTCAACCATTCAAAAGATTTTGATAAGCCGGACCACAGTTGATGACTATCATCTTCTTACTGATTATCTTTTAGAACTTTTTCATAAGGTCGCACCAACACAATAATTATAAAAAACTGGGCTGCACCCCACACATTGCAGTCACATTATTGTAAGAGTTCGATCATTCAAGAGATTATGGCAAATATGATCACAGCTGATGTCATATCGGTTTCTCACTGATTATCTTTTATAAGTTTTTCATAAAGTCGCCCGATAACCAGATTTAGAAAAAACGGAGCTGCCTCAAATTTTACAATCAAAATATTGTAAGACCTCGATCATTCAAGAGATTATGGTAAGCCGAAACACAGATGATGTCTATCTGATTGGTTTCCCACTGGTTATCTATTAAAATCTTTTCTTAAGGTCACACCAAAACCAGATTTATAAAAAACAGGGCTGCACTCTACACATTTCAGTTCTATGACTGTAATAGCTTGATCATTCAAGAGATGACTAATTGATAGGCTTCTGACTGATTATCTTTTATAAGTTTTTCATAAGGCACCAAAACCAGATTTATAAAAAAACGAGGATCTACACCATATATTTCAGTTCTGTTATTTTAAGCAAAAGATTATGGTAAGCCGGATCACAGTTGCTATCTATCAGCTTCCCACTGATTATCTTTTTAAAGTTTTGCGTAAAGTAACTAGATTTATATAAAACTGGGCTGTACACCATATTTTTCAATTCCATTATTGTAAGAACTCGATCATTCGAAAGATTATCGGAAGCCGGATCTCAGCTGATGAATATCGGCTTCTCACTGATTATCTTTCATACGGTTGCACCAAAACCAGATTTATAAAAAACAGGGCTACATCCCATATTTTTCAGTTCCATTTTTCTATGATTTCGATCATTCAACAGATTATGATTCGCCGGATCACAGCTGATAACTGTCGGCTTTTCACTGATTATAGTTTATAACTGTTTCATTAGGTCGCACGTATCCAGATTAAGAAATAAGCAGGGCTGCACCCCATTCATTTCAGTTACATTACTGACCGGATCATAGCTGATGCCCATCGGCTTCTCACTGATTATCTTCAATAAGTTTTTCATTAGGTCGCACCAAAACCAGATTGACCAAAAACAGGGCTACATCCCATATTTTTCAGTTACATTATTGTAAGATTTCGATCATGCAGCTGATGTCTATCTGACTTCTCACTGATTATGTATTAAAACCTTTTCAAAAGATCACACCAATACCAGATTTATAAAATCAGAGCTGCACTCCACACATTTCAGTTTCATTATTGTAAGATTTCGATCATTCAAGATACTATGATAAGCCGGATCACACCTGATGCCAATCGGCTTTTCACTAATTATGTTTTATAAGTTTTTCATAAAGTCATATCAAAACCAGATTTGTACAAAACAGGGCTGCACACTAAAGTTGTCAGTTCCATTATTGTAAGATTTCGATCATTGGATCGAATATGGTAAGCCGAATCATAGCTGATGACTATCGGCTTTTCACTGACTATCTTTTATAAGATCGCACTAAAACCAGATTTATAAGAAACAGGGCTGCATCCCATATTTTATGTTCTATTATTGTAATAATTTGATCATTCAAGAAATTATTTTAGAGGGTGACACATGGGTCATACCATTATTTCTCAAATGCTATTTCTCAAAGAGTTTGATATTTCTAATTGGCTCATTTTGCCCTCCATAACTTGTATTAAAATATACATCGGATCTTTGAAATAACTTAGTGTTGATCCCAACTGCATCACGTATTTGGTAGCCAACTGATTCATGATGGCCATATGGTATTTCATTTGAAACTGTTGATCACTTTCTAGATGTGCTCTTCCTCTGCATATTTTCTTCACACACTGCAATGGTTTTTTAATCGAGTTTTTTAGAAGTCAGGAGTCATGTCTATAATGAAGCTGCAATCAACCTTAGTGTTCGTATTTATATCACATAAAATTCTGCAAAATTTGAAATAGTATTTGCTATCGTACTATGAACTACATCCGGCCGCAAAACGTATAAAAACGAACAAATTCTCGTTAATCATTATAGTCTTGATTCAAACATGGTTTTGATTCAATTAATCGGTTTACTTCTCATTCTGGTTGTATCATGTATGGCGGGCGCATTTTATAATGTAAATGGAACCAACTACTACATCAGTTATCCCACCTTGGTGAGTATTTGTGTATATATGTAGATTCTATTCCGCCATAACAAACAATTTTAATCGAATCTAGAAAAAAAACTGGCATCAAGCTCAACGTTATTGCATATTGCATGGCATGCATGCGGCCACAATACACACCGAATCACAATACAATGCAATTCTGGAGATTTTGGAGAAACATCAAATTACAGCTAAAGATATACATTTTTGGACAAGTGGAACCGATTTGGGTGCGTCAAATCGAGAATACTATTGGGCTGCCTCTGGATTGCCGTTAATATTTACAAACTGGCTGGGTGGATCGCCACGAAATGGTATACCTACGAAATTGTGTATCCTACTAAATGGTGATACACCGATAAGATTTCAATTTTATGATTATTCATGCGATACAGAACAGTATGTCATGTGTCAAAGTCATTTAGAACTACCGGAAATGTTGCGGGATAAATATTGTCACGCGTCCGATTAAGAAAAGTAATAAAATGTGTGAGTTAGTGTTGGGTAAATTATTTTGTTTGTTGTATCATCTGGTGGCACTCAAAACTAGAACGAATTCTCCGAATTGATGATAAAATGAAACATAATTTGTGTATGATAACAGTTCATACATAATTTTTATGTTTGCTCACATTTAAGCGCTCTATTGATTTTGTTAACTGTCATTCGTGCTGGCCAACACTTAGGACAAAATAATACACATTTTCGAAGTAAGAGAAGGTCGGATCTCCCTCTTCGTTTTGGTTTAATACTGGCTTAAATTAAACCTAAGTATATGTTTTAATAACCTCTGGCTTAGATTACCTGTAATAGACGAATCTCAGTTCTCAAGAGAATTGCCGTCTAATTTTCTGCAGTTTTTAGATTTACGAGTCTATAGATACAAGAAACCACGACAAGTGACCGTCTTATATAGACCAGTAAAACGGAGTTCTGATGAGTTTGCGATTTCCAATGACTCTCAACGAATGCCAAACAATTTGATCGATCTGCGATGCCTCTTTATATGTTATTGGCGAGGTTGTTTCACGTATGGTCTGATTTTAAATGATTCATACTAACCGAAACCACGTTTAACGACTCCAAGAATGAGGTTCAATTATGGAATGAAACGTAAGAGAACGCTAGCCTGAGTGATGTAATTATGGCTCAAGCTTTCTTTATAACATCTTGTATATTAACCAGAGAATATCATAAATTATGCCAATATAGATCTATTGGCCATTTGCGTTAACCTGTTTGCATCAAACTGTCTGGAGGTCAGCACAATCTCATCCTGCTATTCTTAGATTTTCCTAATTTTCTGTATCCGATGCGGGAAGTAGTAGATACACACGACAATAACAAAAAGCTATAACTGCGTGGTGGAACCTTAATCTGAGAACATCGATACAATATTCCGAACTTTAAATTGTTCGTTATAATTTCATGTATCGGAATCCTGCACATCTGATTAGGGCATCATAGAATTCGTTAGAGCCATCCTTATATTGAGAGTCCTGCAAAGCTCTGCGATTAGTTGTTGGCAAAGATTCTTCATGCTCGCGCCCTTATTTACCAAGGTTCTGGCTATAATTATTTCCTCTGCATATGGTAATGCATAAGCTTCCGAGAACTTCGTGAAGCATTTCATTGTCTGTATATATAAATGTGCCCTGTTAAATGTATCCGTTCCATTGGTACTTCCAGGTATAAAAATCTTACACTTGACTTTAGCTAGTGTTACAATTAACTCTATTATCCATCTCTGCCTTTCCATTATTTCCTCCTCGGTTAACCGTCATCTATGTACAGGAATCCTACTGAGCCTCCGTACTTAACGGTGCTACCTTTTATTGACGAGTTCATACCGTTTTTGAGCGGATCTGAAGAAGTGGTTAGGATACTCAACTCGCTGGTCCAGTTTCTTTTTCATACAAAATGGCGACTTCAATTACAGGGCTACATCTTCCATGTTGGTCTTTTACATTGTCTTTTAAAGCCAAAGGAATTTTTGAACCAGTATCAGGTACAAGACATTACTTTTAATAATTGCAAATATTACAGATTCCGAGCTTGATCCTAAAAATTGAACAAGCAATCAATATAACACCGACACTATATTATGAGTCTTTAACACAATCCTAGAATGGTAAGATACCTTATTCAGTCGCTCCTATAAACTCTGTTTACTTCTCTGGAGATAACGAGTCCGACTGAATAATTCATTCTAAAATTGGCTGATTATAACCTATACCAGGTGTACTATTCAGGGCAGAGAAACTCTATTGCAAGCAGCATAGAGTCTCTAGAAAGACTAAATTTCAATTCAGCAATACTGCATTACTCTTTACTCCTAGCTTATGAGAACAGCTGTCTAGTAAAGCGTAGGAATATCAGAAGGTACAAACCTTTTTGTGCTGGAATGGTGAGTTGGAGAAATTACGTAAAAATAGAGAAAATATTTTGCGGCACTAAGCGAACCAATAGTAGATCATCTATGAAACACAAGCTTAAGTTGAAGAGGTTCAAGGAAGAAATCTCCAGGAGGTGAAACTCATGAAGGTTCTAGGCAAGGATCACTTGCCATTAAAAATTGCTTCCCTACAATATTAGCTAAACATCAGGATGACTCTTAAGACGGTTGCAGGTGATGAGAATTACATACCCCATAGTATTATATACCTAATAGCATTAGTAAGGTGATGAGAAGTTTCTTCATGGTCTAGGTCAAATTATGGGAGTAACCTATAGTTTTTAATACATTCCACAATCGGGAGGAAAGTTATCTTTATACGAAATGAAAAGAGAGGACTTGAGATTTATCGACCAATCGGGCTACGACGTTTCGTCTATTGGTCATTCCAAACAATCATTATAGGCTCATGATCATATACGCCTCGAAAGTATAGTGTCCTAAACTTAAGAATCCGTAGACTATATTAAATAAAGTCCAAGCGATAACAGTGATATTACGAGTGAAATAACAACTTGTCCAACAGGACCTAGGAACGCACTTTTATGGCTAATTTTTAGCACCAGCATCTCAAAACGGAGGTGCAACTGCAAAAGAGGTGTAACTGATGTCTTGAAGTTGAAGGTAGAAAATAATTTAAAACCAGGGGATATGGTCGACCAACTCAAAATATGAATATTTTGAAAATATTTTTCCACTATCTAGCTGAACTTTGACAAACCCTCCCATGAAGTGATACCGGATATAAAATGATAGAACAAAAAAGATGTAATAGAGATAGAACTTTGGGAATAAAATGGCTCGTTCAAAGTTTCTGCAACCATATTCAAAGCAGGAATATGAATCACAGAGTTTTGGATTATTAAAAGCTTAAACAGGAGGTTAAAGGCTTTTTAAGGTGATGCTACTGCTTTTATTGGGCTGAAATCCTTCTATGAAGTCTCTTTAGAACACCTTATCAAGTAACATGCAATGGTCCTGGAGAAAATCACCACTGGCACAAAATTATGGTAGGCCTGTGTTGTGACTTTTTCACTGGTCATGATCTTTTAATGTATCATCTGGTCTATTTATTTGTTTTTATCTTTTCAATCTGTTTTGGAGTTCAGGCACTCCTACATCTTTCGCGGTTTGCTTAGTTTCTCCCTAGGTTACGCCATTAAGGCAAATCGAGGATGTTTGGCTATAGGTTCGATTTTCGTAGAACAATCTGCACATTGTATAGTCTACACTCCAACAGATATTAATAGATGTGTTATTTCACACCACCGATCGTAATCATATGGTAGACCGCCTAGGTTGCACAGTGGTTAAAAAGCTACCAGGTTCGAACCCCGATAGGCTATGAATGAAATTTTCAACATCGATCGTTTAAGCGGTGCGATCGGTTGTGCGAATGAACTCATCTGAGACTCAGTTGAAGTAAAAATCCGTGTGCCGTCCCATCTAACATATCAGTACTTTAGGCTGGCATAGAGCAATGCAATGTGACGGTTAACACTATAAAAAAAAGAATAAAAATAAAAAAAAAAGAATGAGATGGTGAATAATCCGGGATTTGAACCCGGTACCTCCCGCTCCAACTTCTACAGTTTTAACCACTGCGCCATTTGGTCGGTGATATCATCTTAAAAACATAGGTTTGAGAAAAAACGGATAGATGGCGCTTCTGTGACATGGAAGGTAAATTAACAAAAAAAATATTTCTAAGCGAAGAGGAAGGGAGGAAAGACTGCAATCATACAGAAGAGAACGATCCTATCAAAAGGATATCCAAGGCTTCTGATTGAGCATGTATGAATTTCCTGTTAATCCTTCCTTTCTTTTATTTAGAGAGGTATAAGTTATGACCTTACGAAACATTTACACCGGATCACGATTAATTTTTGGTTAACGGCGAGAATCGAACTCTTAACCATTAAGCGCTATGAGTACTGTTCCAAAATTACATTGGGCAGGTATTTCAAACCAAATTAATAAATAAGTCAAATTGACCGCACATAAGACCTACAGTACGAGAGCTACTCAAATTCCGACACGATGTTCAAATCTCAAATAAAAATAACAAAACCACTTAGCACGTAACTTACAAACGCGACCAAAGTTCGCGTTATATTAAATAACGTGCGATCGCACACCATTTTGCAATCGTAAATTATCAAAATTAAATTAAGAAAACAATAAATAAATACTTAAACCAAATTAAACATTAAAGTTTTTGGGAAGATGTACCTTTTGAACCGTTTCGTTACAAAAACCTTAAAATTCATTAGCGCAAGAGTGTATATTGTACGGTGCGATATCCAACATCTGCACGAATGTCTAACATCAAAGCTCTTGTCTTATTTTAATTTTATATTAATTGGTGTGATAATTTAATTGAATTTGATTGTATAAAAGATCTCCCGAGTCTGACCAACCTCTTGTGCAACACTTGTATGTATAAGATGTGCGGTATGAATTTATCATTCCATTCTTGGCACATTTACTATCTTAAACTTTTAAAGTTCACACTGTAATGCAGATCTTATGTTGTTTAAGGAAAAAAAAACCAAACTCAAAATGCCGTAATTTAAGATTTATTCTTATTTCAAAAATGTGTTAAAAGATTTCGTTTTCACCAAAAGCAACAAATAAGGAGTATATAGATACGAGTACAGGCACACAAACAGACATATATAACCAAAGTTTGTTGGTTTTATAATTTTCTTAAAATGACATCGAAGCCAAGATAACAATTTCTGCATTTTATTGTTATTGTTGTAAATTATGTGTTGTAAGATGAATGTTAAGAATCTTTGTATACGGTTTGGTGCACCTAAGAGGAGAGCGCTTATCTTTCGTTTGAAATACGAAAGCAGCACACCAACAACGCATCTATATAGCAACAAATTATTTAAGAAATTAAATTCTGGTACAATGAGATTTATGTTATAGCGCGCATCAAATGGAATTTTATCTATATAAGAAGGTAAACAACAAACAAATTCGAATTCTTAACTTGGCGAAATAAAATCTTGCGAATTTTTTTTATAATTTAATTTTAATGAAAATGAAATTATTTTCACATTTTTATCAGTTTACTTTAGGTGCTCGACGATTATGAACACTAATGTACAGTCGCAAGATCAGATTTGTCATATTTACCACAATTGGGTTAAGGTCAACGATAAATTAGCCCAACCTTTCAAGATGTTAAATATGAAAGGTCACGAGGTGTTCAAGATGTGTATTCTTCCTAGTGACCAGTAAGTACAGTCGCATGGTCAAATTCGTCATATTTACCACAATCGGGTTGTATCGGTCAAGGTCAACCGTAAATTAGCCCAACCTTTCAAGATTTTAAATATGAGATGCCACAGAGTGTCCAAGATATGTATTTTTGTTCGTGACCAGTAAGTATACAGTCGCAAGATCTCACAAGTCATATAAATCACAATCGTTTTTATAGTTCAAGGTCAACTGTAAATTAGCCCGACTTTTCAAAATTTTAAATATGAGAGTATATAGTGTTCAAGATATGTATTCTTGTAAGTGACCTGTTAGTACAGTCGCAAAATCAAATTCATCATATTTAGCACAATTGGGTTGTATCGTTAAGTTTAGGGGTGTTCGAAAGAAGAAGCTGGAACCTTTCAATTTATCACATCGATATACATTTGTTGGCTGTTTTAGAAATCTAATCTTGGGTCATATAATTTACCTTGCTCCTGAAAAGGTAACTTCAGCCTAGTGTAACATTGTACTTATAATTGTGTAACCACTGCTTCCGTGGGGTTCAGGTTGTCCTGGATCATTTCTTACTTGGTCACCACAAGCACTTGAATAACTAACTCATTAAACGACAACATATAATCGCTCATATAAACATTTTATTTACAAAACCTTAGACCTCGTTGTAAGGTAGATAAACATAATTGTTTAATACGATACTCTTGAAGGTATGTGTAACCTTCAACAACACAACTCTTTCTACACAAACGACAATTCTGACATACTGTCCCACAATTGCGCTCAATACTGCTACACGGCTTTCCGATCTTTATAAATTAATAATTTTTGTGCAATCCCACCAATCCGAGAGTCGATGATAGTTACCACCTCGCATCGACAATAACGCCTCCTCATTGTCTGAGGGTAATCAGAAAATATCATTTAGCTATTTGGAATATCATAATCTATAGGAATATCAGAAGAAATGCTCCACAATAATCTCGGAGGTTTGTAGTGACCACGAGTAGGGTAGTGATACGGATATTATTCTGACTAATTTATAACTAGATTTGAGTTACTGGTATTTGGAATTAGAAAGGAAGCCGGAATGAATACTTCATGTGTTGGCTGTTTTATAAATCTAACCTTGATGATTATTATTCCTTCCATACACTTGACGAATACGTTGTTACGGTTCCAAAAGAGTTAACTTCAGCTGTTAGTGGAGCAGTGAGTGTCTAACTGTGTAGCTACAACACCCTGGGACTGTAGATCGTCAGGTACGAAGCTGTTTGAGGAAATCAAGTTGGCACTAGCTGTCAGCTCCGTAAGTGGTTAAAGGCATTCCAATTAAGAACTGGAAAGTGCTCTAGTTGATTCTGACGGCAAAACTCGTTTTTTCTTTGGAAGAAGAAACAGGCCGGATACGACCACACCCTTCAAGGAACTCGACTAAAAATCAGAGTATTGTCTAGATTAAGGTTACAGATATTCCATCAGAGGAAATTCCTCAATAAAATTTTAATGAAGTTGTGCTTCACGAGCACCATGTGGTTCTGGAGATTCGTTGGCTTTTGAGAGCTGTGGTTAGAGTACCAACTTTTCTTTGATCGATAAATCAGCAAAGATCCCAGTCTTTCTTGAATTATGATAGACCCACTTTGAGAATCGCTCGGAATTCTCAGGGAGTATTGTTTCCTAAATAATAATATGTTCCAAATGAAATTTCGGAACATCGCAAACTGTAAACAGTGTGAGGGAGAAGAATAAGAAACTGTTGAGCTCTTCTGGTCCTCCAACTTACAACCAACTTACAACCTTCAGGATACCTGATATCTTGGACTGAGAGTGTTCGTCTTGGAAGATAAGTCACAAAGAGGCCAATCGAGCCCGAGTGACTTCTTACATCTCCAGCATAAGCTCCTAAGAACTAAAACATTAATCAGTAATATATGAACGGTCACATAAACATTTTATTTACAAAACCGTACAACTTGTATGATAAATAATGTATATATCATACCTTGAAGAACATAAAGCACAATTCCGACTTACTTCGCCACAATAGCGCTATATACTGTACAACACTTTTTGATCTCAATAGCTACCATCTCGTATCTTATGTTGAATAGCTACCATCCCATATCGACATTAGCGTCTCTATATGGCTTAATAAATTACTCGACCTGGTTCTCTCCTATACGAGGGTAACCGACCACAACTCCTCTCGAGTAGAATCTCTCAAGTAAAACCTAAAGAATATGTTCGAGTTAGAAGCAGGGTGACTAGTAGACTGGACGAACAAACTACTAATTAAATATTTGTAATTCACTAGAACTGTTGCAACACAACGCAACATATATACGAACACAATGCAACAAATATTAAGTCAAGTCACATGTACTTGATAAGATAGAATTGATATTTTTCATAAACAGTTATTCCATGACTTCATTAGATTAAAACCAATTTTAACGAAACTACATTATGGAACACACAGATCCACACTCAATTCTACGTCTTTAATGGCTAGTTGATTCAACGCCTTACCTGTCAAACAATGCCACCCATTAATGATTTCAGCTCAGGATCGTAAATTCTTCGAGTTTTATAAGATCAGAAGACTTAACTATTCCGAAATAGTCACAAAATTATACTCTAAAGTATGATTACTTGATGATGACAGAAGATTGCTTATCATCCACATCTGCAAAAACTACTATACACTATCTTCCTTTTGAGTTTAGTACCAATGAAAATACAAACTCCTCCGTATCAGCATTCAAATATCAGCATCCAACTTCAGAGCCAGAGAAATGTCTTGCTCTATGACTAGATCGTTTATAAAAGCAAAGTTTTCCAGCACGCCAACTTCCTTGTTTATTCACATTTTTATGTTTGACTAAATCAGATGACTATATCAGAACCCACTCGTTTACCAATGCAGTGGCTATTGTATTGCATCTTGGTAAGCTTATATAAGCTTACTATTTATTTTTTGGACTTCCACCACTTCCTTTCGTTGACTTCGTCTTAAGACCAAACATATAGTGTTCGTAGACGAAACACTTACCTTTTCGTCCTTTCAACCATTTTTATTTTAAACTCATGGATATTTCAACCGTTCCTTATGATATGGTCAAATACTTTGGAATGAGTCATTCTGATCCGTTCAACTGTAAGTGGTTATTAAATCGCACACTTCAGCCCTGCAGCACCCACAATCAGTCGTTGTTAACTTGTGATTTTTTTCTGCCGATAGATGACTGATTCAGATGAAGATGTTCCAGCTGCCCATAACTCCATTATTTTCTGGATTCCGGTCTCCTCACCCGTCTTCTGCAAACCAAAGTTAACACTTTCGCGATCTAAATCTTTCCACTCAGCTATAGTTGGTTCCTAATGGGAAAATGTCGGCCGCCAGTGCAGGCAACGAAAAGACTGCCTGTAGTTATTGCCGTACCATAGCTTCAAGGCTTCTTTCTGTTTTCCATAACTCCGTTCTCAATGCGATTTCGGAAACCTGGTACCATGTCTGGTATAAGATGCAGTTTCGCCGAATGTGCGTGATTTCAATTTAGTTGGTGCGGTACTACTGACTATATAAAACTATACAAACTGCTTTCAGAGACTTTTGTTGTTCTTGTTGGTTTTGAAACATAAACTGCTGGGCAAGAATACTGGTCAGCTTTTGTTAATCCAGCAATTGTAATTTCTGCTATTCTTGCTGAGCCAGAAGTGCTTGCACTATTGATTGCGTCTGATCCATTGTTGGAGTTGGTGTAACCGATTTCCTCCACTCCAAACATGATTTTATCGGGATTCTTCTGTGTTATGTTCATAAATTACGTTCCGCGATCTAAGAACCACTTTTTCTGTCGAGAAATTTTTACCCGCAACCTATCATCAACATTCTCAAGGTATTCGTCACATACGGATCACTCAAATCCCATGCGCAAGCAAACACAAGCGAGAATCAGATTGTCGCCATTTTTGTTGCTCTCAATGTCAAAATAGGCAGATACCAGATTTAAAACTTTCTTAAAATGCCCTACCAGTATAAAACTGGTTAAAGGATTCTTATAGAAGTTCAGAATATTGTTTCTATCAGTACAATATATAATCTCGGTAACGAGATTTAAAACTTAAACAGGCAGTGGGTAACCGTTATCCATTCTGCTTGATGAATAAAACAGTATGTTTCCAAACTGTCATAGGTTTTCAGATCATAAAATGGACAGTAGATATCAAAGCAAACACCATGTTCAGAGAGATAAAGAGAGAGAGAGAGAGAGAGAGAGGGGGAGAGTGATGGAGAGAGGAGACGGAGAAAAAGAGAGAGCAAGAGAGATAGATAGATAAAGACAGAGAGAGGGAGAGAGAAGGAGAGTGTGTGAGAGAGAGAGAGCGAGTGAGCGAGAGAGAAAGAGAGTGCGAGAGAGCCATCTGGATACACTTTTACTGTGTTGCTACATAGGCATAATCGTTCCAATCAACAATTCGTAAACCTAGCATCGAATTTCCGCGTGTCCGGAATCGAGTATAAATGCATCGTTACATAGTGGAGATAGGTTAAAAGTGGAGACCATGTGTCCATATCGATACAATCGAGATGACCTTGACAATTTTACAGTTGAATTTATCACTGATCCACAGTAGAAATGGCTTGGATGGGATTTATCGGATCGGTTAATATTTGGAGAGTTTAAAGAGAAAGTAGTTCGATACGCTTGTTAAATATCTTATCATTTTGAGAAAAATCTCTGCGGAGAGCGATCAATGACATCTTCTGGTTGTTTACGGCATTTTGAACAGGTGGCTCGTGATTGAATCTGAAAAAGTCTAATTCAACTACATCGTAGAGTGTTAAAAGCTACCACGCAATTACAATCACATCCATATATAACGAAAAGGTTGTAAAACCCGTAACATATAATCATGGCATAACAAATTCAAATTTAGAGTTCTTATCCCTATCCAACCTTAAGTTGATATTTTAATTTAAAAAAATAATTTATTTTATATTAAACGAAACATGCATGTGTGGGTGTCAAAAAATTAACTAACTTTACTCAAACGATTTAATAAGATGTCTTAGAAAATGTTGTGTGCACAAAGCGCGAGATAATAATGCTGTACGTATATATGTGAAGATGAAAATGATGATAATCACTTAAGACAAAAAAAAGCAAACAAATAAATAACTAAATAAGTGTATAAACAAACAGACAGACATATAAGTTTGTGTTTTAAGTTAAGTCAAGAATTAAATAAAAACTTAACGAAAGAATCTTATTATTGATGATAATCATGATGTCTTAATCGACTCGAACAAGAATTAAATAAAATATTATTGACACTCTAAATTTTTTCTTGTTGAGTTTTTTTTTTTTTTTTTGACGGAAAGATGGGTGTATTGATCTCGTCGTTTGATGAGTTGTGAACAAAGTGTTTGAAAAGATTATGTGATATAATCGCTTATTTAAAATAGTTTCCAATTGGACCTATACAAACCGAATAACTTAAATGATGTAGAAGAGTGATTAAGACGGTGCATTTTGTAAAGAGTATCGGAATGCTGTGGATAGGAATTATAACGAGGGTGATTAAGTGCAGCACAATCGAGCTTATCGATTTGGGCTTTACATAATAAGTTGGGCGAACTAGACCTTGGAATTCCATTTCACATTTCGATGAGGCTTACATCTGACTATAAGCACCATTCACTACCGTGTCAATAATCGAACTCCGGCGGTTTCGATTTCGAGCCAGCTCTTCATATGGTTGTAAAAATTTAGACTCTACGCTGTTGTACCATAGTACGAATTTTCAAACACAAAGTGACCACCAGAGTACTCGCTGAATGAGGTGATTAGGAGCTGTCCCAAACGTATGTGAACTATCTAATATTGTTAATATATGTCATATCAATGTCAAACTTGGAGCAAGATCTTATATTTGGACGTATTTGATGTTTGTTTGATTTGTTATGATTTGTTAAGTTTTTGAGTAGTTCGATGGGTAAAGTGAGGAAATCTTCAAGAAGACGAATCTTCGATGAGCAAACATCCCAGCAACTGTGACGAACTTTTACCATCTAAAACCACACACTCTCATTCATCGTCTATACGGAACTATACATAAGTATTACTTCTAATGGAGGTGATTATCTATTAAACTCTTAATTCTCCCCAGCGTCTCAACCTTAGATTGAGATTGCCACCGCTATCTAGTCATAGTGTATATGATGTTATCCTTTAGCACGCTCTAAGTATGTTAGCTCCTTCAGTACTACTGCTGACGTTTGGCTCACAGCAATCCACTTTTCTTTAGACAAAGTTGGTCGCTGCGGTAGGACATCCGAGAGCTCTCTCCGAGTTATAAACCGGCATTGAAAGTAAAAAATATGTTCCACATCTTCTTATGAACCATTGCAGGCGGGAAATTCTGGTGGGTTGGTATGTTTAAATCTGTGAAAGTATGCACCAAAACAGCCTTGCCCACTTAGCTACTGTGTCAGGTATTAATTAACTGTCGCCTATTTATCCACTTTTCGATGGATGGTGTCATACGATAAGTCCATCGGCCTTTTTCTGAGTTATCTCAGCGCCTTGCAATTCTGCCACTGTTGTAATGCGTTCTGATGCATTACTTCCTAGTTGTTCTCGATGTAGTACCATTTCTTTCTTTTATGTGCATGTTGTTCGATGGCGATCATCGATCATCCATGCAATAACAAGTGTCACGTCATCAGATATTGTTCGAAAGCCACACATCACTCTTAAAGCACCTAGGCGGTAAACCGATTGCAACTTGCATCTATACGATATAACTTCCATGACATCGCTCCATATACAGGTGATCCATATAGTAAGGTGCACCTTAAATATATACGTGCATCAATTTCAACACCGAGGTATCGTAATGAAGACTGCGAGGTAATTAAAATCCCACCAACATCGCTTTTTACAGTTTCTATGAACTTCCTATGTTTTATGGTCAGCCAGCTGGAGTTTCGCTACAACAACAATGGATATGATTCTCTACACCCAGCACGTTGCTATTTTCTCCTTGCATGATGGCACATCCGGTGCAATTGTGCAATCTGCTCAGTCCACCAGTAAGCTGGTTGACGATGGTTATCTAGTTACCTTTCTACCGTAGTTTTACAGCAAGCGTCAGTTATCACATTCATCATCTGTGTCGCTTTTGCATTGGCAGTACACGAGTGGTTGGGCCTTACAAGGAATAGCTTGAATAAGACTTCCTCGAACATACATGCTCTCCAACCATCCTGTTTCCTTATACCTGCAAAACGACAGGGTTTCGAAATCGTGCATCAGCAATCAATCGGTTCAAGTAGTGTTTAAACTCTTCTATTGTTGCACTAGGTGGTGCATAGCAGCTGTCGATATGTCAACCGTCTACTTCTGCTCGCACAAATCCCACGAGGGGAATATTAACCCTTTCCTGCATGATCCGTTTGCCACAGGTCCATATTGCGCAGTTTTACTTGCTGTGTTTGTTACCCAGCAACTCCCTTCGAAATATTTGCGACATTAACTCTGGGCTTCGTGCACGGATTGGACCAATACGTACTGTGCAACCTCACAATGGTTAAGGTTTAGTTTCAATGCCTCCATGAATGCCATGCACCGGGCACTCCTTGCTGTATGATTATGGTTTTGTCCTGGTTTGACAAAGCATGCAATCATTCGCTTGTTCCTTACAATATTTAATTCCACGACAATCTCTTCCACATTTAAAGCAGAGGCGGGCACGTCACATCTAACTGATGATATAGTCTATCCGTAGGTCTTTTGCGTCAACAAACTTGTTTATAATCGCCTAATGCACTTCTATTTTTGTTGTTGCCTCATCAATGTCTTAAATTTCGACCAAAATTTCATCACTCTGGACTAAAGTTTGCATCAGCACCAAGATATTTTTCTATCGCAGTTTGCAATTTTAATTTGTTTGTCTGCCCAGCTGCCTCTAAGACATTGTCCTTTGCAGTCCTACGTATGCGGGTGACCTTGTCAGAGCGGTCATTCAGATTTAAATCCCCTTTCATTTTGTTAAGTCTGTCAGCATACGATAGAGATCCACTCTACGTTATCCAAACAGCATCAGGACGAGGACGCGGTGTGCTGATAGGTTGCCAGTTGGATACTTCGTCATTAACTGGCTTACTTTTCTCGTCTATGTTTTCACATAGATTTCTAGCTCCTAGTTCTTGGGTTTCTTATAGGATCTTCTCCTTTTGTTAATGGATGACGTTTTTATTTAATTTTCGGAGATGATTGGGAGGTGTCCTAAACGTATCTGAACTATGCTAACATCGTTAATATATGTCGTGTCAATGCCAGACTTGGACCGAGATCCTATATGTGGGCAACAAGTACAATTTATGATTAATCTGATCTTGATACGGATAAATATCATGTCCTAACAATGTGATGGACCGAGGATTGTGACGAGTACAGTAAATTGATTGAAGGCTGACTAGCTGAATCAAGCCTATTTGGTTTAACTTCGTCAAATTTACAATGGGAATCAGTTCTTTAGTCGAGTTTAAATTGAGAATCGACTGAACAAGAAGCACCGAAACGTTCGACCCATGGTCTGTGAAAAATGTTAGGTGTCATGTATATTGGTTTTTGCTGTACTTGAGTTTTAGAGGTGTTATTATTGGGTTGACTACGAGCGATTGATTCGAACGAGCTACGTGGACCTGTCACATAGGTTGCTATAGGTGACGATGGTGTTACGGAGCATAGAGAATAATCAGAGTTTACAACAGTAAATAGCTAGTTTGAGATCGAGTAAATTGGTCAAGAATTCATATAGGATCAAACTATTTTTGACGATCAAGTATATATAGCTGGGATATTCCCCATTTGGTACATATGGTTTCACTTAATTTTATACAACATTGAACTATAACGATCACCTCAATAAAACGATCACACCACAAACAAATGATACAAATGAGTAATGCAAATAAAAATTATCTTGCATTTTTTGCGATCATTATTTGTTGCATACCACATATGCATACCAAGATCGTTAACCTTGCACACAGCATCAAATAATCTGTTTTTTTTGTCTAGTCGCAAAACTTGTAAATATTTATAAACTATATCTTTGATATTTTCATGTTAGTAACGATCAGATTAATCATAATCAAAATGGATATAAAATAAACAAAACAAAAGATGGATGATATCAAGTCCGGTCAAAATTTAAGATCTGTTTGTTTTATTCTCGATCATCGATCACTAAATAATCGATCATTAAACTACACTTAAATGATTTATGAATTTTTATGATACAATTTTTATAATCTGCGAATGGTTTATGATCGCAGATGATCGCATAAAATATGATCTCCATATGATCAATATGAGTAATAAAATAATCGTATTTTATGCATAAAGAAAATGTAGCGACGATTTTTATGAAGGCGAATAATTTTTAAAGAATTATATAGATTTGTTGTGTCTGGGATTTAAATGAAGGACGATCGAGAATCCTTCTGCGGGTGGTACCGGATCAGATTCTCGATAGGGACAAGATGTAAAATGGATTTGTTTACTATTTGATTACGATCGGTGGTGTGAATGAACAATTCTATGACCCTTGTATCTGACCCTGTAATAGTGTAAAATAGGATGTAGATGAGTAAACTGCAAAGAGCCTCGAGTCTTTTGAGCCCCACAAAAGGTTGAAAGTTAGAAACAAACAAACATAATTATCACAAGTTTTGCAGAATCATGTTCGAAACCTACTTAAATAATTGAGTAGTGGATCATCCATCAGGTCAAGGAAATAAGTGATCAGGGCTGGAAACCAATTGATATTTTGTTTTTAGTTTCAAGAATTTACAATTGATATACTAAGTCTTGTTAGATTCACCCCTGAACAATACTAGCAGACGCTAGGAAAATAAAATTCTTATACGTAAACCAATAAGTGCCATTGAGAATTCTTAGATAGGTCATATATTGTATAATAACCACAGACACGTATGATCTTCGGATATAATTGATGTTGTTTTAGACGATATACTCGAAAATCCGAATTAAATGCAGCATAAATAAGGGAACTAATATATTCAATTCCTAAACTTACTCTTCTTATGAAGTAGAATATTCCAGTGGGTAATGCTCGAGCCTATATAGCACGTTTACACCAACTAGAATTATTAAAGTCTGTCAACCAATTCATGACGATTCAATCCCTAGCCAAATGTTCTCCCGTCTTTCTGACAGCATACGGATATCATGTCGAAAGAACGGCTCATCGATTCGATTTGGTTTTTGGCATCGATTACACTATGTTGGATATCTCATCGTATCAGTTGTAGTTGATAGCAATCTTTTGTGATGGTTTCGTTGGGTTTGAGGAACTACAGAACATGACTTTGGACTATCGGTATTCTACTTTACTGACAATATGATGATGGATATTCGGGTTTGCCTAGTGATTGCTAATGATTTTGCGTCTGACATGATCTAAAGGTTTCAGTAATTACAGTGTTATCAATACGGGATTTGATGCAGCGAACCTGATGTTATGTAAACTTTGTTCTCTCCTGTTTAATGTCCAAATAAGCATTATTAAGTAGGTGTGAACGCAAAATTCTGTAATTCGCGTCGAGAACCGTTTTGTTGTTGGATGGAAATTGATCCAAAAATTGAAAAAGGAAAGCAGACACAATTTTTATGATTCTATCCCGTTTTTGCAGATGCACTTGGCTACTCTAGAAAAATTCAGAGCTTAAACCAAAGCAGAGATCAAATGTCCTATCGTCAGAGATCTATAGTTAAAAAACTGAGATCGAACTCCATCGAACTCTGAACAACTATTAAAAATAATCATCTCACTCATTATCTCTTTCGAGACAACTTTTACGAAACAAGAGTCTCAAACAAATCCTATTCACTGTAGTTGCATTTTGTAACGTCCGTGATCCGTAAGAATATCGATCGTAGTTTGTTAATATCAGTTTACGTTCTTTTCCTAACACAATTCAATGTCCAACCAGTAGCTTGGTTTAAATCAACCGAATATCTGCTTCGGCTAAAAACGCAGTGGTTTTTATCCTTCAATGTTAAGGGTTTCTGGTACTAACAGTGAATTCATGCAGTTCTTGACCAGTTTGAAAGTTGTTAGTGAATTTTAAGTGCCATCACCCGTATAGCTCATGTTTATGTCTACCAAAGCCACTTAGACCATATGTAAAAAATATCAGTATATTAGGGCTCAATTCTGTGCAGAATGCTCTCTGAGTCAGAGCATGGTTGTTGAGAGTATAAAAAAAAATTTAAAAGCTTATAATGGTGCAGGCCATTCATGTCGTGTTCTTATATCCGAAAAGTAACTCACACTTAATATATCCTATCACTACGTCATGAGATTTTTTCACAGACACAGACTATTACACCTGCATCCTTAAGCCTAAGGATTATAATACAAGACATCGCAACTTATGACGCCAACTTTAGTAGTCCGTATCATTCCCTATCTACGGTCTTTCGTATATGTACTTCGTCGATCACCTGAAGTTCTCTCCACCACCAATGCGATATATGTAAGGTTGCAAGTCCCATCCTCGTTTTCCGTTATGTTATCACTGCTCATTTGTTTCGTTTTTGCTTTATATGTTTGTCATTCTCAACCAAAACATCTAACTATTTAGAATGGGAATAACCAGGGAATTGTCCATTGCTATACCATGCCGTAGTGGGTTACAAAACTACAAGCACCGTCGCATTAGGATATTGTCCGATATTTTTGATTTATCAATGGGATGAAGACGTTACTAAAGAAGTCATCGCATTAGCTATTGTTCGTCTTACACAAATCATTACCTCCATTCCATAATAGAGTTTCTACATCCGATCTCATTCAACTGTGTGTTACAATTAACATTACAATCAGACACCGCATCTGGGAGGCTATTAAACACCAAATTCTAGAAAAATTTTCAATTTCAACTTGACCTGATGCAAATTTATGTATTTGCCCTATACAAAAACTAACACACAAAACTCTTTATATGCAAATGTATCCCGATGGCAATTTTTCATGTACCTACATACAAAATTGTACCAAACGAATTTAAGATGTCGCAAAAAAATCAAGATGAATAAGAACCCAGAACAACAACAAAAAAACTAAAAATTTGAATAACTACTTTACAAGCATAAAAAGCGGAAGAAATGGGAAATAAACAACAACCACGGAAAATTTGGTGCCCGTTTCTGTTATTATGTATGTTTAACAAGAACAATTCAATGGAATTTTAACGAACTGTTTTGACAATGCTCAGCTCGAACAAGTTATTGTATAACACATACAACAACAACAACATAAAAACCAACGCAGCATCCACAAAACGAAAAGATTGAATTTTTACACTTAAGCCAGTAACATTATATTTTGTTTCTGGGTTTTGTTCCTTTGTTATTTTTGAGAAAACATCATAAAGCTTTTTTCGCCTTTATTCTCGTATAAGTACAACGTTAATTTGAATATCAAACGCAGTGATCGTTAAACGACGCTTTGCGAAACGTTGAAGTGACCGACGCAGAATCTTCGAGTAATGCTGATCGAATGCAGTCTTGATCCCTCTTAACATTGTTACTTAACCTTCTTGTATGTATGAATCGAAATGCTAAAAGCTTTGAAAAGCTCGATAGCTATAAGCTATAATGAATCAGGTAAATAATACTTTTCTCCGGTAGATTGGGTTAGTAGCCAGTTCGATTACGAATTGAGCTTTCATAATATAAATTCATTAAAATGTATGAGGACTGTAATCTAGCCCGGCCCCATCACCTTAAATTCCAATCCTGTATGTAGACAGATAAGTATTCACTTTCATTTCTGAGCGATAATACAAATTTGAATTAATTTGAGTCTGAATAATTTCCAAACCCATCTCATGGGCTGATCATAGTCGAAGCTGTCTACGAGCCTATCCTAATGCAATAGTTTGAGTAAGTCAATGAGAAAACTGTCCGGGCGTTAGTTGCCCATTGGCTTACTTTGGTCCACCAACGTAATCGAATGTACATTTTGATGACGCCGTTTAGGCGTAACAAATGAGTGTTTTAGAACTGGCTAGTTACTGTTGATGAAACTCGATGCACCATTACAGTCAAAAATCGAAAACTACAGTGAATGCGAAGTTTGTTTCTTCTTCTGGTAAAACCATTGCAGGAGCTTATTTTGTAGAAAATCATCTTTCACTAAGACAATGTATACAGATATAGTTTTGCGGCTGTTTAGGCAAAAATTCACAATTTACGTTTTGAGATGGTTGACTACCCTCTTTATATCGAACGTGCAGGACATACCCCTTTCGAAAGCCGATAAATACGTAGAGTACTATTGAAGCGTGAGGGCAACGCTGTGAGATGTTTCTTAACTTACAAAGAGACTATGTTGGGAAATAATTGTAACTTCAGTTACATGAAAAATTTATGACCTTAAAATTTTTCAGGCAACTGAAGCACGTCCTCCCAATTTAATATTAATTGTATTGTTTGAATCATAACAATTTTGGATCTTCTTGTTGGCTGAGTTGCCAATTTTCAGATGTACCAAGATGTGCCAATTTTATTCTGTGTCAGGGTTGCCAAATTTAAGATGTACATCGCTGCCTCAGAAAATTGGACAATAGTGGACGGAGTCAACCTTTTCTTTAAAAAAATTTCACATGTGACATTAAGAGACTGATTTATGGCACTTTTGATTTATGGCAAGTAGAGGCGGTAAACCAGTTTTGCCCTAATCTTTTGGAGTAACTTTCTTTATCAATGGTTTATCATAATCAAAATCTAGGTTAATCCAAGCTAAGATTTAGCTAAATAATCAATGTTAAATTCTTTATGTTACAATGAGCTGATACCACCATGACACAGTATAATACAGTGCTATACACCCACGAAAGCACAGACGACAACGAAATTTGTACGAGTAGATGCAAGCCACAATATTTCATCTCCATGACTGGACCAGCAAATTAGTAATGTTGTACAGAAGCTGAAAAATAATAATGCGATTTAATTACAACCGACGAGCGAAATGCGATCTAATACCGAGAGAGTACTGGAGAGCTGACACAATAAAAGTACGGCACAATAAAAGTAGTAGGGATGATGATCCTTTTGGTGAATAGCCCCATCAATCAAACAACAAATGGAATAATCTGGTTTGTAGGCCGATGTGTAGATCAAGTCCACACTACCTTAACTATCATAGAACAGTCAAACGAATGGCCTTCACCTCTGAACCAACTCTTTGACTTCGAACAGTCATTTTACTCAATCAGTCAAAAAGCTATCGGGAAGGTTCTTTATGAAATGGGTACATCAAATGCTCTTAAATGCGTTAACCACTAACGCGGGTCAATGATCTAGATCACGCGCAGATACTGTCAGACACTGAAATCGACATCAAAAAGCGCAACTGAAGATAGATAGGTAAGCCTAGAATGACATGACATGAATAATATTGGAATTAACAAGAGAAGAGGAAAGCCGAAAGGACAACCCTCAATAGAGTCAAATGGTTGTCTAGTGGACGCCTTTTGCTCTTAAAATCGGAGGTTAAGTAAAACAAAATTGTTGTGTTCTGATATTTTAACACTGTTTTAAAATTTGATCTTTTAACATTTTTTCCTCCGTCACTTGGGCTCGATTTTTCTATTATGACAACACTTTTTAAACGTGCAGAAATCTATTTGTTCTTCTAATGAAGTCCAAAATATTTGTTATCCTCAAGGTCGTTAGTTGATCCTCAAATAAGAATAGTGATCCTAAGCACTGCAATTTATGGCATGAATATGAAGAAAAGAAGCACAAGAAGTACTCAACAGGCTCTTCTTTTCATCCCTCACACTGTTCTCAGTTTGCGTTATTAATATGATTTTTTGCATTCAGAACATGTGGTTATTCGGGAAACAATGTCCTTTGAGAATGCCCAGCACAATTCTCCTTCATAATTCTAGAAGAACTGTGATCTTTGCTGGTTATTGATCCAAAGACGATAGGCGAAAAGAGATGAGTTTGTTTCCCAAACTCGTGCTTCGTCAACACAGTGTCCGAGAGCATATGAGCAGTTATGTGCTGGCCCACTTTCCTCCATATTCGGTAATGCCAAGAAAGGGACAAAAAGATTTTCTCTGACATCTTAATTGCTGCAGTGGTGTGCATAGCTCCCACAATATCCAACAAACAAGTCTTTGTACGCGGTTTAGACCCATTCGTAGTTTAAGGCCATCTTTTTTTTTAACGAGTAAAGTGAAGAATTTTTCAAGAAGAAGAAGCAGAGTCACCATGACACATTTCTTTGCGAGGTGACTAGCTATATAAGTCTTTATTCTTCCCAGCGTCTCAACCTAAAATTCTCTAGCACGCTCTAAGCGCCTCAGCTACTTCAGTACTGCTGCTGCCGTGTGGCTCACAGTTTTCCACTTTTCTGCAGACAAAGTTGGCTGCTCTTCGAGGAAATTCGAGTGTTCTCTCAGATTTATCTTGAACCATGGGCATTGAAAGAGAATTGGTTCCACATCTTCTAGTGATGCTTTGCAGACAGAATATTCTGGAGGGTCAGCATGTTTAAATCTTTAACATTCATTAATTTAACATCCATACAGGAGATCTATATGGATGATGGATGTTACTACATTTGCCAGCAGCATTCTTCCACTTGGTCCTGACCCTCCATATATATATATATATATATATATATATATATATATATATATATATATATATATATATATATATCTATATATATATATATATATATATATATATATATATATATATATATATATATATATATATATATATATATATCCTCATGTGCTCCTTAAAGTTTAGACGAGCATCAATTTTAACATCTAGAGTATTACATGAAGGTAGGCAACACGTCTAACTCTATATCGCTATCGATTGACTACACAAGAAAATGAAGTGAACCACAATGTTTAATTGGTTGAGAATCGCTGATATAAGGTTGAGTTGATAAAAGAGGAACGACTCGTGCTCATTTCTAACGTCTATTTGTTATTACATAAATTGGCACAGTGTAACATTTTGCTAAACACATATTTATTGTTCAGTCAGAAAATTAGCAACAAAAATTTTCCGGAACAATTTTCTTTTTATTCCCAGATAATTAAATTTTCGCGAATCAATTGTTATGCTTACAAATTTTTTTTGGTTTCATCTTGCGATTCAGATGAATTGAAGAAATTATTTTCTTTTTTTGTTGGATGAGGTTTAAGTTTATGTATGTACTCGGGTATACACATAAATTGGGATACATAAGACGAATTTTTTAAACTTTAATTTCTTTCGGTGGGCCTCAGGGAAAATTAAATATTTATTTAAGATAAAAACCGAAACCGAAATAAACAGAAACTGTATTGTTTCTTAATATAAACAACAAACATCTTATATTTTCAATTTGATATGTACGAGTACGGGTACAACAACACAACAGTGTGCAAATAAACCAAAAATTGGAAAATTATTTATTTTTAATGGCTTTTTGGAAAATTTATGTACGTTTGTAATTATTTTGGTTGGGTATGCGTTGATTGCATTTTGTAATGTTTGAATACGAGTACGTTTCATGTACTGGCTGAATATTTGTTTTAATCCTGATTTATTTTATCTGAAACGAATGGAACACAACACTGTGATAGTAATTTCAAGACAAGTCGTACCTATTCCTTGAAGTGCAATGTTCCGAGTTGTAGGTACCTCTTATTGTCTTTTCCTTACACTGATTCGTAGGGTATGTACAGTTGTGTTGCAGACAGGAAGGTAGACCAAACTCACTTCTCCATGCCCTAAGCATCGTTGGGAAATGGAACCGGAGTAAGACACATTCACTCGCTTACATCAACTTTCAGCATCTGTTCCGGTAAAGTAGCTTAATGAAGTTTTAATATAGGACCATGAGAAAAATTAGACCTTGTTTTCTAAGTTGCGAAATCAAAATTGGCTGTTGGGATTTTGCATGTAAAAAACGAAGACAGCAACATTTGCAGTGCCATCTGTTTTCGAAATGTCAAAAATATACCGACGTTCGGTTGCATCATTAACATTGATAAATTCTTATTTGCAAAATACATTAGCTTTCAGGTTCACGTAATATGTTGGGAAGTGATATTTTTTACCTCCACTCAGATTTTTTACCTCCACTGGTTAGCCAACTTATGTGATGTTTAACGGACAAAAAAATTATTGTGACATTTTGGCATTCAGTATATAGTCGAAAAAAATGTTACACTGTTAATTATTTTACAAATTCTATTCGTAAAATAGTAAGAAGATTTTATAACAGATGGTGCTTGATTTACAATTAGATTTCATAAATACACTTGGGTGCAAAAAAATCGCACTTTGCCCTATTTTCCACAAAAGTTATTAAATATCAAAAAATACAATATTTGTTTCAAACTAGTCTTTGAGGGTAAACATCTGAGGTACACTATTGTGAATTTGTCATCATGAAGACATAAAAAAATAGCAGCTCCTAAAGACTCGTTGAAGCAACATCTCTGCCTCGAACCTTTCTTTTCAACTCGTCCCATAAATGTTCAATAGGATTAAGGTCTGAGTTTCAAACCACTCCATAATAGGCACATCCACCTCTTGAAGGTACTGGTATACTACGCCAGCCCTATCTTCATGAACAGAAACTTTTCACCAATAAACTCGGCAAAAGGTACGACGTACTCCTCGAGTACTTTCTCAATGTATCCTTAAAAGGAAGCAATTTTTCTTGATCCTATGTCAGTATTGGCTCGGATGATAGATACAAGATCTTTCTTCGCCTCTAGTGAGATGACTCCCCAGAACATGCACGATCTACCGTTATAAGAGACACGTTCTTCAGTGCAACATTGTGCATATCGCTTTCCTTGTCTTCTGTGTACTCTTCCGCGTCCATCGGTGCCATACAAACACACCCTGCACTCAGAGAACAGGACTCTTCTCCGTTCTGTCCAATTAAAATATTCTCGAGCGAACTATACGACGGGCTTATCGGTGGGATGCGGTCAACTCCGGACCGTTTGCTGGTCTGTGTGTTGTCACATTAACTTCTCGAAGTTCTCTTTTAACTGCCCACCGACTGACTTCGACCTCATGAACTTTTGAGAACCGTCGTCCCAGTTGAACCCCTTTCATACGACGATTTCGCAACGAAATTGTTTTTATTCGACGTAAATTCTTGTAGAATTTTCCATTACCATTTGCATTTCTCCGCCTATTTCGTTATTTATTTTTATTTTGTTCGTATGTGTAAACATTTGGTTACAGGGTAACCCCTAAACTACTGCTATAATTGTTAACTCTTTTTAATTATCACACGTATCACTGTGACTAGTCACACATGTGTTACGCCTAGTTCAAATTCAAATTTATTATCCGGTTCGATCACTGGAAAACAGAACTCAAATGTCTACACCTCTATATACGACGTAAATCCTTGTAGATCATTTTTTTGTTTCTATCTCTACAATCTGTTTCGGGGCTCGAATCACTTCCAACTCTTTCGCGATTCGCTTATTTACATCCTTAACTTACGCCATTACAACCAAATCGAGAACGTACGGCTATAGGTCCGACTTAAGTAGAACCATCTGCACATTGTAAAGCTCCATGACAGCCTATAGTACTGACATGGGAGATGGGAACTCTGCACTCCAACAAGGGGTCATAGATGTGTTCATTTACACCACCGATCGAAATCGTATGGTGAAAAATACCTTTTGTATCCTTCCCCTATTGGGATTTGAACCCGGCACCTCCCGCTCCAACTGCCGCAGCTTTAACCACCGCGCCATCTGGGCGGTTGTAGAACATTAAATTACTGTTTGCATGTCTACATTTCGCGAAGTTTCCATTATTAGTCGTATTTGGTTACTTTATTCATGTTTATTACATTTGGTTACAGGGTAACTCTTCAACCTTTGCGATAATTTTGAACTTCGATTTAATTATCATAGGTGTCACTGAGATTCATCACACTACCCTCTATCTAAACCTATTCGTCCTAAACAGGATTTTAACCTTTTCTTCGTCTTCTAGGGGTTTTCCTCATCAGGTTTCACTTTGGTTGACATCCCCTTTTTCCTCTTGAAATAAACTCTTGTTCACGTTATCTCTCAATTAGCAGGCTATTAGTGTAAACTTCATATCTGAATGTTGTATGACTATCTGGCCCCCACAGCCCCATCGATAACTCTCACATGGCATGATGTTGGAATGTACACTGCTTCCGATCTGCAGCCACTCTCCTTCTATATCTCAATCGTTCACGGAGTTTCTCCAGAGTATCCTTCATTCCAAGGTGGATACTACCCGCTCCTTAACGACTCTCCTGCAATATCATTCGTGGTGGTCGATGCCCCGTCCCTGCCAATTCTTCAATTTCCGTTGAATCGTTATTCTTCTAATGTGCATTCATAATTTTCTTCTTTATTCCATCCACTTCGTTTTCCGACCGATGCTTCTTCCCACTGACCTCCATAAATTTCTCCCGATATGTTGACAACTTTCAACAATGATCAAAGATGACTCTTCGAGCGATTGGCTTTCCCTTGTTCAATTAGAATGGCAGCTTATGTTACCAAAACTTAACATATTAGCAAAACTTGACATGACCTCAGCCAATACATCCACACATCCACCACCAGTACTTCATGCTAAAATTGGTTGCTACCCAGTGAATTGGCTACCTCTTCTTATCCTTAATAGCTGCCTTTTCGCCATTTGCCACTTGTACCTCAAATTGTGTCATTGGTTGAGTTCCACTCTTTATTACATCGGCTTTATTACAAACGTCTACATTTCACCCGAATCTATTGTTATGAGACTGGATATCATAACATTAGATAATCGTCAAGCTGTCTACACCTTTGGCCCGTTCACGAGACACTTTTGGTTTTGATTGATCTGCTTGGTCGAACAGTTTCCGACAACAATCTATCGTGTCCGATAGATATTTTCTCTTGTTCGGCTCTAATATTTCTTGACAGGTAATCATTTGTTCTTGACCGATTATCAGATCGGTTTTGAGACCTCCGAACATTTGTTGCATTTGAAGTTGCGTTTGAAGTTGCATTTGTTGCATGAGAGCCATTAGTTGTCCCAAACCCTCCAGATGTTGTTGGAGTGGTCTAGGGCAACAATCACTGGAAGAATGTGAGGAAATCCATTCAAACAAACTTTATCCGCAAAAGACCTATACGGTGATGAATCGGAATTTGTCGGGGTCACCACTTCAGAAGTTTCAGCTTAAATTTAATTGGTAATAATTGGTCCGTTTGCACATGGGGCTCAAATTTGTTGGAGGCTAGAATCACCTTAGTATTCTCGTAAGACATTTAATTTACAAACACTTGTTGCTTGTAGCTAATTTTATTCGCATTCTACCAAACTTCACAAGTTTATAAAGGGTTTTTCAACAAGAGGTTGCGTTTTGAAAATACTGATAAACCTTCTCGGCCGGCAATAGTGAAACTGGTAGAACATTTTTGCGGTCAAGAACAACTGAGAGTTTTGCTCCTGTAGCCCGTAGTGTTGAAGAAAAGGCAGGATTGTCGTTTCCTCGTTGATCTTTGGAGTTAGACATTCCACAAACGACGTTACAGTCGTTACAAACGACGTTTCATTGATTTCTCTTATTGGAAAACCCTGTACAATACTATATAGAATAGTAGGTTACGGTCTAATCAGAATATTCTACTGAGTGATAATGGCTTAATACTGTGAACTAGATTCTACTTTCATAATATACAATTTCCTAGAACTACGTCATGGTTATCATATCAACAACACGCAGCATTCACAAGATCGTGTCTTTGTTTACGAAAAATGTCCAAATCTCGTATAAACATCCGCTCTGTTCAACGATACGCATACAATATAAAAGCTATCCGGTTCTTGAGTACATATTCAGTTTTGTTTCAAACGTTCAACCATGGCGTCAAACAAACAACTAATCAGCATTTGGGTAATGGCATTTGTGGCCACTATCAATTGTGAATTTACTCAATTAGATGGTCGTAATTATTATATTGAACTTAGTCCCACATCATGGTTTACGGCTTATCGATACTGTGCATTCATTGGCATGTACTTAATTGATATACGTACAATCGATGAGCACAACCGCATTGGACAGTTGATTTATAATATGCGGCAGAAAACTAAAAGTGAAAAGACAAAATTTTGGACCAGTGGAGTAGATTTTGGAAGCGATAATCAATATTATTGGATGAATTCAGGCCAATCGCTAATATTTACACGGTGGTTTTCCAGTGGGAAAAAAAGCAACAGTCAGCACTGCATACAATTTTGGTTGGTCGATAGGAATAAATATTATTGGTTGAAAGAAATCTGCACAGAACTGTCTTCTTTCATATGTCGTGATACTCTCGATGTCACCAGTTACAAAGATGACAGTTGTCCAGCTCGAATAAATAAAAACAATTTACCTTAATAAAACTAACTATGTAGTTTGTTAATTCTTATGTGATCTAAGTAACAGAATTCAGAAATCGTAAAGGGTTATGGTCCGAGATGCAGAGATCTTTTGCCAATCCATCACCTCGCAATGCATCGATTTATATTGACAAATCGGAACAATGTCCGAAAGACATGAACCCTAAATGTGTTGGACGTGATTCCTGTGTTGAACGTAATTCCACAAAAGTCAGTAGGTTAGGTTGAGTACTTCAGCACACTTAGACCGGCGACGGTCCGTTGTGATACCTCAGGATCTGACTTCCCTATTACCCCTATGAGTACCAGTTTCAGCTACTTATGTAGCGTGATAAATCTCAAACTTTACATTTCCTTACACCTTATATTGATGTCTTTTAAGTGCCAAAGCCGGACATAAGTGTAGGAGGTGGTTTACTATCTCTTCTTCCTCCTTGTCCATACAGCTTCTGCAAAAGTCGTTAGATTCTAGACCTAGTCTCTTCGCATGTTCTCAAAGGAGGCAATTTTGCTCTTTCCGGTAGCAGTTGGAAAGATGTAGCATGCCTCGCTAGTTCGTCCGCCCTCCAGTTCCCCATGACTTCCGAGAGGCTGGAAACCCAGCAGGACAATCTCATTCAGAGACAAAAGTCAGGTGGCCGTAATCGCAATCATATGCCGACCATAAATTTTCACGAGGAGAAGGTGAAACATAATCTCCAAGGCTCGTGTGTGTGTTGACCTCTTATAAGCATGCAGAGTGTTCTGTGCACTTACATAAGTACAGGTCTTACTACGAAAGTGAATAGCCAATGTATCAGCTCCGGCTTCAGGCACCATCTCTTTCCGATGACGTTTCTCCACGAGTACATGGCTATATTAGCCTTGTTTACTGTTTCCAAAATGTTGGGCTTCCAACTAAGCTTACTGTCCCAGATTACGTCTAGAAATCTTGTCTTGTCAGTTAAAGCTAGTCTCTACTACCGGAATTTTATTTTTTCTGGTAAACAGTACCAGTTTAGTTTTGGATGAGCTAATTGCCGGTGAACATCTGAACATCAAGACAGGACACCTCACTGAAGAGTTCCCTTAATCACCCGTCTTCTGATGGTGCATTCCCCCAGCACAAAATAAGTAAGAGTTGGGCAATACTTTGATTTTGATGCAGATAGTTCGCCTCGATTTTTGTAAGTGTTGCCATCAGGTTAAAGTTTCGATTGTTTCTTCTAGTACGGGGTTAATGTATTGATAGGACTTGATAAACCTTCAACTAAGAGTTCCTATATAGTAAAATTTAGTGCTCTCAATGTTTCCGTTTTAGACTTGTCACTACTTGTAACTTGTCGAACCTTCCCAAAAATTCAGTTCCCAGAAGAACGTCAAGTTGACTTGCAGCATCATAGCATAATAATTAGCATGAGAAGCATCATTGCATCAGAAACCCTCTAGGTAAGAACAGGCAGTAGTTGTACATAAAGAACTTGTTGTCGAACTCTTGTACCCGTTTACAAATGATCTGGTCTGAACATCTTTGCACTCAAATTATAATTATAATTAATTCTTTGATTCATGTGTGCGATCACATATGAAAACTTTAATTTATTTCAATTGAATGGAACGATAATTCCGTTTCTTATACATTACATAAGAAAAAATATAGAAATTCTTGTCTAGCTATCTATCCTATCTCGTATGTATTAAAATTTTAAATTCTTTAAGTTCAGATTAATGTGTAATAAATAGACAACCGTGAAATTATTCATAATTTTCTTTTCTATTTTATGCCTCGTCGTTATTATGACACGCACTCGTCTTAAAGAAAACAACAATTTTTGAATTTTTGTGGGGTCTTTCCACCATCGAAAGTTACATCAAGTGAATAGGTTATGTCAAGTTTAATTAGAATTAGAATTTTATAAATTTTTTTTTGGTCGATGGTAGAGTTTAGACCAGAGCGATTTTTCTTTGTTTAATGTTATGAACTATTGTAAATATAATCTATTTAACATGTGTGGCCAACCTTTGAGATGTGTACAGAAATTCATTGTCTTTACCTTAATATATGGATAGATGCCAACCATTTTATTCGAATCTTGTGTACTAAAGGTTTTTGAGAGACGAGAACTCAATCGGGGTCTCTGGATATCAGACAACTGTCAGATGTGTTTCAGTTCTATCCCTGATTTGGTTATTCTTTCCGGATGGAGCAGAAATCAAGCATGCTCAGCCTCTAGTCTCTTTTCTTAATAATATGGCTTAGGAGTGTATTATTATTGGCAGAAAGAAGGACAAAAACCAATTACCTCTAATTTTTTATTACTGATGTAATGAGATCCTAATCTGAAGATCATAACTCTTGGATGGTTGTGATATTGAAAGTAATTTTGATAGTACGTCACGTAAATTGATGACTTATGTTTATTTATATGATTGCATGAAAATTTGCCACGCAGCTAACAATCTTGACAGCAAATTTTATTCTTATCATTAAGAGACTATATTGAGGATTTGAAAGAGCTTGCAGATTCACCGCGGCTGTTATTTAAATGAAATTAAACTGCAAAAATGGGTTTTGGCAGATTTAAGTGTGTGAGAGAAGGCCAAATTTGTTGACTATAATCTTGCCGTTGGTTGAGATAAGAGCCTACGTCTACCATAGAACCAGAGTTCTATTTCTATCTAAAAGCGAGAAATACTCCCAGCTGGTATAACTTTAATTTTAACCCAGCTGGTATAAATTTCTCCGAGAGTTGCTTCAATCTCTTGTTCATTCCGGATGTATCTTACGTATGAATGAAGTAAACCAAGATTGAAGTAAGACCATATTGGGTATTTCTGAACAAAATACCACAATAATTATTCGTGTCTCTTTAGATCCTGAAAGCCTTTCGAAAACGTTTAAAGGAGACATATTAATAATCTCATTTGTATCTCATCCGGAGAGTAATAAGTGCACCACGTGCACTTATTACTTTTCCAGATGGGATATAATTCTATACCGGATGATATACCCTGTCTGATTTCAGTAGTCGTGAGCCAGTATTTTGAGGAATTTTTGTATTGGTGGAAAGTGATTACTGGTAGCGTATTTGACCATTAGCAAAATGCTCTCCGGATTTGTTTATCCTCCGAATGATGTCCTATGATATCCGGTATTCTCAAAGTTATTATAGTTTATCTTTCAAATAAGAAGCGCGATCCGATGCAGTTTATGGTGAAAATATCCAGGACATGAGTAAAGTATGTGCTATACCATCCTGTCCTGAACTGCTGGAATTACATGTGAGTCAAGCTTGTTCCATGTCACTCGTAATTCAGACCATTAAAGCTCGTTTGAGAGATCGATGAATCAAGTTTGAGTTTAGCCTTGACACAGCCAAGACTTCATATTAGTTATATTGTCTTCCAAACACTGGAACCAATTGCAGTATGACTGTCTAGATGATCTATAATCCATAAATTGTTGCTCTCAAAACTGTCGTAATTTCCGGTTGAAAAATAGTCCCGTTCTACCAAAGGGATAGATAAGTATACCTCAAGATCTCTACTGACCCGCATCCATAAAGAATATTACATTTCCGCCAGAGAAGTAGGATGGACTATAGTGGCATTATGTATTCATTTTCAAGTAGTGTTTCGATGGCTAAAAGATTTCCTTTTGACCCACACTACTTTTGACCCACCATATATTATATATATATATATATATATATATATATATATATATATATATATATATATATATATATATATATATATATATATATATATATATATATATATATATATATATATGACACAGACAAGATATTGGGTCTGATGGCCGTTAAACCTGTACACAATACTTTTAAAGAGAGTGCGATGATATGGATCGTAATTGTTGGAAGACTTAAGTTTCCCAAAGTCTTGTGTATAGTAAAAAGAACCAATTTAGTTCTACTAGAGTTAACTGATAGGTCCCAAAAACCCAGGAGTCCACTATTAATCGCCATTCACATGAGGGTCATTGGAATTTTCAACTGATTTACTCTTTCTGCTCTTTGTGGGACAGTATTATTTATGGATATTTGACAGGAAATTTCACAAAGCTAGTTTCGATAGGAGGCTTTGAAATTGTGTATTTCTGAAATCATTTAGACATTATTGTGTTATTGAAGATTTAAATCATGTTGTGGTGAACCACGGTTAAGTTGGATCGTTCAGTTTGATAGTGAATCTCACTAAAAATTATCCACTTGGTTTGACAAAGCTCTCAGTGCTCAATATAGGCTATGGCGTTCAGAGTAACCCAAAAATAATTCGTAGATACAATTATCATCAAGATCAATCAATTAATAAATCGCTATTTCGAGATGAGATCGATTTGATCTTTTCGATCACTCGGTCATTCAATGACGTCATCATCAGATCGAAACCGGTCTAGCGAATACTACAATATACAAGCAGTAATTCGAATTGTAACTCAGTCAAATACTATTCAAATTATAATAAAGCATCTCTCTTTAAATTGGTGACCCCATAACTGCCAGGTTTTTAACAAAAATTTCATTCTTCCCTCCTGTCTTACCTAGAACGGCAAAAATTAACTTCTCACAATGAAAGTGTGTCCTGTGTCTGCCTTCTCTCAATGGGTAGTAGTTCGTTTGGCACTTTCAAGGCCTAGAAATTTCCACTAAGGTGGGCGAATGCAGGCAACCACATTTAACAGTAGCATGCAATAATTGGCGTTCAAAGTAACTCACCCAAAAATAACTCGTAGATAATTATCGTTACCCAATAATCAATCGATATTTTCGAGTTTAGTTCTCTAAAATTTAGTTCTTTGCCTTCTCTCAATTTGGTGCGTGGGGTAAATGGTAGTCCATTTTCTTTAAGGCTCAGATATTTTAAGAAGTTCATTTCATGCTGCAACAAAGCCAAACCTAGTCACTAAATCAGTGCCATCCCCCCAACAACGCATTACGGGGGACAATATAATCATAATCAGAAAGGATCGATGGGTGAAATCAGGGAAGGGAGGAGTTCTCTAGTTAATTTCTTGTAATTCGCCCAGTACAGTCATGACACGACCGAACGAATTGCCCATAGTACAAACCAAACATCAGGCCCGAAACATCAGGTAGCATACGCATATGCTGATGAAATGAATTTCAGATTAATAAAATAAAGCCTCACGTTTTTTAAGGACAATCAATGTTTTTTTTAAAATTTAGCTTTAATTGGGTTCAGGGCGAACGTTCAGACTGACCAAGCTCCTTGTAGCTATCATAGCTCCTGCACCAAACCCGTGACTCTTCAAGTAAATGTTGATATAGCTGCCTTAAACTTGTGCATTTTATACTCCAACGGAAACTGAAAACCGGATAACGAATTCCATTTCGTAGATGTTCGATAAATAAATTCACACCTTCAATCTTCAGTTCGAGGTTTCGGTAGCTCAACCGCATTAACCGTTCCTCGTGTTGCCCGTCCTGGCGATACAAGTGATGGTATTTTCTCCTTTAATTCTGCAGAACATTTACCATTTATTAGTCTAGAGTATATAGAACAGCCTTAGGCTGTCTAGATCAGTGGAGTTTCGTATTATTCGGATGGTACGCCGCTGAACTCTATCCAGCAACTGGAAAGCAATGTCATATGCTCTACCCCCAGCCTGACAGCAATATTCTATACACGGTCCAATAAAGGTTTAATATATCTGGAGAACCTAAGCCGATCTAAAAAACCGTCTGCATCTATATTGAGGAACCCGAGTTTACGTGAAGTTGATTTGTCTAATCATTCCATTTCAAATTGTTATTAATCTGAACACCAAGCAAACAAATTGAGTCCCTTGAGAACGTGGTATTTTACCACATAAAGGTATTCGTTAAAACTTATTTTACGCAAGAACGAAAATTTGTGTGTTTTTCTCGTTATATTTGACTTGATTTTGTACTTCCCACTCAAATATGGTATTCAAATCGGAATTAAGCGAAGTGACAACTCCCAGCTGTTTACCTCTGAAGAAATAAGCTCGACCTCGAATGAAATAGAAGAATTCAATCTGTGGATAGGGTTGACAGGGCTATCGAACATCGGCTTAATCCTCTCCTCTCTTTTGTCTTAATACTTTTGTGAGTTGGGATAGAAACCACGGTCAGCAGCCCGTTCGTTCCATCGAATACAACAACCTTTTCGGTTTTTAATCAATTTTAATATATTAAATACTTGCATAAATTAAACAAGAATCCACGACCTAAGCGTTAGACACATCTCAGACGAAAAATCGAAAATTAAATCAAACAAATTGGGTACCACCCAACAAAACTGTTTGTATATAAACAAATTAACTAATTTCACATGTGTGGTTTTCACATATTATAAGATCGCCTAGCGTTCAACTTAGAAGATATTTGACAGTTAACATACAAGCACAATCATGTAAGCTCATAACTTATAATTAAACAAAAATTAATCTTAAAGTCATATTATTTGAATATCTATCTAAAAGCATAAAATTCGTCGTCGTTGTTGTTGCTGTACATATATGTCTAATTAATATTCAAAGAATATGCTAATAAGCTTACATGAAATAAATTCATTCCTTATATACTAGTATGTAGATGTGGAAGACAAATGACGAGAATTTTTTTGTCTTAAATACTATTCGAGTCTTGTTAAAAACTTTAATTTATTAATTTACAAAAAAATATATTATATTTAAATATTATACAATGAAATCATAAATAATATTATTATTATTATAAGAAAATCGTATTTATACACTCCCGGGCAGTTAACCCGACTCAAACCGTTCGTTAACTCAGTCTAACCGATTTTCCTAGAAAACATTATTTTTTTTGGTAAAATAACAATAATTGACCTTTATTCAGGTTTTGACTACGACTTGGAGGCTCGGACCCACTTCTAACTCGGTTCTGGTTTCATACATTGGTGACCGTTACGGCCCAGTTTATCGAACATATAGTTATATGTCAATACCTTCTGACACAGTACCCCAAATTTTTCATACTACCTCGTGCTTAACCTAACTCGGCAAAAATAACTTCTAACAATGGAGTATCTGGCTTCTCTCATTAGTTGAAGTCCGGCTTATTTAGGCGTCTTAATTACAGGGTATAATTTACACGTCATGTAAAAAAATGTAAAAATTATTTCATGTAAAAAAATGACGCTTATCTCTTATCAAATCTATAGTAAGTAAAGCACCATCTATTAAAATTTTTTATTACTATTTCATAAATAGAATTTATGGAGTAATTAACTGTGTAGATTTTTGGAATTTTAAAACAGTATTTTGAGACGTAAAATACTAACTGTAATTGTACACAATCAGAAAGTGAGAGTACAGAGTACGTTATAGCCTATTGGTTTACATTAGTAGAGTAGATGGTTAGCGATCAACAAACGTAAAGATTCAGCACTCGTGTCACTAATTTTAAAGATCTTTTGAGCAGGAAACACTGGTGTCTCATGACATCGAACATGAGGCTTACATTTTGCAGGTAGCTCATATCAACTCAGTAAAAAATTGTTCATCATCAAGGCTGCTGAAAGGGTTCGTAAAACTTTGAAGAATTATCTCCACAATGCCAAAATCAACGCATTGGAAAGGACTGATTCAGTGAATCGAATTTATTTATCTCTATTTCAGCCCAAGATACTTTTGGTTCAAATATCTCCTGAGGCATAACCTAGCTGAGGGCCTCGAGGTCTATCTTAAATTTACATCAGAAACCGTTCTAAAATAAGAATTAGTTCACTGTACAAAGAGAGATGATCTTGAGTAAGGCTGTTTAACGTCTTGTTGACACCACGCTTTAAATTTAACGGCCGAACAGCTACCAATAGTTAAACGTCTGAAATGAACCGTCAACACGCCAACGCACCTTTCGGGTTGTTCGAGAAAAAATTTCGAACAACCCGAAAGGTGTTACGATCTGATTATATACTCGTACTTAATGTACTATAGTAAATATGCAGTTCCCTTGATATGTTAAGTGTGGAGGTGCGACACTAGATATCGATCTGGAATGGAATTTAATCCCCGGTAATCTCATCGAGGTCCCTATTCTACGTTTACATGTAAAGTCCCAACTATGATGTCTGGTTTGCCATTGTCAAGGTTCAGCAGGAAGTTTAAATATAATTCAACTTATAGTGAGCGAATGTGGTCACCCACAAATGCAGCATGCAGTTCAGGTTTGTTTCATGATACAACAAGCCTATAATTAATCACTAATTGGGTGAGATCGGGTATCTCAACACAATGACGGTCTAGAATTTACATAATCACAATCAAACGTTCGGAAAATTCACTTGGTTGGGAGTAATGTGGCGGTCAGAGTAATCAAATAATATTGTTCATAATACAAATTATTATCACGCCACAGTCAACTTATTCGTAATTTATCAAGCCCTGATCATTCCATGATGTCATCATCAACTCCAACGTGACCTAGCGAAAGGTTCGAGACCCGTGTGTTTTAGTTCATCATATAAATGCAATGAGATTGATTTACCTCCCCCAGCCAGCTCATTGTTTCCAGTTTAACTTCATTTAACTGACCAGTCGAGCTGAATGACATCGGTTATTCTGTTATGCATCAATATGAAAGGACGAGACTACATAACCCAGGAGAATGTTCTTGATATATATATATATATATATATATATATATATATATATATTTTCGAAATGAAGGAAACCCTCATGAGTGTTGTGCCTGACTCATACTGACTAGAACCCCACCCTCCGCTTCTCCGCACGACCAGGATCGCTAAATTTGCATAGCATCAGGCGTTAGATGTTTATGTTCCTCTCAATTTATCATTTCATCATGGTATTAGTGGTGTTCCAATTTCGCTCCTCCGACAGCATCTTAGGGATTATATTTTCCGTTGACAGCTGAAAGTACTTGTTCATCACAGTAGAAAAAACATGGTCTCTCTTTTATTTGCATTTTAAAGAAATAGCTATTATAACAGCCATTGCCGGATAGGAATTGCTAAGTATAAGTTGATTTCACCATGCTTACGCTCCACTCATCTTTAACTTTAGGAATCATCTGTCTAGTCTCCCATCGTTTCTACCATTGTTCTATCATCTCTTGTTTGGCGCTTTCCTTAGGAGTCCCACTGAGTACTGTAACTCGATGTTAAGCCATTAACAACATAGGTGGCATACTAGCATATTGAAGGCTGCTTCGTTTTCAATGCTCGAATTCATACGGCTAAAACCCCAAAAATGTGATTGATGGATCTACCGAGGAGAGCAATTTCATCTTACATGCGCTCGGTTCGCCAGTGCTGACCATAAATCGAATAAGGCCAGTTGTTGTTCTATTGGCCTTTACCACTGTTTGCCTTATGTACTCTTGGAAGCTTCTTCAATAATCCAGCCATACCCCCAGGTACTTAATTTTTACTGTTGGTACTATTCTTATTCCTCCTATGTTTAATTCCATAGGCGAAAGCATCCGCTTACCTGCCATTACAACTGCCAGGCGCCAACTGCAACCTATGAGCACAGATCCATTTGGAAATGACCTCCACCATTCAAGGAGTTTTGTAAAGATCGAAAAAAAAATGATCAGATGGTGCAAGGTCTGAACTATATGGTGGATGTGGCAAAACATCCCCACCAAGCTCTAATAATTTTTGCCGAGAAAAGATGTGTGTGACCTTACATTGTCATGATGGAATACAACACCTTTACGATTTGTCAATTCGGGCCGCTTTTCTTCAACTACATTGTTTATTTTCGTTAGTTGTCCAATGTAGACATCAGAATTGATCGTTCGGTTGGGTGGTAAGAGTTCAAAGTAGACAATTCCTTTGTAATCCCACCAAATTGATAACTAAACATTCTTTCGATGAATTTCAGCTTTTGATGTTGTTTGAGTTGGTTCACCTGACCTGCTCCACGATCTTTTCCGCTTGATATTGTTGTAACCAACCCATTTTTTATCGCCAGTTATCAGTCGTTTTAAAAATGGATCATTTTCATAACGTTTCTTTAACAAATCGCAGCAGTTAATGCGTTGCGTTAAATGCGTTTCTTTCAGTTCGTGAGGAACCCATGCATCGAGGTTTTGAACATAGCCAAGTTGTTTTAAGTGATTTTCAATGCATGTATGTGATACATGAAACTTCTCGGCAATCTCACGTGTTGTACTGTGACGATCCGAATCGATTACTGCTTTGATTAGGTTGTCATCAACATCAACTGGACAATCAGAGCGTTTTTCATCTGTGAGCGAAAAATCATCAGAATGAAATTTGGTTAACAAATTTTGACACTGCCGTTCTTTTAAGACTTTGTCACCATAAAAAGCACATAACTTTTTGTGAGCTTGCGATGCGTTTTTTCCTTTGCAGAAATAAAATGTGTTTTAAATTTGGACTACGTCTGCAAACCTAAAAAAAACTGAAGCCATCTATGAGTGAAATCCGCAATTACTTCGTTGTATATATATATATATATATATATATATATATATATATATATATATATATATTTATAATAGGTAAATATATATATATATATATATTTACCTATTATAAATATATATATATATATATATATATATATATATATATATATATATATATATATATATATATATATATATATATATATATATATATATATATCCATATATCCATATATATATATATTTATATCCATATATATATATATATATATATATATATATATATATATATATATATATATATATATATATATATATATATATATATATATATATATATATATATATATATATATATATATATATATATTTATATATATATACATATATATATATATATATATATATATATATATATATATATATATATATATATATATATATATATATATATATATATGAGTCAGACCTTAGAGTCCTCCTCTATATAGTTGCTCTTCTGAACATATTGGCCTCTTCTTGCACTACCATGGATATTTTACATTCCAGTCACGTTTTTAAAAAAATGGACCTCGAGCACTTCAGGCGTTTTCTTACTGTCCATTGGCCAATTTCGGAGGTCCATTGCCTAATTTCGAATTTCACAGTTTGAACGGTAAATCAATCGCCCCATTCTAATGTACACGGATACCGTTTGATATGTGGTCCCCAATTTTTTTACACACACAGGTTCGAGTCGATTCATTTGCTCGGCAGTGTATTTATTTACATGTTTGTCTTGTTTTAATTTTATTTTCTTACAACGTCTTGGTGTGCTCTCTAAATTAAATCGATTTATTATAAAAATTTTAAATAAAATTATTCAAATTATTTGTAATTTTTTATTAAATGTAGGTAGATGGAACGATCTTTATGTTCAGATAACAATTCTATGTTTGGTTCAAAATACTATAAAGATAACCAACATCTGCGTGTGTACAAAAACATAATAAAAATTATGAATATTTAACAAGCATTAGATGATAAAGTATGATTCGGTCTACGAATCTAATGTAAATTATACTTTGTACAATTAATTAAACAGGTCATTATAGTCACCTGCGCTCACTGTGTGCAGACAACCCGATCAAAAAAACAAACAATGACTAAATCTTACCGCATATACGATTTTGTTGTTGTGCGGTTACTCCAATTAACACATCACTTGCTCTGCTGTATATATCGTTAGTATATTGAGACAGACAGCCATTGAATAAATTCTGGGAAATTCGTCTCAAGTATAAACAAAAAAAAATTTGACCGCAGTAAATTAACAGATTTGTCATACATAGACAAACAAATTTCTATACATTAATCACATTTTGTGTGAGAAAACCCCAAACATGATCACAATGAATATTGATTTTGTATGGCAGAATCATTGTTTTCGAAACGTCTTGGTTATAAACTCAAGTTTTCAAGAAATTGGTAAATGATGAGGAAAGCAAAGTAATTAATACATGCTGATGTGTGTATATATGTGAGCAGAGTAGAGAAACCTATTCAAAAGCACAATAGAATCGATTATGAACGATTTATTGAATCGTTACTGTTTACTTATTTCTAAAGAAAGCCATTAAATAACATTTTAACTTCAACAATTTATTTCTTATTTATTGGTGATTTCATGTTTTAATGTGACAAAAACATAATTTTTTACGGCTTTTACAATCCGTTGGTTTTTATCGTGAGCAACCTCTTCATACTCTTTGTAACAGAACTCAATGTTTTGGGCATGTTTGCAAAAAGATTCAATTTTATGGTGCACTCAAAAGTGAGTGCCTCAAAATTTTATTTATAGTGACATAAAGGTGATTTTCTTATTGTCACGGTTAAAGTTGTTGATCGGTATAGGTGGCGGCATCTTAGACTAAAGGAGTTTTCTGCAATGAAAGCCAAGCATTTTTTCACTTGCACTTCCTTATACTTAGCTCTTATAACATAGCAAGTAAGCTTCACTATAATTATGGATACGGCTTCCTATATCGCAACCGTGTCTCCTTGGGGACTCTGTTTCATGCCTTAACACCTCCAGCAGAAGAATTTTCTTTATATGTATTCTAACGATGAAGACATTGATGCAAGGCTGTTATTTATATCTCGAAAAAATTATATCTCTCCTTTGAACATGTGCTGCTCGGTTGAACAGGTCCCTGCGGCACTATTGTAGTCTCAGTGTATCTGTATGGAGAATCTATAAAAACTCCCTCTTTTGTGGAGTTTATAAATTTTGTAAGTTGGGCTAAACATAATAATCTTTCTCTCTTAGTAGGCTGTAAGCTCAGACAAATCACACCATTTGAGGGATTATTCATACGTTAAAAATAGAGGTATTACTCTGTTCAAATTTCTAAGGTCTTCTGATCTGAATTTCCACTATATTGGGTCAGAACCAATTTTTCTTAACTTTAACCCTGTTCGTAGAGAATTGATTGACATGAATTTGTGCTCTCTGACCATCACAGAGCTAATCATAAACTGAAGAGTGGCGAGTGATACTGTGACTTCTGATCACAGTATCACTCATTTCATGTGTTACTGTGACAAAAACATAATTTTTTACGGCTTTTACGATCCGTTGGTTTTTATCACGAGCAACCTGTTCATACCATTAACAGAACTCATTTTTCGAGTATATTTGCAAAAAAGTGAGTTTCTCAAAATTTAATGTATAGTGATATAAAGGTGACTTTCTGATTGTCACGACTAATATTGAAGATCGGTATAGGTGGCGGCATCAAAGACTAATCGAGCTCCCAGTAATGTAAGTCAAGCATTTTTCCACTTCTGCTTCACTTATACTTAGCTCTCATTGCATAGCAAGTCACCTTCACTTATGGATACTGCTTGATATATAACCTTGTCGCCACGGCACTATTGTAGTCTTACTGTATCTGTCTGGTAAATCTATCTGTCTGGTATACACTTCCCTCTTTTGAGGAGTTTATAAATTTTTTATGTTGGGCTATGAAATAATAATCTTTCTCTCTTAGTAGGCTGTAATGCTCGGACAAATCCCACCATTTGAGGGAGTACATACGTTAAAAACAGAGGTACTTCGAAACTTTTTGATCTGAATCATCATAATATTGGGTGAGAGCCAACTTTTCTTACTTCTGTTGGTAGAAAATTGATTGACATTAATTTTGTGCTATCTGACCATCACAGAGTTAATCATAAGCTGAAGTGTGGTGACTTCTGATCACAGAGTGTCTCTTTTAATATTAATTTTAAAAGTCCGCTCAAATCATACCGAAACAAAAAGTTAACTAAATGGAGAATATTCTATCTCGATTTAAGGAAGTTCATTCTCATGTAGATATCGAGCTGCAGGCTACTGCACTGGTGAAGCCATTCTCAACGTTGTATGAGATCCCATTCATACTCACTTCTAATAAAAAAGTTAAGTTCAAATCTTTTGAGATTCCGAACTTACAAGGCTTAGGAAACCGCTAGAAAGTTGAAGAATAACTTACATCTTCAGGTTGATTATAGGACAAAAGTTTATAAAAAAGCTAAGATCTTTAAAAGCTGTCGCTAGTAGACATAATACTACTTGTAGATTCGACTCATTTCGCTTACCAAATGATAAGCTTACTTTGTAAAGTGTTTCTTTCTGCTCATTTGCCGGGTTGGAACACTCTTTCTTCCAGTAACATTATCAGGAAAATTGCGTATGTTGAAAGCTCCGAATGGTGTTAATCAGAATATTAACAAAGAACGTTCTCTTCTTCTGTTCCAATTTTCTAAATTTCTCATCTCAATTTAAGATTTCAGGATTAGTAAATCTTGTTAAACCGCAAGATCACTGTACAATAAGGAGTTTCTTGTGGGTACTTCTCTGGATATTCCAGTAGCTTATGATAGCAATACGATTGTTACGAGTACTAATGCCCGTATCAGTTTTAGTAACGAATCTCTCGCTGTCAAATTGTAACTGAGTGAGATGACACTTTTATATCTCGGTCAAATTTGGGATTATCGTTGATAGTTATAATGATGGTTTAGATAAGTACTTAAGTGTTTTATCGGTTTGACTCAGCGTCATCTCCAAAACCAGTTTAGTATATTCATAAGGAGAAGGAACTCTGCTGTATTTTTTATTCCATCTCTTTTTGAGAGTTAGAATAAAACTTCAGTTCATGTCAAACCACTTGGTGTCTTATAGATAATGAAATATCTTGAAAATATCATAAAGACCTTACCAAACTTAAGTGTTTGATTATTATCATATGCTATATTTTCAATTTCTCATCTAGATTTAGAATGAGTTTTGTCCACACCCCAGCTACAGTCTCTCGTCCTTGGCAAAACATGCTGAATCTTTCCTATTCAATTTCTTTGTTATGTGCAAACAGTTGTTCACACTGTTCGATTTGTGAATCGGGCCTTACTTGCCATAGGTCGCATCTTAACATCCTTTCTGCCCTATAGTTATTATCTTTGCAATTCCCAAACGATAGAGAACCAACATTTAAATAATGATCGAACGTTACATGGACCCTATGTGTCAGTGAGTGCGGAACCATTTTGATAAATTCTAGCCGCACTAATAATTTTAATAATAGCTCTCATCTGCATTACACATTCTATTCATTTCAGCAAACGCCTCATTATAATCTAGCTGTACCATCCATGTTTAAAATCGTAGAATTTCATATCAGTACCGGAAGCTTTTTATGTTCGGCAGTGCCATTACTCTATTTGGGAGGGAATTGACAATCGGATCAATGCTATGGATGCCTTTCAAAAGTTTACACACACTTTGATGGAAATTGTTCTTGGGCTACTTGATCATGAACGTAGAGTAATTTCTCTTACGATATGCTAACAGCATCATTAACAAAGCCATTTGACACATCGATATAACATCGGACCATTAATTTTGGTCCCACGAATATTTCTAGCTGTTTATTGAGTCTAGTTGATATGACCTGGGTTTCCTTTACTTAAATCAATCCACCAACTTATTTAGTGTTTGTATCTTGTGCAATGCAGCCTTTAATTATATTTACTCCTAGCGTCTTTTCTACCGAGACTTCTTCAGTATAATCATTCTTTGCATGACCCAATAATAATACCTAGTGCATTCTAGATTACCATATTCTATTTCAGTTCGACTAGTGTAAATCTTGGCCAATGTACTGCTGTTGCGAACTGACGACTCATCACAATTCTAGTTAGTTTCCTGTTAATGATGGTGTCTGAAAGATGGACGAATACCTAACGTCATGTTTATTATTCTTCCAGTTTTCTAGAAGAAAAACTTCAGGGTACTCCTGTTGCTATATAATCTGTTGATTTAGTTCTTTAACTTGGTAATAGTGTTAAAGTCTTTCCAATAGCTATACGGATCCAGTAATGAATACAAGCAAAGCTCTTTCACTCGCTCGAAATTCTGCTATAAATTCTGCTATAAATAAATGTATAAATTTTTGTTCGAGGAAAGTGAATGCACGAGCTTGGTAGGCATAAACGTTTAGTGTTACCACATTTAAACTCCTCTCCACACTCCTATAATCGACTATCTTCAGCTTTATGAAGAAGCATAGAATATCTCTGAGCTTTTTCTTATTGTTAAGCCTTTTAAAAACAGAACCCGTCGATCTTTCAAATGTTATGCTTTTTCTAAGATGGGTAAAACTTATAGCAGGCCTTGTTGCAAGTCCTCCAACTGGTAAGTTTTCTTCTGTATCGAAACTTACATGAATATTGCGAACTTCAATAAGCTGCATTGATAACCTTTGCTAGAGATAAAACTTCCTCTAAGATCTAGTCTTGTTCAACTCTTCGGGTATGCATTCGGTTTTGACTCATTACTACTATTGGTATTGTTGATATATTGATAGGAGGTAAATCTTTTAATTACTCAAGCTGCTCTATTATGTAGTGGTACCTTCAAACCAACCTCTTAATAAATTTTTGAACTGGGTTTAAGTCCGGTGAATATAGTGGCCATTGTTGTGAACAAATGAAGGTGGGAACTTTTTCTTGGTGTCGATGGTGTCGAATCTTGTTGAAACATTAAATGATTTCTACCGAATGGTTTACGTTCCAAAGGTAGCAAAACATCGTTTTCATGGAATATTTGTTAATTTACCTTACGCCCTTTTCGATAAAAACGAGTTGGGAGCACCCTGCGGCAATTACCCAGCCCAAAATTGTTTAATCTAAAATTTTAAATTATTAATCTTACAACGCACGTGCAAGTGTTTGAACACCTTTACTAGGCGAAACTGCTTTATTTACAAATGCTCACGATATGATTGTAGTAAAAAATGTTGGCGTTCTCTTACCCAACCCACTTAAATTTGCCTAAACGTTTTTTGCAGTCTAATTTGATTTAAATAGCAGAATCGGCTGAATCTGACAGCTCCCTTCTAACCAGTAGTTTTTTTAGTAGCGTTATCCATATTGGCCAATTGTGACTTCTCACTATATTACTTTACGTCCCGGCTATAGGTCTGATTAACGTAGAAACCATCTGCACATTGCATAGCTCCACGCCAGCCTATAGTACTGCACGGAAGATGGGATGGCACACGGATTCTAACCTCAACTGGGTCTCAGATGAATTCAATTTAACCACCGATCGTACCGCCCAGACGATCGATGGTGAAAATCTCTTTTCGCATCCTGCCTCTATCGGGATTCGATCCTGGCACCTCCCGTTCTACGCCACAGTGTTTTAACCACTCAAAGCCACAAAAGGCTTGGTTGTGCTGGGCAATGTTCTTTTGAGTCTTCCTCTTCAATCATAACGAATAACATGGCAAGATAACAGACACTATTGACTGGTAATGCGACTTCTTCCTCATTTTTGAAGAAAAATGTCTCTATGATGTCGTTGGATCATATTACACACTCGTGTACTCGTGTATTGTCAAATTCATAAAGTTCGTGCTTCATTTTTACCGTTACATGTCGGATGGTTGATATGATCATTTTTACTGGATTGAACATTTCTTCCCGGATTGTATCAACAAATTCTGGCATGTATCGCATCAACAATCACATTGAATTGGTTCGATCACGAGACAAGTGATTGTACTATTGGGAACAATCACAAAATTGAGTTTCGATTCCCAGTAATGGACCGGCATATTCTAGAACTTTATTGGATTGGTGCAATAACATAATGCCGTGTTCCCAGATATTCAAGTGCATACCACAGAGTCTCTCAATTGACCGAGTCATAAGCTTGTCAGAATATAGCCATGTAGCTGGTGCACATTAATTTAGCTTTTTTTGGAAGATTTGCTTTCAGCTTCTCATTAGATCTTGTTCGATTGAGACTGTTCGATTAAGACACCCGTGATATCTTCATGAGCTCCGAATTATTAGAATTTATCTGTAATTGAGATGATTTTGATCCAGTCTGTGACGCATGTGAAAATTATAACGTGCAGTCACTTTAATAACCTGGCACGTTTGACTGCCTTATCACATGAAAGAGTATCGGTTGGAACTCGTAGTCTCCTACAAGTGGAGACCATGTGTCCCAGGGCTATACGTTGCTAAACAGTGGAGATGACGGATAAGCTATTGACGAAGATGGAAATAATTCAACTGTGTGTTGATCAGACTCGTTGTCATGTATGGATGTGAGAGTGGGACCTTGACGGATGAGTGCGAAAGATGGCTTCTAATATTCGAGAGAAGAATCATGCGAGTGATATTTGGCCCAAAACGAGACGTTGATGGCACATATCGAGTTCGTTTCAACCACGAGATCAGGAATTTAATTCAAATTCCTGATATCGTGCATGAAATCAAAGGACAGCGAATACACTGGCTCGGTCACGTTCTACGGTGTATTGAGCTACCTGGCATCTTTTGGTTGCTTGCAGCAGTATGAAGAGCTAGCTCGTGATCGAAACCGATGGAGTCAGATTAATGACACGATTCTGGCCAACAATCACCTAAAAAATCCGTACAAAAAAAATTGGACTCGAATTATATGCTTCTATGGTTTGGTTGCTACAGGTTCCTACCGACATTGTGCTAACTACATGTCTAAAATTCAGTTTTTCATTCGCTTGAGTTTTTTCAAATGCCCGTTAATATGCATGCACGTCATCGGGTTTTATGACCGATCTTGACGTTGTATGAACTCAAAATTACCAAGAACTTTGCGAAACGTACCATTTCATGTGGTTCAATCCAATAAAAAATGGCGAAATCGAATTAAATGGATAAAAAAATGTGAATGGTGCATTATTTTTGCGGCCCAGTGTATTTAAATCGCCGCTTTACATCTCACATTCATTTATATATAGCAACGCAGTCTTGAACTAACAAATATTTTCCGATTTTTATAACCACTGCTACGAGGCATGAATTGTGTGCATTAAAAAAATCCAGCAAAACTAGTTAAAATATTTCACATTAATAGTATGAACAAAAAATGGCAATAAAATTGCAATAATTTTACTACCCCGCGCATCATATGGCATTTAAAATGCGAATTCAATGCAAAATAATAATTATTTGCTTTGATTAGGCATTTGGTTTAATGTACAAGTATTTTTGTTGATAATTTTTATTGCCCGACTCGGTAATAATTGCGTACGTATACTCGGACATGATTGTGTACGAGTACGTATAGAGTTTGATAACTAAATCATGCAAATTTTTATAATGTTACATATATCACAAAGAACTATAGTTTATTATGCTACAGTCGTAAAACTCAATTGAATTGCACATAGTGGGAGATTGTAACTATACAGCCCATATGTACATATACATATTTAGAGACCATATAAACTATCAACTTGTTGCACAGCTTAATAAAAATTATTTCAATTATTTCTAACACCCCCAGGATTTTTTTTGGAAAATGTATTAATAAAATTGAGTTGATTTGAGTAATACAACCACAGGATCCAGAGCTTGTCGTAGGAGGCGATTAAATCTGTTTGGTTCGCCGGGCTGACGACCCACATCCGTAAAAAATTAAAAATGTCAACAAACGAAAAAAATCGGGAACCGCAAAAATAATAATGACCCTTCACTTAAGTACCCGGAAACAAGAATGAGGTTCGTCACGTGAAATTTGAAGTCACTTCGAAAACCTGGCACGTTTGATGGCCTTATCGGCTGGAATTCGTAGCGCTCCAAGAAACTCGATGGCCTTAAAATGCAGACCATTTGTCTCAAGGTTATACATTACTACACAGTGTAGATGGTCTCGGAGATCCAAGTAATCGATTATCCTAAGCTTCGCTTGCACATAGCATTAGTCAACATGTCAATTGTCTTTGTGTACATGCGCCCACATGATGTAACCTAACCTAACGATAAAGACTCATTTTACAATAATTTGGATAATCTGATGAGCTCTACATACCCGAGTACCAAGTTATAGATTGTTGATTACTGCACCATACCTTAAAATCTCGATCAAACTACCATTCGGGACCAGCATGGAATCCTCTGTGTTAACACTGAATTGCCATACCCAAAGATTAATCACGTGCTCCTATAGACGCGTTTAGAATAGCAATCTTAGAAGGAATCGACCATGTTGGACATTCTCTTGAAAATGAGTCTCGCATAGTTCTTCCTCTGGGGTCAAACCTGACAAGTCGTTCAGAATTGACTCCGCACGTCCCAAATTGTTTTAAGGGTCTGATCTATTGAACCACATTAAATCTCCTTCACTTTCTGCAATATTTCTGATATTATCTGCCGCAATCCATCCAATCTCGTTGTTTTGTAAGATAGAATATTTTCATGTGCTTTAAACCAGTCCGTCGAGTGTACTGACCGTCGACCATTAAAAAATTATTCAGCACCAATTAATGGATCAACTTCAGTAGATTTATAATATTCACGATCAGCCAATGATACATTCTTTCACCATCCAAAACTAAGTCATCAAAATAAGCCTTTCAAAATAAACACTAAAAATAGATCCTGATTAAGACTTAACGTTGATAGTTGTGATGCTTCTACGCTAGCATGTATGTGTCCAACGCCTTGATGGCAATTCTTCCATTATGTCGAGGTAGAGCAATACGTGGAAGTAATGACTCAGTAATAAAGGAAAATTGTGAATCCGAATCTAAAAGGCGCGCAGCTTATTGATTGTCCTGAGGAACTAGCAGTGGATAAAACAGACTGTCCTTCTGATATTCCCAATGGATGTGTTAAATGGCAATGAGTGAACGGTGAACGAAAATAGGACATTTTGAATCTTGTATAGCGAAATGACTTTTAAATGTGCCTGGTTTATTAGATAACCTGCGACATTGCGTTTAGAGCCAGTTCGTAATGATCCTAAGGCATCATCAGCACGCACGATGCAGTAACAACTCGAAAAACTCGGCCAAAAATGGAAATTCTGCATCGGCAGTTTCTTGAGCCAATTTGTTTTTTTTTGTTTTGTTGTTGTTGTGTTATCTGTCACTCAGGCTATATTAGCCCATTATGACTTCCCACTATATTACTTTACGTTCCGGCTATATGTCCGATTTACGTAGACACCATCTGCACATTGCATAGCTCCATGCCAGCCTATAGTACTGACATGGAAGATAAGATGGCACACCGATTCTAACCTCAACTGGGTATCAGATGAGTTCATTCTCACCACCGATCGCACCGCCCAGACGACCAGACGATCGATGGTGAAAAATCCTTTTCGCGTCCTGGCCCTATCGGGATTCGAACCCGGTACCTTAACCACTGTGCAACCTGGGCGGTTTATTGAGCCCAAAGTCTCCTTGACTCGCTATCCAATTTGTTAACTAGTATGTATAAGAGCCACGGGTCTCTGTATTCGCAATGAGGAGCTGAAAAATAACGCGTTCATGGTATAGCGTTTATCGATTGCCTCAATTTCTAAAGTGCCTCGCTTCTCCTCGTAATAGGCATTTTAGGTATTGGACATTTTTGGGCAGGTGACAGGGTAGTTGAATCGTGGATGGATGATACGTTTAACTCGTTATATGACTGCCACTCAATATAATCACCAGAACGTGTTCGGTTTCTTAGCGGCTCGCTTATTTACGTCGTACCTTACGCCATTACAGTCAAATCGAGGACGTAATGCTATAGGTCCGATCTACGTAGAACCATCTGCATATTGCATAGCTCCATGCTAGCCTATAGTAATGATACGGAAGATGGGTTGGCCCATGAAGAAAAAAATAAGCAGTGTTACGATAAAAAGAAACAAGTATAGTGAGTTAGTTATTTAAACAGTTTATGGATCAATTTAGTATTTCACATGCAACTGCAAGAAGCCTTCATCATATGTGCGTACTTGGTGTGATCCGTGGCTTATATACATTTTGTTACAGAAACTTGATCAGGAAACAAGAAGAGAATGGGATCATGACACATCTAACAATGATGCTTCGACGGTCAAAGGCTCTGTTTTAACTGTTTATCAAAAACTCATGGTGTTACAAAGTTAGAATTATCATTAGTTCACGATTATCAACAGCAAATAAACATTGATGCTCGAATCATTCAAAAGCTACCATCACGATTACCAAGCCAATTTATAGGTTTGCAAGAATATACCATTTTAACATCATGCAACATGCAGATCCTGAATATTTTCAGCCAAGAGGAATCGATATTATCGGTGTGGATAAGTTCTTCAACATTTTTTTAAGATGGCCGGCTGAACAACCTCAACGGATCAATGATTGCACAAAACACCATATTTTGATGGTTCATTGAAGATGCACCAAAAACTGAAATTAAATTGTCTTCGTCGGGATCTAGATTTGTAGGTTGCACTCTAAATATAAACCAAGCCCTTATACATTTTTGGGAACCGTTCTCTGCAGAAGAACAGGTATGTGAGGCTCACTTTAAAGCTTCACTCAATCGAAACGAAAAAGGAAGGTATATGTGGTTAAGATTCCGTTTAAAGTAAATGCACCAATTTTAGGGAATTCTCTATTTTCACAATAAAAGAGGGAAGTTCAACAAACAAGGTTCGTGTAGTTTTTGACGGATCTTGTGAAACTACAACCGGAATATGTATCACTCAAAAAAAATAAGGATAGGTACCAAGTGAGATGTTTACTCACTTCAGGCTTAATACTGTAACGTTCGGGCTAGCGAGGTTCCCATTCTGAGCAACACGAGCGCTTCAACGAACAGCAATAGATCACATTATAGGTAATACTTATCTTCATTTGAAAATTATAAGTGATTTTTATGTGGATGCTTTCATCAGTGGAGCGAACACATTGGAAAATGCAATACAACTAAACGAAAAGGTCAAAACCGTACTACAATTTGGTGGTTTTTCCTTACGAAAATGGGATTCAAATTGCTAAAATTTATCAGACAATTTGCTAATTAGGTCGAAAAAATCTGGCTTCGAACACGAAACAGAAATGATAAAAATAATTATTAATTAATTGGCCTACAATGGAGTCCAGTGAAAGATTCATTTACCTTTATTGTAAAGCTACATGCTGCCTACCGTAGCAACAAAACGGCACATATTGGCAGAGACATCACAGATTTTTGTACCTCTCGGTTTAGCCTCACCATCTATCGAATTATTCAAAATTTTAAATTGTTGCTAATCTGAACACCAAGTAGACGAACTGAGCCACAACCCACGAGAACGTGGTCTTTTACCACAACAAGGTATTCGTTGTGACTTCTTTTACGCTAGAATTTGCATATTTTTGTTTTTTGCTCATTAAATTTGACCTTATTCTTTATTCCCCACTCGAATATTGTACTCAAACCGAAATTAAGCGAAGTGACCACTTCCAACCGTTTGCTGTTTAACTCTGAAGGTAGGCTCGATCTCGAATGAAATAGAAGAGTGCAATGTTGCATCATCAGCAAAACTGTGGATAAGATTTACAGTGCTCTCCAACAAGTCAAGATGTATAACAAACACAAAGTTGGTGACAAAACCGATCCCTAAGAGACTTCGGCATTTGGAGAGTATGTCGTTGATGATCTCTCATTAAGCACAACGTTGCTTATAAAAAAGGAGAAACATTTTAGTTAATATTGGAGCCAAGTCACTGGTAAACTCCTTCAATATTCGAACCGGAATTCCGTCAGGTCCGGTGGCCTTATTTATGTCCCTGAAGACATTTTCTCTGAGATGTTAGACAGGATCCATTTTGAAACCACAATATGGAATTGACGGAGGCGTAATGGGTAATTTTGTATGGCTGCTTTGACGGCATCTTTTGAAAAGATTTTAAAATTAGGATTGGGATTGGATAACGATGATGGGATATATTTTTTCATTCCATGTAGAATGGTTTCGGTTAAATTGGAACCGGCGTCATCTATTTGATTGTTAGAAAAACAATGGCTCTCCCACGGAAAATGTTTAAAAAATGACCGTAAACCTTCATTGTCAGCCTCGTTAAAATGCCATAGACACTTTGGCAGCTGTTTAAATTCTGATGGTGTTTCGACCGAATTTGTCACGGTAATCAGGTTGTGGTCACAATTTCCAATTCCAGGCTCACCACTCGCTTTCATGGAATGCGGAATTGTTCTACTTGGACGGACTCCACCATTGCTTTTAAGTGGTTGCCAAATTATCCAGTAACTTGGAAAACATTTGTGGCAAATAGGACATCATTAATAGTAGAAATCATACCAAGAACACAGTGGAATCACGTAGCATCCAATCACAATCCAGCAGATCATGTATGTAGAGGATTGCCTGGTGCACAGTTGGTGGATCATGTTCAATGGTGGACTGGACCAACATGGCTAATCATACTGAAAATAAATTGATCAAATCAGCTTCTCAGTGTTGCCATGTGAGTCACAGCATTCCACTTTTCATCAGACACCATCATCAGTTCAACTATGTTGTCGAGTGTTGGTTGCAGCTCTAGGACATCCGAGAGCTCTTTCCAAGTTGAATTGAACTGTGACCATTGAACAAAAATATATTACACATCTTCATGTGATTGCACAAAAGTATATTACACATCTTCATGTGCTTTGCAAGCAGGACATTCTGAAGTGTCGGCATGTTTAAATCTATAAAGGTATGCACCAAAACTAACTTCGCCATGTCGCCTATTTATCCACTTTTCGATGAATGGTATCATACGATAAGACCATCGGCTTTTTTCCGAGCTACCCCAGCACCTTTGAAATTCTGCCACTGTTGCAATGCGTTCTGATGTTCTACTTACTAGTTTTTCTCGGTGTAGTTACCACTTCTTCCTTTCCTTTTAGTTCGATGGAGGTCATCCCTGCAATGACAAGTGTCGCATTATCCTAGGCGGTAAACCGATTGTAGAATCCTTCGACTCTGTCTTGGTCCTCCAATGTTGGGCATAATGCGAGAGTGGGCTCGCATAAAGTTTATGCGTACATCTTTTCAACACCTTTCAACACCGATATAACGTAATGCAGGCTGGTAGAGAATTAAAATTCCACCAACATCGATATTTACAGTTTCTTTCACCTTTCTACTGTTAATAAAGACTACTTCGGTTTTATTGCCAGCTCGAGTCCAAATGATACCAGCCACATTTTAATAATTATAATGGTCAGCCTATTTGCCTCCATTATTTCCTCTATGATTTTCAACACCCAATACTGATTCTTGAGGAACTCCACCCGTGACATTGTATTCCACGATACATAAATATTCTATTACGAAAATAATTTGAGATGATCCTCCTTATGTACACCGGTATGCAGAGCATTGAGAATATAGTCCCATTTTTCCGAGTTGAACGCATTCTTGATATCTCTCCATCTACAACCATCTGTTGCTTCCCTTGCGATTTAATGACGTGTTGGATGGCGTCAACATGCACAAAGGTCGATACGCGAATGGATTTTCTGGAGGTTTCTTCTCTAAAGTCGTCAGATCTAGCCCGGATGGCGGCTTTAAAAGCAATATTTGGAATGTTGTCAGATCCAGGAGCTTTTGAATTCCCAAATCATTGATATGAACTCATCAGTTCTTTTGTAGATACCAAGGGTACTTCCTCTGAGTCAGATATTGCATCAATGGCAGGGATCAAACTATTTTGCTGCGGGAATAAAGCGGTTATTAGTGGGAGATTGTTACTATACATATTGAGACACGATATAAACTATCAACTTGTTGCACAGCTTAATAATAATTATTTCAATTATTTCTAACACCCCCAGCATTTTATAAATAAATAATTATTATTGTAAATTGTATAAATAAAAATTGAATGTCAGACAAATTTATAATAAATATCCGAAATTTTCAATAATTTAACTCAATTTTTCTTCCAATTTTAGTTGTTGCTGGTTTGTTTTTTCAATCAAAAACCATAAGAAGACCACCAATGGTCATTTGCAAAATTCCATTATTCAAAAATACGATTTTTTGTTGTACTTGTATTTGCATATATCTCGATCTTTATTTATTTAGTGTAATATATCTTAAAATACACCAAAGTGAAATTCACAGAAATAACGACAGAACGTATGGATATGGTGAGGTACACCAGTATCCAAAGTTCGAGTATAGTATGTGGAGGTACACAAATTTGGTTAAGTCTTTATCGACTGTACTATACAAAAATTGTTGCAAATACAAACTTTTGGCCATAATTATTATAATTTACCACATTTATTTATTCCTTCTCGACATAACTTAACTCAAACAATTTAATTTGGAAACTTTACGCCAATAGATTATCAATTTGGATCAATTTTATTCGGCCGAACGAAAGAAGTAAAGTTTAAAAATTAATAGAGTTGTCGTTGCACGATTACATGCTGGTTCTTTGTGTGGTAAGCCAAATGTATATACATATAGATAGAAGCAATAAAACAGAATTCTCCAAAAACAGGTAAGCCGAATATTTGTAGGATATGATAATGTTATATGTGTGAGATACTAGGTTGTGACCGTGACAGCGATTCAACACTGTTCAATGAAGTATTTTTTAGAATTTTAGAAATAAAAACATTAAGTATTTTTTAGAATTTTAGAACCGACTAACTCGTGATCAATCACTGTTCACACGAAACCCGTTCTCCACGATTATTTGCTACTATCAACCACCAAGATCCGTGCCAATCAAATCCTTTAATTTTTATCATTATACCTGCCGATTATTCAAATCAATGAACATTCAATGTTTCAGAATATTACCAGGTTTGAAATATGTATAAGTGATAAACCGTGGAAGAATTCAATGAACACCCTTTTGGTTGACATTATTAATGTACTGAACACTCTGAAACCAGATGTGAGATACTAATTATAAGTGGTTTAGACAGGGATTGGATTTCATAAATAATACTGTTACAGTTCGGGTATCAATATATTATATGTAATACAGTTATGTGTTGCAGAACCCAATAATTGCTACAATTCTCTAACACTCGACCACTTACACGTAAACAGTTCATTTTCTGGTTTTACAATGGTAAAGTTCCTACAGTCCCCACCCGACATCGTCCATGTTCACTGAGTTCAACGAACCCATTAATATCCTGAAAATAAAAATTGAAAACAAACAAATCAAGCCCGACTTATTCGCTTACACGCTTGACCAATTACAAGCTTAAACACAGGGAACCTTTTATGACAACATCATTGCCCAATATGGCTACACAGTTACGAAAGATCATGTACGCAATCTTTTTTTTAACTCAGTTGCCCTTGATGATTTATATAGTGATTACGTTACGTATTAGTTTTTAATTATCAGGATGCCAGATCGTTCTACAACATCCAGGAGTAATTCTTGGCTTCTAATTTACAGAGAAGGGTTTAAATACTGTGCCTAGCTTTGTTTTCTCTGCATCATTTTTCCCCCAGGTTTTGTCAGATTGCTTTCGCGATGATCTCTCAGTAAAGTTAATCACAATATTTGATTACATTTTCATTTAAGGTTATCTCGTAATTCAAAGACGGTTTGTCCATCTTAAAGTGATTTTAGCTAGTTGGTGTGGTGATCTTAGCTGTGTGTTTTACTACACTATTTAGGTTGTGCTCAGATTAGAGGTATGATTAACGAACACTCCTTGATTAATCTATAGATTTAGAAGACAAATTGTTACCAATTTTCAAACTGCATAATGGTTCTAGGAATACTCGTTGTTATACAAATGTTAAGCTAATTTTTCAATTGGTCAAGTAAGTTAGTGACCATAGATGTTTTCGTTTTGATGATCATATGATCGTGAACCTCATTTGATATGAGACACATCGTAGTGACGTGACCTTAAGCTTAGAACTTACCCCCCAGAGTTTTGCTTCAATTTCCAAATTATTCACTTACCTATATATATGCATATTACTGTACTAATTTTTGCTAGGACTGCTAATTTGACTAAGTTTACCATGTCCGATGATCTTTAATCGGTGATGGAATTCTACTTTAAAATTTTGAATGTTTTTTTAAGTGTATTGTGTATGGAATCATTGTGTATTCTGTAATAATGTAGGTACTCTAGGCCAGTTTTGATCAGTTGATGACGTCATTAAATGACTGTGATCAATAATACGATCAAATTCATCTCATCAGGCATATGCTACCGGACTTCAGATATGTTGCATTGTGTTTCTATACATGTTGTGAGACTTGCTGCAATAACGCTAACGGATTACAGATAGAGTTGAATCGAAATTATGGAATTCATCAATAGGTGATAAATAACATTTCAATACCGTAATGAGTGACGTTTTTCGCATACCTAGTTTAGTTGAATATGTCAGGTCAACGAAGTGGCTTACAAAATCTATACATAAACATGGACTACAATAAAGCATCATGAAACAGTACTGACCGAAACACGGTCAACAACTTGACATTAATTAACACAAAAACTAAATTGGGTTGGGTTATCTATGGGGAGTTAGTGGAAAATCAAACTAAATCATCAACATGAAAGCAACTATAATGACCCTCGATTCGTCACCTAAAATGACCTAAAAAATATTACATGGTCTTTGGGTTAAATTCAAACCAGCTTATGTGTTATCCGTCACTCATGCTTAATTCGCCCATTGTAATATCCCACGTTTTCTTGACGGTCCGGCTATAGGTCAACACACGGATTCTAAATTTAACAGAGTCTCAGATAAATTCATTCTCACCATCGATCACACCGCCCACACGATCGATGGTGAAAATCTCTTTTCACATTCAGCCCCTAACGGGATTCGAACTCGGTACCTCCCGCTCCAAGCCGCAGCTTTTTAACCACTGCGCAACCTGGGCGTTCTGTAACCACTCGACCATTGACTCGCACGGATATAATTCGGAAGGTGAAGGCCAAATTGGATCGGAATCCGCACCATAGCGGCTGAAAAATGTCTCACGCAGCACATATTGAACGGATGCACATGCAACACATATTGAAAGATCATATTGGACTAAAGGTATTGAAATTCCATAAAACCCATTGTCTCACCGACGCTAAAAAAAATTAGAGTTGAAAGAACAAAGGAGTTGTTACGCTTGCACGAAAGTGGCGATTTACCGGTTTTCTTCGATGCGTCACCATTCGTTACTGAGCAATATGTGAACAAGCAAAACGACCATATAGATTAGTCCGGCCATTCTATTGAAAATTTAGAACAATGGATTGCCACTCGAAATCAACCGGTGCCGATGGTGATAGTTTGGGCCACCATAACAGCCGAAAGTCATTCACCGCTCATTTTTTTAAATCGTGGCATCAAGATAAATGCTCAAAACTATCGGGATCATGTGTTGGAAGTTATACAAGACGAGTTATATAGTCTTTCATAATTTCTTTATAGTCAAACTTATTAACAAACGAATCACAGAATTCTTTCGGTGGTTAAAGGCAATCAGGTCATTTTCTCAACCAGGTAGTCTTAATTTAGTTTAGATTTCCACTAACGACTACACTAGTGAACTAATCACTACGCATTCGAACATATTCACTTGGACATCACCGATCCTTAACCTTGGTCGAATAATAAAAATAGATTCTCACGATAGTACAACATTTTACACGATAACTTGGAGCGTATCATTGAGAGGACATATTTCTCATTTTGGGGTTAGTACAATCGCGGTACTTACCTATACGCCATTTTATGAAAGCACGTCCTTGGAATCCGTACAGTAGTCAGAGGAATGTGTCTCTGTTTACTACCAATGGCAACACGATCGAAAAATAAATTCAATGTTTACCTATGTTCAGATTTTTTGTTATCCTAATGAGCGACATCTGTCAATATAATCTTAAAATATTAACAATTTGGTGAGGTTGGAAAAAGAAGGGCATGTTTCAAAATCTATGATCCGATTTTTACATGTGTAATGCTGCTAAATTATAAACGGAAAACCTTTTGGTATCGTCGAGGACTTTTGACTATATATGTATGTCCGAATTATTTAGAACCTATATATAGTACTGAGGAGATGGGTCATAGATTTGTACATTTGCACCACCAATAGTCTTTATCGGGAATCGAATCCGGTACCTTCCGCTCCAACTATGCTCAAGTAATTTTCCGCCTAAATTTAAACCACTTTGCTTTGATTTGTTGTTGCTTTCGTTAAAAGATATTTTTTGGTGAAACAATAAATTCAAAATCGAATCTGCACAACGATATCAAATATTTTTTTTAACACTCCCCAGAATCTGTATCCACACATAATGTATTCTGTAGCGTATCCTCCAAACAAACAAAAATATATAATCTCAAATTACCTTTAAGAATTCGCATTTTTATTTATCACCATCTCAGGTTGCGCAACATTGATTTTTATTTTATACTTAAGAACTTTAAAAATATATTTTATTTGACTTTTGCTTTTAAATTATTGTTTCCTTAATTTTAATTTGTTATACAGACAGGAAAACTATATAGAATCGTCTGAAGACGCGTCTAAAAACAATTCGCCCAAGGTTTTGGTTTTTGGGCACATGCGGAAAAAAAATTTGGTAATGACATCATCAATCGCGCTCTAACAACGCCGATGACAATACATAAACGTTAAGATATTGTGTTGTTGTTGTTCTCTTTTTTGAAAGAAATTATGAATTCTTAATTTTATATACCTGGTAGATTAATTAAGACATTAACACACCAAATTATGAATGACTCAAGGGAGTTGGATTTTTTTTTGTTCGGTTCGGTTGTTAATCTTACAATTTGTTCGCGCGGTTTAGTCGAATTACATCAAATTAAACCATATAAAATAAATATTAGTGTTGTCGGTACTAAATCAACGGTTTTATGGGGGATAAGAAATAGACGAGTATGTCTGTATATATAAAGGTCGTTCCGTTTATAGATTGTCGATATACATAAATCCTAAAATGTATAACAACCACACATGGGCGCTCGATACACGAGTATCGAGTATAATGCGGGTCTTAAAACCAAATAATTTATCACCCAACAGTTGAATGGAACGTCGATCGAATTTCTATTACCGGATTGTCACATAAATATAAAAACGAATCGCTTCTTATTGGTGACGACGATCCAATCATCTTCTTATTATATGTATATATTATGCGCGATTGACAATAATTTATTTTTATTTCAATAATCCAAAAAAATAATAATAAATTTAAAGTTTTTGGATAAAAAAAAAAATTGTCAAATTAAAATTCTAAATTACAAAAATATTCAAATCACAACTAAATTTGCCGCCTTAAGACGAACGCGCAAAGACTAAATTTTGTTGCGAGAGTTGTTTCATCAAAACAAACAATTTAGATAAGGTGAATAGTGAACACAGTTTACGTGATTTAAATAAAATTTAGATAAATAAATAAAATTCAAATTATAAAACAATCTTAGAGATTTAATTAAAATACTTTTAAGACGAAACGATATAAAGAGTCTAAAAATAGAATTAAATGATTGGAGGTGTTTAGCAGGTGCTCTCTGAATTCGGTAATCAATTTATGAAATAGAGTAACCGGAGTGTATTCTAAATTAGTATCACCCGAATGTCAAGAATCATTGTCGAACAGTGTCACTACTGGTGTTACTTCAGGTGCCATTTTTTTAACGGTTTTTACAGACCATTCTTGGCCCGTATTGTATCAACAATCTGACTCCATCGGTTTCGATCACGAGCTAGCTCTTCATACTGTTGCAAGCAACCAGAAGATGCCAGACATCGACCTCTATGCCTGCGGCTCTCCCATCAAAGATCGCTGTATCATTCGATTCGGCCTAGCACGCAGAACGTGACCGAGCCAGCGAAATTCCTGTCCTTTGATTTCTTTGATTTCATGCATGAAATCAGGAATTCGCATTATATTTCTGATCTTGTGATTGAAATGAACTCGGTATACGCATAATTGTTCTCTCGAATGTTAGAAGCCATCTTTCGTACTGATCCCTAAAGATCCAACTCTATAACATTCATACATGACAACGGGTCCGATCAACACTCTGTACAATTTTAGCTTATCCATATTTGCAAGAAATTTTGATTTCAGAAGTGGACGGAGAGGATATAAAGCCCAATCACCAGTGGCAAGGCGAACTTTGATATCCTACTGATATTCCCTGTGATATTCAAGATACTTGAATGTCATAACTCCTTCAATCGTGTGGTTAACAATATTGAAATCAATTGCGTTGCGTCATGGTTTCGAAAACCAGAGATCAGATATTTGGTTTTGGCCTTGCTAATTTTGAGACCAACGAAAACTGAACACTGTTCCAGTGGGTCAAGTATCTCTTTGACTTCGTTGCCAATTAATCCAATCACACAGATATCATCTGAATTTGAAAAAAAATGAATTGGAATGTCGGAATAAAATATTATCGTCACTTCAAGTGTTTCACTTTTACGAAAGATGTATTCCAACATGAGATTAGAAAGTATAGGTGACATCCTATCTCTTTGTCTAACACCAGAGGGAATTGCAAAATTTCCTGTTCTCAACTGTTTTTTTTTACGTTAGGTTTTATTTGGGTGCAGGGCGGACTTTTAGACTGTCCTAGCTCCTTGTAACTGTCAGAGCTCCTGCACCCAACCGAACTCCTGAAAACCGAACAACGAATTCCACTTCTTAGATGTTTGATGAATAAATTCGCGCTTTGCATCTTCAGTTCGAGGATTCGGCAGCTTCACCGTAAACCTATGCGCATTAACCCTTCCTCGTGCTACCCGCCCTGGCGTAACTAATGGTGGTATTTTCTCCTTTAATTCTGCAGAACATTTACCATTTATTAATCTATAGAACACGCAGAGTTCTGCAACATCTCTGCGGTGTTGTAGGCTGTCTAGACCTTTCGTAAGTCTGGAGTTTCGTATTATTCGGATGGCACACCGCTGAACTCTATCCAGCAACTGAAGAGCAGTGCCGTATGCTTCACCCCAAACCTGACAGCAATATTCTATACACTGTCTAATAAAGGTTTTATATATCTGGAGAACCTGATGCGATTTAAGAAATCGTCTGCATCTATTGAGGAACCCGAGTTTGCGTGTTTGGCCAATGCTATAATGTGTTTGACGAGACATTGTGACTGCGTTACTGCCAGTTTACACAGATGTTCGGTTTGGTATTCCAAATTATTCAAGCGCATACCATAGTATCTCGATTGATTGAGTCATAGACTTGCTTGGAATTAAGGATCATCGCGTGTACATCGCGAGATGTTTCGAAGTATTTGGAAAGAACCATCCGTAGCGAAAAAACTCTACAAGTGACAGACCGATTTCAACGGAATTCATTTCATGTGATCACCCTGCACGTTCACGTGGCTATTCTGAATCTCGTTTCCGTTGACTTAAGTGATTTTTACATTTTAACATCTGTAGAGTTTTTCGGATGCGGGTCCAACCAGATTTTGTCACCTACTACAACTAGTTCTTTATGCTGTGGTAGTATTCTATGGGTCTTATGTTTCGTTCGAATATTTACGAAACATTAAATCTATCTCCGGTCATTTACTGAAATAGTCCATCACGATTAATAAATATTTATTGCCATATTCGTTGGTTGGAAATGGTCTTGCAACATCAATAATAATCCTGTCAAATGGTTGTCCAATATTATAGTATTTACAGTACGATATAAAGGGGCCATTTCTGTCATCATTCTATAGCATTGGCTGTCGCTAGATGGCCCACTCATTCATTTATAACATTATTTTTCTGAAATTTCGATAGTTCTAGTCTTAGGGATCACAACTAACAATTGGGGTGTCTTCCAATCGGAGTTCTCCCATGCTCGTTAAGCACCCGTTTAAGATTTATAAACTGTCCCATTTTGTAAGGCTTTTATATGCAATATAACTCCATAATTTTACCGTTGGTACTCATCGTCTTACAACACTTTCATGAATCTGACATCGACGATAATGTTTACACGGCCGTGTTGGTTGATAACATTAAACGACATTAAATTGCCATAACCTTACATATTTTTCATGTCTGCGATCTATTATCGGCACATCCACTTGCTAATAGCCGCTCCTGAAATCGAATGTTGAAAAGTTTCTCAACAATAGTTTTTGGTGCGATTCTTTGCTGAAATAATTATGAAATGCCCGAAAAAGAGTAACAGTTTCATTTAACATATAAACATTTCATTATGTAGTATACAACATTTCGCAAACATTTCGTTTTTCTTCAATTATTGTAATTGCCTATAGTGTGTATGTACATTTGGCCGAAACTCTATAAGGAAATGTTTAACTTTTATATTCTATAGCTTTTCCTGCTAGTTCCCACATGTCACCGAGATTTATTATAATACTCTCGCGCCCAAATCTCCTTAAGAAACTGCCAGTTTACACAGATGTTCGGTTTGGTATTGCAAATTATTCAAGCGCATACCATAGTATCTCGATTGATTGAGTCATAGACTTGCTTGGAATTAAGGATCATCGCGTGTACATCGCGAGATGTTTCGAAGTATTTGGAAAGAACCATCCGTAGCGAAAAAACTCTACAAGTGACAGACCGATTTCAACGGAATTCATTTCATGTGATCACCCTGCACGTTCACGTGGCTATTCTGAATCTCGTTTCCGTTGACTTAAGTGATTTTTACATTTTAACATCTGTAGAGTTTTTCGGATGCGGGTCCAACCAGATTTTGTCACCTACTACAACTAGTTCTTTATGCTGTGGTAGTATTCTATGGGTCTTATGTTTCGTTCGAATATTTACGAAACATTAAATCTATCTCCGGTCATTTACTGAAATAGTCCATCACGATTAATAAATATTTATTGCCATATTCGTTGGTTGGAAATGGTCTTGCAACATCAATAATAATCCTGTCAAATGGTTGTCCAATATTATAGTATTTACAGTACGATATAAAGGGGCCATTTCTGTCATCATTCTATAGCATTGGCTGTCGCTAGATGGCCCACTCATTCATTTATAACATTATTTTTCTGAAATTTCGATAGTTCTAGTCTTAGGGATCACAACTAACAATTGGGGTGTCTTCCAATCGGAGTTCTCCCATGCTCGTTAAGCACCCGTTTAAGATTTATAAACTGTCCCATTTTGTAAGGCTTTTATATGCAATATAACTCCATAATTTTACCGTTGGTACTCATCGTCTTACAACACTTTCATGAATCTGACATCGACGATAATGTTTACACGGCCGTGTTGGTTGATAACATTAAACGACATTAAATTGCCATAACCTTACATATTTTTCATGTCTGCGATCTATTATCGGCACATCCACTTGCTAATAGCCGCTCCTGAAATCGAATGTTGAAAAGTTTCTCAACAATAGTTTTTGGTGCGATTCTTTGCTGAAATAATTATGAAATGCCCGAAAAAGAGTAACAGTTTCATTTAACATATAAACATTTCATTATGTAGTATACAACATTTCGCAAACATTTCGTTTTTCTTCAATTATTGTAATTGCCTATAGTGTGTATGTACATTTGGCCGAAACTCTATAAGGAAATGTTTAACTTTTATATTCTATAGCTTTTCCTGCTAGTTCCCACATGTCACCGAGATTTATTATAATACTCTCGCGCCCAAATCTCCTTAAGAAAAGTGTCAAAACCTTTTCCGCAATAGAGTACAGCCCTGGGATTCGCAAATCGCTCTAGATTGTGATAATCCATTCTTCCATTCAAGGCAGCGTTTGCAATAATCATTTTTCCTTTCCTTGTTGTTCAAGCCAAAAGCTTGAAAAAACTTGTGTGGCCTCCTCTCTGTGTGTAGTAACAACGCATAAATCGTTTTTGTAATTTGCTAGGATGGGAAAGAGAGGTCCCTATTTATTGATGACGTCATGACAGCTTTATTGAAAAGATAAAGTCCATTGCATCACGTAAATGCTACAGGACTTATGAACGAAATGGTGTAATTTGTATATGTATGTTTTATCCTGTCGCGACTGTTCTAGCGAATTACAAGAATTTGAAATTTCGATTTTTTAATTTATTTGATAGTGGTGTGATGTAATTTTATTACGGAATGGATTTTGGTTACTTCTGAACGCAACACGTCATTTTCCGTAGAACGCTATGACTACACCATTTTGGAGGCAGAAGAATCTGTCCGAATGGTTAACATAAGTGAAAATTATAATCGGATTTAAAAGCAGCCTATAGGGGTACATAGCACGTTAGGTATTGTTATTTGGGACATGCTGCCTACTTATATTTGCCTTTATAATAATAATGCTTCTCTAAATAAAAGAGAGACGGTTTTTGATAATTTTACACTACTCCAGAGAAAGTAGCTGATCAGATATTATCAAAACCAATTAGGCCGGATATGATCTTTATTCACTTAAATCCGCCTCTGAAGATCAATCAATTGAAAAATTTTCGTTGCTAGGCTAACTAGGCTAACTACACTTAGTGGAAGAACCAATACTCCAATTGAACGATGAGAGAAACTGCTAACCTCGCACAGCTACCATAAACTGGAGAAGCACCTGTAGCCAGATATATGCGAATATTACGCCAATGGGTAAAAGGGTCACTGGAAAAATTCTGGAAAAATTACTATTAATATAAGCAACAACTAAATAGATGGAAAGAATACTTTGTGGTTGGCAACTACAACGAAATTATCAACACCCATTCACTAATAAGGCCTCGAAGTAACTGTACAAATCATATGAACTGGACTTCACCGTGGTACCTACTTCGATTGTAATTATGACTCACTCAGTTGAAATGCAGTCTGGAAGGCACTTTGCAAAATAGGGAAACCGAAGAAATATTGAACTAATCAAAGAGATGCAATACAAAGGAAAACCAAGTGAAAAATTATGCAACTCGCGATAAGTAAGGCTATGTATTACCTCCGCTACTATTTCTAATAACGCTATAGATAGCATCCCAAATGTTATTCAATGGGAACCACTAACGCGACTCAATAATCTAGACTACGCAGATGAGATTTTGCCTACTAACAAAAACTGTCAGATCACACAAATGATGTTGCTTTGCAATAGAACACCAATCACCAGAAATAATACGTGTATCGCAATGGGTAGTACTGTAGCAAAACAGGTGGCACGAAAGAAAACATCAGTCATTGCATCAACCCTGTGGGTGGTGGCATCCATGTTTCGTAAATATTTTGAACGAGACACAAGACCGATAGAATACCACCACAGTATCCAGAGCTTGTCGTCGGAGGCGCGATTGGATGAAGCGGAGTGAAAGAGATACTTGATCCACTGGAACAGTGTTCAGCTGCCGTTGGTCTCAAAATCAACAAATCCAAAACCAAATAAAGGATCCGCCATCTAAAGTTTTTTTTCAACTAGTGCTTATTTCGTGAATGGTAACACTTAACTCATGTCTGATTTGACAGAAAATTAGTTTTATCCTTCCGCTGAACTAATATGGTTGTGTATACGCTTGAACAACGCTGGGAAATATTGCGACATTACTTTGAAAATCATGGTAATGTGGCAGAATGTGTGCGAAAATTGCGTACGGATTTTGGAAGAAGAGAAGCACCGTCAGCTCCGTATGTTCGTTATCTTGTGAAAAAAGTGAAAGAAACTGGCATCCTCATCGATAAACCAAAGCGTGAAAAGCAAAAAACAGTGCGTACACCCGAGAATATTGATACTGTGGCAGAAAGTGTGCGTGATGCGCCATCACATCAATTCATTGTCGTTCTCAACAATTGAACATTTCCAAGACATCATTGAGACGAATTTTGCATAAAGACCTTGGTATGAAGCCATACAAAGTCCAATTGGTTCAGGAATTGAGGCTAACTGACCATCCGATGCGTTTTCGCTTCGCTGAGTGGGCCTGCGATCGACTTACAGAAGATGTCGATTTGGCCAAAAAATCATCTTTTCGGATGAAGCTTATTTTGATCTTGGCGGGTATGTAAACAAGCAAACTTGTCGCATTTGGGGCACGGAAAGCCCGCACGCATACATTGAAAAGCCGGTACACCCAAAACGAGTCACTGTTTGGTCCAGAGGCATAATTGAACCATTTTTCTTCGAAAATGAGCAAGGAGTTGCCGTTACAGTCAATGGTGATCGTTATCGGGCCATGTTGAACGAATTTTTGTTCACAAAATTTGAAGAGGAGGATATTAGCAACGTTTGGTTCCAACAGGACGGCGCTACGTGCCACACAGCTGAAGCTACACTCGATGTTTTGCGCCCTGTTTTTGAAGATCGCATTATCAGCCGCAGAGCTGATGTCGTTTGGTCACCTCGGAGCTGCGATTTGACACCGTTGGACTATTATTTGTGGGGTGCCCTCAAAGATAAGTGTTATGCCGACAAGCCAGAGACAATTGACGGTTTAAAGGACAATATTCGTGAAGCCATTGGTGAAATACAGCTGCACACAATCGATAATGTGCTTAAAAATTGGACCGATCGTGTAGGCTACTGCATGGCCAGCCGAGGCAGCCATTTGAATGAAATTATTTTCCATTATTAACCGGAAGGATTGTACTTTTAAATAAAAAAAGAAATTTGAGAAAATAATCAGTAGTTTTGTAATAGCATTTTCAAAAAAAAAGGTAATTGGCGGTACCTTTATATGATCTCTGATTTTCGTGACCAAAACGCAATTGATTTTAGTAGTGGCACCCACACGTCTAAAGGATTGATGAGATTCAAGTATATGTTGAATCTCTCATCGCTCACGATAAACTGAAACTGTACAGAGTGTTAATAAGACCCGCTATCAGGCTCGTGATCGAAGCCGATGGAGTCAGATTGATGACACAGTACGGGCAAACAAGACCTGTAAAAAAATGCATGAACAAAGCCAGAAACCCAACATGCTTCAAATCAGTTCTGCTGTATTGGTGTGAATCATGGACACACACACACAAAAGATGACACAAAAACTACGGATTAGATCAAAAATAATTCAGACAATCAAAGCATGGAATCCACCAGGAAAGAGGAAAGTCAGGAGTCTAGCAATGACTTGGAAGTGAATGATGCTCAACTTGAGAGAGAGCGATCGACACCGCAAAAATTCGCATAAAATGCTTTTTCACTTAACATTTCCTACCAACCAGTTACTCGGTAATAAGGAAATAGCACTGAGAACTATAAACTGCGATGTCGCGCAGGTACACACATAGCGAATAAACAATTTAATTAATTCAAATTACTTATCGTATATATAGCAATTATTTTTAATGATCGTTTCATTGAAAATCACACCTATTCATAAAAAATACCTTAACTATCGTCATTTATTGACCACCTTAGTCATGGGTACCATCTCATAGCACATACCCATAAAAAAAGCGAGAACACTTATTACCTGGAAGAATAAAATTCTTGTACCCGGACTAATAAAATTTTATTTCATTACCACGCATGCATACATTAAGAGACGATGATACATATATAGACCAGGTACATGCGGCGAACCAAGATGCGAGAAGGTGTTTTCGAGTTAAATACGTTCTAAGACAACAATTTATTTGACTAAGAATTAGCACATCTACGTTACAACAAATATTTAACGCGAGATCTGAGTGATGAAGATGACGACGATGTATGAATCAAATTTCCAGCGAATATATGAGCTCGCGTCTGTACATCGCCTACAACTCCATATAATTATATGCAGCGATTCATGTGGTGGAAAATACCGATGTGCTCGTGTCTCCGGAATGGAAATGTTTTTTTTTTGATAAGTCTATCGAGACTCTTAACTAAATAAATAAATAAATTATAGCATAAAATGGTTCGAAATTGTGTAATAACATGTATGTGTGTGTGTGTGTTTGGGTTGGAAAAATATTATAACAACACCCACACACGATATCTGCATAAATTTAACATTTTGTTTGTATAAAATAGGGAAAGGTCTGTAAATTAAAATGTCGTACCTATTTGTTGATTTAATTTATGTCTATTCGATGAATATATAAAATAATAAAATGGATTAAAGGTTTAACAAAAATAATTGTTTTAATGTCTTAATCTTATATATATGCATGTTGTACATACGACATAGAGATCCATTATCCATGGGTATCAAAGACAATATATACATATTATATGTAGATTCGATATGGAGTGTTAATTATTATCTTATGGGTGTATCGTATAGTTTATGATGTCATGCTGGCAACATAAACATTGCAATTCGCCACCCCTGGACATTATGATATGTTCATTGTCTGTTTATATAATATCCAGCATGAGGTTGTATCATTGTGTAATTCATTAGTTTAGTCTATAGTCAAAAGTATATCGGATGAGCTTGAAGATAACGCACATTCGAGAATATCGGAGAGATAATACCAACCAATGGCATACCCTTGATAGTAGTCAAATGAAATGTAAAGGGCATATAATATGAAAGCAAACTAGACAAGAAAAGTTATCAAGAAACTAAGCAACGCGATAAAAGAAGCAATTAGGGAAAACCGTGCGGTAAGGAACCTGGTCTCTAGAATCTTCCTGGTGATACAAGAGATCGATTGTCTGACAGTGACATTGGAGATGTTGACGAAGCTAGTGTAGTAATACAAACTATAATGAATGAGGGCAAATAATTGCAACAAAGTTGCAGGGCAAAGTTGAACGAGCGCTACTTTAAATGCATAGAGTATGGATGCAAGATAAGTGTAATTATTGCTTAAGGTTCAGTAAATAGGGTATCTTACCAAACAACAGAAAACGTGATGCATAAAGCTGTGACAGGAAAGTGCCAAGTAATCAGATATGAACTAAAAACAGTTAAATCAACAAAAAGATAATTTCTGCTCCACAAGCTAATCTGCAAAAAATAGGGTGGAAACGTTTTTTTGCACCAAATAGTAAACGAAAAAGGTTCCGATATTTGGGAACAATATATACAAACTGGAACTCTTCCAATTGGTATTTGGTATACTGATAAACTGGGTACAGCTGCCATTTGAATTCTAGAGCCAAGGTGAGCGACAGTAATGTGCAGTGGAGACTGTGGTTTCGTTTGGGTTAAACTCAAATCAACCTATCGCAAACAAGTCTCTTCGTGTTAAACACCGGTTATTAACCAACTTTTCAACGCCCATAGAACTCAGGAACTATCTCTTAACTGGAAGATAATTGAGGACTATACCGACCGCAACCACCAGTATGTCGTCACAGGAACCACTACATAACTGGAATCTAGACAAAAACGGATGAAAAAATCTTTGCTTAAACAATGACCGGAGTTTAGCCAAGAAAGCATACATGATAGCTTGTCCATATAATATAGATGGCAAAAGCGATATAGAAGTCAGAAGAAAGAAATCATTTTTCTAAACATATCGATTTGTACTGACACTTAACGTCCAAAATAACCGCCTAGGGGCAAGATGCAAAAAGGGAGTTGTTCACCATCGACCGTTTAATGCAGAGTTGAAAGCATTTTGGAGGTTTTTTTTGTTGGGTGGTTGCTACCGCACACTTAGACCATACAATATGTACGACTATATATAGGTCCGAATTACGTAGAACCATCTACACATTGCATAGCTCTGTGTCAGCCTATAGTACTGACATGGACGATAGGATGGCCCATAGATTCTAAGCTCAACAGGGGATCCAGATGTGTTCATTCACACCAACAATCGCACCGATCATCGAAGAGCATCGAATAAGACAGATAATGGAAGACTCAGCACAGGGATCGGTTCTTGGGTACACTGCCGACGAAGCAGCCAAAAGTCTCATTGAAGAGACTCTTGACAAACACTATACTGGACAAAGAGCCAGCAGGCACCGCTTAATTATGTCTACGGTTGATTTAATTATAATATATAATTCTAATATATGGACAGAGCCTCTGGTTAAGGATATATACTGAACAAAACTGACGCAAGTAAAACGCAGAGCAGCTCTTAAAATAGCCTTAACTTATCGCATGTGGTATCAGCAGCCGTATAATATAAGTATTTTCTGGTGCAATCCCTACAGAGTTCCTCGCCATGATACGCCAAGCATTATTCCGAAGAAAAACACAAGGAGCAATGACTAAAGAAATGAGAGAAAAGAAGAGAAGGCAAACTCATGTTAAGTGGCAAGACTCTCGGAAATAGAAAGACAGTGCTCGTTAGATTGCCAAAGTAACTCCAAACTTGATGCCTTAGATTGAGCAGAAACATGGAAAAGTTAGTTATAACGTCACTCAGTTTTTAGTGTACACTTACGGGAAACCGCCCAAGTGGCGCAGTGATTAAAGCTGCAGCAGTTGGAGCGGGAGGTACCGGGTTCGAAAGCCGATAGGGGCAGGATGGTAAAGGGATTCTTCACCATACGATTACGATCGGGGGGGGGAATAAACACATCTATGACCCCCTGTTGGAGTGCAGAATTCATAGGCCAACCCATCTTCCATGTCAATACTATAGGCTGGCATGGAGCTATGCAATGCGCAGATGGGTCTACGTTAATCGGACCTATAGCCGTACGTCCTCGATTTGGCTGTAATGGCGTAAGGTAAGGATGTAAAAAAGCTAACCGTGAAAGATTTGGAAGTGCCTCGAGCCCCAAAACAGATTGTATAGAGATAAAAACAAACAAACATAATTACGGGAATACCTTAATCAAACAGAATTAGCAAAATGCATTTAAGGCGAGGCTGGCGTATTGGTTGTCACCAATGGAATGTGGTAGATGGTTGGCGCAGAGAGAAGAAATAGAACTGTTAGTCCTTTAAAGTGAAAATGAATTGAACGTGGTAACACAAGACATAAAAAATGGTCCGTTTATATAATATCCAGCATGGCTTGTAAGCTGCGGCTTGGAGCGGGAGGTACTCGGTTCGAATCCCGATAGGGGCATGATGCGAAAAGGGATTTTCACCTGCGATCGTTTCAGTGATGCGATCGGTGGTGCAAAGGAACTAATCTGAGACCCTGTTAAGCCTGAGTGACGGATAACACAAAAAAATGTGTGATTTTATAATTCATTAGTTAAGGCTATAGTCCAAAACACATTCGAGAATATCAAAGGGATAATACCAACCCATGCCATACCCTGGTCAGAAGTAAAAAAAAACATAAAGGAAATGAGACAAAAGACTACTCCTAGAACCAACATTTCACCAACAAATGGGGAAACCGTGCTGTAAGGAACGTGGTCCCTAAAACCTCTCTGGGAAAGCGAGAGCTCGATTGTCTGACAGAAACATTGGAGATGTTGACATAGCAAGAGTATATATCACACAAACTATAATGGAAAGGGTTAAAAATGGCAATAGTCCAACTTCTTGTTGCATTTACGAACAAGTTGCATCGGAATAGGTTCGGGAGACACCGCGTTGAACAGTAAAAAAGAGTATCTAAACCAACTATGAAAAGGACCTACACTGAGAGTCTCTAGCCAAAAAATCAATCAGCCTTACTCGTAGGTGCGGGTCGACTCAAAATGATGTAAAAAACATTGACCTGGCCATTGGATTACTTGAATTGTATATGGAGAAAAATTGTGAATAAATTTGTAAAAAGTTCACGTCACAAGTGTAAGCATTGGTTAAGGGATTGGTAATGGAACATCTTGTTGATATTATAATTATTCTAGTGGTAACATCTAAAAAACAAAGAAACGAAGAAATCAGAAAAAAGTAAGCTGAAGACTCAGACTTATCATATAGTTTGTTGATGTAGATGGCTGTTGCATGAGGATTTCGGAAAGCTTTGATGGTAGAAATAAACAGTCATTAATGGTGGTACCCAAGATTCGAATTCAAAAACTTTATTTGAATAACATAAAGAAAGAAATCAGAACCGCAACTAGGTATAAATACGACTATGACAAAAGTTCGTGTAAGGTTTACTGGGAAAGAACTCAACAGTCGGTGGCAGAATGGTGCCACAAGTATAAGTAATGCATGGCGGTAAAATTTTAAAATTACTCGGCACTTTTGGTTAAGATACAGATTTTTGCAAGGTGACCAGAAAACAGGGCGTTTCCGGACATCGAAGGCTCATTTCACAACGCTTCCTTCAGTTGAATGATGAACAGACATGGTATGGAGCTGAAAGACATGGTATATGGAGACCACGCTTGTGCGGTATCAACCATGCTTAGGTGAAGGAGAAATACTACAGAATCAAGGTATAAATAGGACGGCGGTGACCATCTGAAATGGATGTTCTTGCTAGTTACGCTGATGACATTGCCATAATACTGGTATGTAAATATACGGATGTAATACGTCAACACATGCAAATTGAGATCAACACAGTTGTAGCCTGTTGTCGTGACCAGAGTATATTAGTCAACCCCAAGAAAACTGAGATAGTTCTTTTCGCTATAGACTTCCAAAAATTAGGGTTCATACGTCTCCCGCTCTCTTCGGAAGTCAGTATCTGGAGATCTGGTTAGATCATAAGATTACTTGGCGAAAACATCTAGAAGGGAAATGCAACAGGAAAAGCAAACAGTCAATTTACTGGAAAAGCAAACAGTCATTTGGTAGACCATGAGGATACCAGACATACTTCATGGATACCATGAGGACTTCATTAAAAGAACAAACAGATTTCAGGAAGGAAAAATGTATACATGATCCGCAACTGTATCCAGTTTCATATCGATTTTCCTATTCATGTGTGTATACGTCATAATTATTTCTTAGTCAATATGCCATGCATGAATGAATTTAATTACATTTTCCCACTTGTTCGGAAAATAGCTAAAATATTATATTTCGACAAGATTGAGATTGTCGGCAGGTGGTCCAAAACCCACATTCACGCTGAAAGCCCATTAATACGACTACATATATACAAATTGATTTCGATCGATTTTACTTCATTATAACGGTTATTGTTATTTTATTCGTTTTCATTATTCATTTTCCTTAAATCATTTCAGTTTTTCTTATATATCACGCTACAATATTTTCTTGATGTGATTCACAATCGTCTTCGTAAACCGTATGTACGAGTATATTTTGATATTCTGTACGTTCACGTCTTGTACTTAATACGGATTTCGTTATATTTTCATTTAATTTTTCCTCACGAATTCACAAATTTCATTTATTTTCCGTTTTTTTTTCGCTTTTGTTTTGTTTTTCCGATCTTTTATGTGTTTGTATGTACATACCATTACGCTTTTCCTTTTTGTTTTTCATCTCAAGTTTTTCCTTTCGTTTTACTGCTTCATTTTGATTTTATTAAATTTTCGTTCCGCTTTTATTGTTGTGTTGTTGTAATAAAATGAGAAAAGTAAACCAAATATTGATTTTGATTCCTTCTTTAAAAAAAATAATAACAACAATTGGGTTTAAGATGGAAATCATCTTAATGTTAAGTTTTTTGTTTTGACTTTTCAAACACAAAACAAAAAAATTATGTGCTCGATAAAAACGCGAATTAATTGGATATATTTTGAAAAATGCCAATTTAGCATGTCAAATTGGATAAGTGTCAACAGTACACCTCTTTTATTTTTCTGGAGTAGTCATTTAGGAAAAACACTTGTTGTTAACGGGAACGAGAGAAGATCAGTTCACCAGTTCGACTTTAAAAACACTACCCTTGAAACTACATCGAGCACTGAAACCACAATGACCGCACCTACAACAGAGAATGCCATCTATTGGTCATTTTTCTCAATTAACGTATTTTAGTACTTAATGTTATCTGTTCTAAAAATACTTTGACACATGAAAACTTAAAAATATGCCATTTATCATCATGAAGTCGCTAACGACACAACAACGCATTTTGATTGTCCACATTTATTGGCAATTGGCAACATTATTGACAGTTTTGAAGCCACTATGGTTCAATGGAAGGTCGGGTGCTGTACCAATATTTTCATGCTGTTGAAGTGTTCGTAATGAACCAATCGCATCAACCAGGCATAAGAGATAAACACTTCACGGATTAACCACGCCACTAGACCATTTAAACATCCATTTAATAAAACGACCATTCGTCGTCTTTTTATTAATTGGATGGTTGAACAAAATTAAGGTTTTTCATCAAAAATTATCTTTATTAGTCCTCTAATTATTCATGAACCATAACTCTATCTTTCAAGAGTCGCTGTTTGATGTGGCCCATGGGTTGATGGCAATTTTTCTTGAAAAACGAACAGGTAAATCCCTTACAGTAACGTTATCGGGAACGTTATCGTAGCATTGGCCAAAATTGAATGAATTGCGTGTCATCGACCTTTGGTTTACACTAGATGAAGCCTAATGCCACAAATGTCATGTTACAATCTGTTTATCTCCATAAAAACGCGAATTAATTGAATCTATTTTAAAAAATGACAATTTTTCTTATAAAATATATAATCTTTTATTCTTCTGAAGAAATCTTTTATAGAAAAAACACGTCTGCAACAGGAATGAGAGATGACCAGTTCACCAGTTTGACTCTTGACAAATTTTAGCACTACCGATGAAAACACATAGAAGATCTCATATTGAAAATACAAACTCTAGTCTCAGCTTTCTGTGACTACAGCAACTAGTGAAACGTGGCTCACCTGCTACAGAGAAGGCCATCTATTGGTCATTTTTTCAATCAATTAATTTTAGTATTTAATGTTACCTGTTTAGTACTATCATAAATATTTTATTTATGATAGTACTAAAAAATTTTAACAAAATAACTTGTATTTTTTAACCAATAACGTTTGAATCTGTATATAAATAACTAAGCAGTCCTATGTAAACTTTCCATTGCGATGTTTTGATTTATTTTGCCTTCTGCGAACAGTTCTTGTAACTCAAAAGGTTTTAGTCTTCTGAGTCTTCCTGTAATACCACCATCTTGAAGAAGTAGTTTTACCGCTTCAAAGTTAGGGTGATGATGGAGCCTCTCCTGATGTTTTCGAGTACACTAATTTATTTCCTTTGCGACTGGGTCGATCCCTAGATCTCTATGAAGGTCACTATTACGAGTGTATCAAGGGGCGTTAACTATTTCTTAATTGGAGCTCTTTTGCTTTCTTTTTCACGTGTACTTTCCATCTTAACTTTGCATCAAGATTCATACCAAGGTATTTTGCTTGATTTGCATTTAGTACAGGAATATTATTGGCACTCACAGGTAGTGGTTCTATTGATCTATTAGTGAAGTTATTGTGAGTAGACTTCGATTCATTCACTTCAATTCTCCACTTAGCTAGCCAATCTAGTTTGAGTGTGGCTTCACCGATTGTGTCAACAACAGCTAGAATTGCAATGTCATCTGCAAACGTGGCGGTAGTTGTATTATTCGTCTGTGGTAAGTCACTTGTAAACAGTACAAAAAGAATGGCCCTCACTCCTTCCTGCTGAACTCTAAAGCATCTCTTTTTCAAGTACGACTTAAATAGTTCACATTACTCAAGTGGCAGAGTTTTATCTACTTTAAATACTATACCATCTAGCCAGACTTTGTCAAATGCCTGCGCCATGTCCAGAACTATGGGTGAATAATTTTTTTTCCTCTGGCGATTTTTCTATCAAATCTGTTATTCTATGGACTTGATCGATTGTGGAGTGTTTGTCTCTTAATCCAAACTGATGGGACGGAACGACTCCTGACTTTTCAATCTCCGGTTTAATTCGTTTTAATATTAGTCTCAAAAATAGTTTTGACATAATTGGAAGAAGCGATATTGGCCTGTATGAAGTTAATTCACTTGGCGGCTTTCCTGGTTTAGGTAGCATTATTACTTCCGCAAATTTTCAAAACAAAGGGACTCTTCAGTTTAAGAATCTCTCAAGTTATCAAGTGGTATGGGTTTCAATCAATATATCTTGTGGATTAAGTATTGTTAAATTAAGCTGAAAGGTGCGCTCAAGATGATCCGCAAAACTTTCTGCTTTTTCTTCTTTAGTTTTAGTTAGGAGCCCATTAATTCTTCTTATTGGTGGTTTGTGCGGACCTGGTCTTTTCAAATATTTGGTTGCTTTCCAAAATGTGTAATCGCTATCTTTATTGAACGTATGAATTTCGTTGTGTTAAATTATTTATTCTATTTATGACGGTTGGGTCTCGAGTACGTTGCCATTCCCTTCGGATATTTCTCTTCTCTATAACTAGAAATTTAATTTCAGTTGGGTAGCATTTACCGGTTTTTTGTTTATTTGTTGAATTGGTACTTTTCCAGGCTGCTTGCTGTATATCTTTGACTAGTTTTTCTACCTCCTGCGTGTTTAAATTAATGCTATTGTTTAGTGATCAGACGTGGAGTCAAATCCTTTCTGCACTTATAAATAATCAACCGGAACTTTTCTTGTTATAAAGAAGTCAATTAAGTCTGGTAATTTATTTTGGTAGTTGGGCCAGTAAGTTGGTTCACCTGTAGAGTGCCAGTTACAGCTGTATTTAATTATTGGTTGATGGAGCTCTTTCCTTTTAGTTGTTGTTAGTCTTGATCCCCATTCCTTGTTTTTAGCGTTGAAGTCACCTCCGATAGTGAATTTTTCACCTGGCTGCTTGAAGAAGTAAGTATTAGCATTGTCTACTTTATAGTTTCTATAGTTTCGGGTATTAATGCGAACGCTAATTGCTTGTATTTCATCTCTTTCAATTTTTGGGTGTAGATCGTATTTAATGTCTTTTATTATAATCTCAGCTCTGCCCACTCGTGCATTATTATAAGGATGTACTGCTTAGTGAACTTTGTAGCCATGTAATATACCATTGCAGCTACATGCAAGAATTTTTGATTATTTTCCATTAGCAGAGAGAGGTTATCTCTAATGTTGTTCGGCTTCTTTCGAGTAGGGTGAGTCTTTGCAAGATTGATATGAGGGCTCTTTCTCGCTTTTGTTCTTGTAAACGAAGTCTTTTAAGAATATCTTGTAGTATTTTATTAACTGACTGAACTAAATATTTCATGAACCACATTACAACGTATTTTCATTTGCATCCATACGCAAATTCAACTGACTCAAAAATTGAGGCCAACAGACCATTAAAATCGTCATCGTTTGGTTAATTCGATGCTTGAACGAGGTGAAGGTTTTCATCCTCATTGTTATTAACATAGCAGGACTTCATCCTTCAATAGTCTTTGTTGGGTGTGGTTTCTGGGTTGGTGGCATGATTTGGCAGTCGCAAACAGACAGGAAATATCCTTCAAGTGAATGAGGAGGATACGTTTTTGTAACATGTTAACTGGTTTTTGTGGCCTAAACCGAATGAATTGCTTGTCAAAGACCTTTGCGTTCCAGAAGATGAAGTGTCAGGCCTCATAATTCGTGCAACAATCCATTTATTGTCAACAAAATTGATTGATAATTTGAAGAAAATGTAAAGTTTCGTCATCACCAACAAGCACCGATTTTCATCTGAATTTAAGGTCATTGAGCAGCTTTTGTAGGAAAAGCTCACCATACGTTTTGATATGCAGCTGCAAGGACAAAGCCGTGATGGGCATGTGAACGAAATTTTTTGAAATTTTTTTTAAAAATACAGGGTGTATATATCTGAAGAGGTACATTCTGTTCGAGAAGAATAACAGTCATACTTCCTGAATGTAGAGGCTAAATTAAATTTAGCTGAAAGTACTGCAACGGTTCTCCACGATTATGCAACATTGAAAAAGGAATCGAATGCTATTACACACCAACATTTCAATCAGAGGAAATGGCTTTTTCTAGTAACCAGTTTCAGCAGAACATGAAAATACGTTCCCGTCAATAAAACCGACTAGTAATCGGCAAAGGTTGCAGAATAGGTTTTGGGCTTCATGATAGCCAAAAAGTTCAGCCAAATGTATAAAGAGTATCAGAAGACGTAAACATTGAACATATAAAACAAAATAGTAATGGTAGCCAGGAATCAGACCGACTGCACCATAGAATCGACTTGCGATTTAGTCAGCACATAGTCGAAAGTTTAGTGAATCGGTGTGCTTGAGCGATTTTTGAGAGACACACTAAATTGCCTGTTTTTAGTTATCTTCCATATCTAGGTGCAATCCAATAAAACCACCTACTATCCAGTACTCTTAGCTATTCGTTATTGAGTACTGTTTATGCTTTTATCAAGGAGGCAAATGTGACAGGGGGTGTGCTGATGGTCAAGTATAAACAGTAGATTATCTTTAGCTTATATCCCTAAATTTTTATTTTTTTGACGGCTTTCGACCATTATTGGCCCGTACCGTGTCAACAATCTGACTCCATTGATTTTGATCACGAGCCAGCTCTTCATATTGTTGCAAGCAACCAGAACTGGCATCTTTTGGTCGTTTTCTACGCCGTGGAGCCATCGTCGCCGACAGCGATCACTTTGCCTACTGAAATGTGACTCCCTTCAAAGATCGCTGTATCATTCGGTTTGGGTCAGCAACGCAGAATGCGAGCCAGTGAACTCCCTAAATAATATACCATAGAACTGTTATCCTCTTGTTCGATTAAGGTATTCCTGTAAATACCCATGCCCGCTGAGAAAATGAGTGAGGTAATAATTAACTTCCTCATGTTTCAAATGTATCAAATGCGTGTTCCAAATCTACGGAGAGTGTAGTTAATTCTATAAACTAATTGAGATGATGTGATCAGTGCAACTTCCTCCTGGTGTAAAGCCTGCGCATGTTCGTTTCCTAATTTTGCATTGATGGTATTGTTGAGATGCTGCCAGAATCTTTATTGTGTGTTGAGTGATATGTGATATGTCTCATTAATTTTTGCATTCTTTTAGGTCACCTTTTTTGGGGATTATAAGTGTCAAGCCTTTCTCCCGATTTTGGGGTACTCTGTTATAATTCAACAGTTCTAAGATTATTGGTGTATAGTTAATGGCTTGCAGCTATAGAAGAAGTTTCTTTGAATGTTTTCGCGATTATGCTACCATTGGTAAGCTTAAGAACTATACGGCCAGCAACCGTATAACTCTTAAGCTTTTCAATGGCATCTCGCTAATTTCGTTATTGGTGTCACTCGGTTTCAGTGCTGTTGATGACATTTTTGTGTGATAATATGTTGGTAATTTTGCCATTAACTCACACTCGTCATTTACACACTCGTATAATGCTCGTATATTTAAGATTTGCGAATGCTTTCTGCATATTTCCTTCGATCATTCCTTAGCATTTTCTTTACTTGACGCGCTGTTTCCTCGTATCTGCGTTCACCTCGTCCGATTGTGTTCTTGGTCCAATAGTGTTTCCCCATTTTTCCTATAACCATTGAGAACGACTATACGAAACCTGCAGTATCGTCCCCTCCGTCATATAGACATATCATATTGCAGCATTTCACACATATTAACACCCAGACCTAATCGACATGTTTATTGTCTTAAAACGAGCATATATAATACTCAACATTCCATACCACACCCACTTTAATGAACATCACACATATGGGCACTCCATATACATGTGCGAGTGAAGTTAACAACTGAAATGCTTGAAATTTAATGACCAACGAAATTTTCTTGTTGTACACAATGCAGTGTTTGCTCATTATTTCCAACCCAAAAAAAAATTGTTTGTTGTTGTGTTGTATCTTCAGATTCGAATTCAAATTAAATTTTTGTATCAAATTTCCAATTTGTGGTTTATTATTTAAATTAATAAAATAAAGTCATAAAAACTAATTGAATTCATATATTATGCCTTTATGATCCATACGAGTAGGTATTCTCGTGCATTAAACCATCAAAGAGTTGAACTGCACAACAATGATTTTAATGAGTGCTTGGCAGGTTATTAACAATCCATGTAGATGTTATATGAGCTCTTGACCTCTGCTAATTTTAATGGCATGCCTATGTGTACCGGTTCGATATGTTTGTGTAAGGTTAAATCACCGCTTATCGGTGTCGACCTACTACTGGACCTATAGATTGATTCCATCACAGTTTCAACAAAACACAATTAAGTTGTCCAAAACGAGACTCGATCATTCGTTTTTTGGTGCTTATTTATGATGCTGTCCAAATTTGCATAACAAAGAATATTATTTTTAAGAAATTACATAAGACGTTGATGTCGTGGGGTGAAAATTATACAACTATTTAAGATTTTATAATTTAAATAATTTTACCGCACCAGTCAATTAGTAATGTAGAAATGAAACGACGAACACAATATGGTTGACACCCGTCTCTGTATATATTGGACGCGGCCGGTTATTTATTTTATTATGACATTCAGTTGACAATTTATGTCTAAAAAAACGAAGTATAATAGAGTTGATGATATAGTGTTCGGATTGGGCTTCTTTAACGGTAGTTTGTTTGTGTAATAAAACTGTATGGTTGACTACGGAAAGGTGACGACGATATTTAAATGACAAGCTCATAGATACTAAGACTAATTAAGAAGTCAGAATTAACCAGTACTAGCTGGTACATATATGTATAGTTGCACCTAGATGGTTAAGCCATTATACTACAAGTTAGTTAGAGCAGAGGGTTAGTAAGGTATCGTAAGGCCGTAATGGTACTAGTGACTATGGACACCGACAGCGTATCTCAGTTCCCAAATCTCAGTGCTCAGTTAGCGTATCTCATCAATTATACCGCATTTGATGTCTTATTCACTTTGCCCCTAATGCCAGGTCCTATATACACTGGTTGAATCGAATGAAATCCCTTTGATATGTATGCTTATATAAACCGCACCAAACAGTGGATTTTTCAGGATAATGGAAGCTCTTGTGTCTCTTCTAGTTGTTTTTCAGCCCAAATACGACAGTTTTGTTTGTTGACGTATACAGTCAGCCAAAAATAAGCTTCCCCGCTGAACACAGTTTTTCGATAAAAAAACGAAATAATTTGGAGCTGTTAAAATGCTCACAAACCAAATCGATGACGCAAAGGAAGGTCAACCGATTTTCAGTAAAAGCAGCAATATTCGTATTAGATCGACTTGTACCCACTCTAGACGTGTAATAAATATCCAAAAATGAAAAAGTGTTTCAGTTGGAAGATTATGGACACTATTAAATGGTCGAAGAGCAAGAAAACCATTTCTCACTGAACACTTATTTTTGAAACAAATTTTCACAATGTCGCTCTCGCGTAATTCTACTGAGAATCCCAATTGGAAAAAATATCTCCCATTTGATTACTCTTGAAGTTCGATGGCACCCGATTCCTCCACTTTTCATCTGGTTATTGCTCGCAACATAATGAACTGAAGTATACCAATTGAATCCAATAGAATTCAAGGCTCAATCTCGAAGGCGGTATTTATCCACTGATCCCAAGATCGTCAGACAGATAAACGTATTATGCCCTTGAATCTCGGTCTCAGAACTTCAACTCTTCAGCTTAAAAGTTCACAATTATATCATGTTGTTTGAAATAATGTGTCTCACTGGATATGTATGAAGACCTGTGGACTAGAACATCCCAGAACAATGTGTAACAAGGAGCCTCCATTCTCTTTGTCGCAGTGGTAACCTAAAGATGTAAATTTATAGATTTGACCACTGATCCCAGAGCATGTGATTCATATGGCGTGGGGTTACAAAAAAATTTAAACTTGTACATTTTTAAATAATTAATAAACCGGATTAACAACCGGATCAAACAGGATTAACAATCAACGAAAACAATTTAATGATGAGATGATATCGAAGTTTTCAAACAATATCGATTTGAAGCAAACAACCGATGCAGGATTTGAAAGCTAATTAGACATAGTCACAAACGTGCTCGGTTAATCATCTGGTTACGATCGATGTTGCGAATGATCACATCTGTGGTCCCCTCTTGGTGGGCAGAAATAATGGGTGGACTAATATCAGTAGTGTTTAATGCTTTTACACAAGACTATTTCTTTGGTTCCGAGCAGGAGGAATCGAGTTCGATCCCAACATAATGAAAAGGTGAATTTTTTCTTTTCCATTAAAATCACAACTATGGTGCAAACTATCGTCCACTCACTATACAGGTTGGGATAGAGTTATACGAAGGAATACCAGAGTGAATCATTTATACTTGAGAACCTTCCAAAACGTGCAAACAATTAGATTTGGATGTTATTGACTGTTTCATGTTTTGGTGGAGGCAGTGCCAAAAAGCCTGAGAAAAGAACTGTTGCTCGTAAAGTCGAGGATAATACTTTCAAAAGATGGAGACACAATACTTTTTACTAACAATGGAAAATACTAATCTCCTCTTGTTGTTAACTCTTATGTAACCAAATCGATAGGCTCGGAACCTGAGTAGTCATCAAAGTTCTTGCAATCATTAACGGATGGTATTCCTTCAATTGTTCTCAAATATTGTTGTTAATCCTTGTTAAAGGCATTATCATGTTTGTTTCATCGATCTATGTCTTCGTGTAATTGATCCGCCCCCTTAAAGCTTGATAATGTAGATTAGAAATTTTGACCCATCGAATTATCGTTCAATCACTAGAGTCTCCATGCCCTCTAAAATCCTGCAGACTATGATCATTCTCAGCTGAAGAAATATTTGAAAAATTACCATCTAATTGCTGATGATCAGTGTGGTTTCCTCCGTGCGACATCATCAGGTGACTTAATTTATTTCGTTACCGAACGATGAGACCAATCGAATGAAGCAAAAAATTTTGAATCCTTTCAATCCGATCTTGGGTTTTTTCTAGTTGAAGTATGGTTTTTTCCAAATAACCCAGTTTGGTGTAAACATTTCACCTATATGACCCGAACACCTATATAAACATTTCACCTATATGACCCTGCAAACTCGTCTTGCAACACTCCATCGAGTTTACATTCGAGAACCTTAAATCCGTCATTTCTGGCTCACCCTAAATAAATCCAAAGTTCCAGGAGACGGATCTTTCCAGATGGAGAGAATGAACTATTCCTTTCCTTTAAGAATGAAACACTAACATTGCAGCCCCGTGTAAATTACTGATAGCAAAACAAGAAAGCCAATCGAATTCTTTAAAGGTTTCGTTCATTCCCAACCAGCGTTCAGATGGAAAGTTTACGTGTAAGCTGTATTTCATCTTGAGTTGACCATAAAGTGGAAAACTCCGCTATAGTGAACCGGTAGTCAGAAGATCCCAAACAAGATTAGAGGGAAATTCTAAATTTTCCTGCATGAAAGTTCAAGAATGTTTTAGAACCGGATAAAGAAGACCCATCTCCATGACCCCTTAACCAACCAGAGGCATGCAACCAACCAGAGACTACAAAAGCAGAATTGCCACACAAACATCGATGTAATACAATTATGCATCCACTCGCAGTATCTTGGCATTCTTCTAGTTTTCGGTCTAGTAATAATTTAACGAAACCCGGGTTTGTGTGACCAGTGTAATTAGATCTATCAGGTACTAGCAGAGGATAATCTACGAGCTGGGTTACTTGATTTAAAGATGCAAATATGTCACCCGAATCACCACCGTTAGTAGCAAATTAAATATGAGTAAGTCAACGCTTATTGTGATCATTGAAATCCCGAATGGTGTCATAAATGGCATGGTGCATAAGTGGGACCAAGCCAATGGTTTATGCATTCCATGGAATAACCAATGATGTCGGTGGACTGTCGGATTTCGGTCTATGTCAGCGCATCGATCGAGTGTTGCTTACCTTCATGTATATAGTACGCTTTAAAAACATCCGATCTCGTTATAATCTAACACTTTCGTTTTTATAGATACAACTCCAACAACATAACGCGTATGAGTCTCGACAACTATTTATATTATTATCTTATCTAACCAAGTTATGTAAAACCAAAGTGGTGACGATCTCATTAATTTATAAAATTTCATCGATATACGAGTATAAAGAAACACTCATGATCATAAAATCGTTCATAACTTTATAGCCACACAGAACAGACGAGCCATCGTCATCTTATATATATATATATCGCATAAAATAAAGTAATAAAATTCTCATTCCAAACTTATAACAAGCAGAGCCATAAAAATCCTAAATAAGATTTCAAAATCATTAATAAGCAACACAATAGAATAGAACCAATATATATTTATGTGTATGCAAATCAAAATATAATTGGTGTGTTTCGTCTTTTTGGCCATTTTTATTTTGTATACAAATTTGCGAATAAATAAGTAATAATAATAAGATTATCATAAAAAGATGGAATATGTCTCAACGCACGATCTGATATAATGGAATTCAATAAAATGATAGTTCGGTGTATGTTTGCCACCTACTTAATCATATATCGTCTCTAATCTGTCACAACTCTTTCGCTGACTGTATAAAGACAACTGTGTATAGGCATCATGCATTCTGAATTGATTTAGATCAGTTTGCTCATATAATGGAGCGATAATCCTCAAGCTGAGCTTATGTTTCATATACTGACTCAAATCGGTCAAAACTCTTTCCTCGACTGTATATAGACGACTGCATTCTGAATGGATTTAGATCGAGTGCCCAATATAACGACTTTAACTTCAACGCGATATGTTTCATGTATCAACTCAAATTTGTCACAACTCTTTCTCTGACTGTATATCGACGTCTGTGTATAGGCATTCGAGTTCTGAATTGATTAAGATCGGGTTTCCAATCTAATGACGCGATAAACAACAAACTGCACGCATGATATTTTCATATATCGACTCAATTCTGTCCAACTCTTTCGCTGACTGTATATCGACGTCTGTGTATAGACATCCGGAATTCTGATTGATTAAAACCACTATATGCGTGCGAGATTATGAACATGAATAGTACAGATGCAGACGATTTCTTACGTTGTTTCGGTGGATGGTGACGATTGAACTCGTAGAACGGTGCAATCGGTGGTGCAAATGAACCCAGTAAAGGGGATGGGCCGTTCCATCTTCTATGTGAGTATACAATCGACTGGCATGGAGCTTTGCATTGTGCAGATGGTTTCTATACGTAAATCGGACCTATAGCCGGAACCTAAAGTAATATAGTGGAATGTCACAATGGGTCAATATAGCCTGAGTGACGGATAACACTAAAAAATGGGGCTTTGGCATACGACGAACAGTGGAGCCCAAAATAGAATGCGAAACCATCGAGTTCGTCGGGGAATTGTCACGTAGGATGATTTGAAAAGGCACAGATTGAATGAGAATGACAGTATAACCTAAGAAGCGTGACGAGTTTATTCCTCACAACGACATCCCTGATAAGCTCGGGTGCGTTTCACTGCTTAAAAACAACAGCGAAACCGAAAATGCAAAGGCGGTCGAGTTAGAGCTCGTGCTATCTTAACAAAATTCGATGAGTGAGGGGTAAGATCGAATGCTGTGACTGGGAGTGATAGAACAGGCAGATCTCACTGAATTGGCACACTCAGTAATCTGCGTTACTAACCCTTTCGGCAAAATTCGATTTTGTCAGGACGCGCACAGCCTTAACGAAGTCACTGTCAAGGATACATATATCCTCTTCCTTACATTAATAGGATTTTAGGTATAGGCTATCTGGTACGAAATACCTGTCCTGCATTGATTTGGCCGATGCATTCATTGTCCCAAAGTTGCATTCATTGTAACTGAACTAGGAATTTTCCAGTACCGGAGAATGCCTTTTGGGTTTTGTAATGCCAGTCAAACTCTCTGCCGGTTAACGGATAAGGTACTTGGAGTCGATCCGAACCCACGGTGTTTGTTTATATAATGTCGTGACGTCGCAGACGTTTGAAGAGCACATGGCACTACTGAAAGAGGTAGCCAATCATCTGTACTAGGCTAATCTCACTATTAGTTTGGAGAAGTTACGGTTTTGTGTAAAGGAAATCAAATATTGTACGTAAATATTAGATGAACATGGACTGCAGGTCGATCCTGACAAAATTACCGGAATCTGTTAGGAGATTAATTGGATTGGCAGGTTGGTATCGACGATTCATTTCGGATTTTTCTCAAATAACAGCACCGATAACCGCCTTGCCTGGCGGTGGTATTTGCCATCGAAAAGTTAAGGCCATACATCGATGGTGTGAAATTCAGGGTGATCACTGATTGTGTTTCCTTTGGCCACAGATGAGAGGAAATATTCGCAAGTATATGTGAAGGCATGGAAGGCTGTCAAATAAACAAGCACAGCAGCAATGTGAATACGGTACATTTGGGAAGGCAACGGCCGCCAACGGAACCATGGGAAATGATCGCAGTTGATTACATGGGCTCATACCCGCGCGATCTAAACAAGGGAACCAGTACTTATTGGTAGAACTGGGTGTGTGCACATAATTCGAGATGTTAAAGCCTATGAGAAGAGCGGAGTCAGTGTCGCTCCAAAAGTTTTTGGAAGGTTCGGTATTCCTGACTTTTGGAGTGCCATCAACCTTGATGACCGACAATGGCGGACAATTCACGTCGATGAATCAAAAAAACTGATGGTGAAGTATGTGGTTGACTACTGCATCCGCAGCCAATCCGGTCGAGCGAGTCAACCGCAGCGTGTTTGCGGCCATTAGAAATTATATTAAAGAACACCAGCGGAAATTGGGACGAGAACATTTTTGGAATCGCAAAGGCTTTGCGTACGGTGGTCCACGACATCTCGGGATTTTCACCATTTGACAACACGCTATGTTTGGAAAGGATATGAGGAGCGGTAAAGGAACCATAGTTCTCATCTCATTAATTAACGAGAAAACGCCAAAGCGAGGAAATGAAAAGAATCCGGCAGCACATATGAAAGGTTGTAGCGTGTCGCTTTATGTATAATGTTGGGAGAATGTGTTTTGTAATTCGAGTTATATTTATCTTGTAATCCACTAGGCCGGTTTCGATCTGATGATGACATCATTGAATGACTATGTGATCGTAAAAAGATTAAATCTATTTTATCAGGCATATGCTACTGGACATGATGGTCATGCTGTATATATGTTCAGTCGTGACGCGACAGTCCTAGTGAATTACAAGAACTTAACTCGAAATTTATTTGAGCTGCTCTGAACGCCACAAGGTATTCACGAAGCGATAAAGAAGAACCTGGATGTGGCTTATACAAGGTATTCGCAGCGCGATAATTTGCGAACACGTTCAAAAACGTTCCAACCCGGATAATACATGTTAAAGAATTAACACGTATTCTCCGGTTTGGAACGTTTGGAACGTAATTCCGGCCATCTAAAGCAGTCATGTCCATATATCGAAATAAACATAACTCTTTCGCCGACTGTATATAGTCGACTGTGCATCATGTATTCTGAATTGATTTATATCGGGTGACCAATATAATGGCGTGATAAACCACTATAGTTGCACGCTCGATTTATTTCTTATATCAACTAAAATCAGTTAAAGTTCTTTCCTCGACTGTATATAGATTACTGTGTATAGGCATCATGCGTTTTGAATTTAATTCGATCGGGTCTCCACTATTGTGGCGTGATAAACAAGCTATGCCCGAAATAAGTTTCATATATCGAGTCAAGTCTGTCCCAACTCTTTCCCCCACTGTTTATAGATGACTTTGTATAGACATTCTACTTTATAAATTGATTTAGATCGTGTGTCACAATGGAGCAATTAATCACTAGCTGTGTGACTGATATGATTCACATATCGACACAAATCTGTCACAACTCTTTCCCTGACTGTATATAAACGACTATGTATAGACATCATCCATTTCTGAATTGATTAAGATTGTTTTTGCAATATAATGGCGCGATAAACTGCGTACTGCGCGTGATATGTTGCGTATATCGACTCAAATCTATCATAATTGTTTCCCCGACTGTATGGGTGACTGTATGCTATAGGCATCCAGTCATTCATTCTAAATTGATAAAGATCGTGTATCCAATACAATGGCGCAATAAACTACAAGCTAAGTGAGTGATATGTTTCATGTTAACAGAAATCTATCACAACTCATTCCCCGACTGTATATAGATGACTGTGTATCGACAACATGGCTTCAGAATTAATTTCGATCGGGTGTCCAATTTAATGAAGCTATAAACCCCAAACTGCGTGCGCGATACATTTCATATGTCGACACAAAACTGTACAACTCTTTCCCCGACTGTATATAAACGACTATGTATTCGTATCCTCCATTTCTGAATTGATTTAGATTGTGTTTGCAATATAGTGGCGCGATAAATTGCAAGCTGCTCGTGATATATTTCGAATATCGACTCCAATCTGCCAAAATTCTTTCCCCGACTGTATATAGACTATTGTGCATAGACATCCTGCAATCTGGATTGATTTCGATCGGGTATCCAATATAATGGTGTGATAAACCTCAAGCTGCGCGCGCGATCTATTTAACAACCTTATGTGTTTCATAATTTACAAACATGTAAATTATGCTTATATGTATGTAAGTACGCGAGTTGTTATGCTACAATACGAGACCAAACAATTTGTTTTGTAATTAATTAAAGTAGAAATGTAATTCAACATAATTACTGTAAATTTTTTATGTTTTTATACGCTCGATGTATAAAGATTTCTTATGAATTTTATTATGTTGTTTTGTGTCTCTTGCACTACAGACACTACCAGACATACATACATTCATATATACATATTCATATACTCTTTTATGTTGTAATTAATTAAAATTTCCGGTACAATTCAAGAGATGTAAATTATAAAGACATAATTTATAAACAAAGCAAGATAATACACTAATGAATTGATGTGAGATTAAGTTACATTCACAGAACGAAAGATGTGCGAATAATTCTCTCGAACATGTTTTTGTATCATTTGCCAGCTATATAATATATTGTACATATATACACAGACATACAGCATCATTATTGTCATATGACCATCATCATCATCATTATGAACACGCGCGGCGCTATGTCATCGTTTTGTGATTAATTTGAATTGTTACTTGGCTACCGTTTCGAATCAGTGAAAATTATATGATCATCTTGGAATGTGTCAGTCGGAGATAAGCTTGTTTATATCATTTGATATGTATCTATGTAGCTTTGTGTACAATCTTAAACGATGAGATTAACTTAATAAGAATGTATAGTTTGAATGTCAACATTTTGACTTCATCGGATACCATCACGATCGTTGCCGACAGCTATCTTTTCACCTACCGTAAGATAACTTTCATTTTATAAGTCGTTGTAACATTCAGTTCGAATCAGCACGTATAGAGTGAGACTTAGTCAGCGTACTTGCTGTCATTTTATTCCTGATTTCGTGATTGAAAAGAACACAATATGTGCCATCAACGCTGCGTTTTGATCCATATATCTCACATATGAGTCATCTCTAGTATGTAAGACTAATAAGAGCGGCAAGGCGGACCTGGATGTCACAGTTATTATATGAATATTCCAAAAGTTGTCTCTCCTGATTGATCAAGAATGGCAGTTGACCGTTCTTCTAAGACCTTAGCCTTCCACCATTCGTTTTATTGTTTCTACAAATTTGTTTAGCCCTCTTAGTAATAACACCTTTGTTTTTCATGTCCTCCCTGACAAGTACAAAATTTTCCAGGCTACGCCTTACAATGATCAAATAATGATGCCTGTCTAGAAAATTTTCGGCCGTTGTTTCGTGTCAGATTTTGTAAGCATTAAAGTCACCAAATTCCAATTAAAATATTGTAAAATCAGTCTTTATCCTGGGGTTAATGTAGTGTGGAAAAGTTTATGAATTGTGTGTCTTTCGAATGCACCAGCGTCCAAACAGCAACTAATAGAGAGTGAAGAAAATCAGATGAAGAAAGGTTATAGTAAATGTTAGGTTATGTATGTACTTTTAACTACACTGTTTGATAGTCATTAACGTTTGATTCGAACCTGAAAACAACGTATTCCAGTGCATGATAGTCTAACTGTAGACATTATCTTAAATCTTGACATTCTTCAACAGCAATTCGAAACAAGTTCGTTTTCAAATTGATTTGCCAAGATATCGTAGCAAACGCACGATCTCTCCTTTTCTGCATAGGTATAAATCACGGCATTTACCATGAAAGTACGTTTGAAATGGCAAATCACGATATAGACAAGTATTTAAGTCCTGCCCAATTACCTAAAAGTGTACAAGAACTAAGAGGCGTTGAGGATAATGTTCCACCTGTCATGGCGCAAGTGCTAAGATATGCTTCAGGGTGGTGAACAATAAAACTTTACATTCTAGTTTAAACGATCGGTCAAGCGTATGGATGTATCGAAATATCTAATAATCAGCATGGAGCACATTGTAGGTAGTCAACCAAACGAATGTTTCGAATCGAATATATTGTATAACATTATCTCGTACGTGAAAATAAAAATAAGGAAATGGTAAATGTCTAATATTACATTAACTTAAGACATTTAGTTCAATAAAATTATATATAATTGGGATATTTAGTTTTCAAAATAAGATATATTATATTTATTTAACTTCTTGAAGATAATTTTACGTTCGTTGCAGGACCGCCTTATTATAAAAAAAAAGGAATGTAATTTTTTTTTAAATATTCATTTATTATAGACATATACTTTTATTCCATTTTACATAACTCAAAATAACAATTTTTTTCTTATAATCTAAAGTTTCTGGAACTTACCAAAATTCAGTACTTAGAGATAAAGCTAGGCAATAAATTCTTTAGAGTGGTATTTGCAATACGACTTTGGTTTAAGGTCATGCAATTCTTCAATTTTGATGATAGTAATTTGATTTGTGCTTTCCACTATTAAAGCTCAGTAATGTCGATCATATTTAATTGTTTTAAATAAATCACAAACAAAATAAACAGAAGAGGCTACTAATAACACATTGACAACCATAACATATATTTGACCAACAGTGGCAAATTCTTCTGTAATTTGATGAACCATACCTGCCTTGTAGGATATGTCGTTTAACGAGATAAAAGTTACAGCTAAAATTAAACTTATATCATAAAATTTATCTTGCAAAATGGATTTTATATCAAATTGAATCTTGTCTGAAATAAGTGTAGTTTTGCCATATTTTAATACAGATTTTTCTGGAATATTTGCTAAAGCACATGATTGCAATTGATGTCTGATAGATATCGTAGAACAAATGTTTCTACGTGAAGTTGATGATCTACTAATTTTTTTTTAAAGGTTGATGACCAAATATTTAGTAACGGTCCAATTTGCTTAATAATTTCAGGGTAATGCGTTATAAGATGGTGTTTTGGGATCGAGTTTTTACCAAAAAGTTTGATATAAAGAGCATGGTGATTTTGAATTAATTCCTGCAAAATATATATGTCAGAATTAGTTATACACCGACGCAACAAAATATTTACTATATCAAATAGCAAAGCAAATAGTTCCCAAAATGGATTATTTATTGGAACTGAATCACCGATGATAACCCCTAGATTTTTTAAGAACAAAAGCATTTCGGAAGCAGAATATTTTAAAGTATTTGACTTTAACATTTCTTTTGATATTGGTTTTGGCTTATTTAGGTGACTTTTGTTGCCATAATAAAAGAAATGTATACGGTAGTTTAATGTCTCAAGTGAAAAATATTTTGCTGTGTATATAAATTCCGACAAAATTTTGAAAATTTCTAGTTTTGCAACGCCTTCTAGGTTATCGTGCATAATATCTACGCTATAGTTTTCTGTGCAATGGAATGTCCTTATTTCGTTAAAAATACAATTTTCTTTAATACCCGTACTTTTAAAATCTATATTTTTTAAATCTTCTTCGTAATTATCCTTATTTCGATATTTCTTTTTCTTATCTTTACATAAAAATTTTGTTTCCGATTTCTTACATTTACACAATCTAAAAAACATAGTTGCAGAGAATGATTCTGAAAAACCTAATATAGAGTTTAAACTTAAATTATCACCCACAAATTGAGAAACTACAAAATATATCTTAAATTCTATTGCCTTAATTTTTACAACAATCCCATTTTTTTCTAAATCGATCAGTTGATTGACCAATGGTTTGAAAACAGCTTCTGTTCCATATTGTTTTCGGTCTAACGTATTAAATAATAATGCTAATAAAATTGTTAATCTTGTGAAATGGTCGCAATAATTTTCCACAAAAAAAATGAATTTTATTCAAAGTTTTTTTTATTGTATCACAAAATTTATAATTTATTTATTGAATTAACAAATAGGTTTAATTTATTTTTAACAAATTTGATTTTTTTTAGATTTAATAATAATTAGAATTAATCACCTTTAATCGCTCTTATTTGCCTTTGCTATAGGTTGTAGTCGCTCGTAAGATCGCTGAGAAAGTGAAAGATTTTATGTCCTCATAAAATTAATTAAACTAAGCTAAAAAAAAGCTACTTAAACATTGCTCAAAATTAAAATCAGTGAATATTTGGTTTTACACTTAGCTTAGGTTTGAAATACCAAGCGCATTCTACTAGAAATTCCAAAAAGTCCTATATTCTATTCCAATTTTTTGACTAAATTATAATTACATAATGACAATTGAAGCTGTCATGATTGTTTTGTAAACAATAACAGCTGTAAAGTTGCGTTATTAAAAAAAATCTAAAATTATATCGCAAATTCAAAGTGATTAATTCAATTCAAACTATTATAAGATAATTATATGAGTAAAGTATTAATTATGTTCAGATATTACTTAATTGCTAATGGTCTTAATTTTATTTTAGGTAGATTCTATTGGATTTCCAACATAGACCGCCCCGTTAACAACTCTAGTTGTTGACTACATATTTGGCAACTTACAAACTTTGACAATTGGTCGCCTTATAATGTTGGATGTGGTTTTAATGGATACTACTCTTATAAGTCCATTGTCATCAGGATGAACATCCACGATTCTTCCCAATGCCCATTTACATGATGGTAAATTATCCTCTTTCACCAATACCAAGTCGTTGATTTTCAAATTATCTTGTTGTATCTGCCATTTGGTTCGTTGCTAGAGCGAGTTCAAATATTCAGTGGTAAAACGCTTCCAGAAACCTTTTACCCTCCTTTGTTGAATATGTTGCCAGCGGGATAATCTCGAGATAGGTATGTTTTCTGGATCAACCTCTGGTATCGCTGTTATTGTAGATCCAATCAAAAAATGTGCAGGTGTCAGCGCCTCAATAGTAGTATCATCTTCAGATAAAGCACATAGTGGTCTCGAATTAAGTACTGCTTCTATTTGAGTTAGTAAAGTCGACATTTCTTCAAATGTTAAATTGCAATTGTTGGTGGCTTTATTCAAATGCGACTTAACGGATTTTACAGCCGCTTCCCATAGACCACCAAAATGAGGAGCTGATGGTGGTATTGTATGCCATTGTATCGCGTTTTGAGCCAAAAAATCTGAAATTATGGAACTATTTGTTTGTGATCGTAACATTTTGTATACCTCATTAAGCTGCCGTCGCGCGCCGACAAAATTTGTGCCATTGTCGCTAAAGATCTCATTGGGAGCGCCTCTTCTGGATGAAAACCGTTTTAATGCTGTAATAAATGCGTCCGTTGTGAGGTCTGTTACAGCTTCCAAATGAATCGCCTTTGTCACCATACAAATAAACACAGCGATGTATCCTTTCGTCATTTTTGCACCACGCCCTCGCTTGCTAGCTAATGATATGGGTCCTGCATAATCTACGCCGCACTTCGTAAATGGTCTCGCTGGAGTGGTCCTCACTGCAGGTAAGTTTCTCATAAGCTGCTTGGTACCCGACGCTCTCTGCCGGAAACACTTGATGCATCTTTTTAATTCTTCTCTCACAAGTCCCCTACCTCGGACAATCCAGTATTTTTGGCGGATAATATGGGAAGTTAAGGAAGGACCTGGATGGAGATATTTATTGTGTGTGAAGGATATGATCATTCTGCTCAGGATATGGGATTTGGGCAGAATAATCGGATGCTTTGAGTTGTATTCGCTCATTGATTTGCTCAATCTTCCTCCTACTCTAAGTATTTCGTTTCCGTCCAAAAACGGTGTGAGTGGCAATAGATTGCTCTTGGTGTTCAACTGTCTCTTTGCCTTCAATTGTTTTATTTCTTCATAAAACTCAATAATCTGGACATGTTTGATTATCTGAGTGGTTGAACGATCTAAATCCTTTACTGTTAGCGACGTGGATATTCTCTCGCTCGGTTTCTTTCTGGCATTTTCTATAAATCTGTTAACAAAACTTAGAATTCTTATTAATTTGCCAAATGAAAATGTTTTGTTAATCAATATATCGATAAAATCTTGTTCGTTTTGACCGTGGAGAGCGTGTGTAATAGACGCTGGTTTGTTTCTTCTTTCTAAATTGGTGCTATCGCATGTAACTTCCTTTGGCCAGCAATCGGTTTTTAGTACCAACCAATTTGGTCCTTTCCACCATAGTTGCAAGTCTAAAAGTTTGGATGGAAACACTCCTCTGGAAGCGCAATCAGCTGGGTTTTGATCCGATCTCACGTGATTCCATTGCTGTCTAGGAATTAGGTTTAATATTTCAGACGTGCGGTTGCCAATAAAGGTTTTCCATTTTATGGGATGATCAGACAACCACGCAATGACTATCGCTGAATCCGTCCATGCATATATTTCCGTTGTTGGCTTCATCGTCTCCTTGATTGCAATAAGCAACTTCGCTAATAAATGAGCGCCACATAACTCAAGCCTGGGGAGGCTAACCTGCTTTATTGGGGCTACTTTGGTTTTCGAAGCAACTAAGGATACACGATGTGATCCCATCTCGTCTGTAGATCGACAATATACGACCGCGGAATATGCTCGTTCACTCGCATCTGAGAACCCATGGAGTTCAGCTTTTCCGATTGGTGCGTTTCTTGGGATTGCCAATTTTTTAAACTCGCCAAATTCACTTTTTAATTGATTCCAAATTTTTTCAATGTCTTCTGGCAGTTCATCATCCCAATCTAATTTCCTCAACCAGAGCGTTTGGAACAACATTTTTGCAATTATCGTAGATGGTGATACCCACCCTAATGGGTCGAAAACCTTTGACGCATTCGAAATTAGGGTTCTCTTGGTAGATTTTTCATTTTCCGGCAATTTGACTGTAAACGAAAATGTATCGCTTATAGTATTCCATTGTAAGCCTAGAATGTTAGTGCTGGCTTCGGTTTCTTTTATTTGGAGGATGTTATCTTGCTCATTTGTATCATCTTCCAACTCTTTGCTATTTGACATCCATTTTCTCAATTTGAATTGTGCTTTCCCAATTACAAGCTGTATATCATGTTTTAACAACTCCTGAGCCTTTTCAATAGATTCTGCACCTCTGAGTAAATCATCAACGTAGAAGTTATTTTTAATTACCTCAGCAATATCAGGTAGTTGTTGTTCCATGTCTAGTGCACACTGATGAAGACTTCGTATGGCTAAGAAGGCTGAGCTGGCTAATCCAAAGGTGACGGTAGTAAGAGCGTAATGTTTTAGAGGTTCTGTTTCTTGTTCGCGCCACAAAATTCTTTGGTAGTTTTGATCTCCTTTGGTAACCATCACTTGCCTATACATTTTTTCGATGTCCGCTGCTAGTGCGATTTTATGATGTCGAAATTTTGCTAAGGTCACCCAAAGTGGTGGTTGTATTGTTGGTCCGATCAGCATGTTATCATTAAGAGACAGACCATTACTTGACTTGCAAGATCCATCGCATACCACGCGTATTTTGGTTGTTGTGCTGGTTTCTTTCACAACACAATGATGAGGCAGGTAGAAGCAATCCTTTTGATTAATATAGTCACTTTTGGGTAGCTCACGCATGTGCCCTAGTTTCAGATACTCTCGCATAACCTTTATGTATTCCCATTTTAAATACGTATTTGCGTTCAATTTTCTTTCCAGATTAAAAAATCGTTTTTCCGCTATATAATGAGAATTTCCTAATTTTGGTGTCGAATCTTTAAATGGAATTTTGACGATGAATCTTCCTTTTTTATCGCGTTTATAATTGGTTTGAAAATTCGTCTCGCATTTCCTTTCATTACTTGTAAACGGTTCGCAGGTTTGAATTTCTTCCAATTCCCAAAATTTTCGTAAGATTTCATCGTTGTTGTTTACGTTTATATGAAAACTGTTACTCAAATGCGTTTGGTTATCGCTTGTGTCGTTCCATTTCAAACATCCTCCTAAAATCCAGCCGAACATAGTATTTTGTGCTACAAGTTTCGTGTTCTCACCTTCAATTCGCCCTTTTCGCAAAATATTAAAAAATTTGTCAGCTCCTATCATGTCATCGATTTCGTTGGGCTTATTGTATTCAGGATCTGCAAGATTTAATTTCTCAAAAAACGTAGCATCCTTTAAGTTGAATTGTTCATTTGGTAGACGCATCGGTAATTTATTTAAAACGAGTACTTCAATTTCAACTTGTTGATTGTCATATCGAGAAGCCAGATTAATCAAAGTCTTACCTTTAGTTTGAATTGTACTAGAAGTTAAACCCTTTATGGATATATTTGCATTTTTCTTCGCAAGTTGTAATCGCTGTAGGCATCTTTCTGAAATGAAAGAAGCTTGTGATCCGGAATCTAATAGTATTCTGCATTGCTGATAATTTCCTAGATGGTCACGAATTTTAACTATAGCAGTTGGGAGCAGTGCCTGGAAATTGTTTGATGTAGAAGATGTGTTCGCGGTGATTGTATTGGCTTCAATCGGTGCTTCTTCATTGCTTGAAATAGTTGTCGATTCTTTCCTTGTTGTGTTTCCTACTACGTCTTGGTGTAAACTAGTATGGTGTTTCGCTTTGCAAATGTTGCATCTAAACCGAGATCTACATACACCTGCTTGATGGTTGGATCTCAAACAATTGAAACACAGCTGGTTCTCCGCAATGAACCCACGCCTATCACTCACATTCATTTTTATAAATTGATCACAATTGTAAAGGTTATGATTTAAACTACATTTAGCACATGTTATTGATTCAGGTATGACATGCAATGTTCTTAATCTTGGTACTTGTGGTTTTCCCATTTGACGAGGGCGCTCGGCTTCACAGTCACTTAAGGCATACCCACGTCTTTTTAGAAACTTCTTAAAGTGATCTAGGGTTGGAAAGTCTTCGTCACATATTTCCATTGCCCAGGCTTGCTTCGATGCGGCATCTAATTTGTTCACCAAAATTAAAATTAGCCATGGATCTCTGGTTTCTGCTTGTGGACCCACTACTTTTAGACCTCTAAAAACTTCCTCCATTATGTCAGACATGTGGTGTAGTGCTATCGCTGAAGGTTGTAAAATAGTTGGTTGATCGGTAAATCGCTTTAATAAGTTTGCTACGACATAACGCTTGTTATCATAACGCTCCTTTATTATACCCCGAGCCTCTTCATAATTCGCATCTGTAATTTCAATATGTCTGATTAATGAAGCCGCGTCACCTGTCAATAATCCCTTTAGATACTGTAGCTTTTGAGCTCCGCTTATAGTTTCTTTTTTCCCCACTGATGCCTGGAATAAATCTCTGAATGAGGGAAACTCAGAATATATACCTGAAAACATTGGGATGTTCATGCGAGGTAGTCGTATTTCGTCTTCACATGTTCGTTTGCTATGTTTCGCTTCTTCTAAAAAACTTCTCTGATTCGATAATAAATCTTGCATACTGTTGTCGGCACTTTCTTTCGACTTTAGATATTCTATTTTAAGAAGTTCAGCCTTCAACGTAAAATAGGTATCTTCTAGTTCATCCAAAGTTGTTGTGGATTCAGGATCTAGCTTAATCCTGCCCTCTAATGACTTGAATTCATTCCATTCTTCTTCTAATAATCGGATGTTAACGCGTACATTTTCGATTGTCTCGTCATCGCCAATATTCGAAACAAACCGTCCAATATGCTTGACTCGTTTTACAATTCGGTTAAGACATCGATTATCTGCCATTTCTTAAAAAGTGGGAAGTTGCACTAAACTATAATATTGTATGCACTCACTAATAATTGTTTGTTTAAAATTCACTCAATTATACTTTTCACTTAAGATTGTTTTTTGTTTTCACAATGCCCCTTTCGCTGTAGGGTCTAATAAATTTTCACGATTTTGATCTGATATGGATAATTTTCGCACTAGTATCCGGTTCGAAGGACCATGTTAATCTTGTGAAATGGTCGCAATAATTTTCCACAAAAAAAATGAATTTTATTCAAAGTTTTTTTTATTGTATCACAAAATTTATAATTTATTTATTGAATTAACAAATAGGTTTAATTTATTTTTAACAAATTTGATTTTTTTTAGATTTAATAATAATTAGAATTAATCACCTTTAATCGCTCTTATTTGCCTTTGCTATAGGTTGTAGTCGCTCGTAAGATCGCTGAGAAAGTGAAAGATTTTATGTCCTCATAAAATTAATTAAACTAAGCTAAAAAAAAGCTACTTAAACATTGCTCAAAATTAAAATCAGTGAATATTTGGTTTTACACTTAGCTTATGTTTGAAATACCAAGCGCATTCTACTAGAAATTCCAAAAAGTTGTGATTACCTATATTCTATTCCAATTTTTTGACTAAATTATAATTACATAATGACAATTGAAGCTGTCATGATTGTTTTGTAAACAATAACAGCTGTAAAGTTGCGTTATTAAAAAAAATCTAAAATTATATCGCAAATTCAAAGTGATTAATTCAATTCAAACTATTATAAGATAATTATATGAGTAAAGTATTAATTATGTTCAGATATTACTTAATTGCTAATGGTCTTAATTTTATTTTAGGTAGATTCTATTGGATTTCCAACAAAAATGCTATATAGTTTTGAATTTAGTTCAGGTGGAAGGCACGCTATTTGAACATAAATAGCACCAAGTTTCTGCAGACCTGCAGAACTGCCTAGTGGGTTATTAGTTTCAAATTCATCGAAATATATCATTATGGGGAGAATTTTGCCAACGACATTTAAATTAGATATTTGTTTTTCCAGAATTTGGTTTGAATGACGTTATAAATACCATTATCCGGATTTTCTTCATTTAAAAAATTATTGTAATTCATTAATTTATCAAATACTTGACCATACTCAATAAAATTTGTCAATGAATGTTTTAATGGTATGATTGTCTCACTCACATCTACGATAATATGTTACAATTTTTATTAATCGTAGGATCATTTCTTTGATCTATAATTAAATTCGACTTATATTATTACAATTCACAAGACATGCTGGCAAAATAACTGTTGAATTTGGAACTGTACCAGAGCGACACGGCATTTCAAGTGGTTTTTGTATATTTGTTTCTGATATATTTAATTTAAATATGGAGTCAACTTTATTCGATTAAGTACTTTCGTTTATCAAATTTCTATCTACGAAATGTTTTTTAATATGTTTTTTAAATAAATCATATAAACCAAATTCACGGTGCGGAGTACATTTGTTACATTGAAACAAAAACTGAGGCCAATGCCAAATTTTAATGTGCTTAATATAAGCATCGTACGTATTCATTACGTTTTTACATATAAAACAATCCATTTTATAACTTAAACATAAATACTTCAATAATAAAATTCTAATTAAAATAATTAAGATAATTAAATACTACAATATAAAATATATAAAATTCAATCTTATTTGAAAAACTTCTTTAGCTCATGTGATGGAATTGTTATATTCTTCATACTCACCCAACAAATTATTAACTGAGATAAAATTACGATCCCATTCAGTGTCAATATGATAAATTGCTTTTTGAATAAAAAGCCAAAGCGATTCTGCCAATATTGGATAAGATGAATGTGATGACTGGTACACCTTAAAGCATACGTCAATGGTTTTAATAGGATTACCAATTTTGAAAAGTCTATTTCCAAACGAAATATATCCGGTTATATTCTCAGCTTCTCCCATAAATATTGGGTAAGGTTGAAGTGACCCAGTCAGGTCTATGTGCTTTTGTTTTATATTTTCTTGTTTTGCTTCAAATTCAAATAAATCCTAGAAAATTAAAACATATTGTAAAATAATTACTAATGATATTATTATAATTAACTTACAAGAACTTTAAGTATAAATCCATCTGATATTTCAACCTTCGAATATTTCAATAAATTCTGCTTGGAACGTTTCTTGCCAAAATTGTTTTTTATTAAATAAGGTAATATGTAAAAACCTCTAATAGTTGCGTCGAGTTCGGAAATTTTACTTATTAATGGTTTAGAAAGATTTACAGTGTCTAATTTCGTTAACAAAAATCGATTTAATAGTGGCCAATTATTGGCCATACACTCTAATTAATTTGGGTAAAGTACACCAAAATCATGTTCAAATAATTCGTGACCTTTTGATGATTGCAAAATTGAAAATCTTGTCAAATAGTGTGATATTGCATTTTTGCGGTCACCATTCTTTATAATAGCCAAACGTACTTGAAATGTCTTTTTCCAAATTTTTTCTATTTCGCCCCAATTGTCGTTTTTATCAGCTTGTTGTAAATACTTAAGGTTTGATATTGTTTCTGCATTTGAAACAATTGGTTCTTCAATTGCATTTTGTGCTACCGTTTTAATTTTATTATATGCTGTCCAAAGTTTACCTGTTGCCAGAGAGTGTGTTCTATTACAATATGGGGTGTAGTAAACGTTTGCTCTTTCAGTTGAAAATAGTTATTCTTTCAGTTGACAATTCAACAAACCGTTATAACTTATAAATTTTGATCAACCGTGAGAATAGAACACGACCAATGTGTGATAATCTCAAAGTGATTAGATTTGGTATATTGCGGTTATGGTATAGTCGCCAGACGTATTTAAAAAAAAATGGAAAAATTAGTAACAAGACAGTCCGACACATCTAAACTGATTTGTCTCTGCTGGCCAAAATCTAGCAGAACATAAGACAAAAGTTGTCCCAACATCATATAATATATGCTGGTGTCCAAGATACAACATAAATGTTGGTGTCTATGGATGGTCACCAAACGTCACATTTCCGGTGGTGCCGTCTGTGTCTTTACGAGGAAGCTCTATTAGACATATAAGCTGTACGAAGATTGAAATCATATCTCTTTGACCTACACGTAATCGAGTAAAATAGAAGATGGCTGAACGGTAGTCAAGGTCTAAACAAATAAAAAGTAGGTTCCATCGGATAAAATCATTGGATCAAAACAGATATGTGGCACAAAATAATAATAAGGTGAGCCATAGCTCTGCTCACCTTATTATTATTTTGTGCCCTGCATTCCAGGGCTCACTATGGCTCACAACGCGACATTCTAAGGACATATCAAGTTCTGCTGCATGTAAGAATAAATAGATAGTGAGCACCCTTATATAATTAATTCCTTCACTGTATGTTGAATATAATAAATTTAATCACAGAAACGTGATATATAGAGTTATGCATAGATATCAGGGCTAGTACAACCGGAAATTAAATAAAATATTAATTAATAATTCTGATAATTAATTATTTTTGTAACACTTTACATGTTGTATGCAGTTAAGATACTCATAGCATTGCTGTATCGTTGTTGCATAACCACTTTTGAATGGAAACCGACGATAACGTTGAGAAATCAGTGATCAATCAGTGATTATTTATCTAAAGTAGTCTGTCGCTTTACGGACATTCGCTTAATGGGTTGGCGTATAATGTCGACGAGATGGGGCTGGAATCAAGAACTTTTATCTCTAAATATAAGTAATCAGCTTTTAGATTCAAGCAGCCAAATGCTCGTATCGAATTATGATTTTGGTGTAAGAAAATGATGCTGATGTTCAAAGATTAAATCCCCGGGCCTTGATATGTCGGGCTCTAAGTGCAGATTTTAACTGCCGGTGGAAGCCTTCGACCAAACCGTTTGCTTGAGGATGATATGCAGTGGTTCGTATGCAATTCGAACCAAGGAGTTTCCTCAACTCTTTAAAAAGTTTAGATTCGAATTGCGTTCCTTAATCGGTTGTAATTGTCAAAGGGACACCAAAACGCGAAACATAATTATTAACAAAAGTGGTCGAAATAGTAAATGCAGACATATCAGTCATGCAATATGCTTCAGGCCACCGAGTAAAACGATCAACACATGTGAGTATATAATTAAAATTATTTGAAGTTGTTAAAGGTCCAACTATATCTATATGAATATGTTCGAAACGAGAATTAGGTATTTTAAATCCACCTAAGGGAGACTTAGTGTGTCTGTGGACTTTCGAACGTTGGCATGATAAACAAGTTTGTGCCCAATTATTGACATCTTTGTTTAAACTAGGCCAAAAATAACGAGCAGAAATCAATTTACGAGTTGCACGAACCCCTGGATGTGAGATATTATGTAAAGCATCAAATATTCTTTTACGAAGAGGAGCTGCGATGTATGGGCGATTACTCCCTGTAGCAACTTCGCAGTAAAGCTCACAACCCGGAAATTTAAAAAGCTCTAACTTCAAATTGGAGTTAGCACGACGTCCGGAAACAGAAAGTAAATTCTGAAGTTCTAAGTCAGCTTTTTGGGCATAGACAATTAACTGATAGTCAAAACTATCATCAACGGATGATAAAACTGAGGTATCATCACCAATGCGGGAAAAACAATCCGCTACAGTGTTCTCTTTACCACTCACATGTCTACTATCCGTAGTAAATTGACAAATATAGTCCAAGTGTCTCGATACTCTAGGACTATGTTCAGTCTTAGACTGAATTGCTCTGGTCAGAGGCTTATGATCGGTGTAAACTCTAACCTCTCGACTTTCTAAAAAGTAAGTGAAATGCTTGATAGCTAAGTAAATTGCGTACAGCTCTCGATCGAATACGGAATACTTAAGTTCAGCATTCGATAACTTTCGATAGAAATATCCCAACGGCTCCCAAACATTATTATTAAATTGTTATAAAACCACGCCAACAGCTCTACTAGACGCATCGGTAGTCACACTAATTAAATCTGAATTATTCAGAGGGTGTGCTAACAAAGTAATAGATGCCAACTCACGTTTTAAAAATTCAAATGCTTCATTGCATTCATCAGGCCAAGTAAAATTTCTAGGCGTTTTGGGCATCACGTATTTTTGATAAATGGTTAAAAACGATTTTACAAAATACTATACGGAGATCAAAATATTTCGAAGAGGGCTTGGCTAATCATTGACAATGCTTGACAATCATTGACAAGCTATTTGCGTCCATTAATAGGCAAAACCACAAGTAAAGTTATCCCAAATGCGCGAATAAATTCCGATCTCCTCGTTCTCTATATATACCTGACATCACATTAGGCATTCAACACCGCTGGTGTATCTACACACCGCAGGTGTGTCTAAACTTTTGGAACGTGAGTATGAAAACATTTCCAATGAGGAATTGTTATTGCTAGTAAAACCACCGATGCATGGCACGTCTTTTCATTTTTTCAATTAAACGTCGAATCAACTGTTTGATCTATAACAGAATTTTTTAGAATTTCAAGTGCACGGCAAGGTAAATGTGATTGGGAACTTTGCAGACTCCATCTCAACCAGTCACTTCTATCTTCAGTAATGAAAATCAGAAAGTAAGAGGAAATGGAAAGGGCAACTGACAAACTTGAAGAAGTACAAATTAGCGCCTATGAGATCGGTTGTCGTCTAAGTAAGCCTGAAAGAACTTGGACACCAAGGTGGACTAGGGAATTGGGCAGACTGAGAAAACAGACAAGAAAACTTTAACTGGAAATCACACTTGGGACTATAACAGCCCATCCAACCCCTTCGGCAACGATATGTTAATCTTTACTGACGGATCACTATGCCGTAATCTAGCTGGTGCTGGATTATACATTCAAAATCCTGAGGTTGAATTATCTATCCCACTTGAGATCGTCGCATCTGCGTTCTTTCCGACAGCCAGGCTGTCCAAAAGGCGATTGGTTCCAATACTGTTTCATCGAAACTTGTTTTGAAAACGATAAGTGCCTTAAATCGACTAGACAGGCTAAATAAAGTTAGACTCTACTGAATACCCAGTCACATGGGTATCAAAGGGAATATCATGGCCGGTAAATTGTCCCGATTGAGTGCGACATCAAACTTTATGGGACCTGAGCCCGCTTTAGGAGTGACGTCACTATCTCTTAAACAAGAAATTGATTATCACTTTGGAGATCTGCACCAAAAGAGAGGGGATAATCTCATCTCCTGTCGTTTATCCAAAATGTTCCTTGGATCAGTAAATCAGCAAAGATCCCAGTCTTTCTTAAACTATGATTAAGGATCTTGCTGGGCATTCTCTCTTTCTGCGAACAGTGTGGGGACCAAGAGCACTTTTTGTCCTCCTGTTCATCATACTCTTCCCAAAGACTGCACGGTTTCGGCTCACAATTCCTATTTGAGGACCAATTGACGACCTTAAGGATATCGGGTATCCTGGACTTCATTAGAAGAACAAACAGATTCCGGGACTGAGAGTGTTCGCCTGGGAAGGGATGTCACAATGGGCCAATTGAGCCTAAGTGACTGGGGGGAAAATGCTGAACTCTAAATTGCGCTTGGCAAGTGCTACATCGCATTGAATTAAAGAGTTCTCTCTACAACTCGTTTGACATTACACAATTTAATAATACCACGAACTAAAATTGTAGTGAAGTTCACGCAACTCTTTGAGTGGTTCAAACCCAGTTTCATTGAGAATATATTCTCGTTCTAGCTCGATGCGTTTCTGTTACTAAGCATTCGAGGTCAAATAATCTAGAGAATAAATAGAATATTATTGACATCTGTAAGTTCACTTAAAATAAATCAGTTCATTTATTCACGACTTATCCACAATGGATACCACCATGTGGTAGTCTAGCTGTGGACATTATCTCAATAGCCGATACGGTTACCTTGACATTCGTCAACAGCTCTGCGAAAGAACTTCACTGTTTCATTGAAATTGACTGCAGAATGATTTCCAAATTAAACTTCAAAGAAATCGCGGCAACCAGCTCACATAAAGCTTTCCCAAATTCAAACGACTTTTATTTTCTGTATAGATCCCAGCATTCACTATGATCCAACTACCTGAAAGAGTGCCAGAAAATCCAAGGGACGAAGAGGATGATATTTCCAAGAGATGCTTAAAAGAGATCAATAAAACTACATACAAGATTTGACATGGATCAAGCCAATGCATGTACTGAAATATCAAATAATCTATGGTTGCAAAGCGCGGTTAAGTGCTCTTACCTGTTCTCAAATGAGACCTTACGATCCATTGGTGCATATTATCGTTGGGCAAGCCAACGAATGCTTGGAGCGTGTTTCATTTTGGGCATAACAGCGAGAATAGAATACGAGACTGAAGCGTGACGAGAATCTCTCTTAACCAATAAGCTCGCCCCTCGAGCAAAAATTGGAATACACATATTGACAAAAATGGAAACTACTTTAATTAGAGGATCCTGGATCCTGAAAAATGGTGTACCCAACACTCTGGAATGTGATCTATGACCTTTTTTAATACTCCTACCAAAATTAGTTTGTGTTGGTTGGATAAGCAACATTTTAGCCATGGTGCAGTAACAAATGATAAAAATACATAACAAAGCATTCAGTCACATCTTTAATTTATTAGTCTCTGCCTTACATTAGACAAAATTTGTCGCATAGTTACTAAAATGTATATCTCATAACCTTAGAGGCGGATGTCGAAGAAAAATCACCCTACGTCACATATTCAGAAAAAGATTAGCCACTGTTGTGTGTTCAACACGGTATCCGGTGCGGCCGTCTGTGTCCGTAAAGGAATGCTTCTCTTTGTCTATACGAAGCATCAAATCACAAATAGGATAGCATGGATAAACATCAATCAAGGATTAGATCCTCATGCTGAAAAAGCGAAATTCTTGGGACATACCGAGTTTCAAGTTTCAAATATCGTGGTTAGAATCAACGAGTACGTTTATATAATTAATTCCTTCACTGTATGTTGAATATCATAATAAATTAAATCACAAAAACGTTTTGAAGTATGGGGATAGAGTTCTTCATAGATAGCTGGACTAGCACAACCGGAAATTAAATAAAATATTAATTAATAATTCAGATAATTAATTATTTTTGTAACACTGTACATGATGTATATAGTTAAAATACTCATACCATCGCTGTTTCGTTGTTGCATAACCACTTTTGATTGGAAACCGACGATAACGTTGAGAAATAGATCACGGTTGGATACTTTAAATTATTTATCTACAGTATTATGTGGCTTTACAGACGCTCACTTGATGGATTTATTAAGATCAAAATTTTTGCCGATGGACACACATCGCAACAGGTGTATATAATTTCGACGAGACGAGACTATTTTAGAATCGGATGTGATCAAGGACCTTTATCTTTAAATATGATTTTAGTGAGATCATTTATCAATTATACAATCCCCAGGATTTCGAAAATATTTTTAAGTCATAAAGGGGTGGATGAAATCACGTATTTTTGAGGAATGGTTATAAATAATGATTTTAAAAAGTTCTACGGTCTTCAAACTATTTCAAAGGGGCTGTGCTAATCGTTGGCAATGCTCTCTGAGTCTCTGCCATTAACTCAATAACGTCCCGGATAACTTCAAAATGACATTTCACCAAATCTCACTGCAGCAAATTGGAACAAGGTGTTATTGCTAATTTCAACGCCAAAAACCTATTTGCGTCTATTGATGGGCTAAACTACGGATAAAATAAGCATGAGTGCACTGATAAATTTTGATCTCCACGTTCCCTATACAGGATATCACATTAGACATTCAAACCGATATTGTCGCTTTGGCACATGAAGCTTGAATGAGCGATCTAGACATCACAGGTGTGTGTCCAAACTTTTGGAACGTGCGAGTATGAAGACATTTCCAATGAAGAATTGTTGCTGATAGTATAGAAGGAATCTCCGATGCATGGCAGATCTTTTCACTATTTCTCAACTAAATCATTCAAACGATCGTTTATATTAGGAATCTAGTGGGTTGGGACATTGAATCAACTGTTGGATCTACAATCTTAAATTAAAAAATTTCGGAATTTATTCAGAAATATACAAATACAAGTTTATTAATCTAGATCTATAATGTCCCCTTCAAAGAAATCCTCATCGACCACAACACACTTATGCTAGCGTTTGATCCAACCCTCGAAACATTTTTCATATTCGGTTTTCGGTATGTCCATCAGTCCTTCCTGAAATTTTTCCATTATTTCCTCTCGGCAGCTGAATGGCGAATTCGGTAGCTGTTTGATGATATTTGTTGCATTTTACGCCTAAATATTACGAGTAATGATGGCACTGTGCGTTATCATGGTACGAAATCCACGAGTTTTCTGCCCACAATTCTTTTTGTTTACGGTTTGGCCTTCTGGCAAAAATTCATGATGCACTACACCGTTGAAATCCATGAAAACCGTAAGAATTGCCTTCCTTTTAGACGGAAAACGACGTGGTTTTTTTGGTCTCGGCATGTCGTACTCATAAGCCCACGTGTCGTCTCTAGTAATAATCCTTTTGATGAATGTGGGATTGGATTTAGCCTCGCAAATCATTTTGCGACGTCAACACGGTCTCTGTTTTGCATGAAATTGAGGTCTTTTGGCACCAACCTTGCTGCTACACGATTGAAACCCAAATCATTAACCAAAATGCCTTGGACGGATCCTTAGGCAATGTTCAAGCCCTCCGCTATCTCTCTTTGCATGGTTAATTCGCAGTTATTGACCAAAATTTCTTTTTCTTTATCAATGTTTTCGTCGGTTTTTAATGTCGATGGTCTGCCACTGCGTTCATCATCTTTGATTGACTTGCCACTGATAAATGACCGTTCGCTTTAGACAATCGTTGCCGAAACCCTTTCCAACATTTTCAACGTTCGCACACCATTGATGAGAGAGCCACACGGTGATTATTCCGGGTGGTTATTTCACAGTGATTTTGTGTTTCATACTGAAATTGTCTATACGTTTATAGGTCCGATTTACGTAGAAGCATATGCACATTGCATAGTTCCATGCCAGCCAATAGTAATGTCATGTCGGACTATGAATTATGCACTTCATCTGGGGATCATAGTTGTGTTCATTCAAACCGCTGATCGTAACCAGATGTTTAAAAATCTGGTTTGGATCACACACCTGTCGACATTCCAATGACAGTATCGATATCTGGTAGCCCTCTCAAGTCTCAATCATATCATGCCATATTTGGATTATGTTTGTTATCTCATCGAATTTACATTCAGTTGTTTTACACACATCTTATGCAACATCTATAGTATAAAGCAGTTGTAAACTATATATAACTCAATGTGGTCTATATCAAATATTGTAGCTCATCGTCAAACTCAAATATCACAATCATCAAAATGTCATGTAAATATTTTTGTGACGAAATCTTCGCTTTGATTTATGTTTCGAAACCCAATTTATAATAATAAACTCTATTACATATATAATATATGGGTTTATGTTGAATTGAGATACAGTGTGTAAATTGGTGTGATATATCTTTTAAATTGATGTAATTATCGTAGCTGTTAAAATTTTTAATTTATGTGTTATACGTTACAAAATCGTTAAGTGATACATCATTTTGTGCTTTGATCTTTGAAAGAGTAAATAAACCTAGATTTATGTTAATCAACTATAATATGAGTTATGTAAATTATGAGTGTTATGTTATGACAGATTCGACGAAAAACATTTCAATTCCTTAATTAGGCATTTATAAATGTATACGTTTAACGTCAGCGGAAATGAACTGTATGATTTACTTGTTGACTTATGGTTTAGAATTCTTGTTTGTTAGTATTGAAATTCTGTTGAGACACTTCCTGAGTTATCGAACGCAATAGGAGGAAAATCAAATCGAAAACTATGCATTTATTTCGTCTACTGGTGTAAGGTCAACCAAAGTTCATCGCGTTGATCCAGACTACACGTTTGATATCCTTTGCTATCCTACTTTGCCAATGATCTTTCTTTGTAGCGTATCTATTTTGGATGATACATCTCGGTAAGATGCTTACAACTGATTCTAGTGCAGCTTTAAAACAATAATTAAAGTTTTTTTTTTGGAATTTCTATTCAGTTTTCAACAAGTACGAAACCTATTTTTTTGCTTTTAGTTTTTACAGAGTCCTATTCAGGTTCGAGTTCTTCCTGTTCAATTTCATTACTTCGAATTTCTTGGATGTTCCTTATCTGCTTTACCACTACTAAACTTCTGTGGCATACACCTACTTAAACCAAATACAACAAAATACAGACTTTTAAAGCTACGGCCTTTGACTTATACATTTAAAACTGAAATATTTTAATTTAAACCAGAAACATTTAAGTTCAAATCTTCAACTTTAAAACTATTAAAAGATGAAATGTTAAAGTTTAAACCTTAGACCATAACCTTAACCTGAAACATAAAACATTTAACTTTAAACCTTAACCTTAAAACTTACACTTAATGCCTTAACGTTGAACCTAACACTTAAAGCTTCAACTTGAAAATTTTAAACTTAAATATTAAACAATGAAATTTACGTTTTTAACTGAAATTTTGAACCTTACACTTTAACTTTAACCTGAAACTGTATATCTTAAACCTTAACCTTTAACCGGAAACCATAAATATTAATCTTCAAACCTTAAAATTAAAGCTTTTAAGTTTAAAGTTTATGGTTTAAACTTTATTAACCTTAAACTTGTAAGTTTAAACCTCAAAACTTACACTTAAAGATTGAACCTTAAAAATAACCTGGAACATAAAACCTTAACTTTAAATCTCAATAAATTAATCTTAAACTCAAAGCTTAAACCTGAAACATAAAACCTTCAAACTTAAATAATAAACTGTAAATAATAAACCTTAAATATTAACCCTTAAGCTTTAAGTTTACACCATGAACTTAACCTAAAACCCTTAATACTAAACCTTAAACTTTACGATTAAACAATAAACTTTAAACTTCAAACCTTAAACTTATAGCTTCAATCTGAAATTTCAAACTTTAATCCTTAAAAATAATTTAAATCTGAAACCAAAAATGTTAAACCATTAAGCCAAAGCTTAAACCTGAAACTGTTAACCTTAGCATTAAACATTAAATCTCAGTGGTAAACCTTAATCATTACACTTGAACCCTTAAATCTTGAAACTTAAACTTTAAACCTAAAATTATAAACCTTAGATTTAAAGCTCCAACCTTAAACCTTAAACAATAAATCTTAAATCATAAAATTTAATCTCAAATCTTGAACCTTAATTCTTAAACCTTAAATCTTAAACCTTAAACTTAAAACTTCAACATGAAACTAAATATTTAACCTTTTATACTAAAGTTTAAACTTAAAGATTAAACCTTAAATTTTAAATCTTAAATATTGACCCTTAAACTTCAATTTTTCAACCTAAAACGTTTAACCTAACCCAACTAAATCTTAAATAATAAATTTTAAACCTTAAATATTGTATATTCAATTTTTAACTTAGAGTTTCAACCAAAAAACTTAAAACTTAAAACAAACACCTTAAACATTTAACTTCAAACATTAAAATGTAAACCATTATCTTAAAGCTTAAACCTGAAACTTAAAGATTAAACCTTGAACTTAAACATAAATCATTAAATCTTAAACCTGAAACGTTAATACTTAAACCGTAAAGTTTAAACTTGAAGTTTCAACCTTCACTTACAAGCTTAATCCTTATACTTAAACCTGAAACCTTAACTTTTAAACCTTAAATCTTAAAACTTAAACTTTAACATTAAACTTAAAGTTTAAATTTGAAACTGAAAACATTAAAGTTTAAGCCTCAATCTAAAACATTAAACCTAAAGGCTAGAACCTAAACTTTAAAACCTTGAACCGTAAAATTAAGGCTTCAACTTAATAAACTTTAACCTGATATTTAACTTAAACACTAAACTTTTATTTTTTTATGTTTAACCTTTAATTTAAAGCTAAAACCCAAAACTTAAAACTTTAGACTTAAAAAGCAAACCCTTAACTAAAAAGTGAAATATTAAACTTTAAACATTATATCTTAAATCTGTTACTTTAAATATTACACATCAACCTGAAACGTCAAACATGAAATGTTCAACTCTAAACTTAAAGCCTTAACCTGAAACGATAAATTTTAAACCTTAACGATAAACGATAGACTTTAAACCATCTTTAAACTTCCAATCTTAAACTTTTAACCCTCAACTTCAAATCTTAAACTTAAAGTTTTTAACCTGAAACTAAATACTAAACTTTAAACTTAACAAGATAAATTTAAACCTGAATCACATTACAACTAAAATTTTAAACCTTAACTTAAACTTGAAACATTAAACCTCAGATCATAAACTTTAATTTGAAACTCAGGTATCAAAACATGTAAATCCGTAAAGTGAAATCCCAATTGATATATGGGTGGAACTTTCAAACTGTGCAAAGAATAAGTCAATCTAGTTCCATAATACTTTTATTGTGTTGGTTTAAATTCAACTCGTGCGAAATGTAGGAGTTTAATTATCACATACAGCGCCAATCTTAACAATAAACTTGAATCATTTCGTCTGTAAAACGCTTTACAATAATCTGTTATCAAAACTACAATTTAATGAAAACGTAAATAGGTACAATGGAACTCGGCTTAGTCTTATAGTGTTGATACCATCCTGGTTGTAATCTGATCAGCCAAAAGCAGGGAGTATATCCCTCGGACTATAGATCGGACTATAAACCTTATTGTATATTTTTATCACTGAAAGTTTTGGGATCTTATTATAGGACCACCGGGTTCAGTTTTACCGACTATATATAGCAATCTATAATATGCTCGTATAAAACATAAAGTGATGTTTCGTATTACTGTTATCGAAATAACAGTTAAATCAACAAAAACAAAATTCTGTTAACATCATGGAGATAAACTTTAAATCGCTAACAAGACATAATAATAATTTTATGTTTAACGTTAAACTCAAGGATGCAATCTTAAAGTTTAAACGTTAAATTTTTTAATATTTAACTTAAAACCATAAACTTTACGGTTAAACCTGAATCTTTAAACATAAAATACCAAATCTTAAGCTTAAAGTTTAACCTTTAAAGTTAAACCTGAATCATTAAACTTTAAGCCTTAAACTTCATACCTAACCTTATACTTAAAGCTTCAACCTGAAACTTAAATTCTTATATTTTTAACTTTTTAAACCACAAACTTAAAGCTTCAACCCGCAACTTTAAACCTAAAAAATCCTAGTTTTAACTTAAAGCTTAAACCGTAAACAACCTGAAACATATACCTGAACCATAAATAAACCATAAAGTTTAAATAATTAAATCGTAAACCAGTAGTTTAAAGCCTCAGTTTATAATTTTAAATATTAAAGCTTTAATACTAAACCAAAAAGTTTAAGGTTTAAGAAAAATGATTTAAGCTGTAAATCTTAAGTCATTAACCTTAAACATTAAAATTTAAGCCTAAACCTGAAACCTTGGACAATAAAGTTTAAACCTTAATCTTCAAAATTTAAACTTAAATTTTTAACCTTAAATTTTAAACCTTAAATTTTAAATACTAAACCTTAAACTCAAACACTAAAACAAAACTGAAACCTCTCAAAAATAAAGCTTAAATCTTAAATTTTAACCTAAAACATTAAACCTTAGATTTACAAAAAGTTTCATATTTAAACATAAGTAACGAAACATGCATTATATGATAACAATTCTATTTGTTATCGGTACGTGAGTACCCCATCGGCATAGGGGTGGAACTTTCAAAGACTTGAAATTAGCAAATCATTCTAGTTCCTTTACACTTTACCTCTGATGGTTTTCAACTCCTGCCAAATATCGAAGTTTAGTTTTCACGACTGCCACCAACCCCAACAATAAACTTGAATCACTGCGGCTCTACAAGGGTCCGCCAAATAACTTTTTTTTTTTTGAAAATGTTATAAAAAAAAACTACTGAATATTTTCTCAAATTTCTTCTTTTATTTAAAAGTACAATCCTTCCGGTTAATAATGGAAAATAATTTCATTCAAATGGCTGCCTCGGCTGGCCATGCAGTAGCCTACACGATTTGAAGCGTCAATTGTCTCTGGCTTGTCGGCGTAACACTTATCTTTGAGGGCACCCCACAAATAATAGTCCAACGGTGTCAAATCGCAGCTCTGAGGTGGCCAAACGTCATCAGCTCTGCGGCTGATAATGCGTTCTTCAAAAACAGGGCGCAAAACATCGATTGTAGCTTCAGCTGTGTGGCACGTAGCCCGTCCTGTTGAAACCCAATTTTGCCAATATCCTCCTCTTCAATTTTTGTGAACAAAAATTTGTTCAATATGGCCCGATAACGATCGCCATTGACTGTAACGGCCACTCCTTACTCATTTTCAAAATTGCCCAATTATGCCTCTGGACCAAAATTCTCACCAAACAGTGACTCGTTTTGGGTGTACCGGCTTTTCAATGTATGCGTGCGGGTTTTCTGTGCCCAAAATGCGACAATTTTGTTTGTTTACATACCCGCCAAGATCAAAATGAGCTTCATCCGGAAAGATGATTTTTTGGCAAAATCGGCATCTTCTGTAAGTCGATCGCAGGCCCACTCAGCGAAGCGAAAACGCATTGGATGGTCAGTTGGCCTCAATCCCTGAACCAATTGGACTTTGTATGGCTTCATACCAAGGTCTTTATGCAAAATTCGTCTCAATGATGTCTCCGAAATGTTCAATTGTTGAGAACGACGGTGAATTGATGTTGATGGCGCATCACGCACATTTTCTGCCACAGTATCAATATTCTCAGGTGTACGCACTGTTTTTGGCTTTTCACGCTTTGGTTTATCGATGAGGATGCCAGTTTTTTTCACATTTTTCACAAGATAACGAACATACGGAGCTGACGGTGCTTCTCTTCTTCCAAAATCCGTACGCAATTTTCGCACACATTCTGCAACATTATCATGATTTTCAAAGTAATGTCGCAATATTTCCCAGCGTTGTTCAAGCGTATACACAATCATATTCGTTCAGCAGAAGGAAAAAACTAATTATCTGTCAAATCAGACATGAGCTAAGTGTTACCATTCACGAAATAAGCACTAGTTGAAAAAAAACTTTAGATGGCGGATCCTTTATTTACCATTATCTGAAGTTACGAAAACATCAATTTTTTAAAAGAATTCTGTGCTTCGAAATCCAAACGAAATTAAATATATTTAGGTACGCAATTAGGTGCATTGAACTAATACGTTCCTACCAATCTTTGTTTAGACGTAGTAGGGTTTTGTAAATTTTAAAGATATTTATTCGTTTGTCAGACATCACTGACATCTATAAAATATTTACTGACTTAAATAAGACAACTAAAGCTGAGTACAATGTTTATGTTTCTAACGAACTATTAACCTTATTGTTTCTTTTATCACTCAAAGTGATTATTATTGGGATCTTAATAAGACCACCGGGTTCAGTTTTACCGACTTTATGGCAAAACAGATGCTATAATAATATAAAAAGTGATGTTCCGTATTACGGTGACCGAAATAACAACTAAATCAACAAAAAAAAAATTTTTTTTTGTTAACATCTTTGAGATTAACTTTAAGTCGCTAACAAGACATAATAAAAATTTTATGTTTAATTTTTACTGTCTTAAAATTATATTTTTTTTAGTTTTTTGCTTTTTTATATTCAATTGAACATTTTTTTTTATAGTCCAAACCGAACGATATAAAAAATTCAAACATCTTGCAATCAGCTTAACTACGAATACTGTATTATTCTATGGAGAAACGAGCAGCGCCATAATAATACACTCAATCAAAATGATAAAATCAATAATTTAAAACTTCTTGTCTTGTGTATTAAGTAAACAACAAGTACATTATATTCTTTACAACTATTATCTTCTTATGTACGAAATAACATGGTTTTAAGTACTCGGTTTTGTACAGTTGATTTTCCGTGTCTTAGAAAATCGTATATAATACGAGTATATTATATATACACACACATAAGATCATAGATAATGAACTGTACACAAAAAGAAACGGTTTTACTTTCACTTACGATTTGAACATATAAATCTAAGGTAATTGAATTTCTGGTACATTATACATGCCTTGAAAATTGGTATGGAGATCTTATTGGCGCGTTCGTCTTATAATAATTCTCGTATTGTGTAATGTTCGTATAATTATGTGAATTGTTAATTATTTTTGAATGTGAGAGGTCTGTAGCGCTAGGTGTGCGTTGTAGGAACGTCTATATTGCGTGCTATACAGCAATTACATAAAATATTTTGAGATCAATATCGATATGTGGTTTATTAAGATTTGTGTTTTGTAATTTGGTTAGTTAATTCGTTTTTATGCATGTAGAATCTCAATATGATCAAAGCTTGACCTAAAAAAATTTCAAGTAGCATATGCTGAAATACAAACACACAAAACCTATAAAGAGCGTTGGCAGCGAACATCATCTTCACAAATCGTAAAATACACGAGACTTTGATTAAAAATTCCTGATCTTGGATGATAAGCCACGAATTGGTATAAATCTTCGAAGTGCAGCACTAAATCATTCTGCCGTATAATTGAATGCCACATCTAGATGAATCGTACTATGAAAACAGCAAAGTCCCCTTACAAATTCACGCCCCTCATCCTCATTTGCTAATTATATTCTCCTATTGTTGATAGTTGCTCCATTATTTGTTGATGTGGTTGACCATTGAAACTGACACAGGTCACACAGTCTCGACACCTTCATATGATCCAATAATTTTAACGAGGCATCAGTTGTGGCTTATAAGATATACTTACTTTTTGCAGCAACCTTTAAAGAAACGGTTAAAGGTCTTTACAAATAATTATAGCGGTACGTTGACACTCTCGTAACCAAAGCCATTAACCCATGCTCCTTATTATTTAAATTCAATATGTTGACCTGTCATTGAATACTTCTAGATTATGTTCGTTACCTTCCTGATATTAATGTTTTAGCCAAGAAGAACCGTTCCACCACATGTTTCGGTAGCTTAAGTGGAATAATACCGAGACTCATCACACGTGCCAGTTTGTAGTATGATCGTACAGATGTCCAATTTTCATGAAGATAAAGATAAAAAATGTTAGCCGTTTGATTCGCTACGAATGGCTTCATCTTCTTGGATGATCGGAAACCTAAAGATATTCGCCGGTAATGAATTATTCCATATGTGTCGTATGCAATTCCATTTTGTGCCAAAATCAGTTTTGATCTGTTTAAAGGAGTGAAAGCTATCTTATTAATAGTCATAGTTCCGACCTTCCGACTTAAGTGGGGTTTACGCTATTTAGCGCAATACAAACGGCTTCCATGACTGCTTCTATTTTAAAAAAACAATCTACTATAAACAGAATATTAGTTTTGGTCATCGATTTTGCAATAATTTTTTGATGGTTTTGATCTTTATCGTTGCTAGTGCAGAGTTGAATACTTTGAAATACAGTGAATATTTTCCGAGCCAGCTATGTATGGGTCATTATGGTTTGTTAAATTATGATAATCGTCTAATTCGTTGTACTGGTAACTAACAACACCAAAACTATCAAAAACTAAATATCTCCGTAAATTGAGGTTCCTTCGTAATTTTGACAAAATTTTTTCAATTTTTCAAAAATAATAAACTTGACTGTCTGTTTCTATCTGCAATCTGGTTGGGAGCTTACGACTCTCCTTACCCTTGCGGTTCGCTTACTAACGTCCTACTTAATGCCATTGCATAACCAAATCAAGGACGTGCTGCTAAGGTCTATTTTACTACATCTAGGCATATAGTATTATAGTATTGATATGGAAAATGGATCAGCCCATTAATTCTGATGTCAAACAGGGGGTCATAGATGTGTTCATTCAAACCAAATCCTATACATTAGCTATATACTGATTATTACTAACTTCACAGTATACAAATTATATATTAGACAATATTTCATTGAAATTCTGGTCAACTGCCAAATTGACATGAACGATTAAACTAATAACCTTAAAGGTCGAATAAAATTCTAGTACAACCAAAGTTTAGACTTTATTTTCAAAATTGTCAGTTCAATCAAAATTATATATTCAGATGCTGAAAAAGTATAGTGGGATTTCGACGAACGGATGCTACTAGTAGAGGAAAATCTAATATTTGGACGCAAAGGTGAATACTGTAGTGGTATGCCGATTGCATTTCGCCATTATCGTGAAATTTGTTGTATCGTGAGTACGTTTTGTGACTTTATCAGATATAGTTAAAGGAGAAAAACGTATTAACGCTAAGCTTCTCAATTGCACATATCAAAATTAATCACATTTTGTTGTATCAACCAAATAAAATAATGTTTTTAAATTAGTTAGAGCGGGTTTCAGTTTTTGTGTACTGGTGGAATGCCAATATTTGTATGGATCTGCAGCGTGATATCTGGTAGATTTGAAACTTGAGAGCTAGCCTCTCGTATCTCGCCAAAATTATCTCGATATTCTGAACTTGCGGAATGCTCTAAAGTGCTTACCCTTATAGGATGTGTACGATTGCAAATGCTGTAACATCTCATACACGAAAGCTTTCTTAACAGTTAATAGAGTTTAACATATACAGGGTATTGAGCAAACGGTTGATTTTAACTGTTAATCAAATTTTAGTCTTATAAATTATAAGTTGTTTGATTTTTAATAGTTTATGACCATTTATTAGACTTTAGGAGAAGGGTAACTGGAGCTTTTCTTGGTTATCTGCAATGAATTGATTTCATTCTTGCGAGATATATGAAGACCAGCCAGTTATGGTGCTAATAATGATCAAGAACATGAAAATACAAGTGTTTCGATAATTTATGGAAAGTGTCTCAGACCAGCTTTCCCGAGTCTACAACACCCAATATTCGAAATTATTTTGAATGAATCCTAGTCAAAAATTTTCATCATCAATACAAAGTGAAAAACGATATAATAAACTTTTTTTGACGTTTAATTTTCATCCATCTACACATAAAAAAGCTGAAAAAAAATTGACGAAAAAAATTACCGAAAGAACGCTTTCAGTTATTTTTTCAAAAATAATATTACATTGTATTTCCACATATAAATTTTGTGAAAATGAAAAATGCAAATTTTTAAAATTTATAACTATCCAACGAAAATTTTTCGATGGAAAAAATTCGATAAAAAAAATTTTCACATAATTTTTTTTCATGTTATTTTTTACTTGACTAATAAAATCAAGTAAAAAAACTAACCAAATAATAACTTAAAATAATAATAATTATAAATAAATAACCACTACTAAATATTTTTACGTTTATTTTTTTACGTTTTTTGAAAATTTTATGAAATAAAATTGAAATATTTTAATAAGTTAATTTTTTTCCAGTCTAACTTTTTAAACTTTTTTGGTGAACATAATTTGACAAAATAATTTTTTCACGTTTTTGTAAAATAATTAAGAGTAAAAACGACAGCTCTTTTCAGTTCTCCTTGAGCTTAAATATACCATTTGTATATAACTGATTTACATAGGAAGCATCTCTGAAAAAATAATATGTTCGATGAATAAAAACGAATTTCATCGAATATCACTGCCTTATGTTGTTGGGCGTAATGCTAATTTTGAACTGGTAAAAAAATACGCGACACTTTTCACGAAAAAAAAATTAAGTAATTTTATTTTTAATTTATAATATTTATTTTTCATAGTATTATAACATTTTAAGAAGCGTTTTACATTTTTGTTTCATACACGAATAATCAGTGTTGTGCCGTATTGTCTACATGACGTAGACAATTCATTGTCTACACGTGTCGACAATGTATGTCGACAATTAAAAAAGTTGTGTCGACAATGTAGACAATGTCGACAAATCGTAGACAATGTCGACAAATCGTAGACAATGTCGACAATTGATAAAATATTGCGTACCATACCGAATAATATGTTAGTTTATTATAACTATAGATAATGAAAATATTTATATGATTATATGGTTTGTTTATTTTAAGATTTCAGGTATTACCACTCAATATCTGATGTTTAGCCACGCTTTGACACATTTTGATAAAAAAAACTTTTGTTTTTTGATTTGGTCATTTCTCACGTGACAAAATCAAACAAATAAAAATTTAAAGCAGTCAATTAAAAATAACATATTGGAGTACAAATTGAAAATGCGGGATTTTTTCTATTTTTGAACGTTTATTCTGAAAAAATGGTAGCAACTGAATTATTCAAAGTATTGTCCATTGCTAGTCACAACTTTTTCCCATCTTTCTGGCAATTTACGGATACCGTCGCGAAAAAATTCGGCCGGCTTGGCTGCTATCCAGTCATCGACCCATTTTTGGGCTTCTTCGTAAGAATGGAAGCGCTGGTCAGCTAGGCCATGTGTCATCGATCGGAAAAGGTGGTAATCGGAAGGAGCAATGTCTGGGCTATACGGCGGGTGGGGTAAGACTTCCCATTTCAGCGTTTGTAGGTATGTTTTGACCGGCGCTGCAACATGTGGCCGAGCGTTGTCATGTTGCAAAATTACTTTGTCGTGTCTTTGCTCGTATTGTGGCCGTTTTTCTTTGAGTGCGCGGCTCAAACGCATCAATTGAGTTCGGTATAGTGCTCCTGTGATGGTTTCGTTCGATTTTAATAGCTCATAATACACCACACCCAGCTGGTCCCACCAAATACAGAGCATGAGTTTGGCGCCGTGAATATTTGGTTTGGCCGTCGATGATGATGCATGGCCGGGGTAACCATATGATTTTTTGCGCTTCGGGTTATCGTAATGGATCCACTTTTCATCACCAGTGACAATGCGATGCAAAAAACCCTTCCGTTTTTGCCGTTCGAGCAGCAGTTCGCATGCAAAAAAACGGCGCTCGACGTCTCTCGGCTTCAGCTCATACGGCACCCAATGTCCTTGCTTTTGGATCATTCCGAAGGCTTTTATACGATGGAAAATGGCTTGTTGTGTCACTCCCAATGAATCTGCGAGCTCTTGTTGAGTTTGACACGAGTCTTCATTGAGTATTCAGCATTCTCAAACTTTTTCACTTGGCCCGGCCGCTCTTTGTCCTCAACGTCAAAATCACCACTTCTAAACCGCACAAACCATCTCTCGCACGTTGAAACCGATGGAACATGACTCGGATAAGTCTCGGAGACCAATCGATGTGCTTCAGCAGCACTTTTCTTCAAATTAAAGAAGTAAATTAAAACTTCCCGCAAATGCTGTTTTGTTGGCACGAAACTCGACATATTGAGAGCTCAAAAAAACTATGAATTTGACACTGTGACAAATTGACACATACTGAAAATTAAAGCTATAAGACGTAGCTTTGACATGAACATAGTCACAGTACTGCCTGATGCGTATAGCGTTAGTAACGCCATCTGTTATCAATCCCGCATTTTCAATTTGTACTCCAATAGTTTCTGGGGCTTTTCACGTTTACAGTGGATCACCATCGGAGATTTTTTATACATTTCTTAATTACCATTCTATTCTACAAACTAAAATTGTTTAGTATGGGTATCAGTTGTGTTCATTAAGGTGCGTCATAGCTTTCGAAAACCTTACTTTTTTTTTTACTCGAACATGCTTGCAATTCTGATTAGTTCAAAATAACGTTTAAAAAGTTATTAAATGATGATTTCTAACATTTATTTTATTTTAAGGTTTAAGCTAAAATATATTTATTTTATATTGGGAATTTTCTTACTTAAATAAAATAATAAATAAAATAATATTATTTTCGCTAATCTGTATAGTTATAATAAGCTAACATATTTGGTATACTTCGGAACTGTTTATTAATTGTCGACATTGTCCAAGAATTATCGAAATTGTCTACGAATTGTCGACATTGTCTACGAATTGTCGACATTGTCTACAAATTGTCGACATTGTCTACGAATTGTCGACATGTCTACTAATTGTCGACACCAACATGTCGACAATATCAAAATACGCGTAATGGCACAACACTGCGAATAATACACGAATAAATTCGATGGAAAAAATTTTCTTGTAATTTTTTTCATGTTTCTATTTTTTAGCCAAGTTAATTTTTACTAAAATTTGAGTAATTTTAATATTTTTTTACTAAAATACTAAAATTACTCAAATTATAACTAACATTATATTACATTACCTTACTTGTATAAATTATTACAAATATTGTAATTTAAAATAAATTTACACCAGTCATTGTTGGCCATTAGCTAATTTTAATGCAACAAAATGTAAATACATTTTTTTTTCAGTTTAATTTTTCTAAACATTCATAAACCAAATCCTAGATAACATTATTTCAGAAAATATTTTTTTCATGTAATAGTTAACCCAACAAAAATTGAATTTCGTATTTTTATCATTTAACACCATTTTTTATTATTTAACTTATGCAATATTAACGTCTGTTGAGAAAGTAACATAAAAGTTGTTTGAGATATTAAGTTTTGCTAAGACAAAAATTTATATCTCAAACAACTTTTCGATGTAAATTTTTTTGAAATAAATTTTGTAAAAACAAACATTAGCTAAAATTGCTTGAAAAAAACACAAATTTTTTATTTTTGTTTTGAATATTTCTAATAAATTTTTGAAATTAATATTTTAAGAAACGGAAATTTTTTTTTATTAATAATGAGTACATTTACAAGAAAAAAATTATAGTGAATTTTTTTCTAGTAAAAAATTTTTTTTTATTTTTTTAGTAGTCAAAAACATTATAGTGAATTTTTTTCTAGTAAAAAATTTTTTTATTTTTTTAGTAGTCAACTAGAATATTTATAATAAATTTTTGACATTAATATTTTAAGAAACGGACTTTTTTTTTTAATTATTAGTACATTTACAAGAAAAAAATTATAGTGAATTTTTTTCTAGTAAAAAAATTTTTTTATTTTTTTTATTTTTTTAGTAGTGTTTATTTTAGTGTTTACGTAAAATGAAACTTTAACCAAATAATTTCTTTTATTAAATAACATTAGCTTAATTTGTATAGATCATATACTAAATTTGTAATTAAAAATAAATTTAAAATAACAAATTTTTTTCACGCATTTCTTAACCGAACAATTTTCACAGTCTTTAAATGAAGACCATTATTAGGAGTTAAATTTAAATATTAATGTATTTTGAAACATACATTTTTTGGTAATACTATTTCCATGTAAAATATTTCTCCATGTAAAATTTTTCATTAATATTTTTAAAAAAAATTAATTTTGTAACCTTTCATTCTCTATGAAGCACCCTCAAACTGATATTTGTTACTTAGTTGCTGGCTTACTTTACTAGTCATAATATTTTTTGAAGTAGTAATTAAAAGCTCAACACTTTTAAGAATTAAATTTTTATATTATAAATTAATGCATTTATCGAAACAACCAACATTAGCAATTACTGACGGAAAAATAACGAAAACCATTTTTAAATTTTTATTTTGAAAATTTATAATATTTTTTATCATAACCTTAGAGATATTCGAATTTTTATTATTATTAATTTGTTTTGATAATATACAAAATTTATAATTATAATTTATAATTAAAAACCAATTAAAAATATTCATGTTTGTTCCACACACGAATATTTTTCGTTGGAAAACAATTCGATGAAAAAAGATTTTATCGAAAAAAAAATTTTATGTTTTTTTTTTATCCAAGTAAATTTTACTAAAATAATAAAACTAACCAAATTTTAACTAACATTATATTACAGTAACTACTAACTCGTATAAATCGTTAACAAATTGTAATTTAAAATAAATTAACACTAATGAATATTTTTACGTTAAACAATTGTTAACCATTAGCGAATTTTAATACAATAAAATGTAAATAAATGTATTTTTTTGTAATTCCAGTTGAATTTTTCTAAACATGCATAAACAAAATCCATTAACATTATTTCAGAAAAAAAATTTTCATGTTATATTTAACCCAAAAAAAATTGAACTTCGTATTTTTATTATTTAACACCATTTTTTATGAGCAAATTTATTTAATATATTAAAGTTGTTTGAGATATAAATTTTTGCTTAGACCATTATATTATTTCTATGTAATTTTTTCTCAAAAAATTTTTTTACAGACTAGTTTTGGAAAAAAAATTTAAATTTGTTGTATTTTAACGTCAGACATCCTCAGCTCTTTTCGTTTCACTAATTTACACTCTTTCTGATCTTAAATATATATTTTTGATAACCGTAGACTACTAAAAAAACATTTCTGAGAAATAAAATATTCTCACCATCGATCGATGAATAAAAACCTTTTTCATATGATATCAAACCATGCTCTCAAGCTGATATAACTTCTTGAACTGGTAATTGAATACCCGACACTTCTAAGAAATTTTTTTCTATTATAAATCAACGTGTTTTGTCGAATTTTGTAAAAACAAACATAAGCTAAAACTGACTGAAAAAAACGAATTTATTTTTGAATATTTATAATTAGTTTTTGACATTAAAATTTTAAGAAACGTTCCACTTTGTTTTTATTGATAACGGTTTGGTAAAAAAATTTGGTGTGAATTTTGTCTCGTAAATTATTTTTTTATTAGTCAATTTTAACGTTAAATGAAAAATTTAACCAAATAATTTCTTACATTAAATAACATTAGCTTAATTTGTATAGATCATATACTTAATTTGTAATTAAAAATAAATTTAAACTAGTAAATTTTTTTAACGTTAAATTTTTTTCACGTATTTTTTCACCGAAAAACATTTTACAAAACTTTACACCATTATTAGGAGTTAAACTTAAATCTTAATGTATTTTGAGACAAACACTTTGTAATACTATTTCCAAGTAAAATATTTCTCCATGTAAAATTATTCATTGATTTTTTTTTATAAAATTATTTTTTTAATATTTCATCCTTTACGAAGCACCCCTAACAATTTTTAAACATCCTAAATAATTTAAAAGCACCAGAACCCTCTTTTTAACGTCATTCCTAAAGCTATGAAAAAATAACGAATTCATAATTTTTTTTTTGACAACTTTAGAAACATTCGAATTTTTATTATTGTTAATAACGAATACATGGACATGAAAAAAATTTGTTCTCGTAAAACAATAAAAAAATTTTTTGTTGGTCGATTTTAATGTAAAATTCTAATCAAAAAATTTTTTACATTAAACTACATTATCTAAATTTGTCTTGAGGATGTAAAAAATTTATAATTAAAAATTACTTTACTGAAGCAAATATTTTTACGTTTAAATATTTTGACCTTTAAAGAATTTTAATTCCACAAAATTGTGGAATTTCTGTCCAACATATTTCATATTTCAACATTTCATTCTTTACATTATATCATATAACAACCTTTCTGGTTAACATTTAAAAAAATAATTTTTTTCACGTATTTTTTAGACAAAAAAAATTTTTCTTATTTTTTGTTAATACTATTATTATGAGTAAAATTGATTTATATTTTAATATTAAAGTATTTTGTGAAATAAAAAGTTGCTGATACTATTCCCGGCCATGTAAATATTTTTCCATGTAAAATTTTTTTTCACTGATTTATTTAAAAAAAAACTAATTATTTTAACCTGACTTAAAGCCAAGTGCTTCCAATTATTTTTTAGTTCGCTGGTTACATCATTCCTAGAGCTTAGATGAAGATTTTCAATTTACGTAGAACACCTGAAGCTCCTAAGGGAAGCCTTTCTAAAAGAATAATCCCAGTTGTCATACACGTGTCCTTCCACACCACTGATCGATAAGTATAGACCAAGTCAGACCATGTACTCAAACTGATATAACTTTCACTTTGCACCATTTGGTTGGTCATCATGCTATTTTAGCAGGTTATTAAATCCTCGACAGTAATAAATGCGCTTCACTTAACTGGATACTCAATTTACTTAACGCCAATGTAATTTTTCATCCAATCCCAATAACAACACCTCAATTTAGTCTTCTTAACTCGAAAACGGTGATGTTGATAATAACAACAACCATGTCATATCCCATTTAGGTAGAATTACCAGAGTTACGATATGTGTTCAACTTAATTTATTTCATTTTGTTTTTGTTCCATCCAACAGTTTTTTTTTTCTGTGTGACGTCGAATCGAGAAAAAAAAATCTTAATTCGATTTGCTGATTGAGATGGCAATTGAATTGAATTATCTTTGTCGTTTAGAATTCAGTTCAAATTCGTTGTGTTTTTTGTGTTCTCTCATATTTAGAATTTAATTATATCGAACGATGGTTGTACAGTGAATAAAATACATAACATATCGTTCGTTATGCGAGTACATATATACAATCAGTACTATATAGTATTGATGTTAGAAAGAGGTCGAGATCTGGTGATTAATGCAAGTTCGTTATCAAAAAGGCGCCAAAATATATATACCTGTGGTGAGTTATAATTAAAATCGGATCCCAAAGTTTTTTCTAATTTTTTCGGATTATCTTAAATCCAAACCGATATGTCTATTTAGTTTACTTTTTTATTTCGATTATATTCGAAACGTCTTAAAAAGGTTATTTATGAGTGTTTCGTGTTAAAATTAAGCTGTCATAAGTATTTGGATAACAACAACCAAACAATAAAATTAGTTTTTGTGAAATTAACAAACCGCGGATAGAAGACGCCGACGAAGATGATGAATCCGAAATTGAGGTTATATATACGAAAAATAAAATTAATGAAGTTTGTTACACCCAATTTAATTGGTTTAACACAATTTGATCCTCAGGTATATAGTTAATGAAAATGTTTTATTCATATAATTAAGTTGTAGTACATATCTTTCGTTTATATGTGGAGTTGCGAATACACTAACCCAACATATGTTCATCTTGAATTCAAATCGATTTGCACCATGTTCATCTTTCTGGAAACCCTTATTTATGTTTGTTAACCTTGGATTAGGAGTTTAATTTGGAATCGTGATGATTAAATCAAATAGTAGCTCACCCCTTTAAAGCGCAATCGAAAATTTTAGCCAAGTGAGAGCACCGATGATTAGCTGGAAGATATGGTGATGAGATATGAAATTCAACAAGAAGGAATTAGTCTGTTCAACCACACCATCGATCGTAATCAGAAAATTCGACTGTTAAATTATAATTTCGACGGAATCAAATTCGTTTGGTCCTTTTTATGATCTCGGATCTAAACCTCCATCTCAGTGGTGATTACTATACAAAAATATATTTGGACAAAACCTAATCACAGCTAACAAACCGAATAGCTGCCTAAATAGCAAAGTTATATGATGACCTTGTTGATGATATTAACATAACAAAACAATAAACACTCATCAATTATTTCAGCGAGAAGGCCAATATGAACGTGAGGGAGGATTGCAAATTATGCAAGAGTGGCTCACCACTTAATGTAAAGCGTCTTCTCATAAGTATTAAGTAACTTTTAGTGGTGCCCTTTCTTGAGCTAATCCAACCATGAATCAATATAAGTAACAACCTAACTGAATTGAGATTTGAAGCAATGCAATGGATCGAACACACCACTCTCACATTTATACCATGACTATAAAACGATCTTTTTCATCATGAAGAGTTGGGCCCTTTGATCAAAAGTTATCGACTTATAGCAGAAACAATAAGTTATGCATCACAAGACCATGAATTTGTGTCTATTCAGTACTGCGCTGTGTAGAAACACACGCAGACGATAAAAAATGCTGCTTATGAATGTTGCTTATAGATAAGATATTTTATATAAAGTAGCTCGACATCGTTTTAAACTATCTGATACGATTGCAATTTAGAGATTACTTTCGGTCCATTTGTCGATGAGACGCTAGTGTTCAATGACCATGTGAGGTTGTTAACGCATATCTTCGCTTAACATTCAACAACAATTACATACAGGATTAAGTAATAAACGAAGAATGATATCTTGAATTCAGCAAATAAAACTATTATAGTCGATGAACCCGTTCAATATTTCTGTTGGTAATTTACTGTGCAATGCCCGGTTAGCTGCATGTACATAATGAACGCGTTTTGAATTCTTTGTTGATCCTTGATCTTGGACTGCTACATGATTCACAACATTATTCGTTGATATTGGTTGTTTGGTGTGCAATAGTTCCTATTGCCGGGTGTTTCTTAATCCATATATGCTTCTTCGTTTTACCAGCACCAAAGAATCCGTGGTAACTGCCTATTAAATCACTAACTAGAATCCTTTCTTCCAATCATTAGACTTACCATAACTTTGTTGTTCTTTAATTGATGGCAAACACCGAAGTAATCTTCTGAAAGATTCTAATTCATCTCATCTATATTCAATTTTTTTTTTGCGGTTTTTACAGGCCATTATTGGCCCGTACCGTATCAACAATCTGACTCCATCGGTTTCGATCACGAGCCAGCTGTTCAAACCGTTGTAGACAGTTTGAAGATGCCAGATCGCTCTCTACGCCGTGGAGCCATCGACGACGACATCGATCTCTTCGCCTACCGAAAAGCGGTTCTCCCTTAAAGGTTCGCTGTATCATTCGGTTTGGATCAGCACGCAGAACGTGACCGAGCCAACGTACTCGCTGTCCTTTGATTTCATGCACGATATCAGGAATTTGCTTTAAATTCCTGATCTTGTGATTGAAAAGAACTCGGTATGTTCCATCGACGTCATGTTTTGGGCTATATATCACACGCATGATTCTTCTCTCGAATGTTAGAAGCCATCTTTCGTACTCATCCGTCAAACAACTCTCACATCCATACATGACAACGGGTCTGATCAACACTCTGTACAGTTTCAGCTTATCCGTATTTGCAAGATATTTTGATTTCAGCAGTGGACGTAGAGGATACAAAGCCCGATTGCCAGCGGCAAAATGGACCTTGATATCCTCTCCCACAATATTATCGTGAGTGATGAGAGATTCAAGATACTTGAATCGCATCACTCCTTCAAACTTGTGGTTTCCACTACTGAAATCAATTGCGTCTTGGTCTCGAAAACCAGAGATTAGATATTTGGTTTTTGACTCGTTGATTTTGAGACCAACGGAAGCTGAAAACTGTTCCAGTGGATCAAGTATCTCATTCACTCCGTTGCAATTTAATCCAATGACACAGATATTATCTGCATACGCAAGAAGTTGATTGGATTGTCGGAATAAGATATTGTCCTGAGGTGTTTCATTTTTACGAAGCATGTATTCCAACATGAGATTAAAAACTATCGGGGACAGCGCATCTCCTTGTCGAACACCAGTAGTGATTGCAAAAGTTCTCGATAGCCTGTTCTCAACTTTGACACAGCATTGTGGCTGCGTTACTGACATTTTACAGAGATGCACATATTTTTTCGGTATTACTAAATATTCAAGCGCATACCATAGCCTCTCTCGATTGATCGAGTCATAGGCTTGCTTGAAATCTAGGAATACCTGGTGTACATCGCGAGATGTTTCGTAGTACTTGGAAAGAATCATCCGCAGCGAAAAAACTTGATCAGTGACTGACCGATTTGGACGGAATCCTCCTTGGTAGTCACCGACAATTTCCTCCGCCAGAGGAGTAATTCTTCCCAAGATAATGTATGACAGTAACTTATATGCTGTGCAAAGGAGAGCTTTCCCGCCATAATTCTCGCATTTCAAGCGATCACCCTTCTTGAAAATTGGGCATAACGCGGCCACTTTCCATTCTTCGGGCATAACTTCATTTCGCCATACCAATCGAAAAAGGTCGAAAAGACAGTTCCACAAAGTTAGCCCTCCGAATATCAAGAGCTCTGAATTAATGCAATCAACTCCTGGTGAAAGATTTTTCTTTAATTTCTGCATGGCCATTGTGAATTCCTCATAGGATGGATCCTCAATGAACATCTCTGCGGGCTGTATTTGAGGGTATTCAAATACAGCTTGTGATACATGTGGAACATTAAGTAAATCAGAAAAATGTTCACGCCATGTATCGAGTACCGCATCGACGTTAACACAGAGGTTTCCATCCTGGTCCCGAATGGCAGCTGACCTAGATCTTAAGGTATGGTGCAATTCGGTGATTACTTTAAAGAAACCACGCGAATTGTGCTCATTGCTGAGTTGTTGTACTCTTAAGACCTTGGCCTTCCACCATTCGTGCTTCTTCAGTCTACAAATGCGTTTAGCTGTCCTCCTAGCAAGAACTGCCTTGTTTTTCCTTGCAATTGTAAACCGAGTCTGCGCTTCATTGTGGGCTATATTTCGTTGCTCAACAGCAAGACGACACTCCTCATCAAACCAATCATTTTTGGGCTAAGTTTTAACTATACCGAGAACGTGCTGGGCAACATCGACAACCTAGGTTTACAATACTTCCCAGACACTGTTCACATCATCAGATTGGTAATTGGATCGCATAATGCTGTTGCTGACAAGATCTTGATATTTTCGTTGCGTTTCTTAATTTATCAGACCATCACAGGAGAATCGCGTTTTATATTCTCCTGTCCTCTCTGACTTGTACGAAAATCTCCATCGTAGCTTTGCAGTGACTAGATAATGGTCACTGCCTACGAATTTTGTTGACGACCGATACGATCTCACGTCTTGGACAACTCGAGCCCGGCCTTTTGAAATCAACACATGGTCAATTTGGCTTCGGGATGTTTTACGTGGATGTGTCCATGTTTCTAAGTGGATGTTTTTATGAGGAAAGAATGTACTTGCCACTTTGAGATCATAAGCGATCGCAAAGTACATCATTCTTTCCCCATTATCGGTCGCAGTTTCGTGTCGAGAGTACGGACCTATGTTATTACATAAGTCGGTCTGATTTCTGCCAGCTCTAGCATTAAAGTCACCAATCACCAATCTGACATCGTGCTCAGGTATAGAGCCCATCAGATTATCCAAATTATTGTAAAATGAGTCTTTATCTTGGGGTTTGCTTACCTCAGTGGGCGCATGTACACAAACAATTGACAGGTTGGCTAATCGCATATGCAAGCGAAGCTTACACATTCGATTATCGACTGCCTGGAAATCCAACACAGCCTTTTTTACCTGCGGCCCAATGAGAAAGCCAACTCCAAGATTTCCGAGGTCATCTCCACTGTGTAGCAACGTATAGCCTTGGGACACATGGTCTCCACTTTTAGGCCATCGAGTTTCTTGGAGCGCTACGAGTTCCAGCCGATACTCCTTCATACATGTGATAAGGCCGTGCAACGCGCCAGGTTTTCGAAGTGACTGCGCGTTCCACGTGCCGATTCTCAAACTCGTTTCCGGGTACTTAAGCGGGGGGTCATTACTTTTTTGGCGGTATCCGATTTTTTGGTTTTTGTTGAAATTTTTAACAATTTAGATTTTTTACGGATGCGGGTCGTCAGCCCAGCGATCCAACCAGATTTAGTCGCCTCCTACGACAAGCTCTGGATACTGTGGTGGTATTCTATGGGTCTCATGTTTCGTTTGTAAAATTTACGAAACATGAATGCCCCCACCCACAGGGCTAAAATATACGCAACTTTTTAAATACAGCATATATGATGAGAAGACCCCAGGATAATTAACCTTAATACTCCAGTTTCAACTGTTGAGGTAAAACAAATACATATGATGAAATTAGAAATGTTAAGGTCTTAGAAATAATAAAGATTTTACTAACAAATTATATTAAGTCGTTTTTAAATTGCGGTCGTGTGGTTTTGTTATATATTCATGATAACAAAACCACACGATATTTGTATGATTGAATGGTTGACGGCCAATCTAAATGTAGAGTCTTGTTACACATTCTACACTTTTATGTGATCAATGCATAAACAACGGTCCTGAATAATAGCGAGGTTGAAACGTATACAGTATTGTGACATATGGTTAAAAGCTTTACTGTATAACTCGGCTCAAATTGCAGCTAACGCTTCTTCATAAATACGAGACAACTTTGTTGTGAAATCGAGTAATTGGCTGCATAAAAAACTTATTGGACTAAAACACGCTTCAATGGTTCGGGTTGAAACTGCAAAGGTCTTTCGCCGGTATTAACACTATGACTATTGGATCCAAGATCGAGAAATTATTTGGATATAAAGAGAGAGTTTCCAGATGAAATAGCAGATTAACAACAATACAACCTTAAGATTGGTCTAGGTGCATTGATAGATCAGAGAGACTTTCGCATCACATCATAGTCACCCCCGGCTTGACATAAAGAACGATTATGTGTTAATCATTCGTTTGGCTAAACTAGTATAATAGCTTGTGGCGCAATGAAACATTTCTTAATCACACTGACCTGTACAACTGGCTACCGACACTTGTCCGTTGGAATCGTTATCTGTTTTTTCCTCTGTTATTGTACATTTTTGCGTCCATTGTTTTATCTGCATTACATTCAGTTATAACGTATAACTTTCGATTGGTAGTTTAACCTTAAGAAATAACTGTGCTTGATTCACTTGAGGAGAAATTCAAGATCTATATTTCGATTAGATTCAATATCTCGTTAAACGTGTTTCAGTCGAAATATCGTTTCGAGTGTGATAGCCCGTAATATAACCGCTAATGTATTCCTAATCATCAAAATTATAAAATACAAACCAACGTCAAGAGTTTCTGTCGTTAGGATAGATTCATAATCTCATGTCCGGATATTTAATCAGTGGTTCAGTTTCTAACTTGTACCAGCAAGCATGCCTGTAACCTTCTTTAACAATTCTACTGTTGCCATTGTCACAACGTAAACCGCACACTTAAATCGGGAACGGTTCGTTGTGATACCACTGTATGTACGGCTATAACTCCGATTTACGAAGAACTATTTGCGCATTGCATAGCTCTACATCTGTATTCTTAACTCAACAGGGTATCCATATGTGTTAATTCACACCACCGATCACACCACTCAAACGATCAATGGTAAAAAATCCGTTTTTACATCTTGTTCGAGTTGCTGACATAAGGAAATGCGTACAAAAATTGAGAATTCGTAAGTTCATTCAATTTTTCCTCAAATTCGGAAAATATTTGAAGAAAAATTGAATGAACCAATCACGACACGCACTGTGCAATCCGCTGTTATAAAACTAATACTTCCAAAATTCCAACTAAAGAACTTCTGGCGTTTGGAGGTGGATATTTCGGCCATTTTACACGGGAACCTATCCCTAAGTGTTCGCACTAGTTTTAAACTTTTCAAATTATCACATGCTGGTATTGCATCTATGATCATAATGGAATAAATGACGCTTCATCAATCCACTTACCAACAATGGATGATGTGTGCAACTATCTCAGAGCTGTAGAACTCATCGTTGCATAATGATCCAAAATTGAATCAAACAGGAGCATCGCTATCAAAACCAACTACTAAGCATGATTCGTAATAATCGGTTGGCCTTAAATAGTTGTTGACTATTACAAAGTTTTATATTGGGTGCACTGCCTACTAAAGGTCGCTACTCCGTTGTTTTAAATGTTTATACAAGCCAACAGATTAATTGTGCTACGAAGTAGCTAGATACCTTGAACCAGCATACCGGATCAAATAAACATAGTGACCAGCAAACCATGGGATCGAAATGGGATAATTTACATCAGCTGATCGTTGCCTGATTGTTCCTATATTTACGTTTGACCGTCAACAATGACGATCACAACTCCATTTGGTATTTTTGAGTTCACCTGGCTGTTTTATAAATGAAAACGGAAACTGTCAGAATTAACTGGTGTCCGAAATATGTCTGTGGGGAAGAAATTCTATGTTTTCGAGTTCTGTCATCCAAAAAACGACTTCGTATTAATAGAGAGTTTCCAACTCCAAACTCAATCATAGTGATTCAGCGGTTTATAATTGGAAAGGCGATCGATTTGTACCGAAAAAAATTCAGCCACTTATAAAAAATTGCTGCCAGACATCCAGCAAATTTAAGGCAAAGATAATGTCGTCGCTGTTACATTACCACGCACAGTTGGATCGACTATCGCTTAGTCAGCATAAGCAGACTGAAGACTTGGCAATTGGCTTTACTATAAATGGTCAGGCAGAATTCTTCACCAAAGTAAAAAGAAATTAAATCACCAGCAAGCTCAAAAGCTCGAACGGTTTGACCAATAGCTTAAACAGATTTAAAGGTCTGTCTCTCAAATGCGTGAGGACCGTTCGTTTTCTTAATCTTTAAGTAATCTTGAAGCAATAAATAGAAAAGTTTGAGACATTTCTATCAGATAGTTCAGTTAATATGGTTCAAGCTTTGGCAGTTGAAGCAGAGTGTACTGGGTGCGAATCCCGTTCGGTTATGTTAATTGTTCTACGTAAATCAGAACTATAGCCATACGTTCTCGATTGGGTTATGTAATATTATTTTACAATTTACTAATTATGTAACAGGAAAATGGTTCTGCTGCGGATTGTCGCCCTAGTCGTTTCTGTGACTAACATTCCGTTCCTTAAAACCCTCAGAGTTGTGATGTAATTTGCATAATTGTTGTATATTTTTGAAATGTAAGTTTACAGATGTCTTTTTTACTCTCGGCGTTATTCGGGAATCTTGCCCAGCGTTTGGTCCTAAAGTCCTATCAATCAATCAACCACACCATCGATGGTAATCAGAATATCTATTTGATGATTTCGGCTTATTTCATAAATTATATGTTTGAACACACCAAACACAAATATCTCGTTAAAATGACAAATTTTCCGATAAGAACGGTCTCAAATTGTTGGATTATAATTTCGACGGAATCAAATTCGTATGGTCCTTTTTATGATCTCCGACGTAAACCTCCATTTCAGTGGTAATTTCTATAAAAAATATATTTGGACAAAATCTAATCACCAGCTAACAAATCGAATAGCTGTCTAGACAGCGAAGTTATATCATGGTCTTGCTGAATATACTTCCTAACAAAACAATAAACACTCATCAATTATTTCAGCGAGAAGGCCCATATGAACGTGAAGGAGGATATCAAGTTTCTGTGTAGAAGCACACGCAGACGATAAAAAATGCTGCTTTAGGTACGCTTTACTGCCATGCATAAACTAGAGCAATGTTGAATAACTAAGTATAACATCAAGTGAAAAGGATCAAAAATCTTGCCTTGATAATGAAATAGGATTTTTGTTCAGATTTTGCATGCCAATTTCTTTCAATACTCGTAGCCAGTAATGATATTCCGTAGGCCACTGTAAATACTTTCTTATGGCCAATTTGTTAAGATGGATGATTTGTCCATACGATGATTATACATATTATCTGCATTACGTGCAAATACACGGAATGTTTCGAAACCTGCACAGCAACTACCCAACCTTAGAAGAGCAAGTTTGTTTGTCTGGTTTCTAATTTCTTCGCTTTACCAACCCAGGTTGATTATATTCGGAATCAGCTGGCATCTTAGAGGTTATTTTCGGTAACAATCTCAATTTGTCGTTGAGGCGTTAGTGTTCAATGACAATGTGAGGTTGTTTACGCATATCTTCGCATAATATTCAACAATTACAAGCAGGATTAAGAAATAAACGAAGAATGATATCCTGGATTCAGAAAATAAAACTTTATTATAGTCGATGAACCCGTTCAATATTCCTGTGGGTGATATACTGTGCAATGCCCGGTTAGTTAGCTGCATGTACATAATTAACGAGTTCTGAATTCTTTTTTGATCCTTGATCTTGGACTGCTATATGATCGATAACATTATTCGTTGATGTTAGTTGTTTGGTGTGCAATAATGTCTGGCGTTTCTTATTGCATATATGTTTGTTCGTTTTGCCAGCACCAAAGATTCCGTGGTAATTGCGTATTAATTACATCACTAACTAGAATCCTTTCTTCCGATCGTTAGATAAACCACAACTTTGTTGTTCTTTAATGGATGACCAACTCCGAAGAGAACTTTTGAAAGTTTCTAATGCATTTCCTCAATGCAATAGAAATTCAAATAATTTCTCTTCGTCATTCGCAATATATTGCGCCCATAATGTTTTAGTATCAGCATCTAACTTATTGGTAAATATATAAAACCGCTAGGATGTATTCAAATGTTTTAATCTTGCTTTAACCAACTTCTACATTTGCTCCAAACTCACATACATTCCAACAATAAATGATGTGACCGGTCAAACCCTAACCAAACATGAGCAACAATTAAATAAGCACAAAGACTTTGAGGACAATTGCACAAATGATCCGAATAACGAATTTCCAAATGACAACTATAAACGAAACTTTCAACATCCATCCACCAACGGAGTGGGAAGTTGTTATCCAGAAGCTGAAAAAATTCTAAGACCACTGGTACAGATAATATACCAGTTGAGTTGTTTAAAGGCGTCTCACATATAACTAAACGAATTCTTGCACCACTATTAATTGAAGTTTGGATCGGGAATATACCACAACAATGGAAAGAGAATTTAACCATAACGATACCAAAGAAAGGTGATCTAAGAAAATGCAACAACTTGAGAGGTAGATAACTTCTCAACAGAGAGAATATCACCACCATTCAATCAAGAATGGAACCAGCTGTTGTAAGACCAGGAAGGAGTTGTACAGATCTTATAAACACTACCACGTCTAATCATAGAATAGTCAAAGGAATGGACCACCATTATAATTGGTTTTTCTGGACTTCGAACGACAATGGCATCGTGTTGCCAGGAACAATGTTCAATACAAAAGAGAACAAAGTGAAACATTTTTCACGTCGCAAGGTGAAAAACAGGGCTGTATATTATCTCCGCTACTATTTCTAACTACCCAAACTCGACACTACATCATCAAATGGTTTTCAACCAGTAACACGACTCAACGATTTGGAGTACGCAGATGAAATTTGATGCAGATAAAATTGAAATGAAGAATAAAACGGTTCTGGCCAGATGAGATCAAAAATTAAGAACTTCTCCGGCTCAGAAACCAGAAGAGACACCAGAAGAGGTAAAAACGATAGAGTTTGATGATCGAGTCAAGTAGACACCTTATGCTCCTAAAATTAAAGAAAAACCCTACAATCTGGCATCCGGTTGAAACTTTCTTCTTTTCTTATGGGCAATCATTGGTTTAACAGTTATTATCGAATTAAGTCATATAAAATAAAATAAGTTATAAAGTCCGATCGAGTCCGTTGATTAATTTTATAGTTTTATATATAACGTCTCACCTGGAAATAATATACATTTGATTGCTGTCCATACTGTGGTCCCAAAATTGAACAGATAATGATGTTCCACGCAATTTATTTCATATACCTGACCATTAAGCTAAAATAATATTTATGTTATTAAAAATAACAACAAAGGCTATAATTTAACAACTATAATTATTTAATTGTTTATTAAGTCATTATATATTATATAGGTTTCGAATGCAGACCTTTTATAAAAAATATGCTCATATTTCGGAAATGAATATATGTGTTCCATTCTTTCAGCGATATGATCAGAAGGTTAATTGGAAAATATAGTTATATATCACATAGATGTGTAGTAAATGCCTTGCAGGTAACTATTTCGCGCGCTATATAACAAAGAATATATATTGTTCTATGAACGGTTCTATTTTATTAGTCGTAAATATATCGAAACATTCCATTGTGCACACGATCGCACTAGCATGTAAGTAGATATTGCAATTTAAGAATTTATTATGTAGCATATTGTATCTCGCGATATTCTCAATTAATGGATCCCCGCTGGATATATAAATCAAAGAAAACACGCTAAAATTTATCGTATCGTTCACCATTACTCTTCAAGGTCATACACACAACACTAAGTATAGAGATTCACTTGTTACAAATTTTGCTGTGCGAACGCTTGTATTAATTGAATTTATATATAATATTGTGTGTCCGACATCTGTACCGGACAGGTGAGAGACTATATATATTCTAGATAGATTATACATAAATTGGTTTCCGTACTACAAAAACACTCTAAAAGGCGTCAAACAATAAAAAAAAATTGTATTTTTATTACCTTACCTTTTAATAAAAACGAAAATGATCTTAACGACTTCCTTGCGCTATAATAATATAGTTAAACGAACAATTTCTTATGGGTCATTTAGTCAGATAATTAAATTGTTATTATACATTTCGGGCACAAACAATAATATTCAGTGTTCAAAAAAACAAACAATCTCACACCTTTAGCCAACACAACCAACGTGTATTGTCTGCAATGACATGGTGATAATTTATTGTTTGTCATAAATTTTATCTTATATATATGTTCAGTTGAATTTTGGTTGGTTTTTTGTTACTTTATGAGCACACATTGCCAACCAGTAAGCCGCGATCATCGCTTCTAAAATAATTTACCAAAAACTTCATAATAAACTCAACCTATACCCAAAAATTTAATGTAAGAAGAGTTTGTATACGATCATCAATCGATATAATAAATTTCATTCAACAAACTTACCAACCAACCAAACAAACAAACGAAACAAACAAAATTCCGCGATATTCATCAAAAACAAGTAAAATAAATAAATAAATAAATACAACAAACAAACGAAACAAAAAATTTATTGTCAAAGATTAATGACGATCAAGATTTTGTTGATCGTATTTTTATATAAAAATGATGATGATCGTGTACATATACAAAAACGGGCAACAGGATTTTTTTTTTAAATAAAATATTTTTTTATTATTTATATATAAAATTATAATAAATGGAATTTTGAAATTATTGTGAATATGATTTATATGATCATAAAATGTGAAAAACGATCTTGATGATCGATTGTGATTAATAAAAAAATTTTTTTTAAGAAATTTTGTTTCTTATTATATTTTGATGTCTAAGAAACGGGTTTAGATTAGAAATGTGTATACGATCGTGATACCGTGTGTGACTAAGTGTATGGAATATAGTTTGTTGATCGCAAAACGGTAGCTTGATCATTGATTTAAGTCTAAATATTTTGAATGTATTCGATTTTGAAAATATCAGTTGAAACTGTCGTGACAGTGTCGTGACATATAAGTAACTTGTATCATGCAACAAATGTTGCATAGGAATTCCTATACATAAAATCGGACTCAAAATTGTAAAATTTTACTGTTACCAACACTATAGCGAAATTTTTTGAGAGGCTGTTGCTTAAAAGATTGAAAAGAGCCACAGAAGGAAGGAATCTTATCCCATATTATCAGGTTGGTTTCAGGGAGAATCATTCAACTATAGAGCAGGCTTATAGGCTTACAGATGTCATTAAGAATACATTCGAGAGGAAAAATGTTTGTTCTATAGTTTCTTTTTATATGTGTCACAGGCTTTCGATTCGTCGATGATCGACATACACGCACGTAGATCAGCTGATTCCGTATGTAAATAAGGCTAAATATCTAGGGATGACCTTAGATACCTGTCTCAGACAAAAATATCACGTTAAAAAGAAAAACTATATCGAAGAATGTATTGATTGCTCGGCAAAAAATTCAGAATTGTCAACCAAGAATAAATTGCTACTATATCAACAGGTGCTAAGGCCTGTATGGACTAACGGAATACATGTCTGGGCTGCACAAAAAAACAACATAATACAAAGAAGTGTTTCTTTTATACCATTTCGTGAAACAGCAACTTTGATCATGACGCAATTTAGTCATGACGCAAGCGATTATTAAGGATTAGTACAACGATGATGACAAAGTTAATCCAGCTGATATAAGTATATAGCAATCAGGTTTCTCAACTGAAACATGACCTTGACCATACTGAGAGTCTGAACATGCAGTATAGCAAAGGTCCATGTCATCTACTCACGAACAATTTATTGATTAAGACTATTGTTTCCAACCAGTTTGAGTTATGTATAACAGCAGATCGACCTAAGAGACGTTAAAAATACCTTCTTGGTTAATATTAGTGACTAATTTTGTTGCCACACCTAGCCCAATTTGCTTCGTTCTATTATGTCAACTGGACATTAGAAAGAGTTTCGAGCACTCATGTTTAATTCCAAAACTAGGTAGAATATGTGCCTCGAGTTTGACTTTACCTATTTCTATGAAAGATGTGGCAAGAGTAATGTGGGATCACCTGGGTCTATATTCCATAAGTGTACCTCCTTTCATCCTAGATGTTCCTCTTATCTCTAAGACATTCCCTCTAATCAACACGAATTTTTATCGGATATAGGACAACAGGACAAACCCAAAACCATAGCTCAATATGATACACCAATTTGCTGAAGCTTTATTTGAAGTCAGTGCTATTATCGTCTCTAAGTTAAAGAATTGCGGTTGTTATCATATTTTTAAACTGATTGTAGTTTGTTCATTATCAAGTGCTGCTTTTTTGAACAAAAATGGTATCAGTGCCTCACCCTACCATGCAGGCCTAACTATACTAAGTAGAACAAGTAGACAAGAGGCGTGCAATTAAGTGCGTGCAACCTTTGGCATGGGAAGTGAATAAGTAAAAATTGGATTAAGTAATGTTTCGAATGCGTTCGGTCGGCTTATACCGAGTGCCGAAGGTGATCTCAAGGTTATATAAGTGTCATTCAACAACAAAATTAAGTGTACCAGAATCTGGTTTTTATATGCAATTTAACGTTAGCCAAGTTGTCGTGCAGCTCAATCAAGCCTTGTGAAATAAGTTATAGCATATCATGGATGTGTTTCTTGGAAATGGGCAACAGTAGGTCAGATAAACGTAGACTTTTCAATTTCTCACTATGATTCCCAACACAAAACAATACCGCACTTTCAGCGCATTAGCCCCTATAGTTATAGGGTATTTTACTAATTAAAACCCATTAGCCTCAAAAACCGTAAGAAAACGTTTCAGCCGTTTCATTATAACGACCTTTCGTTAGTAACTGATCTCACACTTTTTGAGCTAGAATCCCGGCATAATTGTAGTTATTGATGTAGAAATGCCAACGTACTCTGAATATTATACCAACGCAAATCAAACTATCAAAAATATCATTAACATTTCAAATTCAAACCCAACACAAGCTATGAAATACTGACAGCTCGAAAGTGGAATCGGTGTTAAGATTATGGACGTATTGGAAAAAATGCAGGAAGATTGCGATAAAGCCGTGTCTGCAGCAGAATTAAAACCAACCGTAAGAAGATTCAACTGTAGGTCAATTCAACTGTAGAGCAGCAGCAACAATCGTAGCGAAAATTTCAACAACAAGAAGAGCTGCTAATCAAACAATAGAAGCAGCTGGCTGACATCCTTGTTAAGCAGAAGGAACATAAAAAGCTGTTACACAACCAACATAAATAACAGAATTCGTCTGAAAGAGGAGCTGTTTTAAAACAAACAAGATTCACAAGGTCTTTGAAAGAAAAGCTAATGCTGTGGATGTAGAAACAACTTTATGAGTTGCGAGAAGAAGTTCAGACAAGGGTGGTTGACGTTGAAATAAAGGTAAAAAAAACAGTTCGAAATTCCAACTGCTGGAACGAATTGACATTGTGATCACTAGACACCGAAATCTAGCATATCTACACGTCCATCGCATAAAGTTCAAAACAAGGAAACCAGTGATAACGGAGTCATCGCAAGAGTTGGAAACCACCATCGTACGACTTGTGAGCTTAGCATATCGGAACGCCAATGTTACATTCAGCAACCCTATTCGCGACTTGTTAATGAGGAATGAACAGTATCTGAGTGTTAAGAAGCTGCCTTGTGTTAGTTTACACTGTAGATGAAGGCTGGAAACAAAGTATTTGTGCCAGATCGTTCACAAGCTACGATGTTTCTTGCTATTGTGCACGTATTACCCAAAATTTGTGGAAAACTTTGGACATATAGGAAACAGCTTACATTAACTGACAAAGCTAATGCGAAGTTGGTTTGTACCACTTAGTGTAACGATTCATTTATCAAGGAGAGGTTAAGCAACACGCCTGCTTAAGTGTTACCAATACCCGGAAAAGTATTGATTCTGGATACCGATATTATCAGCAATGTAGGGACTGGAGGGTTTCTATCGCAAAAGTTTGGAGAAAATGAGAAAGTGGTTCCGTACTTCAGTAAAGCACGACAAAAGAACTACATATATACTACAACATTAGTGTGGCAACACATTCTTGATTAGAACCGTTCATACTACTCTAAAATTGTTGCTTCAATTCAGATACCCAGAAAGAAAACCAGCAACTTCAATGAGGATTCTCTATCGAAAAGGCCTTCTGATTGCATTTTGTGAAGAAAATCATATTCGAAACTCTTGAAAAATGATCACATAAAGAAGAAACTACGATGAGATCTAGACTTGGTTCCGGTTATTATCGGAAAGGTAGAAGATCGAAAATCAGTTTGGCACCTAAGAAGAAATGTTATACTTGTAAAACGGTAACCTGAAAAGGAGACGAAATTCTACAATTCAATGGGGAATCACCAATGGAGAGACCAAACCGTGATATAACCGAACCGTTTCTAGAGACATGGTTGTAATGGACTTCTTCACAAAGTGGCCGGAAGTTTACGCACTACCAAACCAGGGGACAATCATAATAGCAGTTGCATAAGTAAACGGGTGGGTAAGCAGGTACGAAGTATCATTGTAACTACATACAGACCATAAGAAAATTTGATTCACAACTAATCTCTGAGCTATGCAGGACACTCAGCATTACGAAAACATGAACCACTCATATAAACCCACAAACCGATGGCACGGAAGAGAGTTTCAACCTAACACTTGGCGTAAGTGAAGGATTTACCGGCCTTTAGTGTAGTGCTGCACGAAAGCACAGCCGTCTTAGATCATGGCTGTTTCAAGAATTTACCTTAGATCAATAAACAGGATGTTAATAACCAACATCAGCGAATTTCGCAAAGACATAAACGTCCATATACTTACCACGGTACTTAAATGATTTATCCCCAATGACCATTAAATTAATTTTATATTTATTAAGTGATTAATTTATATAACTGCCGAGTGGACACGCGAATTTACTAATAAAAAAAATATTCTCGCAACAATAACAACATTGAACGTCTTATTCCCTGTTATTTGCTTCGTAAACGACAGAAGCACATATTGTATATTGAATTCAGATAATCCGATTAAATTAATAAAATATTGGATCTTAATGAATTTTATTGTTTTTCTTATATATTGAATATACATACGCGCAAGGAAACTCAAAGATTTATCTTAATTTACAAACTTCAAATCAAATATTTAAACATAATCACCTTAACAGTCTTACATAAAGCAAATTTATATTAACATAATTGTACATATAAAGGGTTCTCAAATAAGAGGTTTCGTTTTGATACTTAAAAACAACAAGTACTTTTTAAGAGAAATCCAAGAATGTGCAAGAGGAAGATATGCCATTAACATTTGAAAACAATATCCGACAAATGGCCACTTCGGCTATTCCTGCCTTTAACCTTTTCATGAAATTTCTTCTATGACCAATTCACACATTTCCGGCTGTGTACTCGATAACTTCACGAGTTCCACCTTTAAGGTCTTGAATCGATTGTGAAGCATTGGCATAAACATTAAATTTCACGTGGTCCCAAAGAATCACCTCTTCGAGAAATAACCCGGTCAGATAACTTTTCTTGCAAAATTACGATTGTTTCGATGCCTGTGTGGCACGTACCACCATCTTGAAAAAAAAACGTCGTTCACATCAATATCTTCCAATTCCGGCCTTACAAAAAAACATAACCCTATCTCGATAGCGCAATCCATTCAACGTAATAGTTGCACCAGTCTCATTTTCGAAATAGTAAGGTCCAATCACATCGCCAGCCTAAAACCCGCACCGAGAAGTGATAAATTCTAGGATTTTTTGAGCCCCAAATGCGACAATTCTGCTTATTAACGTAGCCTTCGAGGTGAGAATGGGCTCACCACTGAAGATGTTTCTTCGATGAAAATTCGAATCATTTCGATGCATTTGTAGGACCCAATCAAAGAAGATGCGGCGTTTATATAATGATCGAAAGGCACTCAATGCCACAAAGAGCACATGGTGCAAACCTAGAATTTCATCAAAGTGAACTGACGCATTCTGCAGCCTTTGCAAACTAGAGAAGTTTGAACCAGGGCAGAGAAGACAGTAGATTTACAGGAATATTCCTACAGTTAAACACAAGAGGTCTCATGCGGTCGAAAGCTGCAATCATCAACATTTTCCAGACATTCGTCGCATACGTCATCACAGGCGAGTCCCATACGATTTAGGTGATTTTAGACTCCTTTTGACAAAGTATTTCACCTTACGACAAGTTGATGTAGCTAATCACGACAGCTCTAGATTCGATAGGGCAACTATTTTAATTGTTTTTTTCACTCTATGAATAGGTAGAAGCGCAGCTGGTTCAGGACCTACGAAATATAGGCGAAAACCAGTTTAAGCCGAACAGTCTGCAATTTCGATGCCCTTGTTGCAGTTACCTTGTTGTTACTAACAAGAAGATTCCGAAATTTCTTACAATCCCGTACCAGTTTAGAGCTAGTTAGAGGGTTTTTCAAGGAGGTTAGGACCCTATCTGTACAAAATATAATCTCTTTGTCGTCCGCAACGCGAATAAAAGCTGACATTATGCAGTAAGCATTCGCAATTGATTCTGCTTGATGAATAGTACGGTAGATCCTCAGACTCCCTGAGATTCTCGGATCATGCGATTGACAGTAGTTACCCAAGCCCATATCCTGTTCGGACAGAGCCACCTGAAAAGAAAAGAAGCTAATCGGATATCTGTTTGAGAAAATCTGGTGAGAACCACATATCGTTGGATGGATAAAACACCTCAAATGATCTGTGGAACCATGTCAGTTCTGGCATAGCTAGTTTAAATTCATTGAGAATTGATCTTTGGCCTGAAATAGTCCCGAAAGAATTCCACGCCTCAAACACTCCTCAACCGGAGGGCAGCCGAACAAAATGAAGGATTGTACCTGGGAAAGGGAGAGAATTAGCTCCATAGCTAGGCGTGGAGATGATGCCATGGCTCCAGTTACAACCCGACAAGCGATGTTTTGCCAATTGAAGATTTTACTTTAACCTCTGGCCACCAAACAACAGAGTCATCAGTTAAAATTGAGACAACTAGCGATTTGTAGATAAAATTTATCATTTTAGGGGATAATCCCAAAAAATTACCAAAAGCTCTACGGCATTGCCAAAATAGAGCAGTGGCTTTCTGTGCTTTAAAGTCTAGATGATACTTTCAAGAAAGTTTGTTATTCAGACAAACATCAAGGTGTTTGACGTAACCGAAAAGTGATGGTACTCGAAAAGCTGCAGTGTTCCTACGCCTTGTAAATATAACCATGTCAATCTTAGATGGGTTCACATGTAAACCATTATCTAGATACCACAAGTCGATAATAAGAATAGCGTGTTGAGTTAAATCTTATAAGACATTCAGGTACTTGCCAGAAACTGTCAAAACCAGATCATCAGTAAAACATCCTCTGGAAGCCTTGAAATAAAGGAAACCTCAACCTCGTATATCGCAATGCGAGATGCAAACATACACTTAATCCACCTGATAATGTAGGGTTCGATACCAAATTCATTCGTAATCGAGACGAATGAAGTATTTTCAAAGGTTCCTGAAATATCCGGAAGAGTGCCCCCAAGAAATTCGTTGTTGTGCATAAACCTCTCAATCCTAGTTACGAGTTCATGTAAGGCAGTCTCACAGAGTTTGCCAACTATGTAAGCAAGCATGTTGCCTGTTACTGAGCGGAGCAGTAACTAAATGATGGTCTCTTATAAGTCTATCAACAATCCTTTCTAAGGGGATTTCAGAAAAGTTGATGACAGACAAATAGGCCGAACGATTTGGGGACGGTGTAGTTCGACTTGCCAATTTTTGGAATACAAATCACTTTACTTCTGCTCCAAAGTTGTGTGGAACAGACATAAAAGCGATACCTGCCTGGAACAAATGCAGTAAATGCCCCTTAATGAGAGGATATCCATGCTGTACTACAGCAGAAAATATACCGTCAGCGCCGGCAGATTTGAAGAGTTCGAAAGAGAACAAGCTCCAACGTAGGAACTCATAATTGAGTAATCTACATAAAAAAAGTTAAGTTGATGTGGCTGCTATCGCACACTTAGACCATGATCCGTTGTGATACCACTCTATACGGCTATAGGTCCGAGTCTTTCTGTAGAGCCATCTGCGCATTGCATAGCTCCATGTCAGTCCTATAGTACTGACATGGAAGATGGATCGGCCCAAGGATTCTAAACACGACAGAGGATAAAGATTATGTTTATTTTTCACCACCGATCGCACCGCCCAAACGATCGAAGGTGAAAAACCCATTTTGCATCCTGCCTCGAATCGGATTCGAACCCGGTACCTCCCGCTCCAACTGCCGCAGCTTTAACCACTGCGTCACCTGGGCGGTGAGTAATCTACATGCTTAGTCCCAATTGAGACCCGCATCCAAATTGTTAATGACTACACCAGTATTGTCGGTAGTAATGGTTTTACATCTCGGGAAGTGGGCAGTCCTTTTTAGAAGAAGTAAACTTGCCATTAGGTTGACGAAGTGAATCAAGTCTATACAGGTATTATTCCTACTCATCGACTTGATAGGTCTAACTATAGCAGATAAGCTATTAATCACTTCACAGAAGATTTCCCAGGCGGATCTTTGTAATGCTCCTAGCTCTTTTTGTACACCGTTTGGGCAGCTAGGAAGCTATCCCAATCAGACTGAAGATTAGATTTTTTCAGTCTGATTGGAATAGTTTCCTTTGCACAAAACTGTGAATGCGTTGATGAAGCGTGACGTATCATTTCTAGTAATTACGTAGTTTCTACTTGTCAAATGTCAAAAGATGACAGCTTCAAAATTGACAGCTGCCTAAATAGCAGGCTATTCCAAATGAAACCTCTTATTGGAAAATCCTTTATATACATAACCGTACTTCATTTGAGTTCGTTTGAATATACATACTATATTCTTACATCAAACCGTGGACGCGAAAAGCTCACTCATACAGGTACGTACATATGTATGTACAATGGCTACATCTAATAATTTAAAATCGCACAGGTTCATAATACAAAATTGCTCGTAATAAATTGCAAGACGATGAATGAAAATTCTAATAATCTCGACGTCTTATGTGCATGCACTATATAAGATGAAAAAAAAACATTGTAATCAATATTTTGTTCCTGCTTGCAGATAACAACAACAACAAATAATTTTTTTTTCATTAAATTCTTTTTAAATTATTCCAGTTGCTCATGTACTTCTTTTGATTTATTTGTTGTCTTATGTACTCGTATATACAATTGTATATTAAAATTAAAAATATGTATACAGGGTGATAAAGAATGAGCTAAGAAAACATTTGACTCTTAATTTACAGGTGAGTAAGGTGTTTCGGGTTGATCCTGTATGTAGAGGGAAAAATTATCGCTGAAAAGCGAAATTGTTAAATTACACTTGAGAATGTCATCTTTTTATCCGAATGTAATTTATTTATTTAAATTAACTTTAAATGAATTAAATCGGTGTAATCAGTGTGGAAAATATGAAAATTAGCGATTTCGAAATGATTGCGATAAGATTTATGATGTGGTTTAATTAGATCATTATAAAGATAACACTATTTGCATGTGGTGTTCAATGTGGAGACAGCAACTTGGAGGATATAATAGAAGGTTAGGCTGTCTTAGTATTTTTATATCCGTTATGAACTATTTATGTACTTTGAATCTCACCTGTCACTTGAATTTTGACCAAGGCGTGGAAATACTCTTATTGAAAAAGTGAGTATTATCCAACTGATTCGTGATAGTTGTTTACCACAAAAGAGTATATAGAATAGCTTTAGAACTACATATTCAATTAGTGGGATAATAAAAATGGTTCCACTCATCAATGGGGTCCGCCAAGTTACGACTGCACTGTTTTTTGTTTTCAGAAAAAATATAAATGGTGCAGTGGTGCCGGATTTAACAATTCTAAAATATAAGTCGCTTGCCGATCGACCTTCTATGTACTAAATTTACTAGGGTTTATTTATTTAAGAACCGATCTATTAGTGGTTGGTCGATTGGAAAGCAAATATTATGGAGAGTGCCGCGTGCTGAAAGATGTTGGACGACGACAACAAATTTTCCTCCACGAAATTTAACGTGAGGAGAAATGCTGTTCGATAAGCGTACATTGGGAGTATACAACCATTTTACTTGTAATTGTGTACCAGCTGGATGACTTCTAGTGGCAGAACATTGGTTGTATTGATCGATTTGTTGCATAATAAATACATGTGGGAGAGACTGAGTGGGAGAAACTGATTATTCTATGGATAGCAATAACAATTGGATGGTGATTTCAGTATCCTTACCGGAGCAATTTGCTCACAGTGAACTGTGATGAGAAATTGAATATGTTCCCATTAGAAGGGCAAAAATAACCTTTAAAATGAGGCGCATATCTTGCGATGGTGGCAATTGTCTGTTGATGATTAGTTCTCGATGCACCATCTGAAATATCTTATTATTTCAATAACCAATATAAATTGGTTAATATACTGATGGTGCAGGAGGAACCAGTAAAGTATGTACTAGTTTTAACATTTATAAGGTTCGGAAAGAACAACAAAATAATCGCACCCAAACTGTGCCTCAGTTTGTGCAGGTTGAGATGCTGAAAGATTCTGACAACCGTTAACACCCATGTGCCGTAAGAAATATTGTCTCTGTTAGACGGTGTAATACCATTACAATTGATCAAATTATTTGGCTGTAAGACAATAGAATACACCAGAAGGGAGCTACATATCCCAACACTATGGTCTTACAGCATTAGTATTTAAAAAGAGCAAGTGCATATATCAAAGCTCTCTGTAGTTGTGATAATACTCATAATACAAATTATACAAAACCCTGAAAGAATAAATGTTTGCAAGGTATAAAATGTCTACTTCCAAATTGGAACATTTGTATTCTACACCAGAAAAAAAAAGACGCAAAGTCCAATAAGACGTTGAAGATTTTTTACCTAACCCACTGCAACATTCCTCCAAGCTACTCTGAACCCAACCTCCCTGGACAAGGAATTTCATAGGCTTTCTCTGCATTAGCTCCTGCCAAAAAAATAGCCACAATATCACATAATTGACATCTAGTGGAATTTTTCTAAAGTATATTAAATAACTTGCCGGCACAGTTCCTGATCAAGAGAAGATCGAAATAGATCAAGAAATAATTAAAAGTAAGAGGTTCGAGCCAAAGAATATAGGCCAACAAGTAATTTAGGTTTTACTCAGAGTTTGGAATTCTGATTTGTCTTACCATAGTTTCAGAATTAAGCCTCTTAAATATCAGTGGATAACTTGACTAAAGTTGAAAAGAAATATGAAGAAGTGAAGACAAAGGTGAACTATCAAAACCTGAACAAAAACAGATTGGATGATGTGGTGTCTCAGAGTCTCTCAAAATATTTATACCGTGCATTTTGAACTGACCTCAAAATGATGTCACTATAGATATTTAGTCATAAGTTTTTGAAGACAGAAGTAACGAGGATTTATCTAATCGAAAATCACTGGCATTAAGAACAAGAATTTTGAGAGGCAAACAAATATTCCATGCAGGTGTCAAGGCAGGAACACAATTGGAAAAAAAAGGAGTCACTTGAACAAAGGATAACTTCTATCGTGCTTTGAGGAACAATTCAAAGTAGGCATGCAGAAAATGGTGGCGGGAAGTTTATAAAATATTTTAGAGGAATGCAAACTGCTTTCATCAATAACGTGCAAAAGTAAAAGAATTTCAGAATCTATTGTATGCCGCGTATATTAATATAGATTCTATTTGACTACTGAAAAACCTCCTGGAATACCAAATAGTAAAAACTTTGAAAATGAGTTTACAAATTTTTCATGAATTAAATTGGTCTTTGAAAGCTGCTGAACTGTCAAATGAACAAACCTTACGTAAACAAACATTACTATGTGGTCATTTTAGGTATACCAATAAGGGATGCATTGATATAACTTGGAGAAATTGGATAGGTCATGGATTTTCCGGACGAGCCTAAAAAATATCAGAAGGTATAGGTTAGACGAACATCATTTAGATTAAGTTATCGTAATTTGACGAAGTTGATAAAGCTTGTTATTTCAACAGATACCATGTATTTCTTTGGCATCTATTATATCATATATAATATTCATATTCAAAAGAATATTAGACAGCACTCAAAAAAGAGTAAATTCCACCCAACTCTTAACTTTCACATTACACGATTCAGTCCGGAGAAAGTTAAAGTTTAGTGTACCTGACACGGTTATGGCCAATTATAAGCTGTTATCAGAATAAAACTTTTCGAAGTTATTTTCAGTTTTGGTTACCAGGGGTTGTTGAGAAACAACTTACAAATTCGACTGTATTCTGTTTGGATGCCCGTCGAACCAAATGCAGTGCGGCGTTATTTTTCAGTAGAATTTAAGCAGAATTATTGCGCTAATACTTTGTTTAAAATAGTAAAAACATTACCTTTTGTACAGATAGCAAATCTGTACTTAATTAATTGAGCAACACTTTCACCAATCCTAAATTGATATATTTAATTCACCTACTTTATTCTTACACTATATAGTTCCACGGTTATGTGGCTACCTGTTCATTCCAATGTTGAAGGCAACCAAAATAGGTGGCTATTTGACAAAAAGATGACTCATGGTTAATGTGTATTGCCTGTCAATATTAAAAATACTATTAAAGGCACTGTGTTTAACCTCTTAAAACTAAAGTGAACTAGTTCTCATAAGTAGCAGTAAAGCAAACCTCTTGGATGGCGAGGCGAACCAAGCCAAGTTTGCTTTGTTGTTAAAAAATGATCGGTTGAGAATTATGGTAGAACTTATCACTGGTACCGATCATCTACATAACTCGGTCTCGTTCACGAGATATAGTTTAGAAGTTTTGATCGAGCTCGATTACAAATTTTTCATTCATCATCTACGAATTCTGATAAACTTGCATCTGTCTCTTGGCCTAGTCCACATTTGGGCATGCAAATTATACAATGTAATTTACACGGTTGTTTACATGTAAAAACGTGTTATTTACATAAGGTTAGTTTTTACATTCTATATGTAAAAACGTAAAATATGATTTTATGTTCAAAACTGACACGCCATATGTTATTAAAGCTAATTGTTACTAAAGTCTGTTAACAAATCTTACAACCTTACAAATAAAATGTTATCTCTGTCCAACTAAATAACGTGGACCTCATAACTAACTGGTTTTTCAAATACGCTTTTATCTATGTTTATTAATAATCAGCAAAACGAACGACCGTAAGTTTTTGACGCATTAAAACAGATGGCACTGCTATACTGGTGTTTTCTTCGGTTTTATATTTACTTTACATGTTATGTAATTTACACGTTGCTTTTTTACTAAATTTACATAAAAAATGTAAAAATAAGTTTTTTACATCTAAAGGGCAACAGTGGTCTAGACTGCTGAACTTTGCTGAAAAGTATATGTATATCCGATAAGGTACTCCATGGGAATTTAAATAGGGGCAGAATACCAAAAGAGTTTTTCGATATTCGTTTATATTTGATGTGTACAGACACACACCTTCTGTCAAAGTACAGGACGCATTAGCCAAGCAATCTTCCATATTAGTATAGTTGGAATGGTGCAATGTAATATGTAGATGGAATATACAATTATAACTGTATACATTCTCGATTTGGTTTCGGTGTTGGGTAGGACATTTGAAAAGAATGGATAGTGCTTCAGTTTAAAACCAGAACACATCTATGACAAGTTGTTGGAGTGCAGAACTTATTGGTTTATGTCATTACTTATAGGCTGGCATGGAGGTATAAAAAGTAGATGGTTTTAAGAATATCGATAAGTCGACTGGTATTGTAGGATCTATGCACTCCACACCTACTGCAGCTCTTGAGATGGCTGTGGGTTGCTACCGATTTATATTTCGATCAGAAGGTGTGCAGTGCAAACAGCCGCTCGTCTACAAGGCAACACTATATATGGTGACAGGTCTTCAGGAAATTATTCCATACTACCTCTCCGATGACGATATGATTAGGGCATCCAAACCAGTTAAAACCAAAACCGACAACCGGGTAACCGTCAATTTTTTTACTATCCTAACACCCGGTTTTTTTGCCACGGTTAACCGGTTACTTAGTAATTTCATTTTTAACATTTGCTAAAGATGTAAGGCTCTTTCGATTGACATGAATTAATAGAATTAGCTGAATTAACTGAATCAACTGAAGTGAATTGAGGGTTCGGTTCGCACTTTTTCACTTCAGTTAAATATTGAGCAACTGAGTTATCTGAATATGAATTTTGCTCGTGTAGTTAATTCAGTAATTTTGTTTTTGTTGTTTCAGCATAATATTTTTTATTTTGTTTTAAAATTGTTCCAATTTTGTTTTTTTATCAATTTTTTGGTTAACAAATTTAATAAACTTTATTTTATTTTTATTCAAGCATTATATTTAATTATTATTAAAATGATTTTCGTTTTGGCATTTATTTGAAGTGAATGGTACCAATCGAACACCCATTTCTCTTCAGTAGCTCAATTATTTAAATATCAACTGTATTATCTAAATAGTAACTCTATTCTCATTCAGTTAATTCACGCCATTCGAAAGTACCTGTAATGTCAAGACTATTTATGGAACGGGAAATTCTTTGTTCAAATTTAGAACAATTTAGTGAAGCTACAGAAACAGAAGATTTAACATTTCAGTCTTATGCTCCACCTTTAAAATGTTTATTCGTTGAAATGCGGAACACCATCTCTTCATTCTCTAAAGACTACAATCCTGATTTGGAAGTTGATTGCTTAAACGAGTTTCGATTGTTTGAGACCACCGGTACTCGAACAAACAAGTAGAAACACCTGTGGCCCTATTCTGGTTTTCCCTGGGAATTGGGAAACAAATTTTTCCAATTCCCAACTACAATAATTCCCCATATTTTATTCCCCAAATCCCAAAAATGTATTCTAGCGTGCTGGGAATTATTTCCCCTCTGTGAAACATATAGTTTTAAATGTTCGCCACTAGAGTATCTTTTTTCATGGTTTTGATCATGGTGCGCTATATGTTATTTTATTTGAATATGATTTAAATATTGACGAATGAATAACCAATTAAGAAAAATAGGTGTTTCCGCTTTTGAAAAATAATTAAAAATCTTTTAAGGTCGGAAACTTTTTCTGCATTAGAATTTATGAATTAGTATTTATTTTGATTATTAGTATTACTGAGCTAATTTTTTTATATTTAAGGGCAGATAAGACCAACTTAAAAAAAAAGGTGTTATTGCTTTTGAGAAATAATAATGTTTTTTTAAATATATACTGTTGTATTATGATTATGAGTATTTTACCATAAGAAATATGAATTCCCAACAATTTTAATGGGGAAAAATAAATGTCAAAACTGTTATAATTGGGAATTATTTTTTCCAAACGAAATATTTTTCCCAATAGCCAGAAAACACTTTTGGGAAAAATAATTCCCAACTGTTATAAAAACATCAAATATTCCCAATTCCCCGGGAAAACCTGAATAGGGCCACTGCTCGATCCACTCAACAACTATATTCAAACTACGTCAACATGAAGTGAACAAATATTTTACGTGACAGGCAATTTCTGCTACAATATCAGAAGTTCAATGAAATATGAAACTTTAGATGCGTTAGTGTTTCTTAAATACTACTTTTTGAAGAAATAAACATTCCTATAACCTTATTTATTTTTGGTCATTTTCTATTGATTTACATAAACCGGTTAACCGGTTTATCCGGTTTTGATTGCTTAAAAAAAACCGAAAACCCGGTTATGAAAATTTCTCGGTTTTTTGGATGCCCTAGATATGATGATCTTTCCTGACGGATCAGTATGCTGTAGTCTAGCTGATGCCGGGTTATACATACAAAATCCTATGGTCGAATTATCTATCCCCCCCTGGTAGGTACGCTACTGTCTTGGAGATAAATTGCAGAGATCGTCGTATTTGAATCCTTTATGACAGCCAGATTGCTCTAAGAGCAATGATTCCAGCATTGGTTCATCAAAACTTGTTTTGGAGACGATAATTGCCTTAAATCGACTAGGCAGTCTGAATAAAGTTCGACTTCACTGGATATCCAGTCACATGGGTATCAAAGGATAAATGGCTGATAAATTGGTACGTTTTGTGTGCGGCTTCCACTTTTGTGGGACCTGAGTCCAGCTTACGAGTGTCGTCAATATATGTTAAACGAAATATTGACTGTCACTTAGGTGATATGCACCAGACGAGATGGGATAACCTTATTTTTTGTCGACTGTCCAAAATCATCTTTGAATGGATCAATAAATCAGCGAAAATCCAAGACCTTCTTAACCCTTATGTCAACTTGAGCTTATAATAAATTCGACACATCGTGTATATATATATATATGACATTCAATTTTCATGGCAAATTAAAGAATTTCCCTTTTGTTTCAAGCGTCCTGATGAATCTATTTCTCCAGCTGATTGGTGATACTAATATGTTCAGGGTGACAATCATTTGCCTCTTGGTCATTTTGAAAATTTTTGTATACTAATGGATTTGTTGCGCACGCTTCCATTGAAGGCATAATCAAAGCGTGGCTAAGCTCTTGCTAATTTTCCTTCGTATACAAGTGGATTTGTATACTATTAAAGCATTTGATCCATTATGTCAACAGCTTTTTTGGTTGAGTTGTAATAATTTATTATCTCACGTGTTTTATACGAGCCATAGTCACAGCTTTGTCACTATGCGCGTTTAAAATAAGTATCCCAACTTTATTTTTGTTTGGGAAGTAAGACCTCATATGGTTACATATGTTTTCATAAAATCCGAATTCAGATTACAAAACTTCACGCTGACTTGAAGCTTGAAACTCTTGGGTATATAGGGGTTATATTTTTAAGAGTGCCCAGCACACCTTAAAAAAAGCATGTGTTCTTTATCTAAAGGGTAGTGAAGTTGAAAAAGTTGTCTGTCGTAGGTGTCTGACCAGAATTTGAATACGCTCTTTAAAGCTATTTTAACTACACGCTCACCTTTGAATCACCTCCCGAGCTTCGTTGGATAGCTTTCCGTATAAATGCTAGCTTGTAAAGCATACGCTGTTTTGGAATCACACATCCACCAGACCTTGATTCCGTATTTAGCCGGTTTTGACGAAATTTATTGCTTATAAATATATTGGTTGAAGTAGATGATTTAAGAGATCAATTTGAAAAGTACCTTTTAATCTGTAAAAATTACAGTTAAAAAATTGAAAATCACACCCCGGTATGTCGTGTTGACACAAGGATAAAATTAGGATAGACGCACTTTAAGTCTTTCTTGTGCCCCTGTTCTTCATACTCTACCCAACTGCACTGCTTTGGATCACAATTTCTAATTGAGGATCAACTGACGACCTTGAGATTTTGGGCCTGAAAGCGCACGTCAGGGAAGGTATGTCACACTGGGCCAATCGAGCCTGAAAACTGAGTGGGGAAGTAAATCGAACCTTTAGCTGTACGTCCTCGATTTGGCTGTAATAGCTTTATAGGTTGAACTCCAAAAAATATTGCAAAGATTAGAAACAAACAAACAGACAATTCTCAAAAGGAACGGGAATGAGAAAGGTGGACGAATAAAAAACCAGAAATAAAGACCTGTAGATTATTTATAGAATCCTGCTTATAGCATTGTTCAACTCTTCCATACTACGAGAGTATATACTGTCGATCATTATCGTCTTCGTAGAAAATTTTGAAGTTTCGTCTGCAACATATATAATCAATCGATTCAAAGACGTCTACCAACTAAATCACAATCTATAATCAATCAATGTCTGCGACAGTTTTGTATGTAAGAACGAAAAACACTTAGTAAATCGCATTAAGAGCTGAGATAATTGGTATTTCATTCACCGTTTTGTTAATTCCGTTCAAATATTCATATACATAATTATGTATATAGAATATATTATGTACTCCTATGTACACCTTTTAAGTAGATTTGCTTCTATTTGAAATAGTTTATTACTATTTACTTAAAAGACTTCTCTAAGATTTTAAATAACCGTACAAATGTTGTTCTGTAACAGATTTATGTTGATTCAATTAGTTTTCAACAGTCGTTCTGGGTTGTTGTTTATTTTTCACTTTGCCTACCTACCTCATTAATAAAAGTAAAATGGAAAATTGAAAAACGAACCAACAACAAACATCATTTACCTTTTTCTAATGCATACTATATATATACTCGTATATATGTACATAATCTTTGATCTTTGTACATTTTAAATGACATAAACATGATTTTAAATGAAAATAAAATGAGAACATAAAAAAACAACAAAAAAATTATGTTTATGCTGGGTAAAATACAATATATGTATAGGTAGGAACGTGTGTATGCAGTTTATATGCTTCGATATATGTTTATAATATGCCGATCCACTATTTACATATACTATGTGTATATATAGTTTGGTAGACAATTAGAAAATCCAATTAAGAAATGAATACGAACGTGAGGAAAAGGTTAAGAAATTAGGATAATGTCAGGGGGTGGTGGTTCGGTTGCGGTGCGGCATCTTAACCTTTCATACTTTGTGATTGATTTAATTTTAATGCCTAATTTAAATTTATAATGCTGTGTGACACAAATCGTATATAAGTACCATTGTAGGTGCGGTTAACCGGTGTTGGACCTTCAATGCAACTTGACACCTTAATAGATCCCCAGGTATCACTTTTACCACCCAAGCAGCAGCTGAGCTCAATTTACCCAAATTTTTTATATTCATTAACCTTCGCACCTGTGTTAGAAGCGATCATTGAGCCAAAGTGACTGAAAGTTAGCCAATTGTACTGCAGCAAAGGGAGCTAATCAGCTAACAACCCATACTAAGGGACACATGGGGGGCTGTTATGAAATAATCCGATATCGAATTTGTTTCAGCATGAAGTAAGCAATAATGCCTTTTGTAATTCACTTGAAGTAAGTTTTATTTTGTTGTTGTGTTTTAACTGACTACTGACTTATAAGATGAAATATTGTCATAGTTAAACTGTGGAGGATTCGAAATACATTCGATAGAACAAAATGAAATTCGTCTAAACAGCAGTCGGGGTTTGGACTTTGGATTTTCGGAAAATTCAATTTCATTTGTCCTTTTAGTTTTATAATACCAGATGTTTCGACATCGGATTTTCATAATAGCACAATCCGCTTTCGTATCCGATACTGATTTTATAAAGTTTTGATATATGTATTTCCTTCGTGGTATGTAAAGGGTGGTTAATTTTTAAGGGCCGATGTTAATTTTGAATAAAACACGAGTTTTTTAGGATATTACTGTCTATTCTTTTTATTATGATAATATGGTATGGTTCAATTATGTATGGAACAAACTATCGGCCAAACGGCCGCCGTGACCTCGGGGGCACACCTCCACCTGATGGATGGTCCCAATTTTCGATAACGCTTAGGCATAGTTGAAGTTCTATGCCGTAATTGTGCCGAATTATCTCATCCTTTAGCTCTTGAATTAGTGCTGGCTTATCGAAGTAAAGCTTTTCTTTCAAATAACCCCAAAGAATAAAAGTCCAACGGTGTCAAATCACATTATCATTATCTTGCTAATTGACATCGCCACCACGTGAGATAACATGGCAATTGAATTTATCGCAAAAGAGCCATTGTTTCGTTATCTATGTGGCAAGTGGCACCGTCCTGTTGAAACCACATATTGTCCACATCCATATCTTCCAATTCGGGCCATAAAAAGTTCGTTATCATCTCACGATAGTGAGCACCATTCACAGTAACTGAAAAACACTCAAAATACAGTGAGCTGTTGTCGGTTAAGGCATTGCCATTACAGCCTCTATGGACGGACGACGTACGAGGATGGCTGCCACTTTCGGAAACAACTTTTAACCTTCAGAAAACCACATCCTCAAGGCAAAAATATCAACAGGTCATAACGTCGATCCCATCACAATTGTTACAAACAACAATACCGGACGTGTTGAAAAAATCACCCCAAGACAACCACTACGAACACCAAAAAAGCATAAATCGTCTCGCGCCATCGGACGAAAGGCAGCTAGAGGCATTGCTCAAGGGACAGAATTTTGGCGATCGTTAACCGTCCGAAGCTCTCAGACATATTGAGAATCTGGCAGGGAAATATTTCGGTGTCCCAATTATTAATTCACTTAATTGGACCCGAAATCTTCACGAATTGGCTGCTTTATCGACTCTGGCCGAGGCCGCAGATCGTATGCGCGAAAGCATCAGGTTGAAGCAATCAAACCTACACGCAGTTGAAAGACCTTATAGTTCTCCGACATCGAGACCGTTTTCACGAGTACGAGAGTCGCGAAGAGCAAGGCCAATTCAGGACGAGCAACAAACGACATCCTCATCTGACTCATTCGCGCCTCGTTTGACGCGAATCGAACAAATTGTCAGGTAAATAAGTTTAGGTGCGCCAGGCCATCGCGGTAAACAATTTGCACGGCCAATACCCCGATCAAGTTCACGATCTCGCACTCGCTCAGCCAATCAAGGACAATATACTGGTTCAAACAATCAAAACCATTTTGGTTGGTATCATTTTCACCACAAACAGAGAGCTCACAGGCGTATTAAACCTTGTGCTTTTAAGCTCTAAACAGGTAGCGGTCCAAAAAGCATGTAGATCCCATAAATAACAGCCGACCCTTTATACATGACGACTTATTATACATAAATTAGGAGCGGTTTAAAATATTATTATGTTGAACCGCTACAATTTTTTTATATGGGCCCCCTGTATCGTCGCCGGATGTAGCTTAATGGTTAAGAGACATAAAAACGCGTTTGTGTGTAAAAACATTCGTTGGGCTGGCCACCTACAATATATGATTAACGTATAGTTTTATAACAACCTAGCATTTTCAAACCGGTCAAATGGCAGCGACAATTGGTACGGGAAGTACCGGGTTCGAATCCCGATAGAGACTGGATGAGCCCCAAAACAGATTGCAAAGATAGAAACAGACCGACAGACAACATTTTTAAACCTACTCAATGTTCCACGTATGTATGGTGAAATAATGGAAAATGGCCACTTTTTACCCAATCGTTAAAAAGTATAAAGCTTAAAATGCGAGAATGCATTTGATTTCAGTAGTGGAGTAATGATGAGTGATCAAGAAAAAGTATTTTGGATCATGCATTACCCATGAAAAAAGAGGATATCAAAGTCGGCCTTTGCACTGGCAATCTTTACGTTTTTTGCAAACTAACTGAATGGAGAGCTAAGCCTTGACGAATAAGTACGAGTAATGGTTTGGGTTTCTCATATTTTAGAGAATAATCATGCGTGTACATAAATTAATTATAGGTTTCCCAATCGCGGCCAATTCAAATTTGACACCGCTGCCATCTTATATCCAGTAGAGCAATTAAGAAATAAAAATCGATGAGCTACGATGGTTAAATTGAAAGCGACTTTAGTGTTGACATCTGCTTAGGTTCTTGGACGTTATTGTTGTCATGAATTTCAAACAGTACTTGTGCGCCATTTTAACATATGAACCATAGGTTTCGATTTGTTTTGTTTCGTGTCCACTTTAACTAGTGTTCACTATACTTCACCATTACAACCCTTATGGAATATTTCATTCAATTTTGGGGCAGGAACTATTTTATTCAACCAACATAAATAAATTCCGAATTTATATTATTGATGATTTGTGTATACAGTGCTCGCAATATATCGTGAAGTAAAAAAAAACCAAACACCGAAGATCGTTATAAACGCCATCTGTATCATGTCACTATAATGATAATTTTGTTGTTGTTAAATACATAAACATATATTGTTTTTTTTTTGGCTCATACAGGCTTTCGATACGGGATTCCATCAATAACATGTACAAGACGACATATAACATGACATAAATCGGGGGAATTCAATATATTTATATGTCTAATATGTAAACCGCAACAACAAATCGCGATTTAAATTAAGAGGGTATCAATATTTTGTTGTTGCTGTTGTTGTAACATAAAAAAAAGGATATAACTGGTTGAAAGCACACACAACATCGACAACGGAACAGCATAAATACAAAAAAAAACCTAAAATTTATATCTTTCGAAACTCAAATACACAACATGAACAAGTGCAAGTGGATAAAATTTATTATGTACATAATTTGTGTTTGGTTTTATGTTATATGCGTTTGATGTAAATACAAAGCCTTCGTTCGACGACTAAACAAAACCAAATTTGAATGTTGCAAAATTTATGTTTTTTCACCATACAACATATAACATAAAAAACATGCAGGAAAAATTTAAATTTTTTTTTTTTTGGTAAAAATATATTTTTTGTTAATTTTTGTTGCTATGTTCGGGCGATAGCTTTAATTGATTCATGAAAGAACGAAAAATTGATTCATTGTGTGCAAGCAATCTTAGAGAAGGCCAAGAAAACGCATTTCGGGCAATTCATATTACATGTCAGTGCAATTGGCAATTGGTGAAATAAAAAGCATCTGTTACAAACAATGATTTAGTAGTTTAGACCTCGTGTTGCAAGCAAAGGACCAAAACAATTACCTCTTCTCAAACCTGGCTTTTTGACTTTCTTCTTTTATTGTGGATTCTATTCCAATCATATTCGTGCTATGTCATTCGTCAACTTACTCGATTTCAATGTTGGTTTGTTAGGTGCAGAAGCTGTTTTCATATTGATGGCCAGAAGCATTTTATTATTATTGCCAGACATTTGTTTACAAAAACCTGCTGTTTATTGTGTGAGCTTCTGTGATTATGTGATCATCTGTGTGTGTTTTCATGTTTCACACTCATACAGCAGAAATAATCTCACATACGCATTGAACAATCGTAGCTTTGTTTTTCTCGACAAGACGGAAGCATTCCAAGACTTATGTAGCTTGTTGAGCGTATTTCCTAGCTAAGTTGATGCGTTGATTGATGTTTATTATTGGCGTACTATTGATAGTGATTGGCGTACTATTGTTCGAGGTTAGTCTCATGATGTTTGTTTTACTTATGTTAATTTTAAGACCAACTTCCTCCTCGTAGTCTGACTGACAATTTATGCACTTTCTGCAGGAAATCGAAATGTCTAAGTGTTAGCAGGGTTAAGTGTCATCTGGGTAGTCCAGATCATTGAGTAGCATTAGCGGTCCGCATTGAAAACCCTATTTCGTAAAGTACCTTCCAGACTACCTTTTGACAATCGAGTCAATTGCATGTTCAAATTTTTACTGTGCCGTTAATAGCGAGATAACTCTCTAGTTTTGTCATTATCTTAGGTTGCCTTTTCTTGAGAACGTTATACCCACTTTCCAGTTCTGCGGGATTCTCCTGGTATTCTATAGAATCTAATGGTGGTGTCCATGTTCCAAATTAATAATTCATCTGGTTTATTATCTGTACTAGCGCGGCTTTATTATTTTTCACCTTCTCGATGACAGTTCTAACTACCAGCTCCTATTTGATTGTATTTCCGTTTTTCCCATGAAAATGACTTCCACTACTACTCAACTCCTATGTATTCGAATTGTAACATCAAAATAATTGATAGAAAATTACCAATTAATGAAGCTAACTGTTCCTATCAATTCCTTTCTTGGTGATCTTTATTTGTTCGTTTTCGGCATTTTGCATTGAAGTTAATTTTCTTCCTCGTTTCTATCAAATTAGCCATTATAAGCTTTTGAAAATATCATAAGACTAGCTGCAGATTGAATTATGTTCAGCCCCTATTTGTGTTTTGATATTCAACCTTTTTCTTCAAAGATAGGATTCTTACATAATTGAAATTTGAAATTTGAATTTTGTTAAGCATGTCCTAAATTTTAGATTAGATCTGCGAAAAACTTGTTTCTATATTGAGCACCAATAATTTATAACAATTTGCCGATTGATATTCGAATGGGTGATAAATTTTCTCTTTTTACTACAACTATTTAAATTTTGTTCAACTGCTCATATCTTTAAAAAATCCGTAATCTTGCTTTATTTCCTTGTCCGTTCAATGTAAATTTCTTGATATGGTGATAGGCAATTTTGTAATTCCCTTTTGAATTTTCGGCTTCTTTCAGCGCAAGGGTCTGCATCCAAGAACAATAATTCGAATTTGTTGGCCAAATCTAGTCCTTCCTGTAATTTTTCTAGTGTCAAATTATTAAGTCCATTATATTTATCAGAGCTAGAATCGATTTCAATCACTTGGAGTTAGGATGCCATTTCTACCAAATCTGCTTCCCCAACTTCTTGTTACACTAATAAGTTGTAGCGGTTCAACATATTTGTTGAATAATATTTCAAACCGCTTCTTATTTATTAAACGCAACTTTTTCATTAATGCCAAATTTTATTACGTCACGTTCTATCGTATAATCGAGGTAAATATTATATTCACCGTGACAAGTGCACCATCTATATTCCTGTAGAATATTCTCGTTTCGATAGCATATTTAGTACAGTCAGTTGTTACTACTTTTATTTTGTGGAGCGGTGACCGTGGAATAAAAATAAATTAAATAAATAATATATAAATAAATTAAAACATTTAAAATAAACTCTTATAAATAAAATACATAAATTTTGGTGGATAACACCATCAAACTAAATAAATAACTTATGATAATAAAATATAGATATTAATTTAAATAATATATATAAAAAATATATAACCTAAACATAATAAATATTATCAAAAGTTTATCATAGTGTTATAAAGTCTTGCACATCTTCAATAGCCATATCCACAAACCCTTCTCCTCCGATCGACCTAGCAAGTTCTAATATGCCACCAATTTCATTTTCTCCTGATTCATGCACGTTTTCTATCTCAACTACTGCTGGCCATATCTTTTTCCAACATCGATTTAATGTTGTAATTTTCAGTTCTCTCAGCGATAAGGATATGATATCGATGCAGTCTTTAATTGAAGATTGCGGACCTTAATCGAAAGGCTGTAGCAATGAAGTGGTATAAGGAGGTAGAATCACTACTTGGATGTAAGGATGACATAAGTCTTGCGGTTGAACAAAATTATTGCACTTTAAATAAGTTTCTACCTCTGGAACAAAACAATTTAAAAATCCATTTCTAAATAAATAAGCAGTTACCCAAATTTTTGAATTTTCTCTCCAATATACCGGTAAAGCGTTTTTATTTATGCCTTTAAGTGCTATAAATTAGCACGATCTTTTGATACCTTAAATCCAGGTACAGTTTTTTCAGTTTTTGATATAAATGTTCTATCGGGAATTTTTTTCCACCAAATCCCAGTTTCGTCGGCATTAAAAACTTGTTTTGATGTGTATCCTTGCTCTTCAAATATTTTTTTAATTTTTCTGGATATGACCGGCCAGCTTCATGACTTGTTGATGCAATTATACCTTGAATTTTATTATTGTGAAGTGAAAAACACTTTTTAAATTTCTCAAGCCAACCTTTACTGGCAAGAAAATTTGGGTACACAGAACATTCTCCATTTGGTTTACGATGGTTATAAATTGTAAGAGCTTTTTGCATAATTATATTACTGTCCAATGGAATCTTTTTCTGACAGCTATCAACAATCCTAATGGTTAGTGCTTTCTCCATTTTTTCAATCATTGGCACACGGGGACGAGCTGAAAACTTTGCGGATTTCGAAGAACAAATTTCCTGCAACAACAGCACCTAAATTTCCTTCTCACTTTTCTTAATTGTGCGGACTGTCACCTCATTTAAATTTAGGGTTTTTGCAATGTGTGCAATTTTCTCCAGACATATATCTTGTTCACGTGGTTCGTAGTTTAGTGTAGCGTAGTTATGACTACAGCACTTATATGACCGTTCGTCTGGACGTATAGTGTAGTAACTCTACCAATATGCCCCTGTTGTTGAAATATTGTACTCAGCATATTTGACATTTCTCAATGTTTTTTTGTTTGGCGTTGGTGTTAAAAAAGTTTTTAAATTTAAACTATTGTCATTATCATTATCAATTTTCAATAACATACGATCTCAACTCCGAATGATTTTGAATTAAAATTTTTTAACAAACCTCAACTGTCAAAAGGTAATAATTATTACACTGTCCAATATAATTTTATTTGTTTTAGTTTTAATTACTAGTTAAATATAAATTTTTTTGTAAAGAATCAGTGGACCAGACACGTGATCTCTAGATCCAATGGTTCCACTTATCTTATCAGCTACAACTGTCTATATTAGTTATAATTTTTTACAAAAAATAAATCGTTTCAATAAAGCTGGTATTAAATGATATTAAAAAAAAATTCAAATTTTATATTTGATCTGCAAACTGATCAAACTCATTGATTAAATCGTTCTTTTTGCCATGATGGCCTTAATAGTCCTTTTACTCTCATCGATTCGGATATTGGTTAAATTTGACCTAATTCTTGAACTGGGTTTTCTAAAATCCGTTAGAGTGACATTAATTTAAGACCGAAAACTAATAAAGGGTAAATAATATGTCAACCATTCATCGAGAACTCATTCAAACTATACAAACAACTTCCAGTAGTTAAATTTCCGATCTATTTCGGATCAAGATTGTGTTGATTTAGCATATAAGTTTATCTCAACCTCGACATATCATTCAGATCGCGTCTTGTCGCGTCATGTATGGAAATAGCAAGAACATACATAATAAATAGTGTGTCGACGCGAATAATTGTCTCCAATTTATATTTCAATGATTCCATATTATAACGATGCGGTGAACGCGAATGGCGATGATGATATTCATGATTTTTTATTCTTGGCTTGTTGATGGTAATTTGATTATATTCACAATTGTTTTGATATCGTAGCACAAAATGCAATCGTTATTGGAAATTTGTTAAAAAAAATAAATAAATAAAAAAATAATGAAGTTTTAAAGTTAACATATAGGAATTTGTTTACATCTTTTGCATAATCTTAAATTGGAATTCGTTACGTGTAATATTGTTATATGCAAATTTCACATTCATGTAATGTAAAAAAAAATGTATATCCTCATGAGAAATATATAGTCAGATAGACAGTATTTCGTTTGGGCTTTGGTTGTTGGCTGCATTATTCAATCGAATTCTAATTATTAATGCTTTGCATATATATGGTGCGCGGGTTGAAAACATTACTGCAGAATATTGGCAGGATTGATCAGAGACGCCTTCCACAATTTTACATAATACATGTATTCCATTTGTATGTACTCGTATGTGTCGCCCTGAAATATGAGTACAATACCACGTACGAGTACACAATTGCCATAAAACCAATCAGTTTTGGGGTTAGTTTTCACTATACCAAGAGTGAGCTTGGCGTCGACAATCAAGATTTCAATACTTCTAGACAGTGTTCACTTAATCGGACTAGTTATTTAATCGCCAAATACTGTTCCTGACATGATCTTGATATTTTCGTTGCGTTTCTTCATTTATCAGACCTTCACAAAAGAATCGCGTTGTAAATTCCTTTATCCTTCGTGATTTGTACGAAAATTTTTATGGTCACTGTATTAGGATTTTGCTAAAATACCAATACAAGGTCACTTCGGAAAATTCATCGTTCTTTTTTCATGTTCGGGAAAAAGAACGATGTGCCTAGGAGTGGCTTGAGGAACCAAGAGTTCAAGCTGTGTCAAACATGTGATAAGGGTAACAAAGTGGCAGGACTGAAACTTTCATATGTCGATCATTAATATCGCGGCCAGGTACTTAAGCTGAGGTTCGTTGTTATGTTGGTGGTATCTGATGTTTTTAGTGTGGTTGAGTCGTCAGCCCAGCCATTTAACCAGATTAGTCAACGAGATCTGGCTACTGTAGTGGTATTTACAGAACTAGCTAAAATAAATCAAGTTTGGATTTCAAAAAATTTATTTTCAAATAACAACGATCACAATGTAACTCGGCTACCCAAACTACACATACTATAGTCTAGCGTAGATAATGCAGATTTATTGCGTTTCATGAATTGTACGTGACCTTCGTTGGGAAATCTTCAAAATTCTCAATTTTTAAACCGATTGGTCAAAGGTTAATACGTAATTTAACCGTAACGGATACCAATCATGATGACGCAGTATTTTGGCCATTCGTCAACATGAAACCAACTTAGACAAGGACTATATAGTGTTGTAAGTGAGGCCTAACCGTTTGCCAATAATCAACAGATTATGCAACTTTTAAGGAAAGAATGTGAAGAAGTTGAAATGATTACTAGTACAAAAACTACATGCATTAGTTACAAACAAAGTACTGCTGCCTGCTAAATTTTCTGCATGTATTTATAGTGGCCGATCACATCATTTAGCAATATGCAACAGTAATTCAGAACTATATGACTCTACAACAACCGAGTCTGTCACAATTGATGATCGTGTAAAGACCGAGCTTAATTCTGTTCATCAAAATTCAGACGCTGATTTAATCATATCCCACTTGGGCAGTCTTTATTTCAGACCGCTAATCAATTGAAGCCGGTTGAATGACCAGTTATGTGGAGACATATGGAAAACGAATTTTGTGTTCATATGACATAAATTAAAAGGAAAGACCTTCTTGCAAATTTTCAACATTATTGTATGCGACCTTACTCAGTGCTGAATTCAAATTCAAATTCTACCACCAAGCTTAACATCAAACGAGTGTTTAATGAGTTTTCTCATGATTCAACCAAGTTTTTGGTCAACACTACTGGCTTGGAGAACCTATGTATTGAGTCACTCTCCTGAGTTACATATATTGACCATTCCAAGGTCTCCAATTGAAGCGAGGCCCAGCATAAAATGCCATATTGTTGCGAGTGACAGCAAAGACTAAATATGCACAACATGTTGCGATAAGCATAAATTATTCGAGTATAGAAAGTTTAAGGATATTTCTATAACTTATAGAAAAACTCTGTTAATAACGAGGGTCGGTGTTTCAACTGCCTAAACAATAACCATAGTGCATTTCAATTGTAAATCTATATTTCGTCGTAGATCATGCAATAGAAAACGCCACAGCTTGCTACACGAACATATTACCAGCACAGCTCAAACAAGCATTGCCAATCTCGACAATAATCCAATAAACATGATAGAAGCTAATACATCCATTCACACAGTCACCACAAGAATAGGAAGCGCCATATTGCCGACGGCTTTGGTACGTGTAACTGATGCGCTAAATCAAACTCATTTATATAGAGCACTGCTAGACTCTGGAACGCAAGTCCCACAACTGAATCGCAGTCAGTGAACACTGGACGCAAAGGTTACGATTACCTAGAAATAATGCCGAAATTGCCATTACGGGAATTGGAGCTACGTCAAGTGGATATACAAAGGGTTCAATACCAATTTCACAAAAAATATGAGCTAGAGGAACCGGATTTCTATAAGGGTAAAGAAATAGACATAATTATTGGAACAAAAAGGTTCTATGAACTATTAGTCGAAGAAAAAATTGCCGCACCGAACCAACTTACAATCCAAAAATGATGGTTGGATCGTTGCAGTTGGATCAAGGGAGACACAGATAAGTAACGTGATAACAGCTACCTTAGTGGATCCAGAACACAGCCTAGACCACCATCTACGAAAATTTTGGGAGTAAGAGGAATCAGAAAGTGCAAAAATTGAATTATCAGAGGAGCAGAAACGATGTGAAACCCATTTTAAAAACACCACAGTCACCAATCACTGGCCGATTCAAAGTACGTCTACCATTCAAACGCTCTCCATCAATTTATGGAAACTCCTATCAAACAGCGACCGAGCGATTGCATTCTATAGAGAAAAGGTTTAATAATGACAATGAGTTCGCGGCAATGTACAAAACCTTTATTTCTGAATACCTAGCTTACTACCTTCCTTACCATGGCGTCCTTAAAGAGTCCAGTACTACAACAAAACTTCGAGTTGTTTTCGATGGGTCTGCAAAGACTACCACAGGAAGTTCATAAAACGACTGTCTAGCGGTCGGACTAACTTGTACGACATTCTGGGCCGCTTTCAGATGTACAAATTCACGTTCACAGCAGATGTCGAAAAAATGTTACGTCAAGTGTTGGTAGCCGAAGGAGATACCAAATTCCATAGAATGTTATGACGAGAGTCACAAGATAAACCCTTTGTCACGTATGACCCCTAAACTGTCATTTACGGCACAGCATGTGCATCTACTCTTGAAACGCGGGCGCTAAACGAAGCTGCAGCTTAATGTCAAGAAGTGTTCCCAGAAGCAGTAAAGCACATAACCAACAGTTCTTACGTAGATAACCTAATGACAGGAGCAGATACATTGGAGGAAGCAATTACTCTAAAACAATTGACATAAACACTATACTAACACGCTCCGGTTTTCAGTTAAGGAAGTGGTTAGCCAGCGATGAGGCAGTATTAAGAAGCACCTGCCAATGCATCGAATATGCGGAAATTTTGGAAATAGAAAAACTACTTCTGTTAAAGTGTTAAGGCTACATTGGGATCCAAACAGGGACTGTATCCATTTTAAGGTCAATCTCAATAAACAACCTTCTATGACCAAACGAGGAATACTCTAGGTGTCAAGCCTTCTATTTGATCCGTTGGGATGGCTCTCTCCTGCAACCATTAGAATAAAAATATTTTTTCAAACTCTGTGGACAAGAAACTTGAAGTGGGATGATCAATTGCCATTAGATCTTGAAAATGAATGGAGAAAATTACGCGATACTCTACCAATTATTGAACAACTCGAAGTACAAAGATATATAAATATACTAATGCCTATACCAAAATTTTTTTGCATGGGTTTTCGACGCATCAAGGCATTCTTATGCTGCAGTAGTGTATGGACACATAAACAAAAACAAATGGCGACTCGATTACCAAACTATTGTCATCAAAAACCAAAGTTGCCCCCGTTAAGCAAATCTCTATTGCACGGTTGGCTATGTGGTGCACTGTTAAGCGAGCTTTAAAAGCCGAAATCACTGAAATCACTACTTGGACTGATTCCACTATTGAATTTGATTGTTTGTCATCACCCCCCCCCCCCCCCCACCAAGTGGAATACATTCGTTGGAAATAATAGTGAGTTAAATGTTTAAAATACAGAGGACAATATTTAATACAAATGATGGGAAATCTACCAAATTCTAGAGTTGAGTAAGTGAAACCTTTTTTCAAAGTAGGAGTGGACTAAGCTAGGGGCATTCCAAACTTGTTTAGTCAAAGGAAGAGACCAAACAACTTATAAAAGTTATATATGCATCTTCGTTTGCCTGGCTACCAAAGCTGTGTACATAGAGCTAGTCTCTGAGCTTACCACCGAATCCTATATAGCAGCACTTCCAAGATTTATAGCTCATCGCAGAATTTGTAAGGAGATCTATAGCGACAATGGAACCAATTTTATTGGAGCGCGAAACCATCTTCACGAACTGTATAACTTCCTTAGGCAAAATAATAACACATTTTCAAATTTTTTATTAACAGATGAGATAATCTTCAGGTTCATCTCATACCAAATGCACCTCATTTCGGCGGACTTTGGGAAGCCGCTGTCAAACTGGCGAAACATCGTCTGAAACGAGTAACCGACTGCCACACTATTTCAACGGATGAAATGGCAACGCTTTAAACTAGAGTGAAATTGAGGCAATCTTGAATTCTCGACCAATTTGTGTACTGACAAGAGAAGATCTGGAATACTTTATTAATAGCTTCCTGTTGAACTAATAGCTACCCGCCTTTATTTTGCATAACAATGGTGTAAAATATTCTAGGTTTAAAAACGAAGTGCAGTGATAATATAAAGAGTTACTTTAGTTCTAAATCAAAAAGTAATACCGGACAAATAATTGACAGTCATCGTATACTCCCTTACAATATGTCTAACACTAAAGTCCAAGCCGATGCATCTATGTATATGGGATCGTCATCATCATTATACGAGTACTATACACATAACAATCAGAATCACATAAATGAATTTTAAACATAACAATTTTTCTCCAGCATGTAACAAAGTTAAACATAAAAATCAATATGAGATAGAGGAGACCCAACACGAAAATCGTGCCACATGTCTTGAGATGCTACTTTTGTGTAATTTTCGATCTTCTTTGTATATTATTGTTGGCGCACCATTACGGTAATTATGTTGGAATAAAAAATCGTCATTTTATGTACATAATACGTGTTGTAATCCTTAAATACCGACAATCTGTTCATGATCTTTGCTGTTGTAACCTTTATGTGAAATACCTCTTAAGGAAAAGAGTCAAGGTTGGCTAAGTAATGTCAATTGGCGGTGTACGATATCGATTTGTTGTGCTTAAACGAATAGTTTGGTTCATATAAGTATTCCATTACTCGCATCATTGACATAAATCACAGATCAAGCAGCTAACTATTATGTATATTTACTTGATGGAGTCAATTTACCATAATCAAATCGAACCGAGAATCATTTATATTCGCATATGTATACCATCTATATAGAAAATCTTAAATGATTTATTGAACTTCGTTTGCTAGATTCGCTCCACGTTACATGAAGAACACGAATAATGAAATTACCTTTGGGGTGATATATTGAAATGAAATTTTTATTTTTTAAATCATGTTCAATCGGGATCCCATATTAGTATGTAAAATGTCTTAGTTCACAAAATTTATGTGGGTTTGAAGAGGTTAATGTTTGGAAAATTAACGAAAGATTACGGTATGCGAAGGTCTGTGTGAATGAAAAAGATGATACATCAAATAAGATTTTTACACTTATATATAGATTGAGATGTCAATGTAATAACTGGGATATAACTTAAAACTGGAATTAATAACACATAATTTATATAGAATATGGACCTGGGGTTCAGAAAAACCAAATCAATAGAACTAACCATTCACTAGCTAAACTACTAATTCAAGAAGCCCATGAACAAACAATGCATGCGGAGGAACTCAATTGGCTTTTGGGTTTTTAGCTCATCTTGGTACAAGATACTAGATCACATACGAACGAAATTTAATATCCAAATGTGTGAACAGTCAGCAGTACATATCACACCTGGAAGACCATTCCTGAGAATATATATATATATATATATATATATATATATATATATATATATATATATATATATATATATATATATATATATATATATATATATATATATATATATATATATATATATATATATATATATATAATTATATATACTTATTATTATATATTGAACCAGTCAGTGATTTAAGCACAAGTCATAAGTCACTGCTAGGATAGGATTGTGCGATAACTTTGTTGGTGCTAAAAACCAGTTTGAAAGTAAAATGAGTACATTGTTTCGTGAGTCATCTAAAGAAATCGCCCAACATTTGAAAACGATGGTACAACATGGCATTTGATACCAGTTTGGCGAAAATTTATAGGCTGCTGTAAAACCAGTAAATAAGCCTTTAATTGAAGTCATAGAGAGAAGCAACACTTATAAATGAAAAACTATCAACGGTCACCTCACAAGTAGACGCTTGTATAAATTCTATTCCACTTTCGCCAATAACAACCGATCTCCCAGATATCACCTTTTTATCACCTTTTTCCTGGCAATGGATTTCTTAATTGATGCACAATTGGGATCAGTTACATATGATGCTATGACAGATACAATTATAAACGGGTGTGATGGTAGTACATCCATGCTTCGATCGAACGATTCCAAAGGGCCGAATGACATTTTCGTAAGCAGACCAATCCATAAACTATCACCACTTCCCATAGAACTTTACAATAAGAATGACTCAACACCAATACAGGCACCAGACAGCAATTAAACAATGCACCAACGCTTTCACTACGTGTTAAACCTTATCGAAAAGTTAAACAATTCAAAGATTACACCACATCAAAAAAACATCAGAAAAAAAAGTTTATCTACTCACCACCAGAGGCACTACAATCGCTAAAGAGGTTTTTCTTCTGTCATTTTTGAAACCAGCAGAATTTGTCCGTGAATATTTATAAAATATATGTTTTAGGTTTCACATAAAATCTGTAAACTTTTTTCATACACATTTAATATATTGTTACGAGTTCGCCGAGTGGTTATTCCCATAATTTATCCGGTTCGATCACTGGATTGTGAATATTAAACTCGCAAAGATTAAATTTTAATTAAATTTATTTCCCACAAAAATTACACAAATAATTCACTAATATTTATTTTCACTATTATTTTACACAATATTTATCACTACTATTATTTTAACACTTCACTTTTTATCACTTCCCGATATTAACACTTCGAAATTCAAAATTGAACTGTTTCGTAACTCAAATGTCTACACGTATTTATACGACGCAAATTTTTTTTTTTTTTTATCGGTGTTTACAGGTCGTAATTGGCCCGTACCGTGTCAACTATCTGGCTCAATCGGTTTCGATCACGAGCCAGCTCTTCATATTGTTGCAAGCAACCAGAAGATGCCAGATCGCTCTCTACGCCGTGGAGCCATCTTCGCCGACAGCGACCTCTTCGCCTACCGAAAGACGGTTCTCCCTTTAAAGATCGCTGTATCATTCGTTTTGGATCAGCACGCAGAACGTGTCCGAGCCAGCGTACTCGCTGTCCTTTAATTTCATGCACGATATCAAGAATTTGCAGTAAATTCCTGATCTCGTGATTGAATAGAACTCGGTATGTGCCATCAACGTCGCGTTTTGGACCATATATCACACGCATGATTCTTCTCTCGAATGTTAAAAGCCATCTTTCGTACTCATCCGTGAAACAACTCTCACATCCATACATGACAACGGGTCTGATCAACACTCTGTACAGTTTCAGCTTATCCGTATTTGCAAGATATTTTGATTTCAGCAGGGGACGTAGAGGATACAAAGCCCGATTGCCAGCGGCAAGGCGAACCTTGATTTTCTCTCCCACACTATTATCGTGAGTGATGAGAGATCCAAGATACTTGAATCTCATCACTCCTTCAAACGTGTGGTTTCCACTACTGAAATCACTTGCGTCTTGGTCTCAAAAACCAGAGATCAGATATTTGGTTTTGGACTCATTGATTTTGAGACCAACGGAAGCTGAACACTGTTCCAGTGGATCAAGTATCTCTTTCACTCCGTTGCCATTTAATCCAATCACACAGATATCATCTGCATACGCAAGAAGTTGATTGGATTGTCGGAATAAGATATTGTCCTGAGGTGTTGCACTTTTACGAAGGATGTATTCCAACATGAGATTAAAAAGTATCGGGGACAGCGCATCTCCTTGTCGAACACCGGAATTGATTGCAAAAGTTCTCGATAGCCTGTTCTCAACTTTGACACAGCATTGTGACTGCGTTACTGTCATTTTACACAGATGTACATATTTTTGTGGTATTCCTAAATATTCAAGCGCTTATCATAGCCTCTCTCGATTGATCGAGTCATAGGCTTGCTTGAAATCTAGGAACACCTGGTGTACATCGCGAGATGTTTCGTAGTACTTGGAAAGAATCATACGCAGCGAAAAAACTTGATCAGTGACTGACCGATTTGGACGGAATCATCCTTGGTAGTCACCGACAATTTCCTCTGCTAAAGGAGTAATTCTTCCCAAGATTATGTAAGACAGTAACTTGTATGCTGTGCAAAGGAGAGCTATATACCGCGATGATTCTCGCATTTCATGCGATCACCCTTCTTGAATATTGGGCATAACGCGGCCACTTTCCATTCGTCAGGCATAACTTCATTTCGCCATACCAATCGAACAAGGTCGAAAAGACAGTTCCACAAAGATAGCCCTCCGAATATCAAGAGCTCTGAATTAATAAAATCAACTCCTGGTGAACGATTTTTCTTTTATTTCCGCATGGCCATTGTGAATTCCTCATAGGATGGATCCTCAATGAACATCTCCGCGGTCTGTATTTGAGGGTATTCAAATACAGCTTGTGATAAATGTGGAACATTAAGTAGATCAGATAAAAGTTCACGCCATGTATCGAGTACCGCATCGACGTTAACACAGAGGTTTCCATCCTGGTCCCGAATGGCAGTTGACCGAGATCTTAAGGTATGGTGCAATTCGGTGATTCCTTTAAAATTCCTTTAAGTTGTTGTACTCTTAAGACCTTGGCCTTCCACCATTCGCGCTTCTTCTGTCTACAAATGCGTTTAGCTGTCCTCCTAGCAAGAACTGCTTTGTTTTTCCTTGCGATTGTAAACCGAGTCTGCGCTTCATTGTGGGCTATATTACGTTGCTCAACAGCAAGACGACACTCTTCATCAAACCAATCCTTTTTGGGCTTAGTTTTCACTACACCGAGAATGTGCTGGGCAGCATCGACAACCGAAGTTTTCAATACTTCCTAGACACTGTTCACATCATCAGATTGGTAATTGGATTGCTGACAAGATATTGATATTTTCTTTGCGTTTCTTCATTTATCAGACCTTCACAGGAGAATCGCGTTTTATATTCTCCTGTCGTCCCTGACTTGTACGAAAATTTCCATTGTAGCTTTGCAGTGACTAGATAATGGTCACTGCCTACGAATTTTGTTGACGACCGATACGATCTCATGTCTTGGACAACCCGAGCCCGCCGTTTTGAAATGAATACATGGTCAATTTGGCTTCGGGGTGTTTTACGTGGATGTGTCCATGTTTCTAAGTGGATGTTTTTATGAGGAAAGAATGTACTTGCCACTTTGAGATCATGAGCGATCGCAAAGTACATCATTCTTTCCCCATTCTCGGTTGCAGTTTCGTGTCGAGAGTACGGACCTATGTTATTACATAAGTCGGTCTGATATCTGCCATCTCTAGCATTAAAGAAACCCATCACCAATCTGATATCGTGCTCAGGTATAGAGCCCATCAGATTATCCAAATTATTGTAAAATGAGTCTTTATCTTGGGGTTGGCTTACCTCAGTGGGCACATGTACACAGACAATTGATAGGTTGGCTAATCGCATGTGCAAGCGAAGCTTACACATTCGATTATCGACTGCCTAGAAATCCAACACAGCATTTTTTACCTGCGGCCCAATGAGAAAGCCAACTCCAAGATTTCCGAGGTCATCTCCCCTGTGTAGCAACGTATAGCCTTGGGACACATGGTCTCCACTTTTAGGCCATCGATTTTCTTGGAGCACTACGAGTTCCAGCCGATACTCCTTCATAATTGTGATAAGGCCGTTCAACGCGCCAGGTTTTCTTAATGACTGCACGTTCCACGTGCCGTTCCTAATTCTCGTATCGAGGTATTTAAGCGGGGCGTCATTCTTGTTTTGGCGGTATCCGACTTTGTTTTTATTTTTGACATTTTTAACAGTGATATTTTTTTACGGATGCGGGTCGTCAGCCCAGCGATCCAACCAGATTTAGTCGCCTCCTACGACAAGCTCTGGAAACTGTGGTGGTATTCTATGGATCTCATGTTTCGTTCGAAATATTTACGAAACATGTTTGCCCCCAACCACAGGGCTGATACGACGCAAATACTTGCAGAATATTCCAATATTTTGCTTCTCTACACTTCTCGAAATTTCGTTGCGTTGTATTTTGTTCGCTCCGCCTATTTCATAATTTGTTTTTATTCTGTTCGTATATGTAAACATTTGATTACAGGGTAATCCCTACTACTATAATTTTCTTCTTAATTATCACAGGTGACATCTGTGATTCGTGATAATATATTACGTGTTAACTTTAAATAAAAATATTATTATATGTAGTTGTTTTACTGTGAGTTATAGATGAATTCGTGTAACGAATATGCCATTATGATTTTCTGATATCTAAAGTATACATCTGAATATGAAGTTTAAGGATAATCGGCTGGGTCAAAGCACCTCCAGAACCTTAAATATATATTTTATAATATTTTATAAATATTCACGGACAAATTCTGCTGGTTTCAAAAAAGACAGCTGAAAAAATCTCTTTAGCGATTGTAGTTCCTTTGGTGGCGAGTTGAAAATAAATTTTTTCTGCTGGATTTTGTTCTGCTATCTTATACAGCATATATTGGGTGATTTTTTAAGAGCTTGAGAACTTTTTTTTAAAAAAAAACGCATAAAATTTGCAAAATCTCATCGGTTCTTTATTTGAAACGTTAGATTGGTCCATGACATTTACTTTTTGAAGATAACTTCATTTAAATGTTGACCGTGGCTGCGTCTTAGGTGGTCCATTCGGAAAGTCCAATTTTGGGCAACTTTTTCGAGCATTTCGGCCGGAATAGCCCGAATTTCTTCGGAAATGTTGTCTTCCAAAACTGGAATAGTTGCTGGCTTATTTCTGTAGACTTTAGACTTGACGTAGCCCCACAAAAAATAGTCTAAAGGCGTCAAATCGCATGATCTTGGTGGCCAACTTACCGGGCCATTTCTTGAGATGAATTGTTCTCCGAAGTTTTCCCTCAAAATGGCCATAGAATCGCGAGCTGTGTGGCATGTAGCGCCATCTTGTTGAAACCACATGTCAACTAAGTTCAGTTCTTCCATTTTTGGCAACAAAAAGTTTGTTAGCATCGAACGATAGCGATGCTATAATAAATTGGACTTTCCGAATGGACCACCTAAGACGCAGCCACGGTCAACATTTAAATGAAGTTATCTTCAAAAAGTAAATGTCATGGACCAATCTAACGTTTCAAATAAAGAACCGACGAGATTTTGCAAATTTTATGCGTTTTTTTTTAAAAAAAAGTTCTCAAGCTCTTAAAAAATCACCCTTTATAACACACTTCTTATGTCAACCAATATAGAGCACGTAATCCAAAAACGTGACATTGGGGATACGATAGGATAAATCCCACAGCTCAGCAAAACATAAATGAAACAGTCTTGCCAGAATCAATAGAGTTACTATAAGTTTCGGACATCATATTCATCATTGTGTACTAACATTCATCATTGAGTACTAACATTCTTAACCTCTACTCACTAGGATTAACCAATAACGGATATCACTTGAATTTAACTTCGATGGGAATGATTATTTTAGCTATTCGTCAAGGACGAGACACGAACTCCAACCTCGGTATGATGAGAAACTCACTTAACCACTATATTTCAATCGGTTACTTTGATTAATTAACTGTCATCATTAGGATTTCTTACACAAGGATATGACGGAAATTCAGACAACATCACGCAAAGGTTAACAAGACATTCGAAGGCCAGTGAGAGATTGAGACAAAATATTAAGAAGAAAGTAGTGATTAATTATTGAGAAAAACCGATAAAAGTTATAACAAGGATATCATTGGAATGAAAACCACTGGCAAATAAGTTGTACAACTCTTTCACTGCGACCTATGGACTAATTTAAACATTATTTTACGTATTATTGTGAAAGGGATCCTTGACTAATTGATTATCAGTCCAGGAATAGTTTAATACAAAACAGTTTTGCAGGAAATTAATAAAACTTCTCAACACATATCTTTATTTTTGAAAGAGAGTCAGGGCTCAATTTTATCCTAGGGTGCGTCTACTTTGATTTACACCCATGGAATACTTAGTTACTTCCAATACTACTACTCGTTCCTACATTACAGTTACTTGTCTCTAATTTCTTCAGCGTGTTGTCCACCTGCATTAGTGATTCGTTTTTCGGGTTCCAATTTACAATCATGCCTAGCTTTGTGTTGCCGAAAGAGCATATATTTGTTCAAGACTTTGTGTAACGTGTTGAATGTTGTCGGGTTTACTGATTCGCCTATTTATTCTATAGATGTCGTTAATCTCCACTGGATGCTGTTGAAGGACTCAGTGTCTAATGTGCTCATGGCATCTTTGTCTTTAAACAAATAAGTTTCTCGTTGGGTAATTTTCCGTTACCCGTCGTATGGATTGATTGAGTGCGCACATAATTTCGCTTGCTACAAGCTTTTCCATAACTTTCTAAATATTTTCAGTTAGTTGTATTTTGAACTGGCAAAGTGGCAATTTAAATTGCTGACGTTCTTCAATTTGCATTCTTGTATTATCATTGATCCAGGAGTTTGCTTCTGTATTTTCGGTACCCGAGTGTGATGTTGTAGCATCTTGTTATCTGTTTGATTCCTAGTTCTTCGATCAGACGATTATCCAGATGGTTAACCTTAAATTATTGTTAAGCAACCACCAACTTTCTTCAGTTCATTCGTTCATTGTACAAATTCATTTGTACATAACCCTATATGTCTAGCTGGGATTAATTATGAACAAATTATTCTGTCTGCTAATGAGATGCAAGTAACCATGCAACTCAAAAGTCAATCAAATACCTTTAGTATTAGAACAATTAGCATTATGTACGTTGAGATGTTAAATTTTAATTGGTGATTAACACAATACATTTAGCAGCACAACACTAAACTATAGTTCACACTTCCACTCAGGTACACATATAGAAGAGTGAATAAACCGATATTAGAATAAGTACTTGATAGAATGTGTGTATAGGGCGTATCCATTGATTAGTATTTTATTCTAAAGTCCCAATTAAAATATTATTTATAAGATTAATTGATAACAAGAGATTAATTACCTGAATCTATACGTACAAAATGCATTGCTATATAGATGTTATTGAGAACCACTTTTTTGCGCGAATAATTCAATTTAATAATGAATGTTGCATGTAAATGTATGTTGTAGTCTCTGTAAATTGCATACAAAGCGTACAACATAAAAAATTATGTAACAGAAATCGCATTGTTTAAAAATTATATACAAGAACATGATGATACTATTGAATACAGAACTACATGAATAATTGGCAGGTAACAGCATTTTATTTTCCATTGTTAAATGTTCGAACCACCTGGCGTACTTATAACAACCAGAGCTTGTCGTAAGAGACCACTTAATCGTTTTATGACCCACTCCCATTAAAAACATCGCAACTGTTAAACAGTTAATTAAAGTCAATGAAGCCGTCCTAACATCACTGTCACTTTGCATTATCGGCTGGAATATGTGACCAAAGGCTATTTAAACCCCTACACAGATGACCTTGAAAATGCTGGAGAGAGACAAGAGCCTAACACAGACTCGATTTACAATCGTAGGGGAAAATAAAATTCCGTTAAAAAGAATCGTGAGGTCGGCTAAACGCGTATAGTCGATAGGAGCAATTCGTGAGGTCTATTTTTACCGGATTTCAACATACCTTAAAACTTCGGGGTCTTGATGGAAACCTTTATGCTAATATCGATGCGATACTCGACACTTAACGTATGAACATTGTAATTAATGTCCGTCAAACCCTTACAAACAGATTACAAAGATTTGATATACAGCAGGGTTTCTTTATATACTCTTTAGCACCTTACTCGACTGGAGAGGAGAAATGATGTTTTACTCAAAGATTGGATGGTATAGTTGTGTTGGGTCCACAGTTTTCAATTTATTAGCTTGAAATTTCAAGGGAAGGCTAATGAAATAAAATCTCCAGGACTTTATTAGGGGTGCTCATAAGTGGCCCAATAAAACATAAGGAAGGTATTATCTGAGCTTCCATCAACATTTTAAAGCGAGCCATGAATTTATTGTTGGCCACCTTGAATCGAACTAGTTTAGATGCCGTGTTTACATGCCCTTCTCTTAAAAATAATGGGTTCGTAACGTGGAAGTCACCACAAAAAGGTAATAAGTACGCTTAAGCAAGATCCTCTGATCTATTTTACATCTAAGGTCACTAATTGATCGAGAGCTTCCTATTGCTCCAAATTCTGCATCAAATCTTTGGGTTGACATTTCGCGACTTTAGATTAATATGAATGGCGGGCCTTTTTTTGTTGAATGGCTGCTACCGCACACATACACCGGCGATGGTCCGTTGTGATACCATTTTTATGTACGGCTATAGGTCTGATTTTCGTAGAACCATCTGTGCATAGCCTATAGTACTGACATTAACGATGGGACGGCCCATGGATTCTGAACTCGACAGGGGATCCAGATGTGTTCATTCACACCACCGATCGCACCGCTCAAACGACCGATGGTGAAAATCCTTTTTTCCAACCCAGTACCTCCCGCTCAAACTTCCGCAGCTTAAACCACTGCGTCACCTGGGAGGGCTATCAGATATCATTGGTTTTAACCACGTTCCATAGTTACTCAAGTTATTGTTAACAACCAGAGAAGATACCAGTTTCCTCTCTACACTTTAAAACCAAAAGAAGGTTTTCCACGTACTCATTCAAATTTGCTTATAATCCTTGATCGATGTATCACATCAGAACCGACTAAATATGCTTCTAATCACATGCATGATTCTTCTACATGCATGGTCAGATAAAAGCCTTTGAGAGTACTCATTCGTGAAGCTCTAACACTCACATCGGTACTTGATCACGGGTTTTAAAATGAAATCACTCCGAAGAAACTGGTTGTAACGCTTCTGTTCCATCTGTAATGCTGGTTCTTCGAGATGGAGCACTTATGAGGTCAAGAACAAATTTCATCGTATCGGTAAAACCAACTCAGGATGCACAAATGTCCGTATTACTTCTGTATCAAATTGTTATCACACCGCATAAACCGTCGATTTCTCCAACGAACGTCAAGCCACTCTACCTATTTTCAATCGGAAATCGGGGATGAATATCATCATAGCGAATTTGATTATATAGACGTTCGCTTTCGCTCTTTACTGATTTTGCTCGTTTTTAATGTATGTAATCTTTCGGAACTCTGTCTTTTCTTCAATTCCTTTGGGCTTCAATATATCACTGGCTGGTATTTTTATTGAATGATTGTATCTTTCCGAAATATAAGTATAGGTTTTTGAAAGACCCAAGATCCTTATACCACCCTTGCCATTCCGGAACAAAGCTTGTTACCAATTAATTAATGGTGCGGCGTTGCCCCTTGAAATTGTCTGGAAACTAAATCCAATCCAAATCGTCTTACTTTTTTATCTAGTTCGATAAAAACAGGCGCAGTTTCGTAGATAACACTATATAGCTCTTTGTCTGCATCACGAATATCATTAGTAATTGCATCTAGTTCAATCTCCTCAGTGTATTCGGGTTATATATTGTAATGTGTGAACTGTGAAATGCACTGATGGCTTTATGTCCGCGGGTAAACTGATTTAAGTTCCAACCGGTCTTAAATCCATTGCCTCCATATTTTTGTTCTAACACCAACGTGATTTTATCTCCTCGTACGTATTCCGGCACAATGTTTAGTATATGTATATCAATTGGGTTGGGAAAATGGATATATCATGCATTGAGCTATGAGGCTGTCTTCGTCGTCTTCAACATCATCTTCTTCAAAACAGTCAATTTTCCATTCAATTTGAACATCCTTGCTTCACATATAAATTCTGCAACAGCAAAGTATATAGCTATAATATCTCCAATGGAAAACTATGATACCAGTTTGGCTTTTATCACCGCCTGTTGTCACTTATATAACTCTGGGGCTTGAGAATAAAAACTGACCTAGAGAATCATGTCTTGAAACAAAATGTAATGGTTTTAGATAAAGACGAAATGTAATGAATTTCGTTACTGACCCCTACTATGTCAACCATCAGATATCATTGATTTTAACCACGTTCCAGTTCTTCAAGTTATCGTTAACAGTCAAAGAAGAGACCAGTTTGCTCCCTAAATCTTAAAGCCAAAAGAAGGTTATCCGTGTACTCATTAAAATTTGCATATGATTCTTCTACATGCATGGTAAGATAAAAGTCTTTAAGAGTATTCATCCGTGAAGCTCCAACTCTCACATCGGTATATTGGTACCACGTGTTATAAAATAAAATCTCTTGGAAAAAACTATAAGTAGTAAGGTTTCTGTTCCATCTGTAATGAAGGTTTCTCGAGATGTAAGACAGATGGGATCATTTGTCTTTCCTTCGATTTCTCCACATAACAAAAACACCTCAACCTCTTGTCAATTGGGAAACGGGGATGAATGTCATGGCTGGTTTTGTTAAATATAGATGTTCGCATTTCTTATTTACTGGCTATCTCATTTAACGTTTGTAATCTTACAGGACTCTATCTTTCACTCAATCGCTGAAAACCCTTGTCCAGACATCGGTGATGGTATTTCTGCTAATTGATGGTATCTTTGTGAAATATGAATATAGGTTTGTGAAATCCTTATCCTGCTCTGCTGATCCCGGAACGTAGCTGGTAACCAATTATTTACTGGTTTGGCGTTTTGCCTTGAACTATAACTGTCTGGAATCTGAATCTAATCCAACTCATCGTACTTTAATATCTGGTTTGATATTGTAACAGGCACAGTCTCTATTGTAATATGTGAGTGGCTGAGATAACTAAAACGATAACAACTTGAACACTATGCGTTACTCACAAACCTTGGGCTTGGATTCAATCGACCAATCATTCTTATCATTCGAAATCACACAAATCACAGAAATGAATACTAGAAGAATGAACAACCCATACCGATTATATCAAATCGTATACGGACACGAATCGTTAATTGGATCATCAGAACTCTAACGGAACCTCATGGCTAGCATAAATAGAAAAGGAAATGAAACGCTATCATCATATCGAGATTCTAGAACTCAGTGAAGTCGGATGGCAAAACATTGACGAAGTAAATACAAAAAATGGGATCTCTGGCTGAGGCGACACACATGGACATAGTAATAACAATAAGCGAATTTCAATACCAAAATTAGAACAGACAACACCGATCTGACAATTGTTATGGGTACACTCAGAAAAAATATTATGACCAAAGTCTTAGAATGCAATTTGGTTACTTTAACACCAGTTGTTTTGGTTATATTCACCGATTCTCTACTTTAATTTTAAAAAATATAATTTTGCTACTTGGCTAAGCAATAATTAATCCAAATCTAGTTAACCAAAATATTGGTACGTGAATTTGGTTAAATTATCTAAAAACAATAGTTAAACAACCTAAGAAAATATTTAAAATAACAAAGTTAAGTTTTTTCATTAATTAGTAGTTTTGACCAAACAATTTAGCAGTGTAAACTAAGTTTTTAGTAACATTGACCAAACAATAATTATTTGTCAGAAAATGTTTACAAAAATTTTGGTAAAAAATACTTTAATTACAGTAAAAGTACATTTTCACCAACAATTGTTTGTTTTAACCAAATATTTAGTTCACATCATCAAAATTCTTGTTTACTGGAAAACGTTAGTTTATAAGAAATGCAATTTTACATGTCCGATTATGTTGTATTTCTTTAGTGAAAACACTTTTGTCCAAAATAATCTAAAATATTGACCAAAATTGGGATAGCATCAAATAATTCAACTTGTTAAAACGAACTAGGTCGTATGTGAAATTTAATTTTTTTGTTTGGTTAATTTTTCTTTTTTATTTGGTTATTAAAAACAGTTATTTTTTTTATATTTAAAAAATAACCAAATACTTTTGGTTAAAGTAACTAAATGTTTTATGTTTATAACCAAAGTTTGGTTATTCAAAATTAAAAATTATTTTAACCAAGATTATACTTATTTTTTTTACTAAGGCATTTGGTTAGTTGAAAAATACTAAGATTTTGATTAAAATGGCCTAATTTTTTGGTGTTTTTGACCCAAGTGGTTTTTGATGTTTTTGAGCAAATTTTTTTTCTGAGTGTAAAAAGCGTTGTATTTCGTAACAAACCAGATAGACCAGTCAGAACAATGAGAGAAGCAAACATGCTCAGCAATTCTGGAAGAACACCACCAAAATAAAGTAAGCTTTGTCCATTACAATCCCGAAAAAAGTTGATTTAAGAGTATGCAAAAATTTGAATTCAACACCGTTCCTCCTCTTCGGTGATTTCGAATGCGCATTTCTTTTTACGATAAATTGGAATGCAATATGACAGACACTTAGTGAAATGGGTAACTCAAAGAAAATGATTGAACAAATGCCTTCGTCCAATCCTGAAATGCTTCTGTCCTAACACCATTACTAACATTGAACTTTGTAGAAAAACAAATATATATATATATATATATATATATATATATATATATATATATATATATATATATATATATATATATATATATATATATCGGAACCAGCAAGGGAAAAAGAAAGCATAGGAAGACCAGCAATGTCATGGAAGAGAACATTGCTAGTTGAAGCGATACATCTTGGTAAACAATGAAGAGGATAAAAACTCTTTAGCGCCCAACAAAGTAAAATGGTTTACCAAGTAGTCACGTGCTTCAAATATGGAGATACAGGAAACAACTTGCTATGTGTGAAATGCGAAGACCGCTATATGTTCGAAGGCGAACTAATTTAAGTTACATGTGGTATAATTATTATAATTATAATTATTATAACGCTAAAGTGAATTTTTGGTAATCTTCTCGTTTAACTTCTGGTATAATTTTTAGCACAGAATTGATTCGGAAAAATGAACGCATCCATCATTGAGCTATGTTGCTGCCCTAACACAATATTTTTCAAGACAATTATTGTTTCTATTCAATTTATATACCTTCTTGCTTCACATATACAATCTACGAAAGAAATACAAAACTTGCATCACCACAGGTATATGGTATATGCATCGTTCACATGATCAACCTATTTTTCATTTGACTAATCAATAAATTTGCGGTTGCCGATCATACACCATATATAACCGATACTGATCGCAATACACCCGTATCTATATTGGAAATATGATCGTATAAATTATGGGCAGCCAAATCAAATCTGTCACCTATAATTATAAAATGTCTTAATTTCGATCGATTTGCGATATCGTCTCAAAACTGCTTCTGAACGCAAACGGCTACATCTTCAACAAATTAAAACAAAAACTAAAATATAATTGATGCTGTTCAATGACTATTTCAGTATTTATGTATAATTCATTTTTAATTACAACATAAAATGTACTCCACATACGAGTATGTATGCATATACGAGTACGAGTAAGTGAATCCAATCGGACAGCTAATCTGACTTCTTGATTATAATTTTTGTATTATGCACATAAGATTGTACATAAATAAATAACTTTTGATCAAGTTCGAGTTCTGTGTTGTTATAAATAAATAAATAAAATCCTACGACAAAAGTAAATAAATCTTATAATTTTAACTTATTTACCTTTAAGTTTTTTGTCTTGGTTTTACCTTACCTCCTTACCTCTGCTATACATGCTATACACTATAATATGTCTTAAAGGTTTTTTTTTCTTTATTCCTTTATCATGTTTTTACGATGGATGGATGGATAAATTACAATCGAATAGTTAGTATACTGTGTAACAGACGACTGACTGTTATACATATAAATATATGTTGTAAGCGAACAGAAGAAAAATTATTATGTCTCAGCGACAATTTTCAATTTTGAGACGAAAACATTGAACTAATATTTGTGTTCGAGATAACTAAATATTGATGGAATTGAATAAAATCTGTTCTACGGATTTATGTTCTTTATCCATCGTCTGTAATAAAGACGTTTTGCAATGAAAAATTATCGTTGAAATTCTTTATGTTTTGCAAATCTTTTGATTTAGATTTCAATTTGTTGGGGTATCCAGTTCTGTAATACGAGTAAGATAATTATTTTACCATATTGACAGTCACGTAAGTTTTAAATTATTGGACTCTATTTGTTCACTGTTAGAACTACACTGCAGCTGGGAGTGATTTTTAAGCCTCCTTCGTTTATGTTCCATTTTCAAAGCATATGACGTGTCTTTATAAAGAAGCATCCCATCATGTAGTTGCCTAAGCAAAGCTTTCATCTAATCCATCTTCTTCTTTCCATCAACAACCTCATAGGTCCCATAGAAGTTGTTAAATTGCAGGCGCAGCCATCTAATGTGATTTTAGAATACAGTGCCTGTGAGTACTTCTACGAATGTCCATGAAGTGAAATTAGCGTTTTAGAGTGTGTCATATCTTATTTTAACTTTGGCGATCAATTGGACTCCGTTCTTGTAATTGTCTGTAGTAGGTATACCGTCGAACCAAAACTATTTATTTAGCTCCGAGTGACATGAACAAAATAACCTGGATGTTAAAATGTTCACCCAGAGACGAGTGGCAACTCACCCCACCCTAGACGAAGGAGAAACCAATACCAGTGATTGTTTTCAGTGACTCAATTGCCGCTGGGCTGTCAACATTTCAACCAGTTTCAGATTTCCTTAATCACTCTCACTTCACCACTGAAAATGGGTTGTGATTGAAAAAGTTTCCCGCTATTGTGACGTGCGCGTTGCAATAAAACAGTATTTATGTTTTGACACTGTATTTCTTTTACTATTTATAAAAATGTTTTAAACACTGACGTAAGTTAATTTCGGGCCGTCCACTCCCCTTGCTCTTCCCCTACCTCCCCAATTAGCAGACAATTTAATTTGTATTTTGAGTGCCAGTCTGCGCGCATGAATGTGGCTAGCTCTATTCGGTTGGCTAGAGACCTTCTTGCTGGGTGTAACAATTGGGGGGTGCTATGCTGTTGATATATGAACTTGTTACATAAAGGACTTAGAAGGGAAAAGATAAAATGGCACTAACCTGTTTTTCCACCTGTCTACCTCTCTGTTGGACAAACACCTCGATCGCTCGCGTTCCACTTGACAATCCTCGGGCTTTAGCGCGAACACCTTCCTTGCTTCTTTCCTTTATGTCCACCACTCTGACGACGTGGTCCCACTAATCCCAAGTTCAACTTTGTTTTATCTTGTTTTTCTTTAATTTTAGTTGCTATAGATTCTTGTTCACTTTCTGATTTTAATTGTACTCGTTCAATATCACACATTCACTTCGCACCAACTCACACCAAGAAAAGAAAAAAAAACTGGTTCCCGTATCGCACTGTACATCGGGCTACGTTATCTACTTGGCGCGCCTCCCGCCATCTTTAGTCCGGTACAAGATTCAGCCACGGTTGATAATCCTATGTTACCATCTTCGAAATATATTTTCGAAATAAATATATATTGTAATAACGTCTGGGATGTGTTGGCCGCCGGCCAATGCATTTCCTATATGCTCCTTGCATGCTGTCAATATGCATTTCCTATATGTTACATGTTATATGTATGCGGCTTGTCATGTTTTTGCTTGTGGTTTGCCGTCTAGTTCATCTTCTACAGGTTCATGCCTATAAGGATGGGACTGGATTGGGTTCAAGGACCACCGTCCAACCGGACAACAGGTTTTGTAGGTTTTGTCTTAGCCATTTAAGCCTGATTTGATATTTTCTTTTTTTTGTTAGACCCCGTTTCAATATTTTTCGTCCCGAGCCGTCTGAAAACACAAGTAGACACTAGAGTTATATCTAGTACCTGCCTTCTATTTTATAGTTATAAAGCTCTTGGTTCACCAGCAACATTGGAAAATAAGATGTAGAAACATACCCGCCATTTCATTGAGGTTCGCGCTACTTTAAATGTTCGCATGACACGATTTTCCTTTTTTTAATAGATGAACCAAAGTAAATGACGTGTTTATAGAGAAGCACACCCATTTGAAGCTGCTCAAGTAGAGCTTCGATCGATAATTGGATGTTAAAATGTTCACCCATCTCGTTTATAGATGAATGGAAACAACGCCACCCTTTACCTTCTATTTCTATAATAGAGGTTAGTCCTCGCTTAACATTTAGAGATGGGTTCCAAATAAGTAATCAAAAAACTAAAAAACCCTTTCATTGAAGTTCGTGGTTTTCTAGATAAATGCATTCGCATCGCACACTAGCCATGAAATTTCTCCTATTAACCTCTACAATGAGATTTAGCACATTTTACGATGGATCCTTTCCTATTCAGGCCAAGTAGACTGGCTGCAATTCTACCCTAGTAACTAAAGTTTAAATACCGGATCATAACTCAATTTTTAATGGCAAGGGTGGCATGGATACATTTTTGATCGCCATCAATTTAAAGTCTTCCTAAACCAAACTCAAGCACTCGGTCTAACAGACAGATCTCCTAACTGTTCACAGCTGATTACTTTGCTCTTGTTCAAACCTTCCTTTGTATCCTTATAGCCTTCTTAATAGATGTGCCATTCTCTGGACAGAAACATGACGTTAAATTGATGAGCCCTGCATACCACCCGGCATCCCTGTTGGAGAAGGCTGCTAACGACACTATTTCAAAATTGATCTTCCATCTTGAACCTTGGCAATGATAACCAGTGTTAGAAATTTATCTCTAATCACATCAATAATCCATAGAAATTATGTGCTTTGGGAGTGTTTGCTTTAGCTCCTGTTAAGTAAAGTTTCTGGCTCAAGTGACAGATTTCACCTGTTCCTTGATAAGCAATTCCTCTGGGATTTCGGATAGTCTTTCCAGCATCCTAAACACCGAGCGTTTGACTCTGTTTCTCTACTTAGTTTAAAGATTCTTCGTAATCTCGAGCTTTCCCATTTTCTTAGCTAATTGTACTGGTTTTACTAGATCTTGTGTTGTTCAGTCTAAATTATACTCACTACAGTCATTTGCAGCTTTCAGTTTTGTTGGCTTTCCATATAAAGTCCGTCGAGTGTCAAAACGTCTTTATTTTACAACTGGTATTAAAAGATGCGGATAGTTATACTCTTGAAATAATATCATTGGAGAAGGATGGAATCTTGCGTCTGAAAGAACATTATCTTGTACATACGTAATACTTTAGAGAATTTCTATATTCTTGGCGAGGTCTGTGGAACAGCGATTCACAATTATATCTAGCTAATCCATATCTGATCAATATCAAAGGTTTTTCACTACATCGGAGATTATTACCATTATTTGTTTGAAATATATATGTATCATTTGTGATGGTTTTCTGTATCTTGTACTATTATTATAATAGGCAAAAAGGCAGGACTACCCAAAAAGAGGCCTTTAACTCCTATAATTAAGCTCTCAAAAACGAAAATTAGCGAGATTACAACATTGTGTCGGAAGTCAATAATGATCTGCCGATCGTACAGAATAAAAATAGAACCTGAGATTTTGAAATAAAACTTGCACGAGATCCTTGATATATTGGGACTAACTGGAGAGGAATCGAAGAAAGTAAATACTACCAATAGGGCAGACAGCGATCATGCTGTAGAAGATGAAAATACGTTTAGATTTAAAGAAAACCCCCGTTAATGAATAAAAACAATGTCTTACAATGCAATAGGCAATTTTGTGAATATCTACATACGATGGAGAAGTTAAAGGTCACATCTTGTATTTCCGACGATCTAGCTTACCTGCGTTTGATCACACTATTTATATATATATATATATATATATATATATATATATATATATATATATATATATATATATATATATTTATATATATATATATATATATCAAACTATATTACCTCATTTCTTCAACTGGCCTGTGAAGCTGTTTGTGTTATGATTATTGTGTAGTATTTACCTATTGAGGCACGTATATTTGGAGTTAAGGCAAACATACTGTTAGTGACATAGTTTTGGTAAAGTTTCATCATTGCCAGGAGTCTTATTAGTGGATCCATTGACATGCTTAAAAATGCTTTATGTTTAGAATAAACTGAAGAGTCTAGTAACATGTAGTTGAAATATTGTTACACGTGGCTGTGCAAACAATTCAGCTTACTGACGTGTGGTGGGCTAAGTCTCAGTGCCTATTTCCAGTTGCCCAGAATACTACAAGACTATCTAGTGATAGAAGGAAATTGACCAATTATTTACCTAAAATGTAAGACCACGCATATCTGTATATACCCATTAAATATTTTCATTCAGCATCTTTGTAATTTCGCATATTTTCTTACCAATTTACAGTCCATAAACAATCGAGAAAAGTAATTATAGAAAAAAAATTATTTCAATTAAATTAATTTACCTTGCACATTGCAAAATTGAATCAGTGAGTTACACACATATTTTATATACGTTCGCCAATTTCATTCCATTCCAGTTTCTTACGTGTTGTTTGTACAATTCTTCGCTTCATATATAGTGTTTCCAATTGAATTCAATTCTATGAAATTAATTGAAATTGATTTTAATTTTTATTGCATTCGATAAGTTTTAACATTGGTATATCTATACCCAGAAAGCTCTCGATACATCCACTCGCGTATTATTTAATTAATTAATTTGTTGTTGTTTTTGTTATTAAGATTTAAACATCATGCACGAATCAATATATGTATGCGCGCTGTATTCTCAACTTTGTGTACACCAGAAGTTAAAATTGTTGGTCTCTTATTTATCTTATTTGTTTACTACTTACATTTTTCATCTTAAATGGTAAGATCTCACACACAGTAAAATCGATTACATACACGAATGATAAAATTGAAGTCAGATTGAAGATAATCAATATTTTTTTCTAGTCTAGAATTGACATTTGTAAGTTAAATTTTACGCAAGCTTTTAAAAATATGGTTTACAATTATTTAAGAAAGGGATAACCAAGCCAAGTTTAGACGAGCTTTTATTGGTTTCTTGTATACGGGTCAAATAAGGTTTAATCAGAACGGATCTTAATTCAAACCGATAGTCCAGTATATGGCAAAATACGAGTTAGGACTAAGTTGGTTCTGTATACATAAGCCGGTATGTAACGTTTTATAGTGACAGAGGTGCCAGTTCATTTTTTTTGTTGCTAACCAACTGCTTAACATAGATTCGTCCAATAATATTTGGCAACTTCAAATAAATGTATGGCATCTGAAACCTTTTTCCAATTTTACGATCTATGGAAAGATCTACTGGTTGACAAAATAATAATTTAGATTATTTTTAATTGGCTTAAATCACGACTTCTGGTTGTCATATCAATTTTTGATCCCCATAGTTTTATAGCATGTTTGGAAGAGCCAGTGTTGGGCGCGTAAATTACACGATGTAGTTTATACAGTTATTTACATGTAATTTACATGTAAACTACCCAAGTTATTTTTTACATTACGTAATGTAAATAACGACTTTTACATGACAATGGCGCTATCTATTATATAATTTAATAACTTTTAACTTATAATTCAATTATTGTAAAAATTGACTGTGTCACGTTACAAAATTTTTTGATATCGTTTTGATAAAAAAAACGTAAGTATGTATTAGCATTGGTAATATATGTATTTTAAATTTGAACACAGATGGGTAGATGCATAAATTAACTTTTCTAACTAAAAGTCTACAATTATTATGATTGACCGTCTAAATGAACTGTTTGATTGATATTTATGATGCGTATAACTAAAGCCATGTATTGGGCGGAAATTTCTTTGAAAGCAACCAACAGTCCCGAGGTAGTCAGTAAAAATAATTGCTCATTTCAAATAATGATTCCATAATTATTCGGTCACAGCAAAATATACGGCACATAATATGAATTAGCGGCCAAATTCGCCTTTTATACAAGCATTCTAAAATTCCGACAAATCTATTGATCTCTTGAAATCATACTAATAAAAAAAACTGATGTATTGGAACACAGCTGTGACAAATTATAACCAGATGTGTTTCGCATTTTGGTAGTTGGAAAAGCATCTTTGGCAGAGTAAGATAATTGGGATGAAAAACGAAGATCGGTCCTCAAAACTGACACCCATAGAATAAACTACTCGATGGGATCGCGTGGATAGAAGAGTGTGCAGGCTGTCTCCTTCAGGAGTGCCGTCCATAAGTGAATCAAATATACTTCCTGAAGAGAAACTCTCTTTATGCAGCAAGGCGCAGTTGGCAGTCTCTTATCATTTAATTTAATAGTTTAAAAATAATTTTTGGACGTTTCACGTTTTCAACACGAGTTCACAACACAATCAATAATTACATCGGGGCAACTGAAGAATATAAGAATATAAAACCAACATTAAGAAAGAAACTAAAGCACGATTGTAAATACGGATCATGTTTCATTATGCTACTCCATTGCTGTGAAATGTTTTCGCGGTCGTATCTCGTGTGGGATGACCGTTAGACGCCACCTTACCAAAAGACAGTAGCGGCGATTGTGAGTATAGCAGGAAAGAACGGGAAGTGATGACATTAATAGTCGGAGTACAAAGTATCAAAATCGTATAACAAATACTTAAGCGTATACAAGACTCCATACTTAAAGAATAGCTACAAGTTTAGTCATGGGATGGAATCAATGTATCGAGTCTGTTCCCATAGAGTATGATGCCTTAGAATATTTTAGCACGGTATCCGAGAAAGCAGTAATGGTTTTAAGCGAGTATAGTTCTGATTAATCTACTTAAGTTTATACGTAAATACTTAAGTTTATACGTAAACTTTACTGTACACGTTTTTCAGCTTAGGACTGTTTTATAACTATTTCCAACCATTTATACACTATTTCCAGTTATTTTCACGTTTTTTTTTAGAATTTTCACGTTTTTTACATATTTTATGTAAATTACACGTATTTTTACTGTAATTTACGTTATTTACATAAAAATGTAAATAACGTTTTTTACATGTAAAGTGCCAATCACTGGGAAGAGCACTAAATAATCGAAAATTTAATTTGCCAAAATGTCCACCTTTAGCGCGGGTAACACTGTTGATCGGGTAAATTACACGATGTTATTTACATGGTTTTTAATATGTAAAAAATGTGTAATTTACATAAGGTTATTTTTTACATTCTATACGTAAAAAACGTAAAATATGATTTTATGTAAAAAAAAAATAGATGCGCCATCTCTTATTAAATCTAATAGTTACTAAATCGCACCATCTTTTAAAAAATCTTCTTACTATTTTACGAATATAATTTCTCAAATGATTAACTGTGAACAATTTTTTCGACTATACAAACTGAATGTCACACGAACTTTTGATTAAGATTCAAATCAAGATTCGCATTCCAACTAATAACGTGGATCTGAAAAATAACTGATTTTGCAAAAAAGCATTTATCTATGTTAAATAATAATGAGCAAAGCGAACGTTGGTAAATTTTTGACATTTTAAAATAGATGGCACTGCGAATGGTGTTTTATTCGTTTTTTACATGCAATTTACGTTTTATGTAATTTACATTGTTTTTTTACACAATTTATATAAAAACATGTAAAAAACGTTGTGTACATGTTTTACCCAACAGTGGCGGGTATAATAGCAGCGAGTCTGTCCGTGAAGGCTTTACAGCCGCGCGAATGTGATGTGAAGGTATTTTTCCCAATTCTCGGCGAAGATCAATCTTTAAAGTGTTTGGGTTAGGTTCAAGTATCCAATGGTTACGATCAAAGCATCGTTTCAAATTGTTTCATACGGAAGATTGGTTTAGTTATCTCTATGCCCATTTCAATGAAAACGAATGGTGAGCGTACAATGGTCAGTTACAGCAATACGATCACTGATGCAGGCGCTTGCTTTCTCGGAACAATTTTTTGGTCTAAACTGTCTTTTGATTTGCCTTCAATTACTAACCACAATCGTTTTATTTGTTTACGCATTATGCAAAACCGTAAACATTTTTTCATCAGTAGATACCAAATAATCAAGTTCGCCACTAAACTTGAGGAGAAATTCGAATTGAACAAACTCATTTGTATAACATGCAAAGAACCAGGTTATTGACCGTACCAATTACGAATTTTCAAATTTTCAACATTTTTTAACAGATGGCGCTGTGAAGAGTGTTTGCTTAGTTCTAAGTCCTTATATTTGTTAAATGCCGCCATTCAACTGTTTCGTTGTTAGTGGACCAACTATTTGCTCAGTTGTCTTTGTTTCTAGTTGAGTTCTAACAAATTTGCATAGTTTAAAATATATATTATATACCACCTGTTCTCGCTATTATCTGCACAATGCAAGGTATAAATGCATTTACCTCTTCAATTTGTAAATTGTTAATGTGCATAGATGTGGTTATATTTGTATTAGATCTAATAGCTGTTGTATTATCAGTTGCATGTCTGAGTGTGTGTGAGCAGGCATATGTCATCTGCATAGTCCAGATCATAGAGTCTGTTCATTAGAAGAGTTGACAATCATTTTTCACATTACATGGTCCAATACGAGGTGAGTTATAGTATTATCACGTTGTTTGCCTTTTCTGGTCTAGAACCAGCTTGTATGTTTTTTTAACTTTCTATTGATCGTATAGGTGAGATTCTATCAAGGATGATCACTGTGACTACATCTTTATGGATCGTGTTGAGAAGAGAAACTACTCACCGATATTTGCATTCTCTTAGATCACCTTCTATTCTTGGAGTATTATGCCAAATATCCACACTTCATAGATTATTGGACTTGCAGTGGTATATGTATCTTCTTTGAATATTTTGGCGGTTATACTGTTAGGTTTCAGCGCCGTTGGTGGAAATGGTATTGCTAAATTCGTAATTGATGTTGTCTGCGTTTCGAGATTTTCTCTCCATCTCTTTAACTATGCTTCACCCGTTGATGTGGTATGTTTGTAATTTTGTCGATGATTATGATATCGTCATTTCTATGGTAATTGAGTTGGAGCGTTTTATTGAAGACGTTTTTTGGAGGCTTTACCTTAATTGGATCGAACAACGACATAAGGTACTACGTTCCCAGACCATACATGCTGTAATCAATTTATATACAATACAATATCATAAGTGCACAAAAGGTTAACAAAAAATGAAATAAATATAAATAATTACTCGATAAACAAAAGTAAATATTAATTATTGAATTAAAATAATTCCACCTCCTTTTACGAAACGAAACAATTCTTGGAAGAAACCAAACCACAACGGCACAAAGTAAATTCCTATACATATGTGCATATGTACATGTTCAGGTTCCAGTGTCATTTTTCAATAAATCTAAAAGTATCGCAGACCTCATTAAATGGAAATATAACCGTAGAATCGTTGATACTAAGACGAAGACCTTCAATTGAATTAAAAATCATTTTTTTATATACTTTCGAACCAACAGCTAAAAATAACAAAACAAATTGAACGAAACTATTAAAAAACAACCAGCTATAATTTACGCCCCATCAATTTGTGATGGTTGTACATTTGCTTGTTGTTGTTGGTAATTTTCTTATATATATACGATTTATTATTCGTTTAAGATATTTTTGTATTATACCCTCACTTTGAAACTGGATACATTAGGTTTTGTTTTTTTTTTCGTTTAAGATTTCCTTAAATTTGTGTATGCCATAAACATTAAAATGGGTTCATAAAACATCGTTGCTGCAGTCAACATAGTTTATGTACATAGAGGCAAGAAGCTAAACCTATATATGTACAATGATTCAGATGAGACAGATTGGGGACTAGAAGCCTAAATCGTTTTTTAAAAACAACTTGTTCCATGGGCCACCCAATCTTACATTACCAAATGGATAAATTTCCATTAAGTACAAAACGGCCAGATTTACAGTAGCCCATTCTGTCAGCTACCTGTTTCAGGATATATTCATTCGACGCTCCTATCATATCGAAGTTGCCTTCGATTTAAAATTTCAAGTCTGTGATAGTCTCTGGATGGATTTTAAATTCTGTGTAAGAAAACTTGTTATTCATGACTTAGTAACGATGCCTGTTGACTGAAATGGACACCTCTTCTTGATTTGCAAAAATATTTCGAGCTCATTTTGCTTGTTGCTATGAAAGGAAACGATTGAGTTACGATTGAAAGTGAGAAACTCACTTTCCGGACTCAGTATTGTAACTAAATCCCACACAATATTGTGAGACAACTCCAACGATGGTCCAAATGAAGTTAATTACAAGCATCACAGCCGGATTTGCAGTCTGTCTGTCAGGACTTTTACTCCCAGTAATGTAAAATTGGCTATTGGCTCATTTAAATTATTCAAATCAACAGGAGGTGATGGCATGTTCACATGCATCCTCTAGAAATGTATTAAGCAAATTCTTTCCATTTTAGTGTAAATTATGAGGGCAAGCTTTACATTTAACTATATATGCTGGAAAAAAGTTAACGTGATTTTTATATCACGGAGGATGACGAGATACCAAACCAAAAGCCTGCTTCTATGGAAAATGTTCTGGATTTATTAAGCGGGGTTTACGAAGCGGGGCTCTTGAAAAAATAGGTATATTTTCAATTTCAGGTTATAGTAGGCTGGTTCCAAACTCAGAAAAGCGAACCTGTAATCATAAAGGCTTTCCTCAGTATTATTGCTTCTGTTGCGGTTTGTGCTTGGCGACGACTGATTTTGCTAAATAGACATAGATCTGATGTTCTTAACTACGCAATTTTACAGTTATTTCTAAACTGATGTGGGATACACTCAAGCCAATATGGAAGCTGTGTATCTAGGAAGGACTAAATGTAAGTCCAAATAATACAGTTATTCTACCTTTTTTGAATATGAGGCTTACATCGCGTATGATCTATTTAAAATTCCAAACAATAATTAGGCCCATGATCACATAAGCTCTTAAATTGGAAAAAAGGCAGTACTAGGATCGTCGTTTGAAAAAAGTTCCTTGGTATGGTACACATACAGCTCAAAAACATGAGGTGGGATGTAGATAGTAGTTTCGAAGATTGGAACTATTTAAAGTTCTTGGCCACCTGCCCAATCATATTCGAAGTGGAAATCTGCGAGCTTTTGAATGTTAAACGTGGTATGGAACTGTCTGAATACAACTAAGTCGGCACCAGGGTAGACAGGAATAGATAGAAATGAGCCTGCTTATGCTCTTGTTCGCAAAGGTGCTTCTACTACTTTCATTGAACCAAAACCCATTCTGTAGAGATATTAAGAGCTATAATCAACATAGTTATGTCCATAAAGGCAAGATGCTTCTATATATGTACAATGATTAGGATGAACACTTTTTGTTTAATTGAAGACAGCTTGGGGACTAGAGACCAAACCCAATTCTTTAAAAAAAACTATTTCCAGGGTAAACCATCTAACGTTCCCAATTGTGTAAATTGCCATTAAGTATGAATACAATTTTATTCAAATGACTTCCACGACCTGCCCTACGGTAGCCGATTCTGTCAACCACATGTTATAGAACCTATTCCTTTGTATGGTCTTCTATCTATAGATAATTATCGTCAAATGCATCTTGAACTCTTGGCAACAAAAACTCGTTTACCATGGCTCGGTTACACTGCTCGTTGACTATAAGGGCGGCCTCTAGCTCAATTTCGAAAAAATGAGCCATTGATATCTCCGTACCAAAATCAACACCAAACAGTCACTCGTTTTGAATGCATCGGTTTTTCCATAGTTACGGACTGGTTATTTCTGAATCTCAAATGCGATTACTATGCGATGGGCAACATCATCCAAAGTGAAAATGAGCTTGATCGGAAAAAATGTTTTTTTTGGGTAAAAATGCATATTTTCACTGGAAACTAAATGGAAACAATTCTGTTACGATTGGAAACGGAGAATAGACGCTGAGCCGAAGAACGACTCCTACGATGGTCCAAGTGATGCTAACCACACGCCTCACACTAGCATCTGGAGTCTGTCAAGTAGGATGTTAGCTCCCCGAAGGGTAAAATGGATTTTCGACTTCAAGCCATTCAAATCCCAAAGTTATGGTATAGTCCCATGCCGTCCAAGAAGGTACTTAGAAGATTCTTTTCAATCAAGTCAACGTCACAAAAACTAGCTAAGCCTTTAACTACATTTCAAAACTCTGGGCAAAAGTTGCTCTTTATACTGCGAGAGAAGACGTGATCGATATGCTTTTCTACGTTTCTTCTTAAGGCAGTGAAAAATATACCCAGCGGAGCTCTTGTAAGGAACCTGCAGGATCAGTAGTGCATCGATCAAGTTGATAATTTTACCATTACAGCTCTTGGTAGTCTGATTGACAAACTCGAGAAAACTATCACTGATGAGAAAATCTCCCTCAACACTATTGTAAACATTGGACGTTCATTTGATAACACCTCCTGTGAATCAATAGGAAGTGCCACTAGGAAGGAATTGCTCAATGTTGAAAATATAATATTATTACAGCCAGTTAAAATAGCTAAGCAGTAACCATAAAGCTTTTTGTGGTCGTTGGTTGTCGATGCCACTACTGATTCTGCTAAATGTTAATGAATATAATGTTCAAGGTTACACAAGGGATTTAACTGGTAACTATTAGAAGAAAATTTGACAGTTAATTCAGAACTCATGCAGGATACAATCTGACCAATATGAGGACTATGTATCTAGGAACGACTAAATGCTATATCCAAATAAGGCAGTTATTATTTCCTTTAAGAGGAGAAAGAAGATAATGCTTGTAGAAGCCTCTTTAAAAAAACTAAAGGATCAAGTAGACACTTCGACCGTGTTATAAACCACATGAGTGAAAATGAGGCTTTCAGACCCATTATCATATACGCTGGCGCAGTATGGTGCCCTAAAACCTTGATACACAAGATGATACACAAACGCCTCAAGAACAGAAGTTTGAAAGTCCTTGGGTACCTATGAAACCATATTCGAAGTGCAAATCCAAGTCATGACGTCTAAAATGATATGGGTGTCTCTCAAAACAATTAAAAATTTTCAACCACAAACAGAGTAACATTCATGTGGATGATGGAAATGAGGTTGCTGATGACCTTCTTCGGTGAAAGTGCTTCTACTTTGTTTTCACTGAACCGGAACTCTTCTGTTGGAGATTCTTGGGAACACCTTAGAGTAGGCGCAACACATTGGGAAAATTTGAAGGAGAACTCATATTCTGGCCCTGAACTCCCAGTCTGTTGTATAGGCAAAAATAATTTCTTCGCCATCGTGTCAAATATGTCAGAGGCTATTAGCGTGAAAGCTCAAACCAGAGTTCTAGCAAGCTCTAATGTTGATTATTATCCTTAGGCATAGTGTGAAGTTGTATCGCAAGTTTTTCGACAGGCCAGTCCGAATCGACACTGGATGGTATTATGGCCAAAAATTGGCGATAATTAGCTTTCAAAATAGTTCTCCAAACAACAAATATCTGATTGATCTGAATCATGCTTCGATTGTTTTAAATCTACATAAGAAATCTTCCAGAGGAAACAAAATCAATTAGAGGGTTGAATCAGTAAATTCGCATCTTAGGGAAAAATTGTATCCACTGTAATTTTGATCTTGATGACTTGGAATATCCTACACATGTCTGACAACATCAACTGTCAGATTATTCCGACACGTCTTGAGTTCCATGTTCAAGGAAAGCACTTTATCCATTTCAAGTTTAAGGTATGAGTAACCTTTCTATATATAAGAACAATAAGTGTTATTTAAGAGCAGAAGTCCTTATTAGCAAGTTGCAACATTTTGGCTAACGCTATGTATAATCAGTCTTATTACTTATCAGGTTATATTACTGCCGTGTTTAATATTCTGTGCTGGATGAGAATATCGATATCAGTGTCATCTTAAAAATATTTAAGATACAAGCTTATCGATAGTACTTAACATTTGACTGTAATTGTGAAACAGCAGTTAAGGCCAATTTACATAATCCAAATATGCAAAATATCTTCCCATATTAATGTTTATCTCCTGCATGCATTCATACATAAAATTGTTCCAAATCATAACCAACTATTTGTACATACCAACAAAACTATATTCTTATCGTTAAATCACATAAATATATACAAAATGTATTGTTTGGCGTACGAACCATTTATTAAATGACCAATCTAACGTATATAGCGATTCTGGACACACATATATGCATTCTATCCAAACGATATATATATGTAGATACCAGGGCACATATAAGAATCATAATGTAATGTGATCAAACCGCATAGAGACAAAATTCCTATTTGAGCCGGATTATATATGTGCAAATTCGCCCACACACGCATGTACACAAAATTGCATTACAAACCGCAATGCCCTCGAACAAATAAATAAGCTCTAAGCATATAGCATATAAGAACGTATAACAACGGCTTATCATACGCGATGGTTACATTTTTTGTAGACAATTTTATATGTGATAATCACGCACATGTATAGTTTGTGTGACAGTCTGTAAAAACTATTGTTTGCAATAATATGAAATTGATTAAAATCTTTTGATTGCATTTACCACTTTTCTTGTAAGATTTTTTTTATTTTGTCTTATTTCGATTTCTTCTTATATTCATTATTTTACATACAAGGTATTAATGTTATAAAACTATATGCATATCGATAAGAATCTGTTTTGTATGAAATGATCATTTTTCTTAATACGAGTACACCAGAGTTTAAGTTTAGAACACAAAAATTATGGAAGTACGGTTATCGTGGCAGAATCTAAGATGTCATAATTTTTTACAATTCGAACAATAATACATTTTACAAGTGCATTCGATCCGGTCAAAACAATCTTTATCAGGACTTTGTTTATATTCTTTGATTGTTATAAGACTCGTGAAACACGCATATATTCTAAGTCGGGCCAGCAACATATCATCGATCAACTAGCAATTAATTTTCTTGACAATCAAACCATTTCCAGAGGGCACTACTATAAAAGGACTCTACACACACACATATATATATATATATATATATATATATATATATATATATATATATATATATATATATATATATATATATATATATATAAAGGTTAATACACCTTTATAGTTACACCTATAGTAATATTCTCATTCATAGGCTATGTAATAAGTCAGTGACTTTTATAGAGATGGCACTCACATCGTTATATCATTTTATTTCTGACCGAAGCGGATAAACCTGCAACTCTATTTGGGAATTTAATTCGTATTGCTATTCAATTCGAATCATCAATTCGATTCGACAATTGACCAATGACCAATTCATGAAATGTACATTGACAAATAATGAGAAGTGAAATTTTGTGCTATTGGTCATACCTATCCTAAAATTAATCAAATTGTTAAATTTTGACATTTAAAAGTGTATTTCTGTTGATATATTTTTATTTGGTCTACTATTTGATCACTCTTATCATCAGATCCATTATAACATCAGATTCAGTGGGCTCTGAACTGTCCTTTATTTCTTCTCCCTTCCACTGACCCCGCTACTCATCATCATCACCTGATAACCACATATAGTTGGTTTATTTATAAATCGCCATTGCCACTAAGTTTGATATGATTTTTTTTGCAGTCAGATCAGATTTAATCAGCACACTTATACTATAGTGGCTTACCGTCCAGGTGGCACAGTGATTAAAGCTGCGGCAGTTGGAGCGGGAGGTACTGGGTTTTTCACCTTCGATCGTTGGGCGGTGCGATCGGTGGTATAAAATAAGCATTTATCTGGATCATCTGTCATGTTTAGAATCCATGGGCCGACCCATCTTTCATGTCTGTACTATACGCTGACATGGAGCTGTGCAATGCGCAGATGGTTCTACGAAAACTCGGACCTATAGCCGTACAAAGAGTGGTATCACAACGGACCAATCGCCGGTCTAAGTGTGCAAAAGCAGCCACAACCTAACCTTACCTACTAGTGGCTTCGTTTTGTATCTGCTCGATAACTCCTACGTGCTCCGTTTCTTTCATCTTCGCTGCATCGTTTATTTCCACCCACTTGATGCTTCCAATAGAAGCGAGGAATGGTGTATTGGCGATATTCTAGTCGGATTTGATCTCTTGACCATCAATTAGTTATATTTACTATGAGTTCATATATTTACTATAAGGATCAATAGCTGCAGGCCTGCAGCTAAGTCATCCGCATGATGTAAAACCACCAAAAATTATCATACTATACCTATCAGAGAATGGTTGGAATCTGCATATGGTTCAATAACCTTTTGAACTTTAACTGGCATATTCAAGAATTTGACAGTTTAAGTCCGTTGCAAAAGTTTCAGTACTTAAGTAACTGAGGGACGAAGTTATAAAGGTGCTTTGTAAGAAGTTATAAAGGTGCTATAAACAAGCGGAAAGTACCATATGATCGTAAACGCACGTATAACTAATTTGAGTACTTTAATCGAGGATCTATTAATTCACTCGAGTAATGCTATCTATATAGATCTATGCTAACATGTCACACTTGTAATGAGAATAATCAAATGCCGTTCGTGGGTTGAATTAAAGGAATGCTGTAATAAATTATCAGATTCCACCCAGATCGTTAAACACTGTCAAATATATGATAGTACCAACCTCCCTAATCCATATTTTTAATTCAAGTGGATTCCCTTCTGCCTGTTGTGTGCTATATTAGCAGTCAAGCAAATTTTATTCAGATTTTTAACTGTGCCGGCTATCGTTTGAAGAGTTTTACTATCTAGTGCTGGATAAACAAGAAGAAACACCACGTTTATTATAAGGTCAAACTTTTTGAAATTAAATTGGAATCTTTCTACCAGGATTATTTCAAGGCCAATTTATAGTCTTTTATAGTGAATTTACCTTTAAAAAAATATTAGAAACCTGAATTCCACTCGTTATATCAAAATTTTGTACCACGAATGAAGACAACGACAGACACTATTCGGATTTTACATGTACAAAATGTTGTTTTACATTTTTCATGTAAATTATGTAAAAAACAGCGTAAATTACATAACACGTAAATAACATGTAAAAACCTGGATTAAAATGTCAAAAATCTAGCAAAGTTTGATTTGGTCACTAATGATATAGAATGTCAAAAGTAATATAGAATGTCAAAAGTAACCTTTCGTAAATTACACGTTTTTTACATGTAAAAAACCTTGTAAATGTCATCGTGTAATTTATACGCCCAACAGTGAATGACGGAACCGAAATATCTTAGAACGATTGTTTTTCAGTTTGTCAAAACATATACAAAGAACTTATCACACATTATACTCGTATCTGATTAAGATAACACAACTTCGTTCTAACTGCTGATGGCGAAAACGTTTATAGGTAAGTTAACTCATTGGGTTCCAATGATAAAATTTCTGAAAATCGTTTGGCGCATTCACCATCATCACATAAGGGTAAGCATCTTTTCTATTCCTATAGGAAGTCACAAGAACGACTAGTATATTACAGAAAAGTGGGATGCTGACTTCGCATTGCCAAAGCTCTTCGGCATTATATTAACATGGGTAACCTCATAAAGAAAAGAATCAGCGGTTTGCTTTCAAAGCATGTTTTTAACCTCTAAGGGTAGATCTGAACAATCATTTGATGTGATACGATAATCTACCATTAATTAAGGTATATGAAGAAGAGAATCATCAATTGTCTTAGTGAAATTTAAAACCATAAATAAAATAAAGAAATCCCCAAAAACTGAGTTTTTCTGGCAACAGCAATTTATGATTTTCGTTAGACACTGCCATCACAAATGGATTTGATGCCTAAATATTAAGCACTATATCATTTGGAAGAATATCATAAACCGGAAACAACGAATACCGTTCATTATTTACCTCAACATTGTATTGAAAAACTCCAATGCAGAAAGTAAATTAAGGGTTCGCAAATACAACAACAAAAATATATTTTAAAGAATTGTTTAGTAGTTGGTCAAAACGAACACAGAACACTATACTCAATTTACCTTAAATTTCGAGAGCTTACGATCGTTCTAACTGCTGATACCTAAATATGTTTTGGCAGGTCCTCTTTTCCGAATTCCTCTAACGAAAGTTTTCAATAGACCAAACAGATTTTGTCCAAGGTTTTTTAGCTTGAAGCTTCAAACTCGAAAATATCACTAAAATGAAGTTGCTCTTGAAAAGAGGACTGTCATTGATTCAGAACACAAGACTTTTTGAATAATGTATAAACACTACAGTTAACAGAACTTATTAGTGCTTCGATACATATATGAAGAGTATTGATACATAAACTGGTTGCTCTCTAAATAGTTCACCAGCGTTAAGACAAATAAGAATGCTCAAATATCTTACATTCTAAAGATTATATATTGAATCATTAAGCTAATCTGAAAGAATTCACATAACCCGTTCGACAATTCAATTATTCAATGAGGTTTTATCACGAAGACTAATTTCGCGAAATGGCGATTCAGCATGGGCAGCCAGATTTACGGATTTAACAGCACCAGACTGTTTCTTATATGGGGTTTTGAAAATCAAAAGTTTATGTGAATAAGCCCCAAACGATTCAATATCTTAAAGACAATATTCGTCACAAAATTGAAGCAATTCAGCCTGAGCTGTTGCAGGATGTCATGAAAAATGCCTTAAAAAAGTCGATTCTTGAATTTTCCAATCATAACGAAAAAAATGTAAAGACTAAATGTAAAAAATGTAAAGACGTGCTGCTGCTTAGCAGCTTTATGGCAACATATGTGGACCTGTTACTATTAAAATTAAACCACATATCCCGCTGGCACTTATCAAGGGTCGTCGCCGGTTGTAGTTTAATGGTTAAGAGTGATTCTCATCATGCCGCGGTCTCGAGTTCGATTTCCGCCGTTGACCAAAACATGAACATGCACCGAATGACATAAAAACGCTTTTGTGTGTAAAAACATTTGTTGGACTAACAACCTACAATGTGCACCAATACGTTAAAATGGTTCGTAAGGTCTCAGTGAGATGCAGTAAGGGCCGTTTACGGCCTTCTAAGTAATAGATTTTTTTGTTACGTTGGCTACATAGCTTAAGAATGTATACATTTTTTTTGCTTGATTAAGAACGACGTACTTCTAACGGGACGAGAAACTCTATAGATCTCCAGGTCAAGACGGTCAAATTCGAATTGTGATAATATAAACCAGAATAAGATAAATAAAACACAGCCCAGGTGGCGCAGTAGTTAAAGCTGTGGCAGTTGGAGCGGAAGGTACCGGGTTCGAATAACGATAGGGGCAGGATGCAAAAGAGATTTTGCACCATACGATTACGATCGGTGGTGTGAATGAACACATTTATGATATTTGAGTGCAGAATTCATGGGCCAACCCATTTTCCATGTCAGTAATATAGGCTGTCCTGGAGCTATGCAATGTGCAGATGGTGCTACGTAAATCGGACTTATAGCCGTACGTCCTCGATTTGGCTGTAATGGCTAAGGTAAGGACGTAAATAAGCGAGCCGCGAAATAGTTGGAAGTGCCTCGAGCCGAAATATGTATATTACCTTCCGGCTCAATTAAAACAACGATCCCAGAAAATTAGAAGGAAATGAAATTTCCTTGGTGTAATCGTGAGGAAATCCTGTACTATCATTGTTCTTAAATGATACAGGATTTTCAGCGCACACCCTTCGTTTCATCCGTCCTAGTAATCTCATCCCTATAATTGACTTAGAAAAATAATCCTCAATTTTATTTTTAATATTTAATGTGATATTTTTTGGAGGTGAGTGGCAGAGATAGTTCAGACATTAGCAATTCATCATCAACATCAAGCCACCATTGCTTGGTTCAAGTATAATTATGGGAAACTGCTTGGGACCATCATAGTAGAAAATGGTTAAAATGGAACAGAACAAAATCATCCCTCCCCTACCCTTAAAGTTATATCGTACAACGACACGAATCAGGAACTGGAACATCATAACTCTAACGGAAACCTCCAGATTCTTGGCTTTAATGAAGTAATATAGACAAACAGCGGTAAAATAAGTTTAACAGTTTTCCATTTAAAAATAAGAAACATAACCATCCTTAAGCAGATGGAACAACCAAAAACGAATTATGACCAAAGACATGGAAACACACAGAAAAAGTGAGAAAAAATCTACAGGTGTTCACGTAAACAAATAAAAAACAAATCAGTCAGGAATAGAGACCGCAATTAAGATACAAAAGTTAAGATGGTTTGTCCAAACACTGAGAATGTCATTGGACCGGAAACCACAAGGAAAAGGAAAATATTAAGACCAACGATGACATGGAAGAAAACACAGCTATAGCTGAAACGAAACCATTCGGTAAATCATGGTAAGAGGTAAAAGCTGTAGTCCCCTGGAAATGATAAAAAGTTTGTCCAGTCATATTGCACTCCCTTTAACCATAACAACATTACGATCATCATACGAACAAATACCCAATTTGAATGGCGGTTTGGGCAAAAAACGATTCACACCAATCAAACCCAAATTGTAAAATAATTTAAATTAGCTAATTAACTCCGGCAGCGAAATATCCCACCAACTTATTGTGCACAATGACCATAATTCTTATAAGAACATCAGCAGCCGAAAAAAACAAATAGAAACGTCTTTATATATACCAATCAAAAAAAAATTATTTCTCGTAAGAAATCTTATCGCGATTCAACCCAAAAAAAAAAATTCCAGAGAACAAAATTTGCATAAACCCCACATAACATTGCGTTTTTAATTATACGATCGCAACAGCGGCTTTTAATTATTTTTTAATTATGAAATAGTGATGAGATTCTAGGAAGATTCACCGAATGTTGTCTTACATCAATGCGGGAAGGTGTGAAATTATATGACTCTGATTACTCAGCGCGTTGACACAATCAAACAGGTGATTTAAGCTTTTCTGATGTATGGGTTCAGTTTTCGGTATACAAAATGTATAAAATTATTTCGAAACTCCCAACTCATAAATTTTAGAATCGTATTTTATATACCACCAAGCATATAGTGTGTGTGTAATTTAATCTCGGTAGAAGAAGATAAAATTGTCAATTTTGATTAAGACATTAAATTTTTTTTCTTCTTATATTTAACTCTTAACTTTTTTTTATGATTATAGTAATTTAAATAAATAAATATTTAAATAAAATAAATTTCAAGAAAGGTATTAAACACGCAAAATTCCTTATTTCTGCGTTTCGAAATAAATTTAAACGATTTTTTTGTTTAAATTAAATAAAAAAATAAATTTATAAGTGTTGAAACAAACATGTTTCATTTGAATAAATTTGGTTGGATTGAAAAGGAAAGACTTCGTGATAAATAAAGGTAAATTGTTTATAAATTAACCGATATAAAAATGTACAAAGATTCTCTGGGCCATAAATACTTTATAAGATTTAGGTGGATACCTGTGATTAACAAAGAAGATGCGTAATCAAGAGAAAGTCAGGTATAACCCAGGTATAAGATTGATCTGATAGGTTGAAACGGGGTCTGGAATAAAAAAAGAAATATTAAAATCACACATAAATAAGTAATCACACATAAATAGGGACACCTCGGTACATGTATCCAATGCCGTCCTTTCTTTGGCACTAACCTGTAAAATATGAACGAGATATGACAAGTCTAAATAGGATAAACACATAGGTGCATTGGCCGGCCGACCACACATAACATATGAGACATTTTACAACAAACAATCACAGAAGACAATAATCACAATGAACGAACACTTATTACATGAACCGATTAAATAAACACAAATTCACTGTAAACAAACACAGAAATGACAAATCACCACACGACACCACAAATAAAACAAAACTTTTCATATGACAGTTACACTGAGATACGTCAGACAAATGTCAAATATACTGGGAAGTTGGGTGCGTCTTGATAATCAACCGTAGCTGAATTTTGTGCTACAATATAGATGGCGTAAGGAGAGCGGAGTAGACAATGTATTGGCTGATGTACAGTGAGAGGTCGAAATTGATAAAAGGTGATGCGTGTCGGCGAAAAAGAGTTTTATGCTTGATGGTTACGAGGCGAGTCGATCGAGAGAAGGTATCGATAGATAAATCGAGGTGAAAGTGTTTTATTCCTCAAGTAAAAAAAATATAAAAGAGAAATAAAGTGAACAGTGCTAATTAAGAAAGGCGACAGCAAGCGGTGAACCAGGTTATCATTGGGTCTAGACGGAAGAAAAAATAACACGGGGTGAAGGTGGTGCGTGCCAAACACCACGTTGGAACAGATCATATCGGCAAGTGGAACGCGAGCAATCGCGGTGCTGGTTCGTCATCCCGATGTCGAAGAACACACGTGCCAGAATTGAGCTGTACGAGTGGATAACAGGTTAGTGCCATTTTGCATTTTTAAACCATTTGCGCAAAGTTGTATTCAAAAAGAAGCTCTGCAACACCAATTAACACCAAAAACCATGCTGGATTGAATTACCGTCTGCGAAGCATTGGCCAAACGGATTGAAATCAACCCATTTCAAAAACGGAAGGTAGCTGGAGATGAGAAATGGGTCAAATACGACAATATTGTGCAGAACTGTGGCCAAACCAAGACTAACGGCCAGAAAGGTTCTACTGTGTATTTTGTGGGACTGGAAGGGAATTATTTATTATGGCCAAACACTAAATTCAGATCTATACTGTCAAAAACTGGACGGTTTCAAGCTATAGCGATTGACCAGAAACAGCTAGAATTTGTCAACAGGAGAGGTGTTGTGTTTCATCAGGACAACGCTAGGCCAAACACTTCATGAATCCATCATATAATCGGGACCTGGCACCAGGCGATTACCACCTTTTTCTCGCATTGCAGAATTTCCTGAATGATAAGAAATTGGGATCAAGAGAAGATTGTGAAAATTGATTTCTAGAGTTTTTCGCCAATACGGACCCAGGCTTTTATGAGAGAGGTATTATAAAGCTACCTTCAAAATGGCAACAAATTATATAACAAAACGGTGCATATTTGACTCAAATCGGGCAATCCGTATCAGGTTAAATAAACCTATTATGAAATTTCTTAGTAAAGAGACAGCCACATAAAGGAGTGGGACAACAAATATAGCAAAGAAAGGGGTGGAAAACCGTTAACAGTTTTCCATTCAAAGGAA